>CM042483.1:59964951-60587451 GCA_023621385.1 Quercus gilva
AAGTCAAAATCATGCTTTTCTCTCACATTTTTTGATATAGAGAACATTGCTATAAACTTTTTTAAGTATATACAAGTGTCTATAAAGTCTTGCATACTCCCCTTCCCTATTTATGAAAAAACATAATTCTCTGTTTCATCAGAAATTGAAAGAGTCCATTTCAAGGTTCAAATATTTTTTTTGTCTAATAGTGTTCAAACCTATTTGTAATATCTAATAAGATCCATTTCACAAATAGAAGATATGTTATGATAATAAGATTTTGTTGAAGTAAAGAAGACGAAGCCTGAAAAGAAGAAGATTGAAGAAGAAGCATAAAACGACTGCGTAGTGATTAAACTAAACGCAGCGTTTCATTTAAGAGCACATGCACCAAACGCACCGTTTTGATTAAGTGAATGGCTTCATTAGCAACTTAATAAAACGGTGCGCTTAGCTTTGCTCAAGGATTCGTTTCAGTTTTGGAGCTAAATTCAGTTAGTTAGCCTTAACAGAAATCCTAATTTCCAGGGAATCAGTTTCAGATATTTTGGGTTTGTTAACTTAAGCAATTTAGGTAAACTCTAATTGTATATAAATAGATCAATGAACACGAGTGTATCATTATGTAGAAAATATTGAAATTGAATACAAAATCTTCCATTCATTCTCTCTCTCTATTTCACTCTGTTCTTCTCTTACTTTCTTGCTCTTTCCCTCATTTTCTAGGGCTTTCCTTTCTCTGTGTTTTGTAACTCTTTGTTGGTTCAATATACAATAATCTTCAAAACTCAGATTACTTGTTCTTGAGTTTTTCTTCAGATTTTATATATTGTAGATGCGTTTGTTCGATACAATTTATTTTTGGGCAAAATGCAAAAAATATCTCTAAAAGTTCAGTTTGCTTACAAACATATTTTTTGTACTATCAATTTAAATTTTTAGTCCCTTGAGATCTTGCAAGTATCCAAATTAACTTCTATGTTAAACTTCCATCAGTTTAAAGGACAAACTGTAATCATGTGCCTTGTATGTGACCGCATTTATTATATATATATATATATATATATATAAATCATTGAAAACAATGACATCTTTTTTTTAAAAAAAAAAAAAAAGAAATTTATTAGAAATTATATAAAACTATTTTTTGTTATAAAAAATTGAAATGTCAATAAGATGAAAACTTCATATCTAATATTATAAGATCAATGCCCAATTTCATGCGACACAGTAGACGAAGAATCAAAATTAGTACAGAAAAAATCGCCTAAATTCATGCTTTTTACACGGAACAAAATCATCAATTTTCAAATTTCATGCCCTCTATCCAAAACAAACCAAACTATCAATTCGTAAATTCACAAAATCACTCAAATTTCTACCATAAATTCTCAACAATACCTCTGCTTGCAAGTTGCAAAACAATATTAAAAATTAAAAAATCCTTAACCTCAACTTGACATCAAAGAAAAGACCATCGTGGAAGGAGCGTTAAGATAAGAAAGGGCAATAAGTGAGATTGTTCGAGAAACCGTATATCTATACCTAACAAAAATTGAGATTTTAAAAAACTATATTCTAAAAGTGCATTTTTAAAACCACCATCTCAAACAGGAACTTATTTGATTGATGAAAATATCATGATGATATAAAATAAGTCTCTTCTTAAGTAAGTAAATAACAAATCTCAATAAGTTCAACAAAAGAAGATTAGCTTACCTTGTTTCCATAAGCCCAAAATCCACCTATTGCAAGGGGATATTGGCACATAGCGATTACTATGTATGATATTGTCACCCCTGTGCACATTGACTTATAGGATGTTTGTTTTGGACTTGAAGGCAGTGTTCCCTGCAAAATTAAAGACATTTTAACTTAAAATTACATTCAAATCGAGATGACAAATGTATCTATTCTTTTAAAGCATTACTTGGTTTGTTTTTATAATAGTGCATCACTTTTTATTTTTCTAATCAAAATGATAGCATAACCTTAAGTCACTTAGAAGGTAAGCTCTCTTATTTTAGGAGAAATTATCATGTCCATAGGGTGGATTCTTCCCTCTTTTCACTTGAATGGTATATATATATATATATATACCATGGAACCCCCACATTGTAAGAGGGAGTATGTATGTATTGAATGTTTGAGATAACTGTTGATACTTAGAGTCAACCTTATGTGAGTGGGGAGATTGTAGAGGAGTTAACCCAATGAACCTAATAATGAAGATATACAGACTATCACATCATTTAAAATTTATCTTCCCCAACCAAAGAATCCTCCTCTTGCAAGGGAGTGGTAGTGAGGTACCACCACTGGGGAGGGGCTGGTGATCTTTTATTAGTTTGTATGTAAATGCAAAATATCTGAGACATTTTTGGCCAACCTTTAAGATTGAAGTGTTGCATGAGTATTCAATTTTAAAAAATTGTTGCATGAGTACATATCCTTATATAGAGTTTCATATTTTAGGTTTTTAACATCTATTGAATCTTAAAGGGTCACGAGTTTAGGCTGGGCTAAGCTTTCTTACATAGTTGGATACTCTCATGCTATATCCTAAAGCTGGGCAAAGACACAAACCTTGACTTAATTAGCACACAATTGTTGAAACATATCTTACCCCAAAAGCAAAGAGCTATGGTATAACACACTTTTTTTTACTAAAAATTACAATTTGTCTGACAACATTTTCACATAGACTCACACATAACAAATTATTTTCACACACTAATTACAAATTACCAATTTGACAAGTTAGAAATTCTATGCGAATAATGTATTCATAAACCTTTGTTTCCCAAAAACCAAAAGAAGAAGTGTAATTCTAAACCTTTCAAAAAGGAAAAGGATATTTTTTTATTATTAAATATTGAAAGAGGAAGAGGTGGAGTTCGAATCACTAACATGATAACCAACAAATTATCATCGGAACTTGAAAAGGAAAATGCAGAAAGTATGTTAGGGATTCTAACCTGTATCTCGAGGATAACATTATGTCCTTTGAATGCAAGGGCAATGATACCAAGCGCATTCAACACATCACTGAATTTTTCCATGTTAGATTTCACTTCATCAGATTGACCGTATGATATGCCTATGGGCCTATCTTTGGTAATTGAGAGAACCCAAATCAAAGTAGAATATAGAACAGCTGTGGTAGCTCCAATTAGAGACACCCATGTTATAGAGTTAAGGTTGGGTAGTTGGGCTATAAGTAATGCTACACATGTGAACACCAAGTACCACTCTATACTCGTCAATGATTTGGCATGACACATGGCATCACCATCACATATGGTTTTGAATAAGATATCTAGGGTGCCACCTCCAGTGATAATTAAAAGGATACAAGCACCCCCTGAATTGTACATTACAGGGAATAGGGCAAACCAGTTCCCTAGTTTTGGACCTGCATATGGTAACATATTATGACTTTAAGTATAATAAAATTGGGAAACAAAATGCATGTAATTGATCTTATCTAATTTGTTGAGGATTCATAGGTGACCCCAAAAGTTTGGGACTAAGGCTTTTGTATTATATATAATAACACATTATCACCCTCCTATGCATCATGGGTAAGATCTTTGTCATTTGACCAAATTTTATTGGATGTTAAATGAGGAATACAATTTGTATTTGCCACATGTCTTTTTATTTAGTAAGTTGTGAGACCTTTGTAATGCACAAATGCAATTGAATGTTAACTTGGGAATATAATTTAAATTTGTCTTGTAGTAAACTGTGAAATATCATTTTTCTATGGGTTTTACTCTCTCTCTCTCTCTCTCTCTCTCTCTCTCTCTCTCTCTCTCTATATATATATATATATATATAATCAAGATACTTGTTAAAAATGTTGTATTACTTACTGATATCAAAAAATTAACAACCCGTTTCTCAAAAATAAATAAATAAATAAATATTAACCCACAAGTTAAAGAATTGAGAAAAATGGGGCTTGTACGTTAAAAGTATACATTTCTTTTTAAACAGAAAGATAACTTTTCAACAATTTATTAGCTTTAACACAAAACTTATGAGTAATGTTATAGATACAAACTATTTTACAATATTTTTACAAAATATTGATGTGGCCAACTTCTTATTGGTTTTCATTAGACCCATAATCAATAATACTTTTTCATTTACTATTAATAATCACTCACTACATCAACAGTTTATAAATTTTTTTTATAAAATAGTTTGTATTTCTAGCATTATTCAAAACTTATTGCGGTTGCGTGTGTTTTTCTTCATATTTGCGTGCTAATGAACTTAAACTTAATTGACACCCACTTTCCTTATAAGTGATGAGTGAAGGGTGGAGACATAAAGTTATGGGTTCATGATTTCTCAAGTGCAAGTGTAACTTATATACCAATAAAAAAAGCAAGCATGGTTTGACTTATATGTCAATAATTGACACCAACTTTCCTTAGCTGACAATTTTTTTTTTTTTTTTTTAATACAAGATAGAAATTAGACAACAAAATTTTTTCATATAAATTAGAATGATACTTTTTTTTTTCTTTTTGCTCAATAAAATAAAACTACTCTTAATTAATTAATTAAATAACCTTTTTTTTTTTTTTTTGAGAATGATTAAATAACCCTGTTAGGTGGCACTTTCATCACCATTACCATAACAATTTACTTTATATGAAGGACAAAAGCATGAGCAGAAATAATAAATTTTCACTATTTGTACATTTGCAATGCAAAAACTTTTAAAAAGCAGCATGTTACTTTTGTGTTCAATACTTCAATCATATACATAATTGTATAAATTTTATTTCAAATAATTTAATTTCATCATCAAATATCTATTTAATTTCTCTTTTAGGATGAAACGTTTAAAAAGCAAGTTGTTGAAAATGGCATGTGCCCTTTAATCAAGTGAAAAACATTAAATAAGGAGAGAGAAAAAGGTGTCAAGTTATAACATTTAATAATTTTTTTTTACCGTTAGATCTCTTAAAAATCTATGGTATAAAAAATGTGTAACTCAAGTTACACCAGGTGTAACTTGAACCCATCTCATATATATATATATGTGTGTGTGTGTGTGTGTGTGTGTGTGTGTGTGTGTTTAGAAAATAAAATTATTATCTAATAAAATACTGAATACATTTTATCTTGTGCTTTTAGAATATTCATTAACAAAAAGTATAATAATAATAATAATAATAACAACAACAACTACTACTACTAGCCTTATAACACGCACTATGCATGTGTGATGAAGTTCTTTTATTATTATTTTGAGTTTAATGTAATTTTTTAATTTGAATTTATCTTTTATTAGTGAGGTTGCATACGAATGAATTTTTAAAAAACTTAAATTTAGGATTTGAGAATAAGTAAACGGCTAGGTTTAGTGTGTGCTAGTTTTTAGGGAAAAAAATGTATTAAACATGTGTGAGATATATTTAAATAAAAAGTGTGCTAATTTTTAGGAAAAAAAGTTTATTGGGTATTTTTTTTTAATTTTGTTGAATTACAATTTTAACCCTATTTTTTATTTTATAAGAATAAAGATTATCTAATTACATTAGAGGTATTTTTGACATTTTTCAAAGTCATAACTAACTTTCTAAATTCTCTTAATATATAAAGATAATAATAATAAAAAGTTTATACACAAACTGGTTTACATGAAATTTCCTCCAACCCACTTTGTGGCTGTTAAACAAACTATTTACGTGTACTATTAGTCACATAACATTTTTAATAAGTCATGTGACTTGCTTAAATAATACACGCGTATAGACTTATAAATCACCAGTTTGTGAGTTGATGAAAAATTTCCCCAAACTAATTTGGAGGAAAACCTTGTCCATAATAATAACAGGGGGTTTCACACTAACCAAAAGAAGCTATTGCAAGTTGCATGTATCTGCTGTAGCGAATTCCAGGGATTGCTTCATGTAGTTGAACAAGAATAAATATGGTATAGAGTTGCCACGCAAATGCTAGTGACAAACATATGATACCCAATGTCCTACAACCAAAGAAATAATTACAATAAGATATTAATTAGACATAAAAAATTTCACAGCTGTTAAAGTGACAAATAGTTATTACTAGTGGGTAAAAATAATGATATCTGTGATATGCCCAATAACTGGGACTGAGTAAAAGTTTCTCTACTTAATTATTGTGTTTATATCATTACTCAAACTCATGAAGTTAAATCAAATGATAGGACTTTTCTTCAGGCTGCTACATTTGGAACTTACTGAAAGCAACAATAGGATGGTTTCTTTGTAGCCAAAGAAAGAGAGCAACCCTATTAGCAATAGCATGGACCATAGCTGATTGAATAGAAGTTACAGTTTTAAAGAATGAATTTGGTTCAACAAATGCAAATAAGAACAACAAACTTTAAAGTTTTCTGTTACTTGGTATGGATTCCATAAGATTTTCCGAATGTAAAACCGCTGTTGGATGTGAACTTGTGTGTCCATGATTTAACATCTTTGGAAGAGGTGTTGCTGTTAATTCAACGAGAGAAAAGAGACAGAGGGGGGACAAAATTTCATGTTCCTGAAATAATTATTAAATAGTTCGGAATTGATGTTCTTTCTTCTCATATAAGGACAAACGTTAGATTCAATCACATAATTATTATTAAAAATATAGTATTATTTATGTTCAATTGATCAAACACAATCACATAATTGATCAAATACAATTATTAGCAAAAAAAAAAAATTGATCAAATACAATCACATAATTGGTTTTAATTCAAAATTTTAAATTTTATTGTATACAATAATAATGAGTGCACAAAACTCTTACTTTTATGAAATTTGAAAAATGTTATGGTAGGCCACTTTTACCAAATATTTGGGAGAGATAAATTCCCAAACGGTTTAGATAATATTATATTCTATTAATTAAATTTACAAGGAAACCATTTAGTGAAAAGTTAACGGATGACCTAAAGGTATTAGTTTATGAATTATTTTTGAAATATTTTATGAGAAAATGATAAAGTAATTAATTTTTTTATGGTTTTTTCTATTTTCCATGAAAGTGGTGTCA
Source organism: Quercus gilva (assembly GCA_023621385.1). Lineage (NCBI taxonomy): Eukaryota > Viridiplantae > Streptophyta > Magnoliopsida > Fagales > Fagaceae > Quercus > Quercus gilva. The sequence continues at coordinate 59,971,990 of CM042483.1, forward strand.
AAATTTTTTTTAAATAGTTTATTAACAATTTCACTAAGGGCATCCGTTAACATAACCCAAAAACTTATTATTATTCTCGATTGAAGGAAGTGACATTACTCTACAATAAGTTTGCAAGATCTTGTTCATAAATTGTTTATAAATGTGAGCAATATATGTTGTTAATGAACTTCACTTTATATTATATTACACAAACAAGTGAAGCTTTAATTTTGTAAGCTTCTTGCCAAACATATTATCATATTTTTAAAAACTGAACTGAATCAACAAGTCCAACTGGGAACTCGGCAACAATTTGGTTTGATAAAACTCCCAAAACTAGTAAAAACTAAAAACTGGTACCAAAATTGGTTTTTTGACTGTGTCAATTTTTAAAATTATGCATATTATTATTATCATTCTAGCTTGTAACCTATGAATACGCATAGATGCATCTAAAAATAAAAACATTTTTTTTTATCATAAAAATATACATAATTAATCAAATTATTAGACAAAATGACAATTTTATTTTATGACTTGAATAGATGAAATTCAGTAACTAAAAGTACATACAATATATCAAACATCATATATTCATGAAGTGTGATTCTCTTTCAAGCATGGATTGACAACTCATACACGCACATTCATGACTGAGTCTGTTAGAGATTGACTCAGTCATCAAACTCACACTGTATGTCACTCATTTCACAACTCATCCTCTTCTCTTGGAGAACAATATGACTTTATTAATTAGTTGAGCAACATTAACTACAAATCAATAAATCATTGGGAAAAGATAGCTTACCATCCAAGTGAGGCAAATGCAATAGGAAGCGAAAGAGCTTGCCATCCAAGTCCTGAGCAAATTAAATGAAACGTTGCGAAATAGGTGTTGCCATTCCTGGACTCTGTGATGGGAAGCCAAGCTTCCTGTGGATTGTGCTGGTAACCTTGCAAGCTTGTAGATGAAGTAATATCTTTTGAGGGATCGCCATCTATAATGGTTATCGTTTGCATTGCCTCTGCTTCAGTATTGGTATCTGAAGGTGAAGTTGCGAGTGGAATGACTTGACTACTTTTTAATTCTACCACTTCTCCCATGGATACCTTCCTCTGCTTTGAGTTCAAAAGCTATATTGAAAATATTAGGAGAATGAGCACCGTTGCAAATATTAAGCTAGCGATTGCTGGTATATATATATAATGATTAATGGCTACTGGTTCTCGTGGAGAACTTGTACACTCTTACATTCTGCCTGTGTTAAATAAATCCATTGTTTAGTTTTAGGATATATATATATTAATTGATATCTGAAACCCATATAATTGTACTTTAATAATTGAGATTGACGGTTGAAAGAGAGTTTGCTTTCAAATTTTCAACCTTGGAATCAGAATTTTTTAAGAAGTTTCACGTACACAACTAGTGGCAGAGTTAGGAAATTTTTGTACGGTGGCCAAGCTAAATATAACAAAATTCTTACAGTGAAAAAAAAAAAAAAAAAAAAAAAAAAAAAAAAAAAAAAAAAACCCAAACAAGTACTTTTTGTCATGAATTAAAAACTTTTTGAGTCGTTTGAAAAATTAAAAATTTATTAAAGTTTTTATTTTTTATTTATTTATAATTTTTTATTTTTTACCTTTATTTAAAATATTTTCAGCAAAAAAATTTCAGTTTCAACAAAATAAGCGAATGCCAAACAGACCCTTAAAAAGTAACTTTCTTTTTAGCCCATTTGGGATTCGTTTATTTTGTTAAAATTGAAAACTTTTTATTGAAAATACTGTAAATAAAGGTAAAAGTTAGCTGAAATAATACAGTGAGATCTATGAATAGTACTAAAAAGTGTAGTAAAACTCATGAATAGTACCAAAAATAAGCTGAATAGTAAAATAAGTTGGCAAAATTAATCATACCAAACAGACACTTAGGGTCTGATTAGGATCTGCTTATGTAGATAAAAGTAAAAGTTAGCTAAAATAGTATCGTGAGACCCATAAATAGTATCAAAAAGTACAGTGGGACCCATGAATAGTAGTAAAAATAAGTGAAATAGTAAAATAAATTGGCAAAATTAATCATGTCAAACAGAGTTTTACTATTTAGCTTATTTTTTGCTACTATTTATAGGCCCCGCTGCACTTTTTGTACTATTCATGGGTCTCACGGTACTATTTTAACTAACTTTTACCTTTATGTACTACTTTCAGTAAAAAGTTTTCAGTTTCAGCAAAATAAGTGAGTCTCAAACAGACTCTTAGTCACACATATATAGAATAAGAAAGTTTCAGCTTAGTCTATTTTGGTGTGTAAACTAGAAACCAATTTCTACTCCACTCAATCATAAGTCTTGCTCGTATTAAGCTTCAATGCAATGTATCTGTTTTTTCTTTTCTTTTTTGTTTTATGTGATGCACTACTTTAGAAACTACCAAGATGTAATGAGTCTTATTATTGGTCGATATTCAAAGATGTAATGAGTCTTAGTATCATTTATTTTTTATAGTATGGGGCCAGGAAAGGTATGAGTCACAGAAAAGTGTGTTCAAGATTGCATTTGCTTCTGTGACGCATACCTTTGCGTACAAGGTTGGGGGATTTGATTGTGTTCTTTTTTTCTTGCTTCTTTAGCTTGTGGTATCTTGCTTTTTAATGATTATAATTTATACAATATTTAAGTCTTCACTAGGTTAAGATATCCTAGGATTAAAACACATTTAATCTATCAAAAAATAAAATCAATTATGGAAGTAACAGAGAATCGTGTATGTACATACATATATACATATATATATATATATATACACATATTAATTTGATTGTTATGAATTAAAATATGTGTATTTTAAATTCTATTTATATAAATTATGGTAATCTAAAAACCGTACACCAATATTAATTTATACTAAAATATTTCGTTCTCTTATCCAAACTGAAATTGCCTATGATATGGTATTGACAACTTTGTACAAGACTCTTTAATGCAAGATTGTATTTTCCACCTTTCTTGATGTTAATGTTGGGAATATTTATATAATACAATACAGGAATAACATTAAATAGTTGGATAAAAAAGGGTTTAGAGGTGCTAACACTTTGCTTATTGCAAATATGTTCCCAGGATACAGCTAAGCCAAGTATTCTTCAAGTAGTAATCTTGAGAGAGTTCTTGTGAATTTCAATAAAAATTGTGAAAAGTAGTTACAAAATGAACACGAATCAGTAAGTGGGTCAAAAGACACATCTAGAGAGTTACTTTAATTGATTTTAACATTCAGAAAGCATTATAACAATTTGTCAAACTTGAATTAAAAAGGAGTTAAGCCCCTAAAAAAAACCAATTGACTTTTTGCTCATCATCTTTTACAAATGGTATCCTCTCCATTTTCCATATATTATATTACAACTTAACTTTTTTTTTTTTTTTTTTTTGAGAAACTACAATTTACCTTTTTCTCAATATATATATATATATATATAAAACTTACCTTGTATATACTTATACAAAGAACAATTAACATAAACTGATTGGAGTCTTTGTCCGATGATAAAAAGCTATATTATCAAAAGCGGATGCCATAAGTTGAAATTATCTTTTTAAAAAAACACAAGACGGCCAATCGAATAAGTAATTCCCTGAGGCCCATATATACATACAAAATGGTTATTGGTTTAATTTCTTACAAATGTATCTGTCATTAAGGCTTGTAGAAGTTGACTTTTAGGCCTTTATCAGCTAAGGTCCAAGCCGCTGCAATAACTATTAGAATAGTCAAGACAATGCCAAAGCAACCTAAACCCATGTTTATAAACCAAACCAAACCATTTGGTCGAGGTTTCCTCATTGCAATCCACATGAAACAAGGATAAGCAAAAGTTAAAGGCAATGTTGCACCTCCAACTAAAGGTGCTAGGCTTCCCAAAAATGGAAAAGTCACAGAAAGAAAGAAAGCCAACCCTCCATAGAAAATGCGAAGGCATGTGCGAACCCATCTTGGGCATGGCTGATTTTTCTTGCTTGTGTATCTAACTTCCAAGTTGTCAAAAACAACCATGGCGTAAACTTCGAATGTACATAAACAGTTCACCAATACAAGTACGTAAATTGCGGTCATAATTAACTTCGAGGTGTTTGGCCCGTGGATTTGTGAAAATGCAATCAACAATCCTTGTCCTCCACTATACGGTACCTGTCATTCATAAATAAAAATGAAAATATATATATATATATATTAATGAAAAAATATATGAATGAAAAAAATAAAAGTCTTACAAGTATCCAAATTAGTACATTTTTTGCACTATCAATTTAAATTTTAAGTCCCTTAAGATCTTACAAGTATCCAAATTAAACCCCTATGTTAAGATTTTGTATCTTTGAGAGACGAATTGTGATCACGTGCCTTGTATGTGACCACATTTATTATTAAAAAAAATATATTTTTAAAAATAAAAGTGATACAAAATTATTTATCTCCAATTTCACTAAATTCATGCCTTTTAGTCGGAACAAAATCATTCCAAACTATCAATTCGAAAGTTCACAACTCCCCAAAGCAAATAAAAATTTCAAATCCTATCAAAAAAAAAAAATAATAATAATAATAATAATAATAAATTCAAAACCCTTTAACCTCAATTTGACATCAAAGTAGACCATAGTGGAAGGAGCGTTCCTTGGGTCTAGTTGGGCCCAAGCCCAACGTCCAGTGCCACCCCAGGGAACAAGGAGAGGGAAATAGTGCAAATGGGAGAGAGATCAAGGGAATCAACCTTGGAGAGGTAGGCAAAGAGAGAAAGAGAGAGAGGGTTAAGAAATGAATTGCGATGCCTCAATTGTTTAAAATTCAAATTGAATGTACACGAATGTTTATAATTAACCCAAATCTCAGTAGCGTTTTCATATTTTGATTTTTTTTTTTTTTTTTTGTTTAAATGGATTGTTCGAAAAACAGTACGTCTATACCTAAAAAGAAGTGGGCTTAAAAATAAATAAAAATAAAAATTATATTCTAAAAGTGCGTTTTTAAACCAGTCTCAAACACGAACTTGTTTGATTGATGAAAAATCATGATGATTTAAATAAATCTCTTTCTTAGGAAAGTATATTACAAATCTCAATAAGTTCAAAAAAATAAAAAAGATTTGCTTACCTTGTTTCCGTAAGCCCAAAATCCAGCTATTGCAAGGGGATATTGGCACATGGCGATTACAATGTATGATATTGTCACCCCTGTGCACATTGACTTATAGGATGTTTGTTTTGGACTTGAAGGCAATGTTCCCTGCAAAATTTTAGACATTTTAACATAAATTACATTCAAATCGAGATGACAAATATATCTATTCTTTTAAAGCATAGTTTGGTTTGTTTTTATAGTAGTGCATCGCTATTATATAGGGTAGACTCGTCCCTCCTTTCACTTGAATGGTAGATTTCTAGTGAGAGGGTGTGTGTGTATATATATATATATATATTTCTCATAAGGTATAAGTTCAAAGACTTATCAAAAAAAAAAAAAAAAGTTCAAAGACTATGTATGTATTGAATGTATGAGATAATTGTTAATACTTAGGGCCAATCTCATGTGAGATGGAAGATTGTAGACAAGTTAACCCAATGATCCTAATAATGAAGATATATAGATTGTCACATCATTTAAAATTTATCTTCCCGAACCAAAGAATCCTCCTCTCGCTACTTGCAAGGGAGTGGTAGTGAGGTACCACCATTGAGGAAGGGCTGGTGATCTTTTATTAGTTTCTCTGTGAAATGCAAAATCTCTTAGACATCTTTTCCAAGCTTTAAGATTGAAGTGTTGCTTGAGTACTCAATTAAATAAAATTGTTGCATGAGTACATATCCTTATATAGAATTTCATATTTTAGGATTTTGACATGTCCAAATTCTATTGAATCTAAAAGGGTCACGAGTTTAGGCTGGGCTGAGCTTTCTTACATAGTTGGATACTCTCATATTGGATCCCAAAGTTGGGTGAAGGCACAAACCTTGACTTTATTAGCTCACAATTGTTGAAGCGTATCTTACCCCAAAAGCAAAGAGCTATATATGGTATAACACACTTTTCACTAAAATTATAATTTGTTTGACATCATTTTCACATGGACTCGTGCATAAAAAATTATTTTCACACACTAATTACAAATTACCAATTTGATAGGTTATGAAATTCTATGCGAATAATGTATTCATTAACCATTGTTTACCCTAAAACCAAAAAAAAAAAAGTGTAATTCTAAACTTTTTGAAAAGGAAAAGGATTTTTTTTGTTAGATAAATATTGAGAGAGGAAGATGTGGAGTTCAAATCACTAACATAAACAACATTAAACTATCATTGGAACCAGGAAAGTAAAAAGTAGAAAGGATGTTAGAGATTCTAACCTGTATCTCGAGGATAACACTATGTCCTTTGAATGCGAGTGCAATGATCCCAAGCGCATTCAACACATCGCTAAATTTTTCTATGTTAGATTTCAATTTGTCAAATTGACCGTAGGATATGCCTATTGGCCTATCTTTGGTAATTGAGAGAGTCCAAATCAAAGTAGAATATAAAACAACTGTGATGGCCCCAATTAAAGACACCCAAGCTACAGAGTTCAGGTTTGGTAGTTGGGCTATAAGTATTGCTAAGCACGTGAACACCAAGAACCACTCTGTATTTGTCAATGATTTAGCATGACACATGGCATCACGATCACATAGGGTTTTGAATATAAGGTCCAACGTCCTACCTCCAGTAATAATTAGAATGATACACGTACCCCCTGAATTGTATAATACAGGGAATAAGGCAAGCAACTTCCCTAGTTTTGGACCTGCATATAGTAATAAATTTTGACTTAAGATAGTATAGAATTGAGGAAGAAAAAACATGTCATTGATCTTAACTAATTTATTGAGTATTCATAGTCAATCAAAAAATTTGGGACTAAGGCGTTGCTGTTTATATAATAACACATTATCACCCTCCTATGCATTATGGGTAAGACCTTTGTCATTTGGCCTAATTTTTTTGAATGTTAATTGGGGAACACAATTTGTATTAGTCCCACTTCTTGTTAAATTTAGTAAGTTTTGAGAACTTTGCAACACATTATTAGAACAAATATTGAATGTTAACTAGGGAAATGAGAATACAATTTAAATTTGTCTCACATGTTGTTAAAGTAGTAGATTGTGAAATATCACATATAGATTTTACTTTATATATATATATATATATATATAATATTATTTAAAAAGAAACCACTTTCATTATGTACTAATCATTATACATAATCAAGATAATTATTAAAAAAGTTGTATTTTTTATTGAGATAAAAATAATAACAACCCACAAGTTAAAGAATCATGAAAAGAAATCAGCCGTGTACATTATAATAATAATAAATATTCAATTATGAATTATAATATATATTACTTTTTAGAAGGAAAAATATGCTTTTCAACAATTTATTGGCTTTTACACAAAATATATTGTGGTTGGGTGTGTTTTTCTTGATATTTGCATGCTAATGAACTCTAATTGATCAATTGGCACTTACTCCCCTTATAAGTATTCAGTGGAGGGTGAAAACATGAAGTTATTAGATCAGGACTTATTGAATGCATGTGTAACTTATTAAAAAAAAAAAAAAAAAACCAATTACAATTTGACTTTCAAAAAAGAAAAGTTTAGAAAATAAATCATAATTAAATAAAATATTAAACATATTTTATCTTGTGCTTTTAGAATATTTATTAACAAAAAGTAAAATAATAATAATAAAAACTGTTAGGTTCTAGAGATTTAGGAATTTATGTATTTAGAACTCTAATGTGTAATGTTGGCAAACCATGATCAAAACAATGTACTTAGTCTTGTTTAGGCTTGCTCAAAGTTGATAAAATATTGTAAAGTTGGAATCGAGTGACTGTAGATGCATTGGGGCATTTCGGTCTGGTTCGATCGATCGAAGGAAAGGCTCGATCGATCGAATCTCGGACCAAATGCGTTTTCTGCAATTTTTCCAACTCAGCCCTAACTCATTAAATGTTTTGGGTTTTCTGTTTTTATCCTAGGTATATAAAGAAAAACCTTAACCACATTTTTAGAGTTACTCCAGTTGTATTGTTGCTCATACATTGCTGTTTTGTGTAAATCTCTTGTGAGATCTAAAGGAGCTTTCCTTTACACAAAGCTTAGGGTTTTCAAGATTGAGATTACTTCAACATCTTGATGATCAACTTGGTTGCTATCATTGAAGCTTAAAGAATATCAAGCGTGGGTGCTTGTAGCTGATTGAAGAATTCAAGAAAGAAGGAGTCCGTGGATTCGGAGCTTGCACGTGGTCGTGTCAGTAAATTCTACTGGTGGGTAGCATTAGGAAGTCGAGCGGGGAGCTTGTAGTCCTTTTGTAAGAACTTCAATTCTTTCATAGTGAATTCTGTTTAGCTTTGAGGATCGGTGGGTCAAATCCTCCCCAGGTTTTTACCGTGTGGTTTCTTGGGTGATCATATCATTGTGTCTTTTATTATTCCGCTGTTTTATTCCTTTGATATGAGTATTTAATTGCTTTAACCTAGTATTGCATAATTTGACTAAGTAACAACTTGGCTAATTAATCTAGGCTAACAAATCTGGTTGTTTTTAAGGGGTATTAAACCGTTCAAAAACAACAACAACAGGGGTTTTGTACTAACCAAAAGAAACTATTGCAAGGTGCATGTATCTGCTGTAGCGGATTCCAGGAACTGATTCATGGAGTCGAATGAGAATAAATATGGTATAGATCTGCCACGCAAATGCTAGTGACAAACATATTATACCCCATGCCCTGCAACCAATGAAATTATGCTAAGATTAAGAACACAAATTTTTTTTCACAATTGTTGAAGTGACAAATTGTTATTGGTAGGTAGGTAAAACAATAATGTTAGTGATAGACCCAATTGAGAATGAGTAAATCTTGCCAACACAATTATTGTGAAATTATTTTTGAAATTTCCTCAAACTTATGAAGTTAAATCATATGATAGGACTTTCCTAGTTTTCTTCAAGTTGTTTATGCAATAGCATGGATCACAGATAATCAAATAGAAGTTACATTTTCAATGAATGAATTTGGTTCAAAAAAATGCAAATAAGATCAACAAACTTTAAAGTTATATGTTTCTCTGTATGAATTTCTAATGTTCAAAAGTTAAATGGTTGTTGGATGTCGACTTGAGTATCTAGGATTTAACATTTTTGGACAAGGTGTTACTGATAATTCAACGAGAGAAGAGAAAAACAGAGGAGAGAATATATCATGATACTGAAATAATTATAAGTATCTAAAAACAAAGTTCTTTACTATTCTCATATAAGGATAAACCAGATTCTTAGATGTTGTACTTTAATTTCTTTAATTAAATTTAAATATATAATTTTTATTAAATATGAATTTAATTAAGAAAATTAAAATTTACTCTTTAGATAATATTACTGAGGCATAAAACTCTTATTTTTACAAAATAATTTGGAAAAGATTATTATGTACTATGTTACTCCCTAATAGTACTATAAATGAACATAAAAATTAATTAAATTCACATGGGAACTGGGAAAGACTTATTATATATATTCTCACGTGGAAGGTAGTGACATTACTATATTGTTATTGAACAAGTTTCCAAGATTCTGTTCTCATATTAGTCATATATATAATTTCGAAGTCATTGTTGAAAAATGCGAACAATATATATATATATATATCTGCCCTAATATTACTATAAATGAACATAACAATTATAGAAACGCGTCCACTTTAATTAATAAGGTTCACAGATATAATTTTGAAGTCATTGTTGATAAAATTTACCAAAAAAAAGAAGTCATTGTTGAAAAATGTGAACAATATATATATATATATATATATTTCTTGCCCTAATAGTACTATAAATGAACATAAAAATTATATAAACGCGCCGACGTTAATTAATAAGGTCCACAGATTCCGACACGGAGTCAACAGGGAAATAACATGGAACACGCAGTTCCTTTTTCTTTAATTAAAGGGAGACCTTTTTGATTCTTTCTTTAAAGGAAGAAAAATGAATATCACGTGAAAGTGTCTCAGATCTTTAAAAAAGTGAGTAAAGAGCAATGTATATTTTTTTTGGTCATAAATAGGGGAAAAAACTAGAAAATCTTGTACCATGGATGTATGGTTGTAATATTTTATGATAATTTTAGATTAATAACTTACGCTATACTTTCTTTAAATGATAAAATAGACAGTTTCATATATTGACACAATTATAAATAATTATTATTAATAATTAATATAATTATCAAATTTCATAGTTGGACAAATAGTAAAAGAATTCTAAGAAAAAAGAAAACTAAATAGTAAAATAAAGGGAAAAAAAAAATCATACTTTGATAAACTTTAATGTGTATTGCATGGTTATTGATTAGTTACACATGTTAGCTTCTTCCCAAATATATTGTCATATTTTGAGCATAAGCTTGCCTTTACATCAAGTCTAAAAGGTTGAGGTTGATTGATTGTTTAATAAATAAATAATAAAGAAGTTTTTTTTTTTTGGTGCATAACAGATCAATTTTCAGCCTTCGGGTACTCAAACATTCCATTTCTTCCTATACTAAGACTATAAATTCTCCTAAAAGGGATCATTTGGATTTTAAATTGAAAAACAAATGACAATTTTATTTTATAACTTGAATAGATTAAATTCAGTAACTAAAAGTAGATACAAAAGAACATCATATATCAATGAAATGTACTCCCTCCGTCCCATTTTTTTTATCCTGTTTGAAAAGTCAAATTTTTTAAGGGAACATCATTTATTGTCTTGTCTACCTTTTAAAAATGTATAAATTTCCAACACAACTCTTAAAAAAAATTATCAAAAAATTGAATAAGTAAATTAATAGGGGTATAATAGGAACATTAGTAAATTAATGACTTTTATTTTTAGAAACAGGACAATATTTTGGGACATCTCAAAATGGAATAGAGGACAAAAAAAATGGGACGGAGGGAGTAATTGTTTTTCAAGTTTGAATAGACAAATTGACCAAACCATGTAGGGGTAAAATGCAATTGACAATTCTCTATCATACACAAGGAAAGAAAATGACCTTAAACTTTCCAAGTCTACACGTCTGTAGGAGCTTGATTTTAGTTAGTTATCAAATTCTCATTTCATAACCCATCCTTTTCTCTTTGGATTTATGAACAATAAATGACTTTATTAGTTAAGCAAAATTGAACTTAAATCATTGCAAAAGATAGCTTACCATCCGAGTGTGACAAATGCAACAGGAAGCAAAAGAGCTGGCAATCCAATTCCTGAACAGAGTAAATGAAACGCTGCAAAACAGGTGTTGCCATTCCTGGACTCAGTGATGGGAAGCCAAGCTTCCTGTGGATTGTGCTGATAACCTTGCAAACTTGCAGACGTAGTAACATCTTTTGAGGGATCACTATCTGTAATGATTATCATTTGCGTTAGCTCTCCCAGGGTTTTGGTATTGGAAGGTGAAGCTGGGAGAGGAATAACTTTTCTATAATTTAGTTCTACCATTTCTGCCATGGCTACCCTCCTCTGCTCTGGTTCAAAAGCTATGTTGAAAATATTAGGTGTGGGTTTTGCAAATATTAAGCTGATGGTTGGTGGTATATATATAATGGACTACGGGTCTTGTTGGAGCTCCTGTACATAGTACAGTGGTACATTCTGCCTTTCATAAATAAATCTCTTCTTTATTTTTAGGAAATAATCATGGATCGATAGTAAAAGCCCGTATAATTCTTATTGAATAACTGAGATTTGGTTGGGAAGATAAAAAAAGTGGAAAAATAGAAAATTATAAGAGGATAGAAAAGTGAAAGGATAGAAATATTTAGGGTCTGTTATTGTTGTTTAAACAATAATTTTCAGTGTTTAAATAATATTATACATATTTTTATATACTTTTTCTCTTACACATATTTTCAAAAAATACAAACAACATTACTAGAACAATATTACCAAATGGACCCTTAGTTTTCACTCATTTGTGTTTGGTTAGAAGAATGAAAAAGTGAAAGAATGAAAAACTTTTTTGTTTGGTTGAAATGAAAAATGTGAGGATAGAAAATAAAATTGGTATAAATTTACCATTATGTTTTTATTAAATAAATAAACAAAAAGTAACATTTATTATTAAAAAAAATTTGTATGGACACTTCAATTTTTTTTTAATTTATAAAATAAGCAAATGCCAAAAGAATTAAAAATTAAAAAAAAAAAAAAAAAAGAAAGATAAAAACAAACAAAATGAACCAATGTGAACGTATTGTGCAAGAAGCAAACAAGAAGAAATTTTATCAAAAAAAAAAATGGGAAAGGCAAAAAGTTGGCTGATGGGTGGAGAATGGTAATTTTGTCCAACACACATCTTCCCTTTTTTTCTCTCCCATTTTCTCCCCATTTTGTGGAAAATGAATTTTAGTGGGCCCAAAGAGAAAACAGTTGAGTTTCACCACTTTTCTCTCCTCATCTCCCTCCCAACCAAATACTATTTCCACCCATTTTCTCTCCTATTTTCCACTCTTTTTTTTTTTTTTTTCATTCTCCCTAAAATCTACCGAATCAAAGTTTAAAAGAAAATTTACTCTCAAATTTTCAACCCACTAGATTGTTTTTTAATCTTTTCACATTATTTTATTTTTTTTAAATCTTTTACTTTTCATAAATTTTCTTTTTTTTTTTTTTTAAAGTAGATTTGCAAGGGGTCTAAATCAATAAAATATTGCTCTTGTTTTATGAGAAAAAGTTGTTACATGTGCATTTACACATACATGCAAAAAGACATTTAAAATCCAAATTAAAAATTTTGACTTCAAGTCACGATTGTAGTAGACATTTAAAATCCAAATTAAAAATTTTGACTTCAAGTCACGATTGTAGTTATTTTATTACATGTGTGTAAATTTGTGCGTAATAAAGTATTGTTTTGTATATAATAATGCTTAGTGCCGTATCAAAAAAAAAAAATAAAAAAAATAATGCTTAGTGCATCTAGAAAGCCCTCACAACCGAGTATTGCATGCAGGGTCTATGACTAGGAGTACACCCCCATTATGACATGATGCTAGTGATGTAACCAGCGGCGTCACTGCACCTTTAAATCTTTTTCCGCGTATAAAGAAAGATTATTCCACACTTTTGACAAACAACATACAAGATTCATATTAAGTATAATTAAAATTGACTAACATCATAAGGAGATTTACCGAAAATTATTAGGTATTCTTGATGGACTTATCATTCATACGAGAGAAGAAAACATACATTTATGATACTTCAAAAATACACAATAAGTTTTCGATGATTTATATGTTGTTACTTTTTTTTTGAAAAATAAAAATGGAAAATCATTCATTCACATTTAGTATGAGAGGGAAATCTTTCATTCACAATTTAGTAAAATCAAGGTATGTTGTACAATAGCTAACAGCCCTGCAATTTTTTTTTTTTTTTGAGTAAAACAGCCCTGCAATTTTTTGATATTTCAATAAATATGCACAGGGTTCAAATCTTTCACTTCTAACTATCAAGTTATTAAGATAAAAATGGTTGCAACACTCAAATCTTTCGTCTCTAACTATCAAGTTACTAAGAAAAAATGATTACATCGTACAATAATTTCAACTTTTGACATCAAAAAATTGTGGTCCTCTGCCAAGATCTCTGGGCATATTAACAGTGCCACCTGGTTCCTTGACATTGAAGCACATGTGTATTAGCTCTGGGGCTATACTTTGTTCGGAGTCCTACATCTAATTAAAAATACAAAAAAAAAAAAATGGTGATAGAGGATCCTTTTACTGGTCCCAAGATGATCTGATAAAACCCTTTGGCTCTCTGTTTTTTAATAGAGAGTAAGAAACTTTGGTGAGACCTTCCATTTATAAGCTTAATCCATTTGGTGTGGAAAACAATTCTTTTCATTATGTTTCCTACAAATAGCCATTCCCACTAAATCATAAGTCTTTGCTCAAGTTCCAAAGTCATGTATCCTTTTTTTGCTTTTCTTTTTTGTTTTATGTTATGCATTATTTTAAAAGCTATCAGGAGCCTATGAGTCTTTATTAGTGGATATTCAATTACTCTTAATAAGGGTTTTGTATTTGGGTTAGTGTGATGAGGTATAATTTATTTTTTGAAGTATGTGGCCAGTATTAATTAAGTGTGTAAAAGATTGCATCTGTGATACCTTTGCCTACAATATGGTTTTAGCTCATGGTATCTTGCTCTACAATGATTACAATTTACACAATATATAGGTCATCACTAGGCTAAGATATCCTAGGATTAAACACTTTCATTTCTATCAAAATATTTGCATTAAGTACAGTATCATATGTTAATATACTAAAAGTTGGATTTTAGATGTCGTGTTTTAGTCACATGAATTAATTTTAACAATGTATGATATATTAAATACCTTAAAATCACAAAACTAATTTTTTTTTACGAGAAAGAGAAACTCTGTTACCAAAGCTCTAAGGGTTTAGATCTGTTGGAATTGTGATAGAAAAAAAAATGTTGGATCTACAACTTTAAGTTGCAAGAAATTTTTATCATTATTTTAACCATCTATCATAATTTTTAATTTTGATAAAAATCTGGTCTTACATAGTATGCTTTGACCGTGGAACTAAAAAAGAACATATGTATCACATGAATACTGTGCTATAAACTTGGAGTTCACGCATGTTGTTTTTTGACATAATTGATGATATATGACTCTTGAATATGAGAATAAACACACTGGAGGGACAGGCATGCAATTTGGAATAAGCATCTATTATATATATTTTTTATAATTCAATTATTATAATGTCTTTATTAGAATCATCAATAAACGTTAGATGAGCTACAAAGCTCTTAACAAAATATATATTTTTTAACTTCTATTTTATAAACAATATATATAAATTTTGGTAACGTTGAAAATGTGTACTAATATTAATTAGTACTAAAAATTTTTATTCTGTTACCCAAACCGAAACCACATCCTTTTACGGTATTATTGACAACTTTGTGTAAGGCTCCTAATGCAAGATTGTATCCTCAAACCTTTGTTGATGTTAACACAAGATGGCCAATTGAATAAGTAATCCATGAGGTCCATACATACATTCGAAATGGGTATTGGTTTTATTTCTTACTAAATCTGGCATAGAGGCTTGTAGAAATTTCCTTTTAAGCCTTTGTCAGCTAACGACCAAGCCGCTGCTATAACTATTAGAACAGTCAAGACAACGGCAAAGCATCCTAACCCCATGTTTATAAGCCAAACCAAACCAAACCATTTGGTCGAGGTTTCTTTGATTGCAATCCACATGAAACATGGATAAGCAAAAGTTAAAGGCAATGTAGCACCTCCAACTAGAGGTGCTAGGCTTCGCAAAAATGGAAAAGTCACAGAAAGAAAGAAAGCCAACCCTCCATAGCCAACTCGAATGCATGTGCGAACCCACAATGGGCTTGGCCGATTCTTCTTGCTTGTGTACCTAACTTCAAAGTTGTCAAAAACTACCATGACATAAACTTGGAATGCACATAAACAGTTCACCAATACTAGAAGGTAAACTGTGACCATCATTGACTTCGAGATGTTGGGTCCATGGATTTGTGCAAATTTAACCAACAATGCATCTCCTCCGTTATACGATACCTGGCATTCATAAAAAAATAAATAAGGAGATTGTCCACAACTTTGTTGAGAAAAGCTTCTTGAATGATGGTCCATAACAATGGCAAATTTGGATGATTTGTTACATTTTTAGGTTTCTTTAGAAGTGATATATCTTGCACATAAATATGAATTGAGCAAGTATATAACAAGCACAATATAGAATAAACATACAAGAATTTATGTAGTTCCACAACATTGTTTAACTTTTATGGAGAGGTCAAATTTCATTACATCAAATGGAGAATTAGAAGACACTCACTCACATTTCTTGATATATAGAATAGCGATATAAACTTCTAAAAGTATATACGAGGGCCTATAAATATAAGCCTTCTGTTCTCCCTTCCATATTTGGAAAGGAACATGATTTTCTCTATTTTATCAGAAATTGATAGAGTCCATTTCAAACACATTCTTTGGACTATCAATTTAAACTTTTAGTCCCTTGAGATATAACAGTGTCCAAATTCACCTGTATGTTAAACTTCTGTCAATTTTAGGATGAATTGAGATCATGTGCCTTGTATGTGTTTATTATTAAAAAAACATTTTTTAAAAATAAAACTTAACATAATTAATACAACTTGAACATAGGGTCAGCTTGAACAAAGAATTAATAAAATTCTTAGGAAATAATCATGGATTGATATTAGAAGCCTGTATAATTCTTATTTGATAACTGAGATTGAAAGTTAAAAAATTTACTTTCAAATTTTCAACCCTTATACAAAATTTGGCAATTTGACGCCACCAATGCTAGTGCTCTTAGTAGATTTGCAGGAGATCTAAATCCAGAAAATATTGCACTTGTTTTATTAGAAAACGTTGTTACACACGCATGCTTGCCAATTTTCATATCAATTAGATGTTATTTAATATGTTCTATATGTTTTTAACATCCAACCATTGAATTACATGTTCTATATGTTTTTAACATGCATGCCAATTTTCATATCAATTGGATATTATTTAACATGTTCTATATGTTTTTAACATACAACTGTTGAATTACATGTTTTATATGTTTTTAACATGCATGCCAATTTTCATATCAATTAGATGTTATTTACCATTGGATCCATAAACTCATATTTTATGCATTATTTTAAACTACAAAAACTTAAATTTTAACAATTAATTTATTACATGACTATTAATTTTTGATCACCTTGAAATTTTGTAAGAACATGGAGAATATTTGAAAATAATATAATCTAACGGTGAATTTGTCAATATTCGCATCCAATTCAAAATTATTGAGTGGTGTACTATTGCTTAGAGTTACATTTAGGATAATTCTAAGCAATATTACACCACCTAATAACTTGTTATTAAATTAATATTTTGAAAATCCAACCATTGAATTACATGTTCTATATGCTCTTAACATGCATGCCAATTTTCATATCAATTAGATGTTATTTACCATTTGATCCAAAAACTCATATTTTATGCATTATTTTAAACTATAAAAAGTTGAATTTTAACAATTGATTAATGACATGGCTATTAATTTTTTATCACCTTGAAATTTTGCAAGTATAGAGAATATATGAAGATAATATAATCTAATGGTGAATTTGTCAAAATTCGCATCAATCTAAATGTAACTTCAACCCAACCCATCTATAATGGTTTATCGTTTGCATTGCCTCTGCTTTAGTATTGGTATCTGAAGGTGAAGTTGCGAGTGTAATGACTTGACTACTTTTTAATTCTACCACTTCTCCCATGGCTACCTTCCTCTGCCCTGAGTTCAAAAGCTATATTGAAAATATTAAGAGAATGAGCGCTGTTGCAAATATTAAGCCAGCGATTGCTAGTATATATATAAAAATTAATGGCTACTGGTTCTCGTGGAGAACTTGTACACTCTTACACTCTGCTTGTGTTAAATAAATCTATTGTTTAGTTTTAGGGTATAAATATTAATTGATATCTGAAACCCATATAATTGCTATTTTATAATTGAGATTCACGGTTGAAAAAAGAGTTTGCTTTCAAATTTTCAACCCTTAATTCAGAATTTTTTAAGAAGTTTCACATACCCAACAAGTGGCGGAGCTAAGAAATTTTTGTACAGTGGCCAAACTAAATATAACAAAATTCTTAAAGTAAAAAATAAAAATAAAAAAAGACCCAAACAAGTACTTTATGTTATAAATTAAATTTTTTTGACTCATTCATAAATTAAAAATTTATTAAATTTATTATTTTTATTTATTTATAATTTTGCTAGTTAGTGTTAGGACATATGTGATTCATGTTAGGAACATATGTCAATATTTATATAGTTGGCTAATCCTTTGACAAAACGCACTTTACTTGTATTTTGGTAAATCTAAGATGTGTTTGATACTTCAAAAAACATGTTGTTCAAGTCTAGTATTAAAGCCATGAAGATTGAACCAAGAAACAAGTGAAGAAAAGGTGTTCAATAAAGTTGGACAGATAGCTCAACACCTGCAGACCAATAACTCGACAGCTGCTCGACACTTGATCTCGACAGCTAGCTATCTATCGAGCTCTTAAGGTGTTTTCTTATCGCAATCTCGACACTTTCTCGACAACTGGTGGATCGATTGAGAAAGTTCATGTCCCTTCGATAGCTTCTCAATACCTCCTCGACCCCTAGCTATCTATCAAGATTTAAAACTCGACACCTCCTTGACACCTGCTATCTATCGAGGTTACGAAAATTTAGATTTTTAGATCTGATTTTTGGGTCAAGCTTATGTATTTGTGTAGGGTTTCTTTTCTCATAACCCTAGACCTATATAAGACTTATTTTAGAGGTCATCACATAAGAGAATACAAAAAGAACTTATGCAAAAAGGTGACTGAAGCCTTATTCTCTTTGAAAGAAGCAATTGTGTCTTTGTGCCTTAAGGTTTTGTAACCAAGTGCTTCTTGATCTTCATTCTTGATGAAGTGAAGAACTTTGCAACCAACAATCTTCTTCTAGTTAGTGATTAAGTTGCATACTGGGATATGCGCAAATTGATTAGTCACATATTGGTATTCGTGCATCAACAAAAGGGTGGCATTCATATATTGAAGAGTTCAAAGGTTCTAAAGTGGTAGAAGGTTTCTGCTATGAGTTCATCTACGGGGATTATAGAGTCTTGATCTTCATTCTTGA
The DNA here is from genome assembly GCA_023621385.1 of Quercus gilva. Taxonomy (NCBI): domain Eukaryota; kingdom Viridiplantae; phylum Streptophyta; class Magnoliopsida; order Fagales; family Fagaceae; genus Quercus; species Quercus gilva. The sequence continues at coordinate 59,990,884 of CM042483.1, forward strand.
TGAAGTGAAGAACTTTGCAACCAACAATCTTCTTCTAGTTGGTGATTAAGTCACGTACTGGGATCCGCGCAAATTGGTTAGTCACGTATTGGGATTCATGCATCAACAAAAAGGGTGACATTCATATATTGAAGAGTTTAAAAGTTTTGAAGCGGTAGAAGGTTTCTGCTGTGAGTTCATTTACGGGGATTGTAGAATCTAAGAACAAAGGTTTTGTGCTAGATCTGAAACTTCTCTTTACTATAGTGGATAGCTTTTTGGGAAGGTTTCCCCCCATGTTTTTTACTGTGAAACTGGTTGATTTCATTGGTTTTCCTGAGTCGTCATATCTTGTCTTATTTACTTTTCCGCTGCATATTATTTTGACATGATATTGATGTTTGTTTGTTTTAACAAGTTTTATTCATAATAAATCTAATTAACAACTTGGATTTAAAACTTATTAATTCTATCAACCGGGGTCTAAATTTCCCAACAGTTAGAATGGGATATGAGATGTTTGAATTAAAGATGTCATTTATACATCAAAAGATGCCAACCAAACAAAAACAAACAAAGTTTATAGCAAAATATAATAATACAAAAAACACCACTACATTAATAAAAATACATCACTTAATATATTATTTTGCTAAATCATCACTAAGTATATATAAAACGCTATATTACGTATTATATAAGTTATAAACTGGACCATACTATTATTATAACATGTTATATACAATTAATCAAATACATAAATATTCATTCGCCTTCTGTCACATTCTTCTCAAAAAAAGAAAAAAAGAAAAAAAAAATCCTTCTACCACATTTTTCAAGTGTCATACAACACTTAAAAAGTAACGTTCTTTTTAGTCACATTAGATTTACTACCGTCCAACAAAACATAACTTGTAATAGAAAAGAATAGTGGGGCCAGTATTAATTAAGTGTGTGCAAGATTGCATTTGCATCTGTGACGCATACCTTTGCGTACAAGGTCGGGGGATTTGTTTGTGTTCTTTTTTTTGCTTGCTTCAATAGCTCATGGTACCTTATTTTTCAATGATTATAATTTATACAATATATAAGTAATCACTAGGTTAAGATATCGTAGGATTAAAACACATTCATTCTATCAAAAATTATATTAGTAGAAGGAATAAAAAAAAGAAAATCAATTATAAGAGTAACAGAGAATCATGTGTGTGCATATTATATATATATATATATATTATATAATTCGATTGTTATGAATTAAAATATGTATATTTTAAATTCTATTTATATAAATTATGGTAATATTGAAACCATACACTAATATTAATTCATACTGAAATATTGTATTGACAATTTTGTGCAAGACTCTTTAATGCAAGATTGTAATTTCAACCTTTCTTGATGTTAATGTTGGGAATATGTATATAATACAATAAAGGAATAACATTAAATAGTTGGATAAAAAAAAGTTTAGAGGCACTAACACTTACGACCTTAATTGAACAAGATCTGTTCTATAGGATCGTACCTCTGTATCCTTGATCACTAAAGAGGCACTAACACTTTGCTATCCATATACAATTTTTACGGACAAAATTGACCAATGCCTTTTTCGCCCAAATTATATAGCCTTCTGCCTTCCTTCCCAAACTAATTAGGGAAATGCCCCTCTTTTAAAACTCAATTTGCTTAAAATCGAGTTAGGCCCTATGGTGGCGTTTTTAAAGAGCCTATAGTGAAGTTTTAAGGACCCATAGTAGCGTTTTGTAACTCAACCTCCATGAACTTGAGTTATAGGTAAAAAAAAGTATTAAAAAAAAAAGTAAAAAAGTAAAAAAAATTACCTATAACTCGAGTTCATGAAGGTCAAGTTACAAAACACCACTATAAGTCCTTAAAACATCACTATAAACTCCTTAAAATGCCACTATAGGGCTTCATAATTTTTTTTTTTTAAAACTCGATTTTAAGCAAATCAAGTTACAGAAGATGGGTATTTTCCTAATTAGTTTGAAAAGAGGGACAGAAGTTTATATAATTTAGGCGAAAAGGGCATAGGCTAATTTTGTCCCAATTTTTACCCCACACAAAATATACTACAAGCTTATTAAAAATATGTTCTCAGGATACAACTAAGCCAAGTATTCTCACTACAACAGAATGTATTTTCAATGACGAAAAAATTCGTCACTAAAAGTCTAGTTTTTCATCACTAAGGACCTTTAGTGACGAAATTGGACTTTTAGTGATGAAACTCATTTCGTCACAGTAGCCCAGTCACTAAAAGTCTTGGTGACGAAAAATTTCGTCACTAAAAATCCAATTTGATTTAAATAAAAAATAAAAAATTTAGTGACGAAAACGTTTCGTCACTAAATGTTTTCCTCACTAAAAACACTATTCAGTGACGAAAAAATTTCGTCACTAAAAACACTTTAGTTTACTAAATCATATTTAGTGACGAATAATTTTGTCACTAAAACTATGTTCGAGTACATATAGTGATGAAAAAATTCGTCACTAAAACTATTTTGAAGAAAATCCAGGCACATATAGTGACGAAAATTTTTGTCACTAAAACAATTTTTTGTTGCCATATTTGTGACGAAAAAATTCATCACTAAAACTTATTTTTTGTTTTTATTTTTTTCATGACTTTGATATTAACCTGTAACCTGTCATTACATTATTAAAACCTCACATTTGAATAACACATTTATTTCAACAACACATTGATAAAAGAAGATTCATACATTCCACAAGTAAAAAATAAAACAAGTATTCAATTCAAACTCCTTCCATACAATAATTGTTTGCAACATATACAATAACTCAAGATGTTTTATAACAATACAAAAAGTGTAGCATAATATAATTAGAACTAACGGAAGATTTCCTCATATGTCTTCAATAAAATTTGTGAAAAGTTGTTACAAATGTACATGAATCAGTATTTATAGTCAAGTGGGTCAAAAGACACATTTAGAGAGTTACTTTAATTGATTTTAACGTTCAGAAAGAATTATAACAGTTTGTCGAACTTAAATTAAAAATGAGTTAAACCCCTTAAAAAAACCAATTGACCTCTTGCTCATCATCTTATACAAATGGTATCCTCTCCATTTTCCATATATTATATTACAACTTACATTTTTTTCCCCAAAAAAAAAAAAATTACAACTTTTCTTGTATATATAAAAAACAATTAACATAAATTGATTGGTATCTTGGTCCGATGATAAAAAGCTATCATTATTAGGAGAATACGTCATAAGTTGAAATTATCCTTAAAAAAAACACAAGATGGCCAATCAAATAAGTAATTCCCTGAGGCCCATATATACATCCAAAATGGTTATAGGTTTAATTTCTTACTAATGTATCTGTCATTAAGGACTATAGAAGTTGGCTTTTAGGCCTTTGTCAGCTAAGGTCCAAGTCGCCGCAATAACTATTAGAATAGTCAAGACAATGCCAAAGCAACCTAAACCCATGTTTATAAACCAAACCAAACCATTTGGTCGAGGTTTCCTCATTGCAATCCACATGAAACAAGGATAAGCAAAAGTTAAAGGCAATGTTGCACCTCCAACTAAAGGTGCTAGGCTTCCCAAAAATGGAAAAGTCACAGAAAGAAAGAAAGCCAACCCTCCATAGATAATGCGAAGGCATGTGCGAACCCATCTTGGGCATGGCTGATTTTTCTTGCTTGTGTATCTAACTTCCAAGTTGTCAAAAACAACCATGGCGTAAACTTGGAATGTACATAAACAGTTCACCAAAACTAGTAGGTAAATTGAAGTCATAATTAACTTCGAGGTGTTTGGTCCGTGGATTTGTGAAAATGTAGTCAACAATCCTTGTCCTCCACTGTATGGTAACTGTCATTCATAAATAAATAAATAAAAAAGAAAAAAAATATTAATAACAAAAATAATAATGAAAAAAAAAAAATTCTTACAAGTATCCAAATTAACACATTCTTTGCATTATCAATTTAAATTTTTACTCTCTTAAGATCTCAGAAGTATCCAAATTAACCTCTATGTTAAACTTTCATATATCTGAGGAACGAATTGTAATCACGTGCCTTGTATGAGATCATGTTTATTATTAAAAATAATTATTTTAAAATAAAAGTGAAACAAAATTATTTATCTCAAACTTCACTAAATTCAAATTCCAATTTCCAAACTATCAATTCGTAACTCGTAAGTTCACGACACCCAAAAACAATTAAAAAATTCAAAACCCTTTTAACCTCAATCTGACATCAAAGTAGACCATAGTGGAAGGAGCGTTCCTTGGGTCTAGTTGGGCCCAAGCCCAACGTCCAGTGCCATCCCAGTGAACAAGGGGAGGGAAATAGTGCAAATGGGACAGGTAAGCAAAGAGAGAGAGGGTTAAGAAATGAATTGCTTCTATCTCTTATCTCAAAAAAAAAAAAAAAAAAAAAAGAATTGCTGAAACAGATAGAAGTTTAACATAGGGGTCAATTTGGATATAAATGTAATACCTCAAGGGTTTGAAATTCAAATTAAATGCACACTAACATTTACAATTGACCTAAACCTCAGTGGTGTTTTTGCATTTTAACATTTTTTTTAAATGGATTGTTCAAGAAACAATACATCTATACCTAAAAAGAAGTGGGAATTTTTAATTTCCCTTTTTAAAAAATTTATATTCTAAAAGTGCATTTTTAAACCAGTCTCAAACACGAACTTGTTTGACTGATGAAAAAATCATGATGATTTAAATAAATCTCTTTCTTAGGAAAGCATATAACAAATCTCAAAAAGTTCAAAAAAAATAAAAAAGATTTGCTTACCTTGTTTCCATAAGCCCAAAATCCACCTATTGCAAGGGGATATTGGCACATAGCGATTACTATGTATGATATTGTCACCCCCGTGCACATTGACTTATAGGATGTTTGTTTTGGACTTGAAGGCAATGTTCCCTGCAAAATTAAAGACATTTTAACTTAAAATTACATTCAAATCGAGATGACAAATGTATTTATTCTTTTAAATCATAGTTTGGTTTGTTTTTATAATAGTGCACCACTATTATATGGGGCAGACTCCTCCCTCCTTTCACTTGAATGGTAGATCTCTAGTGAGAGGGTGTGTGTGTGTCTATATATATATATATATATTTCTCATAAGGTATAAGTTCAAAGATTATGTATGTATTGAATGTATGAGATAATTGTTAATACTTAGGGCCAATCTTACGTGAGAGGGGAGATTGTAGAGGAGTTAACCCAATGAACCTAATAATGAAGATATACAGATTGTCACATCATTTAAAATTTATCTTCCCTAACCAAAGAATCCTCCTCTTGCAACTTGCAAGGGAGTGGTAGTGAGTCCACCATTGGGGAAGGGCTAGTGATCTTTTATTAGTTTCTCTGTGAAATGCAAAATCTCTTAGACATCTTTTCCAAGCTTTAAGATTGAAGTGTTGCGTGAGTACATATCCTTATATAGTGTTTCATATTTTGGATTTTCACATGTCCAAGTTCTATTGAATCTAAAAGGGTCACAAGTTTAGGTTGGGCTAAGCTTTCTTTACATAGTTGGATACTCTTATGTTGGATCCTAAAGTTGGGTGAAGGCAAAAACCTTGACTTTATTAGCTCGCAACTGTTGAAGCATATCTTACCCCAAAAGCAAAGAGCTATATATGGTATAACACACTTTTCACTAAAATTATAATTTGTCTGACATCATTTTCACATGGACTCGTGCATAAAAAATTATTTTCACACACTAATTACAAATTACCAATTTGACAGGTTATGAAATTCTATGCAAATAATGTATTCATAAACCATTGTTTACCCTAAAACCAAAAAAAAGTGTAATTCTAAACTTTTTGAAAAGGAAAAGGATTTTTTTTTGTTAGATAAATATTGAGAGATGAAGAGGTGGGGTTCAAATCACTAACATGAACAACATTAAACTATCATTGGAACCTGAAAAGAAAAAAGTAGAAAGGTTGTTAGAGATTCTAACCTGTATCTCGAGTATAACATTATGTCCTTTGAATGCGAGGGCAATGATCCCAAGCGCATTCAACACATCGCTAAATTTTTCCACGTTAGATTTCAATTTGTCAAATTGATCGTAGGATATGCCTATTGGCCTATCTTTGGTAATTGAGAGAGCCCAAATCAAAGTAGAATATAGAACGACTGTGATGGCCCCAATTAAAGACACCCAAGCTACAGAGTTCAGGTTTGGTAGTTGGGCTATAAGTATTGCTAAGCATGTGAACACCAAGAACCACTCTATATTTGTCAATGATTTAGCATGACACATGGCATCACGATCACATAAGGTTTGGAATATGTGGTCCAGCATCCTACCTCCAGTAATAATTAGAATGATACACGTACCCCCTGAATTGTATAATACAGGGAAAAGGGCAAGCAACTTCCCTAGTTTTGGACCTGCATATAGTAATAAAATTTTGACTTAAGATAGTATAGAATTAAGGAAGAGAAAACATGTCATTGATCTTAACTAATTTATTGAGTATCCATAACCAATCCAAAAATTTGGGACTAAGGCATTGGTGTTGTATATAATAACACATTATCACCCTCCTATGCATTATGGGTAAGACCTTTGTCGTTTGGCCAAATTTTATTGAATGTTAATTGGGGAACACAGTTTGTTTTAGTCCCACTTCTTGTTAAATTTAGTAAGTTTTGAGAAATTTGCAACACATTATTAGAACAAATGCAATCGAATGTTAACTAGGGAAATGAGAATACAATTTAAATTTGTCTCACGTGTTGTTAAAGTAGTAAATTGTGAAGTATCAAATATAGATTTTACTTTATATATATATATATATATATATATTATTTAAAAAGAAACTACTTTCATTATGTACTAATCATTATATATAATCAAGATAATTATTAAATATTAGTAATTTTTATTGAGATAAAAATAATAACAACCCACAAGTTAAAGAATCATGAAAAAAAAATGAGCCTTGTACGTTATAATAATAATAAATATTCAGTTGTGAATTATAATATATAGTACTTTTTAGAAGGAAAAATATGCTTTTCAACAATTTATTGGCTTTTACACAAAATATATTGTGGTTGAGTGTATTTTTCTTGATATTTGCATGCTAATGAACTCTAATTGATCAATTGGCACCTACTCCCCTTATAAGTATTCAGTGCAGGGTAAAAACATGAAGTTATTAGATTAGGACATATCGAGTGCGTGTGTAACTTATTAAAAAAAAAAAAACGATTACAATTTGACTTTTAAAAAAGACAAGTTTAGAAAATAAAATAAATTTGAATAAAATATTAAATATATTTTATCTCGTGCTTTTAGAATATTTATTAACAAAAAGTAAAATAATAATAATAAGGAATAATTACAAATTACCCACAGGGGTTTTGTAGTACAAAAAGTAAAATAACAATAATAACAACAACAAGGGTTTTGTACTAACCAAAAGAAACTATTGCAAGGTGCATGTATCTGCTGTAGCGGATTCCAGGAACTAGTTCATGGAGTCGTACGAGAATAAATATGGTATAGAGCTGCCATGCAAATGCTAGTGACAAACATATTATACCCCATGCCCTGCAACCAATGAAATTATGATAAGATTAAGAACACAAAATTTTTTTTCACAATTGTTGAAGTGACAAATTGTTATTGGTAGGTAGGTAAAACAATCGTGTTAGTGATAGACCCAATTGGGAATGAGTAAATCTTGCCAACACAATTATTGTGAAAAAAGTTTTAAAATTTCCTCAAACTTATGAAGTTAAATCATATGATAGGACTTTTCTAGTTTTCTTCAAGTTGTTTATGCAATAGCATGGATCACAGATAATCAAATAGAAGTTACATTTTAAATGAATGAATTTGGTTCAAAAAAATGCAAATAAGGTCAACAAACTTTGTTATATGTTTCTCTATATGAATTCCTAATGTTCAAAAGTTAAACGGCTGTTGGATGCCAACTTGAGTATCCAGGATTTAACATTTTTGGACAAGGTGTTACTGATAATTCAATGAGAGAAGAGAAAAACAGAGGAGATAATATATCATAATACTGAAATAATTATTAGTATCTAAAAATAATGTTCTTTCTTTATTATTCTCATATAAGGACAACCAGATTCTTACATGTTGTACTTTAAATTCTTTAATTAAATTTAAACACATAATTATTATTAAATTTGAATTAAATTAAGAAAAGTAAATTTTACTCTTTAGATAATATTACTAAGCCATAATACTCTTATTTTTACAAAATAATTTGAAAAAGATTATTCTATACTTTCTTACTCCCAATATTTTGGAAAAGTTAATTTTCAAGCTCTTCGAAAATATTAGATTTTATTAATATTAATAAAACTCACATGGGAAATGGGAAAGACTTATTATATATATTCTCACGTGGAAGGTAGTGACATTACTATATTGTTATTGAACAAGTTTCCAAGATTCTGTTCTCATATTAGTCATATATATATAATTTCGAAGTCATTGTTGAAAAATGTGAACAATATATATATATATATATATATTTCTTTGCCCTAATATAACTATAAATGAACATAAAAATTATAGAAACGCGTCCACTTTAATTAATAAGGTTCACAAATCAGGACTCCGGAGTCCACAAGGAATAAGGATGGTAATTTTGCCCCACCTCGATTTACCCGCCCCTCCTTGCTTCGCCCCATGCGGGTTTTCCTAACCCCGCAAAGGTGGTGGAGCGGGAATGGGTTTAGACTTTTTAGACCTAACCCGTCCTACCCCGCATCAATAAGAGTTAAATTGTAAAAATTTTATATCCTAAAACCCTACTATTTTTTTTTTCTTTTTTTTCTCTAGGAAGGTTGGAAATAAGATACCAATTTTAACATTTTCTTTTGTCTTTATTATAAAAAAAAAAAAAATTTATATACTACTAAATCATTGATTTTTGTTTTTATTAGGATATTGTCTTGTTAAACACTTTAATAATATTAATCAATTTTCAAGTATATTTTTATTAATGAAACAGGTTTTATTAAAAACAGTTATAATAGTTGTGGGCAAATTAACAAGAAGTAGAGTTTTGCGGAGTGGGGTAGGTCTTCGCGAGGCCCCAAGGGACAGGGATGGAACAAGAAAATTTTCCCTATCATGCAAGAGGGGCGAGGATAGAGTAAGATAAAATCATGCAAAACGGGAGCGAAGACCCCATCTTTCAATTCCGCTCTGCCTCATTGTCATTCCTACAGGAAAATATCATGGAACACGCAATTCCTTATTCTTTAATTAAAGGCAGACCTTTTTGATTCTTTCTTTAATTACGCTATGCATGCACAGAGGAAGAAAAATGAGTATCACGTGAAAGTGTCTTAGATCTTAAGAAAAGTGAGCAAAGAGCAATGTATATTTTTTTTGGTCATAAATGGGGGGGGGGGGGGGGGGGTGTTGGTGGGTGTTTGGGGGTGGGGAACTATAAAATCTTGTACTATGGATGTATGGTTGTAATATTTTATGAAATCTTGTACTATGGATGTATGGTTGTAATATTTTATGATAATTTTCGCTTAATAACTAGTAAAACATTTTACGTAACACGCTACACTATATTTTCTTTAAATGATAAAATAGACAGTTTCATATATTGACACAATTATAAATAATTATTATTTATAATTAATATAATTATCAAATTTCATAGTTGGACAAATAGTAAAAGAATTCTAAGAAAAAAGAAAAGTAAATAGTAAAATAAAGGGAAAAAAACCATATTTTGATAAACTTTAATGTGTATTGCATGGTTATTGATTAGTTACACATATTAGCTTCATCCCAAATATATTGTCATATTTTGAGCATAAGCTTGCCTTTACATCAAGTCTAAAAGGTTAAGCTTGACTGATTGTTTAATAAAATAAATAATAAAGAAGTTTTTTTTTTTTTTCCCCTATTAGTTGAGCCAACCTAGCTATTTATCAGATCAGGGATTTTTTTTTTTTTTTTGGGTGCATAACAGATCAATATTCAGCCTTCGGGTACTCAAACATTCCATTTCTTCCTATACTGAGACTATAAATTGTCTCCTAAAAAGGATAATACGGATTTTAAATTGAAAAGCAAATGACAATTATATTTTATAACTTGAATAGATTAAATTCAGTAACTAAAAGTAGATACAAATAAACATCATATATCAATCAAATGTAATTGTTTTTCAAGTTTGAATTGACCAATTGACCAAACCATATAAGGGTAAAATGCAATTAACAATTCTCTATCATACACATGGAAAGAAAATGACCATAAACTTTCCAAGTCTACACGTCTGTAGGAGCTTGATTTTAGTTAGTCATGAAATTCTCATTTCATAACCCATCCTTTTCTCTTTGGATTTATGAACAATTAATGACTTTATTAGTTAAGCAAAATTGAACTTAATCATGACAACTTAAATCATTGCAAAAGATAGCTTACCATCCAAGTGTGGCAAATGCAACAGGAAGCAAGAGAGCTTGCAATCCAATTCCTGAACAGAGTAAATGAAACGCTGCAAAAAAGGTGTTGCCATTCCTGGACTCAGTGATGGGAAGCCAAGCTTCCTGTGGATTGTGCTGATAACCTTGCAAACTTGCAGACGTAGTAACATCTTTTGAGGGATCACTATCTATAATGATTATCATTTGCATTAGCTCTCCCAGGGTTTTGGTATTGGAAGGTGAATCTGGGAGAGGCATAACTTTTCTATAATTTAGTTCTACCATTTCTGCCATGGCTACCCTCCTCTGCTCTAGTTCAAAAGCTATGTTGAAAATATTAGGTGTGGGTTTTGCAAATATAAAGCTGATGGTTGGTGGTATATATATAATGACTACGGGTCTTGGTGGAGCTCCTGTACAGAGTACAGTGGTACATTCTGCCTTTCATAAATAAATCTCTTCTTTATTTTTAGGAAATAATCATGGATCGATAGTAAAAGAGCGTATAATTCTTATCTAATAACTGAGATATGGTTGGGAAGATGGAAAAGTGAAAAATTGTGAGTGATTGAAAAAGTGAGAAGATAGAAAAGATTTACGGCCTGTTACCATTGTTTAAACAATAGTTTTCTGTGTTTAAATAACATTACACGTATTTTCACATACTTTTGCACCTACACGTATTTTCAAAAAACACAAACAACGTTATTAGAACAATATTATCAAATGGACCCTTAGTTTTCTCTCATTTATGTTTGGTTGGAAGAGTGGAAAAGTGAAAGAATGAAAAACTTTTTTGTTTAGTTGAGATGTAAAATGTGAGGATAGAAAATAAAGTTAGTATAAATTTAGCATTTTGTTTTTACTAAATATATAAACAAAAAGTAATGTTTATTATTAAAAAAAATTTGTATGGACACTTCATATTTTTTATTTATTTATAAAATAAGCAAATGCCAAAAGGATAAATAAAAAATGAACCAATGTGAACATATTGTGCAAAGTGCAAACAAGAAGAAATTTTATCCACCTCAAAAAAAAAAAAAAAAAAAAAAAAAAAAAAAAAAAAAGAAGAAGGGAAAGACAAAAGTTTGGCTCATAGGTGGAGAATGGTAATTTTGTCCAACACACATCTTCCTTTTTTTCTCTCCCATTTTCTCCCCATTTTGTGAAAATTGAATTTTGATGAGTCCGAAGAGAAAACAGTTAGGCTTCACCACTTTTCTCTCCCAATCCCCCTCCCAAGCAAACATCATTTCCACCAATTTTCTCTCATATTTTTCACTCTCTCTTTTTTTTCCATTCTCCCTAAAATCCACCCAACCAAAGTTAAAAAAATTTACTCTCAAATTTTCAACCCACGAGATTGTCTTTTAATCTTTTCACATTATTTTATTTATTTAAATCTTTTACTTTTCATAACTTTTCCTTTTTTAAGTAGATTTGCAAGGGGTCTAAATCTAGAAAATATTGCTCTTGTTTTATGAGAAAAAGTTGTTACATACGCATTTACACAGGCATGCGAAAAGACATTCCAAATCCAAATTGAAAATTTTGACTTCAGGTCACAATTGTAGTTATTTTATTACGCTTGTGTAAATTTGTGTGTAATAAAGCGTTGTTTTATATATAATAATGCTTAGTGCCATCTAGAAAGCCCTCACAACCGAGTATCGCATGAAGGGTCTGTGACTAGGATTACGCCCCCATTATGACACGATGCTAGGGACGTAACTAGCGGCGTCACTGCACCTTTGGAATCTTTTTCAGCGTATAAAGGAAGATTATTCCTCACTTCTGACAAACAACATACAAGATTCAAACCAGTATAATTAAAAATGACTAACATCGTAAGGTGATTTATATTGTTGCTACTTTTTTTAAAAAATAAAAAAGGAAAATCATTCATTCACATTTAAGGTCTATTTGAATACCGCTTTTTTCTAAAAATTAAAAACACTGTAGTAAAATAATTTTTAAATATGAATAGTGCCGTGTAGGATTCAGTTTTATTTTTTTTTTTTTGAATATTGTACTTGCAAGTCCTTTGAACAGTGCACGGGACCCGAATATAAAAAGCCAAACACCAAACGTTTGGATACAGCTGAAAACTGAAAACTGAAAAACACTGTAGCAAAATAATTTTTAAATATGTAAATAGTACCGTGGGACTCATTTTTAATAAAAAAATTGATAAAAAGTGAAATTTGTGGGCCTGTAAACAGTACACAATATGCACTGTTCACAAGAAAAGTCAAAAAGCCAGCTGAGAAAGCTGAAAAGTATTAAAAAAAAAAAAAAAAAAAAAATGAAGAAGAAGAAGAAGAAGGAAAAACGCAAACACGTTTAGGAAGTGCATTTTGCGCTTCCCAAACTCACACTTAGTATGAAAATGAAATCTTTCATTCACACGTTTAGTAAAGTCAAGGTATGTCGTACAATAGCTAACAGCCCTTCAATTTTTTTTTTTTTTTTTTTGGAGTAAATCAGCTTGGCAATTTCTGATATTTCAATAAATATGTCCAGGATTCAAATCTTTCGCCTCTAACTATCCAGTTATTAAGAAAAAATGGTTACAACATTCAAATTTTTCGTCTCTAACTATCAAGTTATTAAGAAAAAATGATTACATCGTACAACAACTTCAACTTTTGACATCAAAAAATTGGGGTCCTCTGCCAAGATCTTCGGGCATATTAACAGTGCCACATGGTTCCCTGACCTTGAAGCACATGTGTATTAGCTCTGGGGCTATACTTTGTTTGGAGTCCAACATCTAATTAAAAATACAAAAAAAATGGTGATAGAGGATCATTTTACTGGTCCCCAAGATGATTTGATAAAACCCTTTGGCTCTCTGTTTTTTAATACAGAGTAAGAAACTTTGGCTCTCTGTTTTTTAATGCTGAGTAAGAAACTTTGGTGAGACCATCCATTTATAAGCTTAGTCCATTTGGTGTGGAAAACAACCTCTTTTCATTATGTTTCCCACAAATAGCCATTCCCACTCAATCATAAGTCTTTGCTCAAGTTCCAAAGTCATGTGTCCTTTTTTTGCTGTTCTTTTTTGTTTTATGTGATGCATTATTTTAAAAGCTATCAGGAGCCTATGGGCATTAGAGCATCTCCAGCAGATTAGCTAAATTTTTATATTGTTTGGTTAATAAACAGTAATATTTAGTTTTTGCCTACTCACTTTTTCAAATATACTTCCAACAGATTCTCTATGTCATTCTCTATCTCATTTAAATATTTTTTTTTATTTTTTATTTTTTTAATAACTATACATCTTTTAACATTTTTTTATACACCACATCATTATTATAATAAAAAATATATATTTGAAGAATGAATAGTAGCCCATCAGACGACTGACAAGGATTACACCGCAATTATGACATGATGCTAGTGATGTAACTAGCGGCGTCACTGCACCTTTATAATATTTTTCCGTATAAACGAAGATTATTCCTCACTTTTGACAAACAACATACAAGATTCATACCAAGAATAATTAAAATTGACTAATATCATAAGGTAATTTATAATATTAATGTTGCTACCTTTTCTCAAAAAATAAAAAAAGGAAAATCATTCATTCACATTTAGTATGAAAAGAAAATCTTTCATTCACACATTTAGTAAAGTCAAGGTATGTTGTACAATAGCCAACAGCCCTGCAATTTCTGATATTTCAATAAATACGCACAGGGTTTAAATCTTTTGCCTCTAACTATCAAATTATTAAGAAAAAATAGTTAGTTATTAAGAAAAAATGGTTACACCATACAATAATTTCAACTTTGACATCAAAAAATTGGGGTCCTCTGTCAAGATCTTCGGGCATATTAACAGTGCCACATGGTTCCTTGACCTTGAAGAACACGTATATTAGCTCTGGGGCTATACTTTGTTCAGAGTCCTACATCTAATTAAACAATACAAAAAAAAAAATGATGATAGAAGATCCCTTTAATAGTCCCCTAGATGATTTGATAAAACTCTTTGGTTCTGTTTTTTAATACAGATTAAGAAAGTTTAGCGAGACCTTCCATTTATAAGCTTAATCCATTTGGTGTGGAAACCAATTCTTTTCATTATGTTTCCTACAAATAGCCATTCCCACTCAATCATAAGTCTTTGCTCAAGTTTCAAAGTAATGCATCCTTTTTTTGCTTTTCATTTTTGTTTCATGTGCTGCATTATTTTAAATGCTAACAGGATCCTATGAGTCTTTATTAGTGGATATTCAATTACTTTTTATAAGGGTTTTGTATTTGGGTTAGTGTGATAAGGTATAATTTATTTTTGAAGTATGTGGCCAGTATTAATTGAGATCATGCGCCTTGTATGAGTTTATTATTAAAAAAACATTTTTTTAAAAAATAAAACTTAATAAAATTAATACAAAATTATTTTTTAGACAATAATATCTTTATAAAAATTAATGAAAATTATATATTTTTTTTATAAAAAAATATTGAATTGTCAATAAGATGAAAACTTCATATCTAACATTATAAAATCAATGCTCAAATTCTTGCGACACAATTGACCAAGAAATAAAATTAGCACAGAAATTTCCCTACATTCATGCCCTTTACACGGAACAAAATAATTAATCTCCATGTTATCAAAAATAATAATAATAATTAATCTCCAATTTCATGCCCTCAATCCACTACAAACCAAAATATCAATTCGTAAGTTCACAAATCACTCAAATGTCCACCATAAATTCTCAACAATACCTCTGCTTGCAATACCCATAAAGAGATCAAGGGAATTAGCCATGGAGAGAGAGAGAGAGAGTAATTCTTAAGTACTCTCAGAACATAGAGAATGATACTCCCTTCTCTTACATTCATGGTGGGGTCTACTTGTTAAATTTACAATAAATGTAAAAAGAAGGAACACAATTTCTTTATATTCCAGGAGTACCTAGGAATTTTTCAAAGAATTACTCAAATGGCTAATAGATCTTTAACATAGGGCCAGCTTGAACAATTGCAAAACCTCAAGTGTTTAAAAATTCAAATTTATAATTACACTAAAAGCATTTACAAGCTACGTACACCTGAACCCCCCCACCCCCCCCCCCCCCCCCCAAAAAAAAAAAAAGAAAAGAAAAAAAAAAAAAAAAAAGGCTCTACACTTGACCCAATCTTTTTTTTTTTTGGTGGGGGGGGGGGGGGGGGTTTGCATTTTGACTATCTTTTCAATAAATCATTTGAGAAACTATACCTAATGGGATTTTTTTAAAAACTATATTCTAAAATTTCATTTTTAAACCACCACCCCAAAGAGGAACTTATTTGATAGATAAAAATAAATAAATAAATATATAAAAAATAATAATCTATTCTTAGAACATTCCCATTAGGTGTGCCAAATATTTGGCATTTGGCACATCAAACACCAAAAAACCCCTTACGTGAGATGTTCTAAATACTATAATATTTAGCACACATGAACAGTACCTTCCATCTTTGGAACAGTACAGATGAAAATGCTAAAAAAAAAAAAAAATTATTCATTTTCCCTCTCTTCTTTTATGATTTTCTTTCTTCTCTCTCTTTCCTTTTTCTTCTTTCTTTTTCCGCCTCTCCCTTCATCTTCTGTCACTCTCTCTTTCTTTCTTTTTTCTTCTTTCTTCTCTAGAATCTTCACCTCTCCTTTTTTTTTTTTTTTTTCTTCTTTTTTCCTTTTTTCTTCTCTCTCTCTCTCTCTCTCTCTCTCTCTCTCTCTCTCTCTCTCTCTCTTCGCCTAGGCCATTGCCATTAGGATCAGCCGTTGCCTTGGAGTTCGGCCTCACCAATGAGGTCGAGTGTTGGAGATCGCATATGAGTTTGGGCTTTTTTTTTTGTTGTGGATTCCATGTGATTGTGGGTGGTGGTGGAGTTGGGTTGATTCCATGTGATTTGGGTTGTATAAATGGAGTTGATTCATCTCTTTATTTTTTTATTTTTTTTTTGAGAGTTTTGTGTTGATTTTGGGGATTTTTTTTAAAGTAGTATTGGGTGGTGGTCGTGGCTGGTGGATTGTTGTTGGTGGTGGCGGGTTGTACTAGTGGGTGGTGGTGGCGGGCTGTGCTTGTGCATGGTGGCGGGTTTTTATTTTGAATTTTTTTTATATTGATGGTTTTTTTAATATTATTTTAATGTATAGAATTGAAAAATAGAATATGTGATGTACAGTAAATTGTAAAATGGTGTGTTAAAATAATAAAGTAAGTTTTTTTATGTGTCAAAATGACATATATATATATATATATATAGAACACTTGATGAAAATGCTCCTAGGTATGTATATAACAAATCTCATTAGGTTCAAAAAAGCACATGGCCATTACTATGTACGATATTGATATTGTCACTCCTGTGCACATAGACTTATAGGATGTTTTTTTTTTGGACTTGAAGGCAATGTTCCCTGCAACATTTAAATCAAGATGACAAATATATCCTCTCTTTCCAATCATTACTGTGTTTGTTTTTATAATAGCATATCACTTTTTTTTCCTACTCAAAATGATAGCATAACCTTAGGTTACTTAGGAGGTAAGCTTTCTTATTAATTTCAAGATAAATTATTATGTCCATCGGCGGACTCTCCCTCTTAAAGGTTGATTTCTAGTGAGATGGTATACCAAAGATTAGTTATATGCATCTACTTTCTTATATATAATGTGTAAGTTCCATAAGGCTATGGAAGGCCCACATTGTAAGGAGTACAATGAATATATTGAATGCATGAGATAATTGTTGATACTTAGGACCATCTAATGTGAGAGGGGAGATTGTAGAGGGGTTCACCCAATGAAGGACAAGATTTCTCTCAAAATTGGTTTAGAGAAAAACTTTTCAAACTCTTATATCTTTTTATTAGATGTGAATTTTGAAAATCTAACCATTAGATTGCATGATTTTTATGTTCTCAACATACATGTCAAATAATGTTCAAATTGGATGTTATTTACTATTTGATCATTAAACTTATTTTTTATGTATAATTTTAGATCACAGAAACTTGAAATTTAAACTTTGATCTTCTTGAAATTTGCAAGCATGGAGGACATAATAAGAACATACAATCCAGCAGTTAGATTTTCAAAATTCACATCCAATAAAAAGATATCGATGGATTTTAGAGGGTTTTTCTCCAAAGTAGTTTAGAGATAGGCCTTTTTGCTAAGATTGAAGTGTTGTGTGAGTACATATCCTTATAGAGTTTCATATTTTAGGTTTCATGCTTGTCAAAGTTCAAATCACTAACATGATAACCATTGAACAATCATTGAAACTTGAAAAGGAAAAATGCATAGAGGATGTTATAGATACTAACCTGTATCTTGAGGATAGCATTATGTCCTCTAAATGCAATGGCAATGAACCCAAGTGCATCCAATGCATCACTAAATCTTTCCATATTAGATTTCACTCCGTCAAATAGACTGTAGGATATGTCTGTGGGCCTATCCTTGATTATTGAGAGAATCCAAATCAAAGTATTGTATACAATAGCTGTGGTGGCCCTAATTAGACATCCAAGCTATAGAGTTGAGGTTGGGTAGTTGGGCTATAAGTAAAGCTGCACATGTGAACACCAAGTAACACTCTGTACATGTCAATGATTTGGCAAGACACTCGGCATCCCCATCACACATGGTTTTGAATAAGATACCTAGGGTCCCACCTCCAGTGATAATTAAAAGGACACACGCACGCTCTGCATTGTATATCACAAGGAATAGGGCTAACCAATTCTCGAATTTTGGACCTACATATGGTAACATATTATGACTTTAGGTATAATAAAATTGAGGAAGAAAATACATGTGATTGATCTTAACTAATTGTTGAACATTCATAGGTGACCCTAAAAAATTGGGACTAAGGCTTTGGTATTGTATATATTAACACATTATTAACCTCCTATGCATCATGGGTAAGATCTTTGTCATTTGACCAAATTTTATTGAATGTTAACTGTGGACCACAATTTGCATTTGTCCCACATTTTGTTATTTATAAGTTGTGAGACCATAGTAATGCATTATTAGAACCAATGCAATTGACCACCACACACCCTTGGTGCAATGGTCACTCTACAAGTATAAGTGTTTGTAGGGTGTGGGGGGAAAAGGCCAAGGTTCAAGTCTTCAAGAGGAAGCTTCACACACATATACATATAGATTAGCCTAGAGTAGAATTTCTATCTTGTATTTAAAATAAAAAAAAAAAAAAAAAAAAAAAAAAAAAAAAAAGAACCAATGCAATTGAATGTTAACTTGGGAATACAATTTAAATTTGCCTCACTTGTTAAAGTAGTAAATTATGAAATATCATTTTTCTATGAATTTTACTCTCTCTAGATACATGTTAAAAAGTTAAAAAATTTGCATTACTTATTGATATCAAAAAATTAACAATCCACAAGTTAAAGAATTGAGAAAAATGGGGTCTTGTATATTAAAAGAATAATAAATATACACTTATAACTTTTAATATACAGTTCTTTTTAATAAGAAAAAATACTTTTCAACAATTTATTAGCTTTCACACACAAAAAAAAATTGCAGTTGCGTGTGTTTTTCTTAATATTTGCATGCCAATTAATGAACTTTAATTTAATTGATACCTACTTTCCCTATAAGTCCTGAGTGAAGGGTGGAGACATAAAGTTATGAGTTCATGACTTATCACGTGAGTGTAACTTTATGAATAAAAAAAGCAAGCACGGCTTAACTTTTAGGCGTAAATGTACTTTTAGTCTCTATATTTTGACCGCAAAAAAAAAGTTCTTATATTTTGGGGTCATTTCTATTTTGGTCCCTACATTTTCATTTGACCACTTTTAGTCCTTAAACCAATTAATGCATGACATTTAAGTCTTTACCGTCATTCAACTAACAGAAAAAGCTAAAGTAACAAATGGAGTGCATTGTTGACACAACAAATGTTGACATGGTGAATAAAATAAATAAAAAAATTATTTATTATTTAATAAATGCCAAGTCAGCATCCATAAAATAATAATAAAAAAAAACATTTTCATTTTTTTTTCCAAATTCTTTTAAAATAAAATAAGATAATTAAATTAAAAAAAAAAAAATTTTCTTTCATTATTTTTTTCTAAAGGACATGTTCATGTTCCTTGGGTTCATCCCCAGAAATTTTCTTGAGAAACAAACACACAAAAAAACCCAAAAAATTCAGCTCAAAAACGAAATCATAAATCTCAAAGCCTTCATTTTCAATCCCAGCAAAATCATCAAATCCCAAAGCCATAAGCCCAAAAAGTTCAAAACCAGAAAATCATCAAATCCCATAAGCCACAACCCACACTTCTTCAATCACCAAACTCACATTGAAACGCAGAACCCGACGTCCATGTGCGATGAGGTTTCTTTAAATATGTGAACTTGACATTGACTTCGACTCAATCCTTAATAGTGTGTTTGGTTGGAATGAAAATAAGGTGGATGGAAAATAGAGGAAGGAAAATAGGGTAGAAAATGTTGTTTTCACTTGTTTGGTTCACGAAGGAAAATGGAGAGGATGGAAAACCCGAGAGAAAATTTTCTCTCTCGGGCCCACATTTTTGTTCCTCCCAAATCCAAAGGAAAAGCTGGGGGAGAAAAAGTGCTCACAGCACTATTACGCAAATACCCCTATCCCACCTACCCTCATTTATGAGCTAATGACTCTATCACCTACCCCACTAATGACTTTTGCCCACAAATCACTTTTGCCTAAACCAAATTCTCATCTTACCTTCAGCACAGCAACGTCAATGCAGTCCAGTTTTTTTTTTTTTTCAATTAAATTTATATGTACACTATGGTAATTTTTACATTATAATAATATAAATTTATATATATGATGTGGTAAATTTTATATTATTTAATGAGTACAAATAAATCTATTTCTTACATATTATGTAACAAGGGTATAATAGTCAATTTATATAAATTACATTCTTCATCCTTCCCTTTTTCTCTCCAACCAAACAAAAGATTTTTCCATCCTCCCACTTTTCCACCCCTCCAACCAAACACACAAAAGGGAAAACTAAATATTTTTCATCCTCTCACAATTTTCCATCCTCCCACTTTTCCACTCCTCCAACCAAACGGAGCAAAACCCCACTCTCCCTCTTTAACCTTAAATCTACTACTACCACCACCAGCCATAAAACCCAGCCAAACCATAGCATCAAGACCCAAATCCAAAAATAGCATCACCCCTACCAAATCATAGCCCACCACCATCACCAAAACCCTCAACCACCAGCCAAATTAAACCAACCATCACCATCAACCACCGACCAAAATTAACCAACCACCACTGACCACCTCAACCACAACTGCGAAAAGCAGCCTAGTACAACCTATAACCACCACAATCCACCAATACTAGATCAACCCAAATCACAAAAAAAAAAAAAAAAAAAAAAAAAAAAAAAAAAAAAAACCATAAAAGAAGAAGCCACAATTAGATTAAAATCAAAACAAGCTGGTAATAGAGGCAGCAATCGGTGGTGGAGGCGTCTTTCAACAGTAGTGCTTGAGAACAGCGGTGTAGCTTCAAATCAACGGTGTAGCTTTAAACATGGTTGAGATTGATGGTGTGGCTTCAAAACATGGCTGAGATCGGTTCAAATCATGGCTTTGATTGGTGAACGAGGCAGAAAGAGGCGAGATGAGAGGGAAGAGAAAGAGAGGTATGAGGAAGAAGAGGGGAAACAAAGAAACAGACAAAATTTGAGAAAAAAAGAAAAAAGAAAAGTGTAATAGAGGCCAATCCTTCAACTCAATCTCCATCATTCTGACCAACATCCATGTGCGATGAGGAGCTCGTGGGATGCTAATACTGCACAAGGCAGCATCGATCCGAGGCTAGGTCTATGCTGGTCGAGCTTGAGACGAGGAGATCCGAGTCAGGTGGGGCGGGATCGGGATCAGGATCAGGATCAATTGGATCTGGTTTTCTTTAAGGTTGTTGGCCACAAATCAAGCTCTGTTGTGGATCTGGGTTTAGGATGGTATTGGACAGTTGGGTTCTTGGTGGATTTGGGTTTGTAGCCAAGGATTTTGGGATTAGTTTGAATCTTTGAATTTGGGGCTTTTGTTTGAAATATCTAGAATTAGTTTGAAACTGGGTTTGGTGGATCTGCAACTGGGTTTTCTTTTAGGCGTGGATGACAATGGACGACAATGGACGACTGGGACACATTGCGGTGATGTTCATGCTCTTTGATTTGGTGATGTTCATTTTTTTTTTTTTTTCCTGTAGGTTTGATGTTCATGATAGGGGTGTCAATTCGGGTTAGTGTGTTGGGTTCGTGTCGTGTCGAGGTAGGGGTATTCGACTAAATGGCTCAACCCTAACCCAACCCATTTAATAATCGTGTCATGATCCTTCAACCTAACCCGACCTGTTAATAAAGCGGGTTGACCTGACCCAACCCATTTGACACGCTTAATAAACGAGTCATGTTGGGTTGACACAAATGTAACATAACCCATTTCAACTTGTATAATATTAAATATAACATCCATCTAGAAATTTTTTTTTTTAAATCCCAAAAAGCAGTGCATACACTTCAAGTCTTCAACCCACATTAAAAATAATATAGTTCAACAAAAATATAACATTCATCTAGAAATAAGTTCATCTAGAAAACAGCGTATACACATCAACCCAAATTCAAAATAACAAAGTTTCACAAAAATAAAATAACATAGTTCAACAAAAATATAATATTCTTGGAACTTGTCAAATGCTAAGTATCAATATTGAAAGAATTTGAGCAAACAGCAGACTAATCCTGACTATGACCACGATTATCATCCATAGATTCTTTGTTGATGTCCAAATTCATAACATCTTCCACAAGCTCATCCAATTTCATTTGTGTAAGTTTTATGCCCAAAAAAAAAAGTATTAGTAGTTCTAGGGTCTATAAAGTTTCAATTTTCAATTATATCTCTTGTAAATTTTTGTAATTACTCACTTTCTTTTTAAATTTAAATTATATGTTGGATATAAAAGGTATTTGACAATTCTAAAATAAAATAAATATTTATTTGTTATATGAGTTAAACGAGTTGTGTTAAGTGGGTCATTTCGAGTTGACACAAATAAATTGGCGTGTCAAACATGTCTATTGCGGGTTATGCGGGTTGACTCGTTTTTGACCCGTTTCTTATCGTGTCGCTTTCGGGTCGACCCGTTTTTGACCCAAACCCATTAAGGCCCAACCCTAACCCGAAAAAACCCGTGTTGGGTTCGTGTCGTGTTTGCGGGTTGGGTCGAACATTGACACCCCTAGTTCATGATCTTTGATGTTCATGTTATTTTATTATGGGTTTGCTCTTTGATTTTGGGTTTGATATCGTCGCTGGGTTTATTTTTGGGTTTGATGTTCTTGTTTTTAATTATTTTTATTTAATTAAAATTAATAAATTAATTTTTTAATTTAGATGCTGATGTGGCATTTTTTAATGTCAAAATAGATTTTTTAATTATTATTTTAATGTATTGTCAGCCACGTCAGCTTTTTCTGTTAGTTGGGTAACTATAAAGACTTAAATGTCACGCATTAATTGGTTTAGGGACTAAAAGTGGTAAAATGAAAATGTATGGACCAAAATAGAAATGACCCCAAAATGTAGGGATTAAAAGTGCATTTACTCCTAACTTATATATATATATATATAATTATTTAGAAAATAAAATTATAATCTAATAAATACTAAATACATTTTATCTTGTGCTTTTTGAATTAATATTCATTAACAAAAAGTAAAATAATGATAATAATAATAATAATAATAATAATAATAGGAAAAATTTTATATGCAAACTGGTTTACATAAAAATTTCCTCCAACCCACTTTGTGGCTATTAAACAAACTATTTAATATCTATGTGTACCAATATCACATGACTTTTAAAGAGTCATGTAACTTGCTTAAATAATACACATGTATAGACTTATAAATCATCACGTAGTGAGATGAAGAAAAATTCTCTCAAATTAATTTGAAGGAAAACTTTGTGCATAATAACAACATGGGGTTTTGTACTAACCAAAAGAAGCTTTTGCAAATTGTATGTATCTGCTGTAGCAAATTCTAGGAACTAATTCATGTAGTTGAACGAGAATAAATATGGTATATAGCTGCCATGCAAATGCTAGTGATAAACATAGGATACCCCATGCTCTGCAACCAATGAAATAATTAATTACAATAGAGATATTACACACACACACACACACACACACACACACACAAATCACAATTGTTAAAGTGACAAATGGTTATTGTGGGGACGCAGGCCTTGTCCGAGAAGGCCCCGTGGTCCAAGAGTAGATCAGTAGCAAGGAAGATGTAATACTTCGAACTTCATAAACAAACTGTGACTATAGAGAATGGGAGAGGTTGTCCGAGAATGAATATCCTCTTGGCTAAATGCAACGAAGATCAAGATGTGCCTCCTGTCATCCAGGGTGACATTCTAGGAAGTTCTATTGATAAGGATATACACTACGAACGTACAGGACAAATGGGAGCCAAGAAATATCTAAGTAAAAGCTACTACCACCACATTGAATGCTCTGCAACTAACTCTCTAGCCACATTTATGAGGAGAAGACCCCTGAACAATGCTGCCTTGGTCTCCCCAACTCACAGAGGGCTTGTAAAGGTGTCCGATGGGACAAGCACTCAAGTAGTGGCCTGGATGATCGACAAGTGGAGGGCTAAGATCATTCGTAGGGATATATATATATATAATGTATGAGACCCCTGAGGAAAGGGGGATTGAAAAACAGAAAGAAAAAACACTGTAGCAATCAAGAACTAAACTTGTAATCAAATTTGAAAATCAATATACTAGAACTAATCTCCTTGGACTGTGTTGAGGACAGATTTCTTTAGTTTAGTCAACCTATCTTCTTTTTCTTGTTATTTGAACTCACTTCATTTGTTGTCCAACTCATTTAAGCACAATTTTCCAACCCACTCTTTACAAATTCATTGTATTGGGCTTGTTGGGCCTAAACTGGTCAAATACTGTGGGCTAGGAACCCAAATCCAGTCCCTACAATTATTACTAGTAGGTAAAAAAAAATTGATGTCAATAATAAACCCAATAATTGAGAATGAATAAAAATTTCTTCACTTAATTATTGTGAAAAAAGTTATAAAAATTATTGTGTTTATACCATTACTCAAACTCATGAAGTAAAGTCAAACGACACGACTTTCCTTCAAGCTGCTACATTTGGAGCTTATTGCAAGCAACAATAGTATGGTTTCTTTGTAGCCAAAATTGAGATCAACCCTATTAGCATTTAGCAATAGCATGGACCACAGCAAATTGAATAGAAGTTACAGTTTTAAAGAATAAATTTGGTTCAACAAATGCAAATAAGAACAATAAACTTTAAAGTTTTCTGTTACTTGCTTTGAATTCCATAAGATTTTCCTAAATTAAATCGATGTGGATGTGAACTTGTGTGTCCATGATTTAACATCTTTTGGGCGAGGTGTTATTTTTAATTCAACGAGAGAATAGAGACAAAGAGAGGCGACAAAATATCATGTTACTGAAATAATTATTCAATAGTTCAAAAGTGATGTTCTTTTTCTTCCCATTTAAGGACAAAAGTTAGATTCAATCACATATATAATTTTTTTTTAAATATTATTATTTATGTTCTATTAATCAAATATAATCATATAAATAAATTTAATTCAAACTTTTAAATTTTGTTGTATACAATAATTTTAAGCATGCACTCAAAACTCTTACTATTATGAAATTTGAAAAATGTTATGGTAGGCCTTCTAATTAACCCAAATATTTTGGAGAGATCAAATCCGAGAACGCTTCAAATAATATTATATTCTATTAATTAAATTCACACAGATACTACTAAAGAAAAAGTTAACGGATGCTCTAAGAGATAAGAAATTATTAAGTCCACCAAAAAAATAGCTGACATGGTCCTCCCTAACCTCCCAACTAATAAAATGTTGTTATTTATGCAAATGTGACATCATCTAATAATTTTTATTTTTTATTCCTTGTGCTGATTAGGAAGCTCACACATACATTTGCATAGATGACATCATCTCATTGGTCAAGGAAGACCACATCAGCAGTTCTCATGATGTAAATAATAATTTCTTCTAAGGGTATTGGTTTATGAGTTATTTTAGAAACAATTTATGAAAAAATAATAAAACAATTATTTTTTTACAGCTTTTAATA
This sequence comes from Quercus gilva, assembly GCA_023621385.1. NCBI lineage: Eukaryota > Viridiplantae > Streptophyta > Magnoliopsida > Fagales > Fagaceae > Quercus > Quercus gilva. The sequence continues at coordinate 60,016,660 of CM042483.1, forward strand.
TTTTTCATAAAAGTTGTATCAAAATTTTCTTAAAATGGTTTATTAATAATTTTCCTAAAGGCACCCATTAACATAAACCAAAACTTATTATTATTCTAATAAATGTGTATAAATGAGTGCAATATATGTTGTTGATAAGTAAGCAATATATGTATTTCATGCCCAACTATGAAATCTCATGGAACACGAAGTTCTCACAAATCCAAAACACCATTAACTAATTAAAATTAAGGACCCCTTTGATTCTTTAGACTTTACAGTAAGCATGCATATAGACATGGATGTAGCTATTTACGGAATTGGGATAATGCCCACCTAATTTAAAAAAAAATATATTATATATATATATATATATATTGATTCAATAAAATACATTTCCCCCCTAACAATATTATCAGTCTTTTTAAGCTTGATTCACTTATTATTTAAATAAATTCAGCAAGTTGTTTAATTAACTTATTTCCTTCTCGCACGACAATAAAATTGTTATTAACATTTCTCAATATATAAAAAAATTCAGAGTTTTTCATAATTCATGTTTACATGTATTTACTCATAATTAAGATAATGTTGGTCAAGTTACTTGGTAGTGTTTTTTTTTCTTCTATTTATAACTTTATAAATGTATCTCAACTGGTTGGCACCTCATGATGTGCTTATGACATTCAAGGTTCAAATCCGCCTCCTCTTCTCTCGTTGTAACTATTGAATTATCCAAAAAAAAATCAACAACTTTATGTTTGTGATGATATGCATAAAAAAAATTTTATAGGTAAAATTTTTATATGGTAATTAAATCATATATATACATATATATAATTTTTTTTTTTTTTTAATAATTTGATAGGTTTTTTTTTTTTTTTTTTTAGAGAGTTTCAACCTATAGCGTCCGCTTTTGATGATAGCTCTTTATCATCAGACTAAGACATCAATCAGTTTTTTGGTGTAAACGAGGATTAAACCCTAAATCTCTTATACAACCATCAGAGACTTTACCAGTTGAGTTAACTGGAACCCATAATAATTTGATAGTTAAAACACACCACATGCATAAATTTTTTACTATGAACTAGATAATTTATATATATGACCAAATTTATTAGTTAAAATCCAAAAACTTTATCTATCTTATCATTCAATTTGAGATTAATGAAGTTCACTTTATATTATATTATAGACATAAGTGAAGATTTAATTTTTTAAGCTTCTTCCCAAACATATTATCATATTTTCAAAAATTGAATTGAATTGGCTAGTCTAATCGAGAACCGAGCACCAATCTGATTTGATAAAACTCCTAAGACCAATAAAAATCATAATCCGGGAGCAAAAACGGTTCTATGACCGTATCAACTTTTAAAACCATATATATTATTATTATCATACTACCTTATAGCCCATGAATATGCATGAATGTATTTAAAAATATACACATTTTTTTATCATGAAAATATACATAATCAATCGAATTATTAGACAAAATGATAATTTTATTTTATAACTTAAATAGATGAAATTCAGTAACTAAAAGTAGATACAATTAAACATCATATATTCATGAAGGGTGATTCTTTTTCAAGCATGGATTGACAAACCATACACATGCACATGCATGACCTTAGAGCTTGACTCTCAGTCAAATTCACACTGCATGTCACTCATTTCACAACTCATCCTCCTCTCTTGGATTTATGAATAATATGACTTTATTAGTTAAGCAAAATTAGCTATAAATCATTGGAAAAAGATATAGCTTACCATCCAAGTGTGGCAAATGCAATAGGAAGCGAAAGAGCTTGCCATCCAAGTCCTGAGCAAATTAAATGAAACGTTGTAAAATAGGTGTTGCCACTTCTGGACACTGTGATTGGAAGCCAAGCAATTCCTGTGGATTGTGCTCGTAACCTTTTTGAGGAATCACCACCTATAATGGTTATCATTTGCATTACCTCTGCTCTAAGTTCATAAGCTATATTGAAAATATTAGGAGAATGAGCACTGTAACAAATATTAAGCTAGCGATTGCTGGAATATATATATAATGATTAATGGCTACTGGTTCTCGTGGAGAACTTGTACAGTTGTACACTTGTACATTCTGCCTGTCTCAAATAAATCTATTGCTTAGTTTTAAGAGAGATAAACATTAAATATCTGTAACCCATATAATTGTTGTTCAATAACTTATCTTCAATAACTTAGATTGAAAGTTAAAAAGAGTTTACTTTCAAATTTTAAACCTTAAATCAGAATTTAAGAAATGTCATATACACAACATTTTTACAACAAGTGGTAACTTATTATCAGTTACTATTGATATTACTCTTTTACCCACTAGTAATAGTAAATAACAACTTATTTTATTGTGAAAATATTGTAAACATTATATTTCTCAAAGTTTTTTTTTTTTAATTTTTTAATATTTTATCTTTTTGACATCTCTTAGTTTTGTAAATTTTCTCTTTAAGTAGATTGCAAGGGATTTAGATCCTATATAAACATTGCTCCATTTTGTTTTATCTATAATAAAGTTTAGTGCGATCTAGAAAGCCCTCGCATCGCATGTATGAAGATCATTATATATAGCGTTGTATTGTGACACGTTACTTGACCATTTTAATCTTTTAATATTTTATCTTTTTGACATCTCTTAGTTTTGTAAATTTTCTCTTTATGTAGATTTGCAAGGGATCTAGATCCTATATAAACATTGCTCCATTTTGTTTTATCTGTAATAAAGTTTAGTGGAATATAGAAAGCCCTCGCATTTCATGTATGAAGATCATTATAGCGTTGTATTGTCAGTTTGTGACACATTACTAGACCATTATAATATTTTCCCCACTTTTAACGGTGACAAAGACCATACAAGATTCATGCCGAGTATGATTAAAATTGACTTCATGCGTTAGTTTATATTGCTGCTTTCTTTCTTGAAAGAAAATCATTCATTCAAATTTAATTAAATCAAGGTTGTTAAATATTAGCATTGATACATCATGTTGAATGAGCTAGTATAGATGCGGAAACGAAAGCATAAAGTGTAGAACACAATAACACACGAGGGTTACATGGTTCAGCCTAACAGCCTACATCCATGGAGGAAACCCTAAAGGGCTACATCAATAATATATTATAGTGTAGTAAAAATCTTGTATTACAATGAACCATAACATGTGTATATATAGTAGACTAAACCCTAGACTAATAGACTTCTAGTACGAGTAGGAGACTTGGCTTGCACACAAAGTAGAATTAGACTTGGGCCTATACTAATGGACTAATATATCTCTAACACTCCCTCTCAAACTCAAGATGGAAGCTTGATGAAATCTTGAGATTTGATAAGGTTGAGAAGATCCCTTGAATGAAGTTTGGCTCTGTGACGGTAGTTTGAGAAAAGCAATGGTCTTGCAGTGTTGATGCGACTTCTAACGATGGCGTGACTATACCGGAGAGTTTTGACGGCAGCAGTAGGAAGCCAAAGAAGATGAACGCAGCGAAAAAACACCGAGGAAGACAAATGTTAGGTTTTAAGGTCTTCGGATTTTATGTATTTAGAACCTAATTTGTAATGTTGGCAAACCATAATCAAAACAATGTATTTAGTCTTGTTTAAGGCTCAAAGTTGGTTTAATTTTGTAAAGTTAGAATCGAGAGACTGCAGAAGTATTGGAGCTTCTCGGCCTGGCTCGATCGATCGAATGTAATTCTCGATCGATCGAAAATCGGCCCAGATGTGTTTTTCTGCAGAATTCCAACTCAGCCCTAACTCTTAAAACGTCTAGGTTTTTATGTTTTTGCCCTAGGTATATAAGGCAAACCCTAGCTACCTTTTTAAGAGTTGCACAAGTTGTGTTGTTGCTCATACATTGCGGTTTTGTGTAAATCTCTTGTGAGATCTAGAGGAGCTTTCCTTTACACATAACTTAGGGTTTTCAAGATTGAGATTCTTCTACATCTTGATGATCAACTTGGTTGCTGCCTTTGGAACTTAAAGATTAACAAGTGAGGAGCTTGTACCTGATTGAAGGAAGACAAAAGAAAGAAGTAGTCCGTGGATTCGGAGCCTGCGCGTGGTCGTGTCAGGAAGTTACTACTGGTGGGTAGCATTAGGAAGTCAAGCGGGGTTGCTTGTAAGTCCTTTTGTAACAACTTCAATTCTTTCTTAGTGGATTCCGTTTTGCCTTGAGGATCGGTGGGTAAAATCCTCCCCAGGTTTTTTACCGGTTTGGTTTTCCTGGGTGATCATATCATTGTGTTATTTACTTTCCGCTGCTTTATATGTTTACATGTATGATATGATTTTGTAATTGTTTTAACCTAGAATTGCTTAATTTGACTAAGTAAAAACTTGGCTAATTAATCTAAGCTACGCAATTTGTTTGTGGTTTAAGAGGTCTAAACCCTGTCAAGTGGTATCAGAGCGGGTTGCTCTTTTGTTTGAGATTTTCATCTCTGAGCTGATCCTTGACCCCTGCTGTCATGGAGCATGGACACTCTTTGTTTGTTCCTCCACACTTTGATGGGAACAATTATGCCTACTGAAAAGTAAGGATTAAAACATTCTTGAAATCCATTGATGAGAGAGTTTGGAACTCTGTGGAATATGGTTGGGAGAAGCCCACTACTCTTGTGAGTGAGTGGCAAACTTCTCAAAAAGAAGCAGCTGCATTTAATAGCAAAGCTATGAATGCCATTTTTAATGCTGTTTCAATGGAGGAATTTAAGAGGATCTCTAATGTTGAGGTTGCTCATACTGCTTTGAGGATCTCTAATAGTACACACCAGTTTTAATTAAGTGAATTGGAATCAAGCCTAATAGTACATACCAGTTTTAATTTAATTGAGGCTACACCTTATGTTCTTTTTGTGCATGTGCTACACTTTCTCGAGCACCAAATCTTATGATATGCACTAAGGTGTTCATGATTGGCTAGTGAACAGTAGTGAGATGGTTATTTATGCCTTTCTCAAAAGAATCAAGTCCGACAGTCAAGTAACATATGACTTCAAGATCAAGACAAAGTGATTAAAAACCACACACATCTTTCCCACACAACATGCACTACAAAGTTTCAACTAGTCAAGTGCAATAAATAAGCTCATCCAAGTTAAACAAGGTACACTAGACATGACATGTGTAAAAAGAATGACCAACCTTGTTTTCAAGAAATCAAGAAAAATAGTGTTCAACAAAGATTTTGCTTTCCCTTTTTTTTTTTTTTTTTTTTTTTTTTTTAATTAAAAGAGAAAACAAATAAATCCTAGAATGAAATGCATGTATGTAATGCAATGCAGGTCCTAGAATAAAAGAAAAACACAAAAACTAAATAACAATGGTCACAACAAAATAGAGCAATGAAGCACAAGGACCATGTCAGAAAGACTCAGTTAGTTCGAGTCTTTTGCATCCAAAACTTTTTAGATGCACCCCGAGTATTGGAGTTCTTTCTCACATTAGAGTGATTCCCAACTCCAGAATTGGAATAAAGGTTTAACGCCTTTACCAATTCACCAATTAGTGCCATAGGATCTTGTGGTTGAGACACAGGCACTTTTGGTCTTTTTGCTCTCTTATCAGCTTGAAGCTTGTAACAGTTAGGACGAATATGTCCAGACTTACCACAATAATGACAAACCCAAGCAGGTTTACCATGCATCTTGTCCTTAGGTTTGATAGGCTCCTTAGGTTTGGATTCTTTTAAGTCTACCCTAATCTTCTTTGGTGGTGAAACTCCTACAGGTTTAACAACCTCACACACAGGGGGTTTAATGGTTTCACTCACAACCTCACTCACAAGAGGTTCAGAAGAAGAAGAAGAAGGAACAAAGACAGTAGAATGGGGTCCAGAATTAAAGATGCTTTCAACATATCCTAACCCAGCTTTATCAGAAGGATACTTTTGAACATTCAGCATGTGATCAAGTTTAGAACTAGCAGATCTAGCAACAGATAAATCATGTTCCAAAGTTCTAACTTTATCAAGCAAAAGCATATTTTCAGATTTAACATTATTCAAAAGATCATTAGCATCAAAAAGTTTTACAAGCAAGTTCTTCTTTTCAAGCTCAAGAGCATCAATTTTCTTCAGACCAAGATCAACTTTCATAGCATCCTTTACAGCAATTTTGCAAAGTTTGTTATAGGCCTCTTGAAGATCTGCATCTTCAGAGAGTTCCCCATCAGCAGGGTTCTCCTCAGCAGATATGCTTTCATCAACTTCAGCAGTAGCAGTGAAAGCAATGAAGTTTCCATCCTCGTCACAACCAGACTCATCATCAGAAACCTCATTATCACTAAGGGTTACAGCCATAGCTTTACCCTTATTCCTCAAGAAAGTAGGACATTCAGATTTGACATGACCATACCCTTGACAACCATAACACTGAGGACCCAAAGAGTTATTAGAAGATTGACCTACTTGTTCTCTAGGTTTTTCAAAATTATTAACCTTAGTGGGATCATTCTTCCTAAAGTTTCTAAGTTCAACAGTGTTGGTATTCCTTGCCTTCCTATTTGTGTTTCTAAGAAAATTTCTAAAGTTCTTGGCAAGGTAAGCTATCTCCGTGGGAGAGAGCTCATCATCAAATCCACCAGCTTCAACATCATCAACAGACTTAAGAGCCATTGATTTGGATTTGGCAGTCTTAGGAAGGTCAGACTCATAGGACTGAAGAGATCCTACAAGCTCATCCACAGGGATGGAGTCAACATCCTTACTTTCAGTAATGGCTGTCACTTTGGGTCTAAAGTCTTCAGTTAAGGATCTAAGTATCTTCCTAACAACTTTAGGTTGATCATAGACTTCACCCAAATTATAAGCAGAATTAACAATGTCATTGAGTTTAGCATAAAACTCATCAAAGGTTTCATCATCAGACATTCTAATGCTTTCAAACCTAGAAGTTAATTGCTGCAATTTATTTATTTTAACAGCCTTTGTGCCCTCATGCACAGTTTGGAGGATTTTCCAAGCAGTATGAGCAACCTCAACATTAGAGATCCTCTTAAATTCCTCCATTGAAACAGCATTAAAAATGGCATTCATAACTTTGCTATTAAATGCAGCTGCTTCTTTTTGAGAAGTTTGCCACTCACTCACAGGAGTAGTGGGCTTCTCCCAACCATATTCCACAGAGTTCCAAACTCTCTCATCAATGGATTTCAGGAATGCTTTCATCCTTACTTTCCAGTAGGCATAATTGTTCCCATCAAAGTGTGGAGGAACAAACAAAGAGTGTCCATGCTCCATGACAGCAGGGGTCAAGGATCAGCTCAGAGATGAAAATCTCAAACAAAAGAGCAACCTGCTCTGATACCACTTGACAGGGTTTAGACCCCTTAAACCACAAACAAATTGCGTAGCCTAGATTAATTAGCCAAGTTTTTACTTAGTCAAATTAAGCAATTCTAGGTTAAAACAATTACAAAATCATATCATGCATGTAAACATATAAAGCAGCGGAAAGTAAATAACACAATGATATGATCACCCAGGAAAACCAAACCGGTAAAAAACCTGGACCACAAACAAATTGCGTAGCCTAGATTAATTAGCCAAGTTTTTACTTAGTCAAATTAAGCAATTCTAGGTTAAAACAATTACAAAATCATATCATGCATGTAAACATATAAAGCAGCGGAAAGTAAATAACACAATGATATGATCACCCAGGAAAACCAAACCGGTAAAAAACCTGGGGAGGATTTTACCCACCGATCCTCAAGGCAAAACGGAATCCACTAAGAAAGAATTGAAGTTGTTACAAAAGGACTTACAAGCAACCCCGCTTGACTTCCTAATGCTACCCACCAGTAGTAACTTCCTGAGACGACCACGCGCAGGCTCCGAATCCACGGACTACTTCTTTCTTTTGTCTTCCTTCAATCAGGTACAAGCTCCTCACTTGTTAATCTTTAAGTTCCAAAGGCAGCAACCAAGTTGATCATCAAGATGTAGAAGAATCTCAATCTTGAAAACCCTAAGTTATGTGTAAAGGAAAACTCCTCTAGATCTCACAAGAGATTTACACAAAACCGCAATGTATGAGCAACAACACAACTTGTGCAACTCTTAAAAACGTAGCTAGGGTTTGCCTTATATACCTAGGGCAAAAACATAAAAACCTAGACGTTTAAAGAGTTAGGGCTGAGTTGGAATTCTGCAGAAAAACGCATCTGGGCCGATTTTCGATCGATCGAGAATTACATTCGATCGATCGAGCCAGGCCGAGAAGCTCCAATACTTCTGCAGTCTCTCGATTCCAACTTTACAAAATTAAACCAACTTTGAGCAAGCTTAAACAAGACTAAATACATTGTTTTGATCATGGTTTGCCAACATTACAAATTAGGTTCTAAATACATAAAATCCTAATACCTTAAAACCTAACAAACTCCCCCTTTGGCAATCCGTGACAAAACACAAATCTAAAGCTCAAAGTTTACAAGTATAAAAGCCCTTTACAAAATAATGCTCAGTTCAACCTAACTACTATCCATCGGTTGCAAGTGTAGCCCTTTACATATGTTTATCAGGATTTTATCTGGACATATTCGTCCTAACTGTTACAAGCTTCAAGCTGATAAGAGAGCAAAAAGACCAAAAGTGCCTGTGCCTCAAGCACAAGATTCTATGGCACTAATTGGTGATCATCGAATAGCAAAAGACCCATTAATTTCTTTCTTTTGAGTTACGTACTTTCTAGTATATGCCTTTTTTATGTGTGAACTGTAGAAAATATTTTTCTTAAGAGATATGATGGATAATCAATGTGCAAATATTTTCTCTACTCATGCAACTATTTATGGGTCACATAATGCCATGTTTGCATTTTATTGAAAGAGAGAATATTTTTTCTTCATGTGTATCCTCACTTTAGTTTTTAACTATGGTTTGTGTGCTTTTAACTTGGTCCTACTGATGAGGATGTTCCTGATCCTGCTGGTGGTGGTGCTGCTGCTGTTCCCCACCCCCTTTATTTTTCCCCAAAACTGTTTTTCCCACAACTTGTTTTGTTTTTCCTATTTTTATAGGGGGAGAAAAGTTTTTTTAACCTGTGTTGTTCTTAGGGGGAGCTGTCTCTATTTTCTATAGAATTGAATTGTTTTGTGGTCCCCTTGATTCTCTGTTTTCTCTTATCTTTTATTGTGTATGTTGACTGTTTACTCTTTGTATGAGTTGTCTTTGTCAATGCGTGACAAAAAGGGGGAGAAATTATTGTTTTATGGGAATCATGTTTGTCTTGTTTAGGGGGAGTTGAAATTATTTTTGAAAGGGGAGAATATAAATAAAAACTTTTTGTTGTATCTAACTTAGGGGGAGAGTTAGTTTACTTATGTTTTTATTTCTGTTTCTTGTTCACTGCTCATTGATTTATATTTATGAGTTATTCATGATATATGTCTTTGTTTTGTATGAATTTATTTGTTGATTTACTGCTTTTCTGTCACACATGCGTTTATGCGTTTTGTTTAGTGTTTCAGGAAATATACAGGTTGATTCAATTGAGCTGCTATCTACACTTGCAACTGATGGATAGTAGTTAGGTTGGATTTGTTGTTATGAGCATTATCTTTGTATTGGGCTATTTGTAACTTTGAGCATTTCATGTTTGTGATGTGTTTTGTCACGGATTTCCAAAGGGGGAGATTGTTGGGTTCTAAGAAATTAGGAATTAATGTATTAGAACTTCAATTTGTATTTTGTTGGCAAACCATGATCAAAACATTTAGTCTAGGTTTAGACTTGCTCAAAGTATGTTTATTTGTAAAATTGGAATCGAGTGATTGCAGAATTTATTGGACTAAATCTGTAAGTCTCGATCGATCGAAAATTAGACTCGATCGATCGAACCACGTACAGATTTATTTTTCTGCAGAGTTCCAGTTCAGCCCAAACTCTATTTAAACGTCTTGGGGTTCAAGTAAAACACTCCTATATATAAGGAAAACCCTAGAACGTTTTTGGGACTTTTAGAGAGAGAGATTAGAGTGCCTCTTGTGCCTCCCTTTATTTTTAGGGTTTTGTACCCAAACCTCTCTAAGTCTTTGTTGCTCATATTTTGCTGTTTATGTGAATCTCTTGTGAGATCTTTGAGGAGCTTTCCTTTACATAAACTTAGGGTTTTCAAGGTAGAGATATTTTCTACATCTTGATGATCAACAAAGTTGCTGCCATTGAAGCTTAAAGAATATCAAGCGTGGGTGCTTGTAGCTGATTGAGGAATACAAAGAAAGAAGTAGTCCGTGGACTCGGAGCCTGCGCGTGGTCGTGTCAGGAAGTTACTACTGGTGGGTAGCATTAGGAAGTCAAGCGGGGAGCTTGTAAGTCCTTTTGTAACAACTTCAATTCTTTCTTAGTGGATTCCGTTTTACCTTGAGGATCGGTGGGTAAAATCCTCCCCAGGTTTTTTACCAGTTTGGTTTTCCTGGGTGATCATATCACTGTGTTATTTATTTTCCGCTGCTTTATATGTTTTATATGCATGATATGATTTTGTGATTGTTTTAACCTAGAATTGCTTAATTTGACTAAGTAACAACTTGGCTAATTAATCTAGGCTATGCAATCTGGTTATAGTTTAAGGGGTCTAAATTTCCAACAAGTGGTATCAGGCCGGGGAACAGCAGCATCCGCATCATCACCAACTGGATCAGGAATATCCTCACCAACAAGACCTGTAGAAGATGAAGGAGGAGGAGGAGCGCTAGAAGAGGGATCAGACCTAGGGTGTTTAGAACCAGCTCGAAGATGAGCGGCCCTCTGTCTAAGAAAAGACGCACCAATAGGACCAATGACATGAACAGGCTCAGAAGCAGGGAAGTCCTCTAAACCTAGATACAATAAAATCCTATGAATGAAAATAGGATGGACGAGAGCATGAGAAGTGGATGAACTCCTATAAACTTCGTTCAAAGAACGAAGAAAAAGATGAGGAAAACTCATAGGAGCATCTGTAACAAGAGCGTACAAAAAAACACACCTATCAAGAGGAATGGTGTGCAGATGAGAAATGGGCCAGAGTGAGTGACATGCTATTCTAGAGAAAAGATAGGTAGTCTCAGGAAGCTCAGCAGAAGTGATCCGAGGATCAGAACCCCACTGGATAGATGACCCAGTGATGTAAGATATGACATCACTCAACTCGGGTGACTCATCATAGGGATAGACAGGATCCCTAACTAAAGGTACCTCAAGAGCATCAGCCACTACCTGAGGAGTAATGGAGTACTCTACGCCTCGTATCCAACTCCGAACAAGGGTGTTGGAATCATAGACGCGGATCGAGATGTTCGAGTAGAACTCTCGAATCAAGGTAGCAGGAGGAGGAGGGTCAGACACAGCAAACAAGGGAAGCCAACCCCTACGCTCAAAATTTGCCCTAATGGCAGGATCAAGCTCATCTAAAGAGACAGATCGCTCAGCCCATATCTTCCTCTTAATGTTTAAAGTGTCATAAAACTCTTGGTTTTTCTCACTAGGGAACCGCTCACTATCAAAGGAGGGAGGGGAAGGAGTAGGAGTGGGAAGAGTCCTACGAGCTCTAGTCTTCCTAGGCATGGTGCTAAGGAAAAGGACAGAGACACAAAGAGAAAACCAAAAAGAACAAACACACAAAAACCAAGGGCAGACTGCAAGTTAGCACACAAAAAAAATATAGAATTAAAATTCTATATGATGCATGAACATTAACAATGTTATGATGCATGAACTAATGCAGTAATCAGGATCAATTGAAGTTCTAATTCATAAAATTGGCTTGAACATAGAGTTTCTTAACAAAAACCCTAAAAATTTGAGAACAACTTGAAAATTTTTGTACCAAATTGATAAACCAATCATTATAAACTATTGCAAACAATTTATAATAACCAATTGCATCAATTACACAAGCCAATTTCATCAATTAAACCCAATTGTACAAAAAGCCCCAATTCGGATCAATTATAAACCCTAGAAATTTAAGTTTTTCACAAAACACAAAATTGATCAAATTAATCACTCAAGAACATGTCTAGAGGGTGTCCCCAACAAAACCCAATGATCAATTGCAAACATAATGGTCCGAATCAACAACAATCCCAATATGAAAAGTTCCGAAAATCTCCCTAAAAAATGCATGAAAAATGCATGAAAACTTGAAAATAATTTGAAAAGGAAGGGTAAAAAGGACATACCGGCTTGAGAAGAGAGAGATTATGCAAAAAGTTCGGAGGAAAACGACAAAAACTTGAAGAATTTTGGGCTGCCTTGTCGGAGAGAGAAAAAAGCTTTGAAAAAGATTTTGAATAGTTCTTTGAAAAAGTCAGAATTCCTCTTTTTAAAAAGCTTATTCATGATGTTCGATCGATCGAAAATTACATTCGATCGATCGAATGTGACAGTCAATTTTGCACATTCTGAAGCACTTTTTCGATTGATCGAAGAATACATTCGATCGATCGAAATAGGCAGAGGCACACTAAATTTTGGGGAAAAACATACTTTTGAAAAAATTGCAAACCCAATTTTGAAACAACTCCTCAAAGCACTTGAAACATGAAAACAAAATGCATGAGTATGAAATGGAATGCATCTTCAAAAACCCAAAATTTTAAACCCAATTCTCTCAAACACAAGTTTCAATTGTCTTCCAGATTAATTTTCTCAAGCAGCATGTATGTTGTGCACAAATCTCAAGATATTTTTAAAACTTGGTTGGTCAGACCAAGGACACACACACTAACATGTACAGTGTTTAACAAAGAGTAACTTGTGAAGTGTGTGAAACTAGCAAAGACTTGAGATACATGTGAGGTGATATATGAATGGCAATCAAGCACAAAGTCTACACAATTCATCACATAGAATTAAAAGAGACTATCACCTAAAGAGTTACATCCTATAACTCCCACATCTCCTAGAACAAAAGCTTGCAATCATGTAAGTTTCTTGCATTATTGCCTCTTATTTATATATGAATTGGCATTCAGCCTAATAGTACACACCGGTTTGAATTAAGTGAATTGGCATCAAGCCTAATAGTACACACCAGTTTTTAATTTAATTTGAGGCTACACCTTATGTTCTTTTTGTGCATGTGCTACACTTTCTCGAGCACCAAATCTTATGATATGCACTAAGGTGTTCATGATTGGCTAGTGAATAGTGGTGAGATGGTTATTTATGCCTTTCTCAAAAGGATCATGTCCGACAGTCAAATAACATATGACTTCAAGATCAAGACAAAGTGATTAAAAACCACACACATCTTTCCCACACAACATGCACTACAAAGTTTCAACTAGTTAAGTGCAATGAATAAGCTCATCCAAGCTAAACAAGATACATAAACATGTTATGTAAAAATAATATGGCCAATCCTTGATTATCAATCCAAGATCTATAATACAAAACACAAAAATCTTTTTGGTTTTAACAAACGTTATAACCACTTGTTGAGATTTTGAAAAAAATTTATGACCAAAAACAAAAGACACACATTGTGCTAAATGAACAATGCCAATGCAATGCATGACAATGCTTAACTAAGCTATAGAGGGTACACAAACAAGAAATATCAATTTCTTAATTAACCCATGAGTACATGTACAAACTAGTACATAAAGTCAAAAATAGCTTAGCACAAACTATTCAAGTTTCTCCACAATGTCAAGCATGCTCTAAATCAAGAGAGATATCATAACTCATGTAATCCTCAAGAAAAATAAAAACAAGACACAAAATAAAATATTTTTGTCTTTTTGAAAATTTTTCAATGTTTTTGGATTTTTTTTTTTAATAAAAAAAACAACCTAGAAAAAAACAAAACAACCAAAAACAAAAACAAGACATGTCCACAAACAATAGAAAGAATTAAAACAGGGACAAGTCAGCAACACTCACCTTAGAGGATCTTTTCTCACCCATATAGCACGAGACTTCGGCTTTGTAGGTGAAAATCCATGGGAAGCAGAGTGTATTTGAGGAATTACACCAATCTTCTGAGACAGACAAAAATCCTGCAAATTCCTTTCACAAGCTAACAAGCTTAAATTCTTCAAAAGCATATGAAACAATTTATATGGACTTATGGCAGGAGAAATATCCTCACATATCCTAGATTGATATACAGAATGCTTAAATTTCAATTTATGACAATTAGGACGAATGTGACAGGAGACACCACAAAAGTGACAAACAGGAACAAATTTAGGAACATCAGTATTCCTAACAGCAAGTCTAGTCTCAGATTTCAGTTTTTGCCTCAACAAAGAACAATTTGGTCTAATATGACCAACAACACCACAATGGTGACAAGTAGGCACAAAAACAGATTTATTATGCTCTCTAACAGTAGGATTAGACATAGGTTTAGAAACTTCAGCATTAACATCAAAACTTTTACCTTTGTCTAACCTAGCAAAATAAGCCTTTTCTTTATTATTCCTCTTAAAAGGAGGGATATAAACTTTCTCAGTTTTAGGCTTAAGAGAAACAGAAACAATTCTGTTATTATCAGCAAGCTTGGTATTAATCAAATTTTCAAGTTTAGCTTTAGACTCAGCTAACTCTTGTTCCAAGCTTTTCATCTTCTCATCTTGAGAGGAAATTTGATTTCTCAAAAATTCATTCTTTTTATTAGATTCAACTAATCTAACAAGCAATTCCTCTTTTTCAAGATTAGCCAATTTTAACTCTTCTTTGAATTTCTTAGCAATTTTCAAAGATTTAGATAATTCCTTACGAAGAGTTTCAAAAGCATCAAAAAAATCAGCAGAAACATGATCAGAAACACAATTCAAATTATCCATGACAACAGGGGTCAAGGATCAGCTCCTAGATCAAAAGATCTAAATCAGAAGAGCTACCCGCTCTGATACCACTTGTTGGAAATTTAGACCCCTTAAACCACAATTAGATTGCGTAGCCTAGATTAATTAGCCAAGTTGTTACTTAGTCAAATTAAACAATTCTAGGTTAAAACAATCAAATAATCATATCATGCATATAAAACATATAAAGCAGCGGAAATAATAAAAAACACAAGATATGATCACCCAGGAAACCACACGGAAAAACCTGGGGAAGATTTTACCCACCGATCCTCAAGGCAAAACGGAATCCACTAAGAAAGAATTGAAGTTGTTACAAAAGGACTTACAAGCTACCCCGCTTGACTTCCTAATGCTACCCACCAGTAGTAACTTCCTGACACGACCACGCGCAGGCTCCGAATCCACGGACTACTTCTTTCTTTTGTCTTCCTTCAATCAGGTACAAGCTCCTCACTTGTTAATCTTTAAGTTCCAAAGGCAGCAACCAAGTTGATCATCAAGATGTAGAAGAATCTCAATCTTCCTTGAAAACCCTAAGTTATGTGTAAAGGAAAGCTCCTCTAGATCTCACAAGAGATTTACACAAAACCACAATGTATGAGCAACAACACAACTTGTGCAACTCTTAAAAACGTAGCTAGGGTTTGCCTTATATACCTCGGATCAAGAACAAACCCTTGACAAATTGATATGATCGAACAAACCCTTTAACCTAGAATTGCTTAATTTGACTAAGTAAAAACTTGGCTAATTAATCTAGGCTACGCAATTTGTTTGTGGTTTAAGGGGTCTAAACCCTGTCAAGTGGTATCAGAGCTTTTTTAAACTCTTTGTTAAACTCTGCTTTTTTAAGCTTCAAGCTGATACAACGTCCATGAATTTGCTATTCGATGGTCATTTACGTTTCTTCGCAGCGGTGGTTATGGAGGTGGCGGTGGCCGTGGTGGAGGAGTCGTGAGTGGTTGTTGGGATTTAGAGGGTCCCTCCAACAGAGACGACGATGGTGGGGACTGTTTTGGTGCCGGTAGCTGCAATGATTGCGTTCTCGGCATGTTCTAAGAGCCATTGGAACTCATGACTCTTCAACTTCTTCTCCACCGGAACTCATCCACTGCAAGATGGGTACAAACTCCATTTGAAAGATTTTGCAATATTTTGATTTTTTTTTTTTGTTTTGCATTTTGAGGAATTCTAATTTGCAAGGGATTAAATTTTTTTTTTTTCTTTAGCTGATTTGGGAATTTGTTATAGATTTTTTTGTGTTTGGATTTGGAAATTTGTTATTGAGAGGGCAGAGGGCAAAGCAGAGAGATGAGAGGAATGAGAAATGGTGTGAAAGGGTAATTTGGTAATTGTCCTATGAGTCCAACAGATAGATTTCAAACGTGCACAGGCATTTTCCAAAATAGAGCTCAGAGCTCCATTTTCATACTGCGCGTTTTCTTCACAAACCCAAAACGCAACTTTTTCCAAAAAGTTGCGTTTTGGGCTGAACCAAACGCACATTTAGGCTTAGCTTTTTTCAAAAAGCCCTTTTTGGGCTCAAAACGTAGAAACAAACAGGCACTTAATTGTGAATCCCTTAGTAATTGTGATAAAACAAAATGGGAATTTTGAAAAAAGAGAAGAATAAAAATAAATTAATAAAAATATAATATTTAAATGATGCCACGTGGTTCGATGATAAACATGTGTAGCTGTGAGGCTGCCCTTACAACCTGTCCTCGTCCATTTATACTTTGTTTATTTTTGGGCTTCTCGTAATTGAGTTGAGAATCGTACAAATTTATTTATTTTATTTTTTTGAAACAAGAGTCTTGTACAAAATAATAATAATAATAATACATAGGTTGATAGAGGATCCTTAATTTGAACAGTTCCTTAGATGATTATTGATTTGATAAAACCCTTTGACTCTCCGTTTATTAATACAAAGTAAGAAAGTTTTAGCTTAATCTGTTTGGTGTGGAAACTAGAAACTAATTATTTCCATTATGTTTTTAATTTACAATGTATCTGTTTTTTGCAATGTATCTGTTTTTTACTGTTCTTTTTCTGTTTTATGTGATGCATTATTTTAAAAGTTACTAGGATGTTATGAGTCTTATTAGTGGACATTCAATTATTTTTTTTATGAGGGTTTTGTCTTTGTCTTTGCGTTAGCGTGATGTGGTATAATTTATTTTTTTAAGTACGTGGCCAGTATTAATTAAGTGTGTGCAAGATTGTATCTGCATATGTGATGCATATTTGCGTTCAAGGCGGGGGGATTTGGTTTGTAATGATTATAAATTATACAATATGTAAGTCATCACTATATTAAAATATCCTAAGATTAAAACACATTCAAATATATTATCATACGTAATAATATACTATGTTTGGATTTTAGATGCCGTAATTTAGTCACATTATGGCTTAATTTTAGCATTATATGAGATATATGCAACATGCAGCTTACTTAAGTGCCTTAAAATCATTGCTCTAAAAAAAATATTAAATCACAAAAATATTTTGTTTTAGAAGGAACAGAAACTCTGCTACGAAAGTTCTAAAGGTTTAGAAAACTGTTGAAATTGTGATGGAATTAAAAAAATAAAACTTGGAATTAAAAGTTAAAGTTGTAAGGAATTTTATTATTATTGTAATCATTTATCATAATTTTTAATTTTGATAAAATATGGTCTTACATAATATGCTTTGACCATGTAACTTAAAAAGAACTTGTGTATCACATGAATACACCGCTATAAACTTGGAGTTCATACATTGGTTTTTAGACTTAATTGATGATATATGACCCTTGATTACGATGATAATTAAACAACTCAAGGGAGAGGCATGCTTCATGGAATTCGGAACTGAGATTTTTGTTATATAGATAACTAGTCGTAACCAGTGCAATGTACTAGAAATTTTAGACAATTTATATTTTATTTTAGAAAATTATTGTAATTATTATTAATAGACATTTATTATGATTTTTTCCTATATAGAACTATATATTTTAATAATTATGGTAATTACCATCACGTACCCTTGGTGCAGTGGTCACTTCATAAATATAAGTGCTTGTGAGATGTGAGGGGTAAGGGCCGAGGTTCAAGTCTCCAAGAGAGAGCTTCACACACATATGCACTTAAATTATGTTAAGAGTAGAATTGTAGATCAACCAAGAGTAGCCAAATGTCTTCCATTCTAAGCACATATACATGATACATATCTACAATTCTACATAAGAACCTTAACATGTTCGTTAGGCAATAAAGAATTATCATAATTGAAACCTTCAAGTTGATTGCTAAGCTCACAATCGCACTAGATAATTAGGGATGGCAATTTTTTTCTGCTTTGCCCCATGCGCACTTTCCTTGCCCCGAAAAGGTTCTAGGGCAGGGATGGGTCAAGATTTTTTCCCCACACCTAGGGGCAAGACTGGGATGAGTTTAGGCTTTTTAACCCCCACCCCCCTCCCCCATCTCTGCCCCGTCCCACTTTATTACTATTAAGCACTTAAGTTGTATTACTAAGTATTTAAATGCATGAATAAAAAAAAAAATTGTTTTGTTGTGATATTATCTTGTTAAAAATATAATTCAATCCTGGCTAAAAATTAGTTTGATTTGATGTCAATGGTAGCTCTAGAAATTTTTTTTAGGATGGTCACTAAGAAATTTAAATTATACAAAATCTAATAAAACGATAACTTGAATATTTGCTACAACTGTGAGTCGAGACACAAAGGAGGGCAAAATTGTTATAACTGCAAAGCCAAAAATAGCATAATTGTAGTCACCATCAAGGAGAACTCACAACTAAAATATTTTTCTTGGTACCATTTTTTAAGAAAAAAAATGAAATTAGAGGTTATTTTTATTAAATAGGTTGAACGAGTAACAAATTTTATCATTTTGTTTTATAATAGGTTTTTTTGTTGAATAATTTGTTCACTTTGTTTGTTTTTGTCTTGTTATTGTTTGGTTTATGTTTATTGTTATTTGGGTTAATATTTATTGTTGTTATTTAAGCTTTAGCAAAATTAATTTTGGAGTAATACTATATCCATAGCATTTTTACAATTAATCTTATGCAAAAAGCTATTATTGGTGGGTAAAAAATAATTTTAGTATTAGTGTTAAATAATAATAAGTAACAGTTTACCACATTGGATATGTTATAAAGTTCTTGTAAATGTAGTATTAATCTTTTTTTCTTTTTTTTTGAACCCAATTTTTTGTAACTCTCAAGTCTAAGTGTTCAACATTTTTATTAAGGAGGTCACAATAGATTAGTTTAACATATAATTTTTTTTGGCAAGTATATATATACAATTTTTTTTTGCAAGTCCGCCGCTGTTTGATGCAATAAATTTAATTGTAAATTCAAGTACATTTATATTAATGAAACAAGTTTTTTTTTTTTTTTTTTTTTTTTTTTTTTTTTTTTTTTATAAATAAAATTGTAATTGGTTTAGGGCTGGGTGTGACAAATTAGCACGAATAGGGTGGCATGTTCGTGGGTTGGGTTCATGTTGTGTGGAGCCATGAGTATTTAGCTATATGAGTTGACTCGAACTCGACCTGTTTAGTAAACGTGTCAAGAATCCTCAACCTAAACACAACCTATTTATTAAACAAGTCGACCTGACCCAACCCAACACGTTTAACTCATTTAATTAACAAGTCATGTAAAGGTCAACATAAATTACCCATTTAATAATCTATTTAATTAATATGTCATACATAACCTATATAATTTTTATTAATTCTCATATATCTAAAATTAAAATATAATTACAATGATAAATATAGTAATAAACATATAAAAACAACCATTAATTAAGCTATAATATCAAAATAACTAATAACTTTATGAGCTAAACAGATCAAACGGGTTCACATGTTGAACATGAACACGACCCGTTTATTAAACGGATTAGCCGTGTCAACTTGAATATAATCCGAACCACTTTAGCCTCAATTCATTACCTATTTACAAATAGGTTGGTTGTGTCGAGTTTACGGGTCGTGTCAGATTTTGCCACCCTTAAGCATGAAGTAAAGTTTTATGAGGCAATGCAAGGCAGTTTGCCTTGCCATGTGAGGCAGGGCAGGGCGGGGCAGGGCGAAAATGGGGTAAGATAAAACCATGCAAGACAGGGGTGAAGACCACATCCTTTAGCCCCGCCTCTCCCCATTGCCATCCCTAAATGGATTTCAATATAATTCCGAAATTAAAACATAATTAAAAAAATCAATAATAATTAAACAAGAAATTGAATTTGGAAAATTGAAAAAGAAAAAAGAGAGATTAAAAGAATGTATTATTTGTTAGAATTTGGATTTTAAAAGAATTTGATTAGGCTTTTAAGGAGAAATAGAATTTGGATTTTAATTGAAGAGCGAATTGAAATTCTTACCATGGATTCGAATTTCCTTTATTCAAGGGTCAGACTCCAGTTGTAGATTGTTAGTATTTGATAGTGGAAAGAGCATGAGAAGGAATAGAAGAAAGAGATAAGCTAAATTGGTAAGATTGGAGACTAAAAGTTCAAATTAGTGTGAAAACACTAGAGCTTGTTCAGATCCCAAATTAAAAGTTATGGCTAGATTGCTTTTACTCTAACTTAACAACATGCGGAACAATAGCAAATATGTGCAATAAACTGGTAACACTACTCTAAGCCATATCCAACCACAATGAACAATAAAAGGAAAGCTTAAAAAGTAGAAAAGAGAGATACAAACACAAGATAACACCAAGACGTGTTATCAAAAAGGAAACTGAAGAACTTTGTGAAAAACCTCTTCGCGACCCTTCAAGTCAAAATCGATCCACTAGTGAATAAAATTGGAGTACACGAATAACAAAAGACCCTCCAAGCCTAGTCTACCCCACGAATAATAACAAACTTCTTGGAGTCTTGTCTTCACTAGTTTTTCGGATCTCACAATTTAGCCCGATTGCATCCACCACTTAATGGCTCCTTCCAATACTTCCCAACAGCACCAAAACTTGACTCAATACTCAGATTGGGTGTGGTAAGTGTTTGGACTAAGAACCTCTCAAGGATGTAGAGATGGAGAGGTAGGAGTAGAGGAAAAACAAGAGAAAATGTCTAGATGATTGTGGGTATAACAATCTCTAACTCTCAAGTGTATTTACTAAGGTTTTCTCTCTAAAAAGCACTTCTTACATTTCATGGGTAATGAGAGTAAATATAGTGTGGATAAAGAATTTGGTAAAATACTTTTTCTTTTTGCCAAACAGAAAGTTTTGCGGGTACCTTGCAAAATGGCATTTCTCATGAAGTACTCGCGAATTTGATAGCCTGGCATGACTTTTCAATTTCTAGTCTTGTGCTTCACACATGGCCTTGCGCGAGTTACTTTTCTCACAAGCTAGTGGTGAACCGCACTGATCCATCTTTGAAACTTGATTCTCACACTCATCCTTACAAATAAATCCACATAAATACAAAGAAATGATTGAAGAAATTACAATCAAATTTAACACGGAATTAAAGCCAACAAAGGCTAATTAGAAATCACAATTTTATAGAGACAAAGCCAAAGAGAAGAGAATAGGAAAAAGAAAGGAAGAAAAAATAAATAAATTGAGAGAGGAGTTTTAACAATGTTATGTGAGTTGTTTAATTAGGTATATAAGGTATTGTACTTAAGTTTTGCTCTTAATTGAAAAAGCTTTGTTTATAGCATGATTCACTACTATATATATAAACTTAGCAAGGAGCATGCTTCACGGAATATGAGATTTTGCTCTTTGGGTTCATTTGGGAAATATTTACTCTAGACTTAAACACACGCACTTATTTGAAGGATTAGTCTTATCTTTTTTATGTAGTATTTTGTACGTAATGAACCAAATATCGTTAGGAACACATTATCTACTTCCATATATATATATATATAGCACTTTCTTTTTTGAAAAAAAATCTGTACCTCTTAATAACTTCTCCTATTGAATTATACATTCTCTTCATAGTAACTAATATGCACCAAAAATTATGTCAACCATATGTTGTGTAAAAATGGAAAAAAAAAAAACAATCTGAATTGAATTAATTGTTATTTTTTTAGATGAGGAATAAATCAATTGTTATTTTATGCAATGACGCAATCCCATATATTTAAAAATTTAGTAATCCGCAAAGATTTGTTTTTAAGTTGTACACATATTGCAAGAAATATTAAAGTGGATACTGCCTTAATGAGTAGATGAGATTGCTCTTGAATTTTGTTTTTTTTTTTTTTTTTCAATGTGCTAACAAAAATAATGTTTATGAATTTCTATATATATGACTAGGTCTTATTGAAAATGATTAATTTGGCAGCATCCAAAAAAAGAGAGAAGAAAATAAGTGATTTTCTTCTTCTTTTTTCGATATAGAAAATAAGTAATTTTCTATCTTCATTTGATGTACATATTGCTTGATGCTATATATATTTACACTAAGCATTTTTATTAGTAACTCAATGGTTTGAATACTTATATTAAATATATACTTATAAACTCAAAGGAATAATTGACAAGTCCGCACAAGTGGTGGAGCATATGATTTAATTCGATGCAAATTAAAACGAAGATCCGTACCAGGGCTTTACATGCCGCGAATCACTATTTAATTGAGATTTTGATTATTTTGAAATAAATATATCCCATGTAACGCACAAGTCTAAACAACTAGAATTAGTTATTAAAAGAAAATTTTAGTTGAAGCTTTCTACAATCTATCTGAATACAATTTTTTGGTTTTCCCAGTTTCCCTGGTAAAGTAGAAGAATTTTACGGGTTCAAACTTCAAACTGCTAACTCCTTTTGCAGTAGGTGGGAAATTGGCTATGATATTTATTTTGTTAAAAATTGTAGCAGAAGTTGACACAGAATGACAAAAGACTGAAAATAGTTACTTTGTAATTTTTTTTTTTTTTTTCTAAATTAGGTGAGGACAATGGAAATTAAGTAAAAGAAAGAAATTGTTGGTCTAAACAGCTTGCTCTTTTTTCTACTCTCTCTTGGGAAAAAAATTCCATTTACGAAGCCACTATGGAAGATTTTTAAAAGATTCAAAGATACTATGAAGTTACTGTTAAGTGTTTGCCATGTTTCTAAAGCTAACTAGGAGAAAAGAGGAGTTGTTTCTTTTTTTTTTTTCTTTTTCTTTTTCAAATGATATATTTAATGGCAATTTTTAGAAACTTGGATGCTAATTGTTAGGTTCTACAGATTTAGGATTAAATGTTTAGAATTTCAACTTGTATGTGTTGGTAAACCGAGATAAAAAATAAATAATAATAATAATAATAAATAAATAAATAAATAACATGTCTAAAATGGGTGTTAGACATTGCTCAAAGTTGTACAAGTAAAAACTCAAGAATGTAAAAACTAAAAGAAAAAGTTTTATTTTTCTATGAAGCTTGACCAATCAAATGGTGAAGCTTGATCAATCGAAAATCCCAAAAAAAGAATTTCTGTAGAATTTTAAACAGGCCTAAGCCTACAAAAACGTTTAGGGTTTTAGTCCAACACTCCTACGTATAAAAGGAAAACCCTAACCATGTTTTGAAAACTCTTGGAAGACTTATGAGTTACTTCTGTGAGATCTGAGAAGTTCTGTACCTTCTGACTCTATAAGCATCTATCGGAACAAGACCTACAATGGTGGAATCTAGTTGCTGCATAGATCAACAAGCCATGATCTAAAACCTTTGAGTGGAATCTCAAAGTCACAAGCGTGGGTACTTATGTGCTGCAAATCCAAGAGAGAAGGAGTCCGTGGATTCGGAGCTTGCATGTGGTCATGTTAGTAATAGATTTAGGGTTAAATCTTTTGTAAAAACTTCGATTTTCTATAGTGGATTTGTTTTACTTTAAGGATGGCTAGGTCAAATCCTCCCCAAGTTTTTACCTTAGAACTATTAGTTTTATTGGTTTTATTGGGTCATCATATCGTTGTATTCTTTATTTTCCGCTGTTGTGCATGATATGATCTATCCTTGTTTAACCTAGATCTCATAATTAACCTAAGTAATCGCTTAGCTAATATATTAGGTTAAAAAATCTAATTTAAGAGGTCTAAACAAACAGTAACCTATATGTGTGTGTGTGTGTGTGTATATATATATATTAATAGGCAAAGCTCAGAAAGAAAATTCAATTAGAATTTGAAATTAGAATCCAAAATTTTGCACCATGTGTCTAAAGTTATGTGGAGACCACTCTATAATTAATTATCTACTTTTGTGCCATCTGTCCACTTAAGTTTTTTAATCTTTATGCCCAGTGAGTTAGTAAGTGCAAAATACTAAGAATTTAATATTAATGAACTATAAAACGAAAAAAAATAAAATAAAAAATAAAACTAGTCAGATATACTCAATAAAAATCACCACACAACAAAGATCACCACACATTCTATCTTATTAAAAATTAGGAAAAAAAATAATCATAAGTATTATTAAATTTGGGTAAGAATTTTAATATGTGACTAATTATGTTTACTTTAAAAAAATAATTTGACTAATTATTTATGTTTTTATGATAAAATTTGTGTTTAATTTTAAATGTA
Organism: Quercus gilva; assembly: GCA_023621385.1. Taxonomy (NCBI): domain Eukaryota; kingdom Viridiplantae; phylum Streptophyta; class Magnoliopsida; order Fagales; family Fagaceae; genus Quercus; species Quercus gilva. The sequence goes on from CM042483.1 coordinate 60,041,076, forward strand.
TCCATAGGTCATTGCCAGTACTCTAATAAATCACGAGAAATTTTCAACTTTTATATATAGGAGATAGAGTGGAGGCATGGTTTGAACTTACAATCATATGTTATAATATTATGATAAACTGTCATTTCTTTTAAAAATTTAAGCATAATGATGAATTTAACCATTTAATTATATTCTAACAATGACATCATAGGATAGGGTTTGAGTCATTTTATTAATCTTTTTTTTTTATTTAATTTGATAAGATTTGTAATTTGAACCTAAAACATGTTTTTAATAATTGTTATTTTTTTATTATAAAGTTAAGAGTTAAGATACTAATCAATTTATATTTTTTTATTGATAATATTCAATTTTTTTTTTTTTAGAGAGATTTTCAACCTATGGCGTTCACTCCTAATGATAGTTCTTTATCATCAGATCAAGACACCAATCAGTTTTTGGTCTAGGCGAGGATTGAACCCTAAATCTTTTATACAACCATCAGAGATTTTACCAGTTGACCTAATTGGAATCCGCATTGATAATATTCAATTAAGTCACTTATACAATTAATTTTACCAATTAAAATAATTAGAACCCTAATATATATATATATATATATTAATAGCCAAAGTTAAGAAAAAAATCCAATTATATTTTAAATTGGAATCTAATTTTGCGCCAAATGTCTTATCTAATTTTTAAATTTGTGTGTCAAGTAAATTATTAGGTACAAAAATCAAAGAGTCTAAATTCAATTAGATTCTAAATTGAATTTTAATTGAACTTCAATTTTGCGCCATGTGTTCTATCTAATTTTTTAATTTTTATAATAAGTGAATTATTAAATACAAAAATTGAAGAGTTTAAATCCAATTAGATTCTAAATTTATATAATAATAATAATAATAATATATATATATATATATATAATAGGTGAAACTTATAGAAATTCAAATTAGAATTCCAAATTAGAGTTCTAATTTTGTGTCATGTGTCCTAAATTATTTATTCTTAAAGAGTTTTATTTCTTAATTTTAGAATCAAATATGAGACTACATTATAAATATTCATTCAAGTGAGTTATTAAATACAAAAACCAAAAAGTCTAGAATAAATAAATCGTAAAAAAATAAATAAATAAGTGCTTCACAATAATTTTATAAAAAAATGGACAATTTACATTTTATACCTAATAATATCCTTACAATTTTTTTTAAAGAATTAACAAAATATAAAAATGACTATCAATAATATTTAAATTATATATATATATATATAAATTATATTATATATTTTATTATAAATCTTTAAGTATATCTATACATATGCATGAAATTACAAACTAATTTAAATAATGGCTTACATCTAATCTAAGTCGTAACCATTTCAAATCCACACGTCAATAAAGGTTATTTCCATCTATACTAGTAATAATATTATTTCCATCTATACTAGTAATAATAATAATAGAAAGCACATCATTTGACCAATCAATTGTTTTTTATGTTGATGCATGGTGTATTCATATTCGGATCCCAGAAGATTCTTCTTTTAGTACAACTTTGGCCACTTTATTCTGCTGATATACAAAGATGCCTATTACTGGTGGCGGTCCAGGTGGGAAGTGACATGTCCTGTCTTTGTTCCTTTACTTATTTTTGTTGCTGCTAGGCGACAAGGTTTGAAAAATATCAAACTATTATTATTTTTTTTGTCCAATTAATGTATGTCCTCAACTATTCAATTTAAAAAAGTTTTTATAAAAAATTAAAAAAATTGTTAAAACAGTTAATTATTTTTTCATTTTTTAATAAAAAGTTTTTTAAAATAGTTTACTAATATATCCTCTAAGGACACATGTCAATAAATCTCTATTTTATTTTGTAAGATCTATCCATTTATTATGGGCCAAATGAATATCATCTTTCAAAGGAGATGTCTCATGCGCCCAACTAATGGGACATCTTTCTCATTGACGGGTGGGGTCTGTCCATTTATTATAGACCAAATGAATATCATCTTTCATAAGTAGTGACGGACCTATCATGGGGCTGTGGGGGGCCATGGCCCCCCTCAATTTTTGAAAAAATATATATTAGTATATAAATTTACACAAAATTTTAGATCTTGACCTTTAATATTTATTCTTGGCCCCCTCCCACAAAAGTTTTAAAAATTGACAAATGAAAACACAAAAAAAAAAAAAAAAAAAAAATCTATTTGACCGTTCCTTTTGCTCAGTTGTACTAAGAATGCCAAGATAAACCTTTAGGTAAACCAAAACACCAGCAAACAATTCATAAATCTAGATAATAATGAAAAACTTCAAACAAGCCCAAATTACCAACAAACAAATAACATATCTGGTCTATAACAACAACAAAATACTAATAAACAATTACAAATCACAAATCCCTAACCAAATAAATTACAAACGCTCCAGCCTTCTTCCTTGGGTCCATTGGTGACTCCACAATTGGCTGAGGTATGGTTTCTTGATTTGTAGATTATGGGAAAGTATAGTTTTTTTTTAAATGAAAAACCAATAACGATATTGTCATCTTGCTTTCTATAGTATTGATATCCCAATTTCTAAAATCCTCAAACAAAAGACTTTGGCCTGCCCCCCGCAAGTTCGAGTGCTGGTTCCGTCCCTGTTCATAAGAGGTGTCTTATGTGCCTGACGCATGAGACATCTCTCTCATTGACGAGTAGGGCCCACCAGTAAGTGAGAGAGATGTTTCATGCGCGAGGCGCATAAAAGATTTTTCCCATCTTTCAACATTAACATGTAACAATGACATCAAATAAATAAATAAACATGTAAACAATGAAGCCTAGAATTATAAAACTCAACATTTTTTAATGATTTCGAGACATTTAGGCTGTGTTTCATTTTAGCATCACTCAAAACTCAATTCTCAAATCTCAATTCACATAACTCAAAACCCTAACCTGTATGTCATATTTTATTTTCTTAGTTCACTCAATAATGTGTTGGCTCAAATATTATCTTTAGTTTTTAGCTTTTAAACTCAAATATAACTCAAAAACAAGTTTAGCTCAAGTTTCTTCTCATCCTTACTTAACTATTGAATTATAAAATAATAGTTTCTCAAAAAAATATAAAATAATAAAAAATGACATGTCAACAAATATATACATATATATGGACAAAATTTAGGTATAGTACCTTAGGTGCTATTATTTAGGTTCTCCTCTTAAAATTTAGCCATGTGGCTACTTCATTAAAAAATACACTTCCATCCCATGAGAAAAAATCTACATAACAAAATCTTAAGAAATGAACCTAAGAAACAATACTTAAACACTGTATCTAACTCTTTCCCTATATATATGTGTATGTGTGTGGGGAAATATATATTTACAATAATATAAATTGGAAGCATAACATGTTTAATTGTTTGCCACATTTCTTTGTCCAAATATTTTCAGAAGATAATCATTATGATTAAAATGACTCACAGCAAATGCTATCAAAGATTCAAAAAGCTAGTTAATCATTATGATCAAAATGACTCACAGCAAATGCTATCAAAGATTCAAAAAGCTCTTAAAAAGGAAAGGAAACGCACTGATGTGTATAACTGTATATAGCTCACTAGAATTGATCTGAGCTAATATAGCACTCAGTCTCCACTCACTCTTTTTCCAGGGACGGCCCAATATAATTTGGGGCAAAAAGTTCATGTGGGGTTTTTTATATGTAAATATTAATTATAAAATTATTTAATTATAATTTTATGAATAATACCGATTTAACTAATGTTAATTTCATACAAAGAATTAAATATTATAGTTGAAACATAAATTTTGATAAAATAAAAATTAAAATATATTGTGAAGAAATTGGGATTGTACACAAGTTGAGTTATGCATAACTAATAGACTATCATTTGTTTTATATGTCAAACTTGATTTGATCAAGAAAAAGAAAATGTATCTTATTTTATCACTGTTTTTCAATTATTCCAAACCTATAAAAGGAAAATAAATGTTTAAGAAAAATTAAAAGAAATAAAGAAGCAAGAGTTTTATTTTAAAAAATAATAATATTATTATTACCATGAAAAATGAAAAAAAAAATGTTATGTACATTTGTGCATGAATTATAAAATATAATAATGATTACATACTAAACAACAAAATTTAATATTGTTTAAGTTAACTCTAAAATTTTTAGTACATATGTGTTCCAATATAGCTTTAAAAATGTTACAATTTAACCGTTTTATGAATCTGTATTGACAAAAATATTAGAATATATATGATCTCATTGAGATTAGGCTAGCTAATAAAAAAATTTCCATCTCAATCGTAAGTAAAATCTTTACAAAAATACAAATATTATAAAATGGCTATGGCTTATTCATGTGTAAAAAAAAAAAAAAAAAAAATCTTTAATTGATAAACACAATAAATGTAGAAAATATATCATTTTTTTGGCAAACTACACTTTTTATACCTTATATACTATCACTGAAATTACACTTAACCTCCTTAACTATTGAAATGCACTATTGACTCCCTCCTTGGACATAGTGAATTAGCGTACACTACTATGTATCTATTTATGTAAGTTCGTGAATGAAAATATATGCTCAAAATTTTTGTAACTCAATAGACATTACATAATATTTCTAACCTAAACATTCAAGTTCAAATCTTATTCTTCTTAACTATCAAATAATTGAATAAAAAAAAAGTTTTTACGAACATGTGGATGTTAAAATTGTAAATGCTCACAAAGAGTTGACATTTTTATTTTTTTTCAATATGCTGTCGTACCACTAGCCTTCACAAAGTGATATGTTATTGGTTGAAAGTTTTGGATAACTTTATTTTTGGGGGATTATTATAGATTAAAGAGTTTGGTCGTGATGTAATCGAACTGCACTAGCTTTAGCTAATGCTGCAAAAGAGCAAGAGGAGGTCATTGTTTGGTTAGAAGAATGCCCCTCTTTTCTCTTCCCCATTGTACAAAGTAATATATATCAATAAAGTCTACTATCGTTTCTGCTCAAAAAAAAAAAAAAAAAAAAAGAGTTTGGTCGTGTTCATAGAATTTTTCCTATTTTTAAAGGCAAAAAAGCTTCTAATCTGCATAGTTTTCATTAACAAACTTGCGCAGGTCTGCACAATGCAAAGACAGCACTCTTGATTTCTTGTGTTCATTGACATTTAGACACTCACATAACATGCTTGTGCAAATAAAAAGCCATTACAAAATTACTTTCTTTTATCCTAGCGTGATCTAGTTTTTAATTAACAATTGTTTCTATTATTAATCACCTAGCATGTTATAAAAAATTTATTAAAAAAAAAAATTTTTGTTTCTGTTGACATCATGGGTTAAACCCACGGCCATGGTGTCAATAGAAACAAATTTTTGGATATTATATTAGTATTAGGTTTAAACAAAACTAAAATTGTTTGGATTCTATCGATAGACTTGTATATATTCCACATTTCCATGGATAAGTTTAAGGTTAAAAAAAAAAATCCCTTACAATATATTTAAACATTTTATGGATGATGTTAATATTGATATTTGATTATTATAATATTTTACAAGCACGAAGACTATAAGTAAATGTTATAATCTACCAATGATTAATTATGTCAAAATACACAGTAAATTTCAATTAAATTATAAGTTAATTACAATCAAACGAGACCCTTTTGAATATACACTACTATCAGTTTCTTTAAGACCTTCTTTCCTCTTCTCGTGTATGTGTTAAAAATACTTAGTATTTTTAAAAAACAAATTACAATCAAACCTATGAACTCTTTTTTTTTTAATATTTTAAAATAGTAGATAATATAATTTAATGGCAGATACAAACATCCTCAAGTATGATTGTTTTTATAGACGAGAGAATTGTTATTTTCTAGCCATCTTGACTTTAAGCAAGGTATTGAGTATGTGGAGGAAGTGAAATTCAAGGAAGGGTTTGTCAAAATAGTCATTTAATTGTAAATTATTAACTAGTGTAATATTAAGTGTGCGTTTGGATTGAGATGGAAAATTAAAATTATTTTACTATTCAGCTTATTTTTTGTATTATTCATGAGCCCACTGCACTTTTTGGTACTGTGGGGCCAGTTGTCCAAAATGATGACATAGAAATCATAGGAGATGGGCTTGTGGTCCAACGGCCTATTCCGAGGACATTCACTTATCCAAGGATGGTTAAAGAAAAGTATTTTGGGAACAACATAAGACAAAGAGACGTAAGTCGTGTATAGTGAGCAAACCGCGTCCGAGGATAAGATTTACCTCTAATACCAAGGTCCGAGGTGGATGTAACTATTTTAGTATTCAAGGAACTTCACAAAGTTGCATATGGATTGAAAAATGAATATTGAACAAAGAAGGAACCGGGAAAGGTAGCAAATATCTTCTAAAGCTGCTACCTCCACATTAAATGCTTCCCAGCTAACTCTCTGGATGCATTAATGTGGAGGTGATACCTGAACAGTAACTAAGCAGTCTTATGGCCACTGAGCGAAGGTTCCAGGAAGTGCTGGATGGGACAGAAAGAAGTTTCTAAAGTAGAACCTACACATGTACGGTGAAAATGGGGTGAAGAACGCAGTATATAACAGGAAATCAGATGACATTAAAGGGGGACTTTGGAAAACAGAAAGGAAAACAGGAGAGAATCTAGAAAGATATTCCCTGAAACCTAGCCGAGAAGAGTCGATATCGTTTGGTTAGTTTGAAGCTTCCTTTGCTGCACAATAATCATATCTTTTTCTACCAACTGGAATTAGCTCTTACACCCGCTCTTTAGAAATTTTATTGTTTGGCCTTATTGGGCTAAAAACCCATCCCTCTTTGGGGGTCCAATCCAATTTGAGTCCTCACAATTGGCTCCGTCTGTGGGAAGAGCTTGATCTGTTTGTAAAGAAAGACAAGTGCAACAGTTGTGATGGAAGAGGGAGCACCACAGCAACCAGTGGCGGGCCCACAGTAGGTGGATGTTAATCCACACCAGGCAGAGTCCAGGGGCTCTCAGCAAGGTAATCCGTTGATGATCCATAAACAAAAAGGGGATCGTGAGGGAAGTACGCGAACAACCCACACTAATAGAAGTCATTCTCGTGGGAAAAGTCATATTTCCCACGTAAAAAACAACAGGGACATGCAACATGAGATTAACAGATTAAAAAGGGAATTACGGCACAAGCGACGGAAGCATATGGCTCACAACTCAGGGCAATCCTCTGAGGAGTCAGATGACACCAGTTATAGATGGAGGTCAAGAACTCCGCCTAATGAGTCTTTTTCGTATGATGAGGAGCACCACCGTGAACGAAAACACAAGAGTCCACCTCGCTAGGGCTTAGGGAATGATGCTCTGAACAAAGCGTTGAGTCAAGTTTCCAAATCACCCTTCACGCAACACATTGAGGATGCAAATCTTCCTTGGTGGTTCCATCAACCTGCATTCACCATTTATAACGGTCGGATAGATCCAGTGGAGCATGTTAGCCATTTCAGTCAGAGAATGGCCGTTCATGCTAAGGACAAGGCCTTGATGTGCAAGGTTTTCCCATCTAGCCTAGGTCTAGTGGCGATGAGGTGGTTCAACGGTCTGAGAGCGAATACTATTGACTCTTTTAAGAAACTCACCCAAGCTTTTGGTGCTCGCTTTATCACCTGCAAGAGGGTTGTTCAGCCTTTGGGATCGTTATTATCCATGTCCATGCGGGAGGGGGAAACGCTGAAGGCCTACTCTGATAGATACTGGGAAATGTTCAACGAAGTAGATGGAGCCTATGATGACGTGGCCATTAATACCTTTAAGGAGGGCCTTCCAATCGAGCATGATCTGAGGAGATCTCTGATTGGTAAACCTGTTACTAACGTGCGGCAACTTATAGACCAGATTGACAAGTATAGAAAATTAGAGGAGGATCAGATACAAAGCAGAGGAAAGTTCAAGGTAGTCCCTCAGGAGAGGAGGGATTTTTAGGTCAGACCGGTATAACAAAAACTGACCTCAGAGGGACTTTGGGGGGGCAATCAGGATCTGCCAATTCCCAGGTGGTTAATGCTGTATTCTGAGAACCAGTACAACAGGTTCTAGAAAAAATAAAAAATGAGCCATTCTTCATACGGCCCAATAGGATGGCAAGGGATCGTACGAAACGTAATCAAAACCTTTACTGCCAAGACCACCAAGACCATGGACATACTACTGAAGATTGCAGAAACATGTGGGACCACTTAAAACAGCTGGTCCAAGAAGGAAAGTTGACCCACCTTCTGCACCATTCCAGTGGCCGAAGAGGTCAGGCAGATTCAACACTTCGGGGGGATGCCTCTTCAGGACCCCCCTCAGCATGATAAACGTTTTATTTGCTGCCCCAGGGAGAACAGGGTCTTATCCCTCCAGGGTAATGTCTGTGTCTCATTGTTCGGATGAGGGATCTAGTTTAAAGCCGAAGAGAGCAAAACTGAGCACCTTATTGGTGTTGGGCTTTTCAGATGAAGACAAGAGATGAACCATACAACCACATGATGATACTTTGGTGGTTACACTTAGAATCGAGGGGTATGATGTAAGAAGGGTGATGGTTGATGAAAGGAGCGCAGCCGAAGTAATGTATCCTGACCTATACAGGGGGTTGAATTTGAAACCCCAAGACCTAACAGCCTATAGCTCCCCGTTGGTGAGTTTTGAGGGTAGATCAGTCATTCTAATGGGTATGATTAGATTACTAGTGTAAACTAGCTCGGATGTGGTGGAGGTGGATTTTATTGTGGTAGATGCTTTTTCTTTGTATACAGCAATTTTGGATAGGCCCTGGCTACATACCTTAGGGGCTGTTTCTTCCACTCTTCATCAAAAGGTGAAATATCCATCAGGAGGCCAGGTGTTGGAAATATTGGAAAATCAAGCCATGGCCAGGCAGTGCCTGATAACGGCCATACAACATCAGCCAAAGATAGATACTTCGGCCGTGGCCGAGAATGACTTATAGCAATTAAAGACTCCGAGAACCCTCGTCAGCATGTCTGCTGGAGAAGCGGAGTATGAGAATTTGGAGAGAGTGAATGTTGGTGATGATCCAGATAAGTACTTTCAAGTTAGAGCACAGTTGCCTTTGTTAGAAAAAGAGCAGTTAGTTGAGGTCCTAAGGAGAAACGTTGATGTGTTTGCATGGAATGCCTACGAAGCCCCAGGGGTTGATCCAGATTTCATTTGTCATCATTTGAATGTCAATCCCTCTGTTATTCTGAAGAAACAGCCACCTCGGCATCCGTCCAAAGTACATGCCGAGGCTATCAAAGACGAGGTGACCAAGCTCAAGCAGGCAGGGGCTATCAAGGAGGTGTTTTACCCTCAGTGGTTGGCCAATACGGTCGTGGTGAAGAAGAAAAATGAAAAATGGCGCGTATGTGTTGATTTCACGGACCTTAATAGAGCTTGTCCAAAAGATCTCTTCCCTATGCCCCGTATAGATCAGTTGGTAGATGCAACAGTGGGCCATCCTCGGATGAGCTTCCTAGATGCCTTTCAGGGCTATCATCAGATCCCATTGGCATTGGATGATTAGGAGAAGACTACTTTTCTCACTCCCACTGGAAATTATCACTACAAGGTAATGCCCTTTGGCCTGAAGAACGCGAGGTCTACTTACCAGCGGATGATGACGAAGATGTTCGAGCCACATTTAGGCAGAAGCATGTGACAGACCTCACCAACACTTTTGAGGTTTTAAGGAAGCATAAATTGCGATTGAACGCATCCAAGTGCTCATTCGGGGTAAGCTCTGGGAAGTTTTTGGGCTACACGGTGACCCACCGAGGAATTAAAGTGAACCTCGACCAAATTAGAGCCATAAGTAGCTTGCAACCACCTCGGAATCCCAAGGAGGTCCAGAGGTTGACTGGGATGACCGCTGCATTGAATAGATTTATATCCAGGTCAGCGGACAGGTGCAGACCTTTCTTCCTTTTACTCCACAAGTGGAAGGGATTCGAGTGGACTGAGGAGTGCGCCCTGGCATTTCAGCAGCTCAAGGAATATCTGTTTCGGCCACCCATTATGTCCAATCCTGAGGTGGATGAGCTCCTTTTTACCTACTTGGCGATAGCCACTTATGCCATCAGTTTTGTTATGATACGAGTGGATAATGGTATACAACGACCAGTCTATTACGTGAGCAAGTCGCTTCATGAAGCTGAAGTACGTTATCTGCCGTTAGAAAAGGCTATTTTGGCAATGGTACACGCTACAAAGAAACTTTCCCATTACTTCCAGGTGCACACTGTGATTGTCCTAACTCAGTATCCGCTTAAAGCAGTACTTCAGAGTGCAGACTACACTGGCAGGGTTGCCAAGTGGAGCACAATTCTAAGGGCTTTTGATATTAAGTACATGCCTCATACTTCTGTGAAGGGTCAGGTTCTCGCCGACCTGGTGGCCGAATTTGTTGAAGGCCTTGAAGAAATAGAAGGAAGCCCATATGGCATGGATGAAAAATCAGTTGGCCTTATCTCTACGCAATGTGCCTCGCCCTGGAAAGTGTATGTGGATGGAGCAGCAAATCAGAAGGGGTCAGGAGTGGGGCTAGTTCTGATATCTCTTGAAAAGGCCATTATCGAGAAGTCTTTAAGGTTGGGATTCTTAGCCACTAACAACGAGGCAGAGTATGAAGCTTTATTAATAGGAATGACGATGGTTAAGAAATTGGGTGGAAAAACAGTGGAGATGTTCTCGGATTTAGGACTGGTCGTGGGCCAGGTTAAAGGGGAATTGGAAGCTCGGGACACTAGAATGCAAGGTTACTTGAGCTAGGTTAGGCATATGCAAGTGGATTTTGAGTTTTTTAATTGTCCCATATCCTTAGATGTGGAAACGCACATGCAGACTCTTTGGCTACCCTTGCTACTTCCTCGGCGCAGAACTTACCCCGGGTGATCATGGTTGAAGATTTAAACACACCTACCCCAGTAACGGAGGACTCACTTCAGGTCAATCAAATCAGTTCGACGCGTAGTTGGATGGATCTTATAATGTTATTCCTTGAGAAGGATATACTGCCCGAGGACAAATCGGAAGCTGAAAAGATACAAAGAAAAGCTCCTCGATTTTGGCTGTCCGAGGACCAAAAGTTATACAAGCACTCTTTCTCTGGGCCATATCTGCTGTGTGTGCACCCTGAAGCCTCAGAGGTGCTTCTAGAAGAGCTACATGAAGGGATTTGTGGGAGTCACACTAGAGGAAGATCTTTATCTCACCGGGCAATTACTCAGAGATATTGGTGGCCAGGTATGCAAAAGGAAGCATAGGAGTATGTTAGGAAGTGTGATCAATGTCAAAGGTTTACCCCAAATATCCATCAGCTAAGGGGAGTTCTTAACCCTCTTTCTAGTCCTTGGCCTTTTGCTCAGTGGGGTCTAGATATCGTTGGCCATTTCCTTAAAGTAATAGGAAATAAAAAGTATCTGCTAGTTGGCACGGACTACTTCACGAAATGGGTCGAAGCTGAGCCCCTGGCTAATATCAGGGATGTGGATGTCAAGAGATTTTTCTGGAAGAATATCATCACAAGATTTGGGGTTCCTCAAGCTCTCATCTCGGATAATGGACTTCAATTTGATAGCAAGGCTTTCAGGAAATATTGTTCCAACCTAGGGATAAAGAACAGATATTCCACTCCGGCTTATCCACATGGAAATGGGCAGGTTGAGGCTGTCAACAAAGTCATAGTGAGTGGGCTCAAAAAAAGGCTGGATGATGCAAAGGGAAAATGGGTGGAGGAGTTACCACATGTCCTCTGGGCGCATCGAACAACACCCCAACGGTCAATAGGACAAACCCCATTTTCAATGACGTATGAGGCTGAGGCTATGATTCCACTTGAAACGGGCTTTCCCACACTAAGGACTAGCACTTTCACCTCGGATGGCCATGATGATCTTTTTAGTAAGAATCTAGACCTGATAGATGAACGACGTGAGAATGCGATGGTTCAGTTGGCCTATTACCAACATAAGCTGAAACAAGGTTATGATGCAAATGTAAGGCTGAGACCGTTAGTCCCAGGAGACTTGGTCTTGAGGAAAGTCATAGGGACTACCAAAAATCCAGCTTGGGGAAAGTTATGGCCTAATTGGGAAGGACCGTATCGTATCACATCTGTAGCAGGAATAGATGCTTATTACTTAGAAGATTTAGATGAAAAAACTGTACTCCATCCTTGGAATGTAAGTAACCTAAAGAGGTATTATTATTAATAAGAACAGTTCTGTTCTATTTTCTCTTACAGTTTATCCTAAATTCTATTACTTGTGTTTCTCAATCTATTGAAGTATTAAACAGAAACTAAGTCATGTCAGGTCCTCGAACCACAACTTTGTGGAAACTAATACACTATGAAATCTATTGAAGTATTAAACAGAAACTAAGTCATGTCAGGTCCTCGGACCACAACTTGGTGCAAATTAATACACTAGGAAATCTATTGAAGTATTAAACAGAAACTAAGTCATGTCAGGTCCTCGGACCACAACTTTGTGGAAATTAATACACTATGAAATCTATTGAAGTATTAAAAAGAAACTAAGTCATGTCAGGCCCTCGGACCACAACTTGGTGGAAATTAATACACTATGAAATCTATTGAAGTATTAAACAGAAACTAAGTAATGTCAAGTCCTCGGACCACAACTTGGTGGAAATTAATACACTACAAAATCTACTGACGTATTAAATAGCCACTTAGTTTTGTCAAGTCCTTCGGCCATAACTTAGTGAAAATTAACACAGTGTGACCTTAATCGAAGTATTACACTGAAACTAAGGTATGACAGATAGTTTATACAACAAACTTAGTAGAAATCAGTGCTTTTTAAATGGGATCCGTGTGATTAGACTTGTATATCAAGGCAAACTACATGAGCATCACTTAAAGCATTTTAGGGTGTTTAATGCCTCTAGGGACTAATCGTTTGGAATGCTATTTCCAGTGTGGACTCTTTTTAATGAATTTAAAGCAAGCCTTTATAGGGCTGGGGAGTTCACGGTTATAGTTTGCTTTGGTTCTCAATTAGCATACATAAAGTTAAATTTTCCTTATAGTGTCAGACTTTATTCCTATATTGCCTGGGATAATGTAAAAATAAAGAACATTCAGGCAAGAAATTACACAAGTAATAGATAAAGCCATAATGTCTCGTATAAATTTGGAAAAGGAAGTACACATAGCAATTAAGAATACCCTCAAAAAACTTTAAAAAAAAATAAAATAAAAAAAAGGGAAAAACTATGTCAACTATTTGTTTAATTTTATTTGGAGCTTGGGTTGTGGGACTTTGCCAGATTCCTGAGGAGGAACACCTTTCTCCTTCTCCTTTGGAGCTTCCCCAGCGGGCAAAATGGTAAAAGCTAAGTCTCGTTCAAAGCTTTTAAAAGCTGCTCCATCCTTAGGTGCCTCTGCTACATTGGCCGAGGAAATATCTTTTACCACTTTAGCCACTTCAGGTTACTTTTGCTGAGTGGTAGAGGGAGGCTTCTGAATTTGAGCTTCTTCGGCTGATTCAGCAACTGTAGAGGAGGCCTCTTGTTGTTGGGAAGAAGGACCTGGGGCTCGTATGGCCGGAGGGAAATAGATGTTTTCAAGCCTTCTCAGCTTTGAGGATGGTTCGACCCCAGCTCGGTTGAGAGCCTCCTCCCGAGTCTTGGCACAATATGTCCGACATACGACTAGGACCTCAGCTCAGAAGTTATCCTCGGTCTCAGCAACGCCGACATCATACCCATGCTGTTCGGCTTCGTCTTTTTCTTTTTCAGCCTCAGCTCTTGCCTTTTCATTCTCAGCCTTATCTTTTTCAGCCTGATCTCTAAGCCTCTGGGCTTCCTCCAGTTGTTTTTATAGAGTTGATATCTGTTCCTTGGAAGCTGCCAACTAGTTAGTGGTGTCGCGCAGACGTTTCCTCTGGTCCTCAACTTGCCTTTGAGCGCTATCCAATGCTGAATCAGCACTCTTCCAAACATGCTCTTCCTCGGTCAGCTTTTTCTTCAGCTGAGCATTGCTCTGTTCTGCCACAGTGAGTGTCTGAACAGCTGTTGCTCGCTTCTTTCTCTCATCATCTATTTGCTGGTAACAAGCATTAGTTATCTCCTCCATCCTGAAAGTGGCTTGAACAGCCTAGAGGAAAAAGAGTTAGAGATGCAATAAACATAGTTGTGTGCATGACAAGAAAAATGATAAGGGTATCATACCATGCCCAGATGTCTTTTCATATTCATGAGGACCTCATTCTTCTTCATGTTCTTCTGCCTGGCCATATCCTTTGGAAGAAGGAGGGTTTCTTCTAAGGCTGAAGCAATATGGCACCCAATTCCGCCGTTGAAGTCCCTAATTGAGGCATCTTCCCTCAAAGGCTCACCACCAAGCACGAGAGCAGGAAACCAGGCCTCGGGCTCCGAGGATTGAGTAGTTTGCTTTGCCACAACTCGTTGAGGCCCATAAGTAATCTTTTGCTGCTTCGCAGCTCGTTGGACCTCGTCTTCACGAGTCGGGCGAGATCTCCCAGTCTCTACCACTTCTTTGTCTTTTGGCTCTCTCCTCCTCTTTGGATCAGCAGGTTCGATCCCCTGCAGTTGGGGTAGTTGAGGAGGAGGAGGAGGGGGAAGATTGGTTTGAACTGACTTCCCAGGCGCCCCCTTTCCAGGCTGGCCTTCGATCACATCTAGTAAACTCCTTTGGCTCTTTCTCTGAATGCCTATGTTGTCAGAAGTCACCTCGGGAGATTGGGGTTGATTGAAAACTTCAAACTCGTCTGCAGAATCCAACAATTCTACAACTTCTTCTTCTTCTTCTTCTTCTTCTTCTTCTTCCTCTCCTTCTTTATCCTCTTCCTCCTTCACTTTCTGAGGAATAGAACGTGATAATGAAGCCCCTACAGAGAGGGTGGCCACAGGTAATGGCTAAGTAAAAGGGGTGTCTTCAGGAATCGGAACACCCTCAGGAACGATGAATCCTTCAAATGCTATACTGATTCGGTGCAGCCGAGGATCTCTAGCCTTTATCACGCACTTGGTAGCTTGAAAGGCGGTGGAAATTGGTTTGTATTAAAGGATTATGTGCGCTGCTCTCAGTTAGCCGTCGGATGGGTTCACATACACCTCAGATCACAGGATTTTATCTAAGCTCTCCCTGTTAACCAGTCTGAACTGAGGTCTGGTAACGCGCTTGTCTGCAAAATCAGTAAAACGGGAGAAAAATTCTGTCAGAAATAAAGGTAATTTGAACTAAAGAATATAATCCAAATTGTAGAGGCGTGTAGCCTAAAAACCCCACCTAGTTTTCCCTCTTTAGTCGAACAGGGTAAACCATTATGCCATTCCCCAGAAAAAATGAGAAAATCATCTTTTAAGCCCTTGTTCGATGTAGGGAGGCACTGGATTAACCTTACCTCAAAGAACCTAGACTTAAGATAGTACCTCTGGCCCTTCAAATGATTGAGCTTATACACCCAATTCACATTGTGATGGGTCAAACCTAGATTCATCTTTGCATTAAGGGTTTCTATACTCCCTAGCACTTTGAACATATTTGAGGCGCACTGTGTGGGAAATAACCTAAAGAACCTAAGATAGCTTCTGGTAAGACTACCCATAGGGATAGTCATCCCTCCCTCTATGAAGGCGATCATAGGGATGACCACTTCCCCTATTTTCCTATCCTCTAACCACGTGTCGGTGGAAGCATATCTCATGCCCACCGTTGGGGAAATCCTATACTTAGTTCTAAATTTCTCTATTTGCTCCTCGGAGTCAACTAGATACTTAAACCTACCAATTTCTTAAAAGTCGTGAAGAAAAATTAACGAAGAGGATTGAAGACTAAGGAGGGTTAAGGAAACTTACAGGTATGGAAAATGAGCTCTTCGGACAGACTCGCAGTATTTATGAGAGCGTGGAGAGGAAAGAAAGAGGGACAGATTCAATGAATACACGCTAAGACTGTGTGATTTTTGTAACTGAAAAGAAATTTGATTTGAAAAGCTCTTTATAGGGCGCAGAAATCGTAAGCGGGAAAAATCCCGCCCATAAATATCGAAAGCCCTTTACCGTTAGATTCACATCTTGTCGGAACATGGGGGACAAAGAAGCCACCATCATTTAATAATGGCGTGCTCCTGACGCCGAAACGTCAGGAGCGTGCCTTGGGCAGGTAGAAAGGCGTTCTTAGAGTTAGAAAAGTCCATGAAAGAGATGGGGGCATAATATCAAAATCTCTCTTTTTCCAAGGTGACAAAAAGTGAGATTTTGAGGGGCTATTATAGGGCTAGTTGTCTAAGAAGATGACATAGAAATCATAGGAAATGGGCTTGTGGTCCAACGGCCCAGTCCGAGGACATTCACTTATCCGAGGATGGTTAAAGAAAAGCATTTGGGAATAACATAAGACAAAGAGACGTAAGTCATGTATAGTGGGCCAAATCACGTCCGAGGATAAAATTTACCTCTGATACCAAGGTCCGAGGTGGATGTAACTATTTTAGTATTCAAGGAACTTCACAAAGTTGCATATGGATTGAAAAATGAATATTGAACAAAGAAGGAACCGGGAAAGGTAGCAAATATCTTCTAAAGCTGCTACCTCCACATTAAATGCTTCCCAGCTAACTCTCTGGCCGCAATAATGTGGAGGTGATACCTGAACAGTAACCAAGCAGTCTTATGGCCATTGAGCGCAAATTCCAGGAAGTGCTGGATGGGACAGAAAGAAGTTCTCAAAGTAGAACCTACACGTGTACGGTGAAAATGGAGTGTAGAATGCAGTATATAATAGGAAATCAAATGACATTAGAGGGGGACTTTGGAAAACAGAAAGGAAAATAGGAGAGAATCCAAAAAGATATTTCCTGAAACCTAGCCGAGGAGAGTCGATATTGTTTGGTTAGTTTGAAGCTTCCTTCGCTGCACAATAATCATATCTTTTTCTACCAACTGAAATTAGCTCTTACACCCGCTCTCTAGAAATTTTATTGTTTGGCCTTGTTGGGCTAAAAACCCATCCCTCTTTGGGGTCCAATCTAATTTGAGTCCTTACAAGTACAATTCATGAGCCTACTGTACTACTTCAACTAACTTTTACCTTTATATCTACAATACTTTTAGCAATAAGTTTTCAGTTTCAACAAAATAATTGAGCGGTATCCAAACACACCCTATTTAAGCTTATATATTCATATGCTGTATAATTCATGTGAAAATGTTTTGGTGTGAAATCATCATTAATTTATTTTTTTATAAGTGAGTCAACTTTATTAGTCCCGAAAGAATTCACTATTAATTACAATGACTTCTTCTTCTTCTTCTTCTTCTTCTTCTTCTTCTTCTTTTCCTTTCTTTTCTTTTTTTTTTTTTTTTTTTTTTTTTTTTTTTTTTGGAGAAGATAACTACACTATGACTTGATCCTGTAAATTATGAAAAATGCAATCAATTGCTTTAATATTAATTATTTTCTCTAGAAGGTATAGACTTTATCAAAAACATCAATAAATACCACCCAAGTCATACGGGAATTTAAGAGTGATCTTAAATACCACCGCACACCTTTGGTGTGATGGTCACTCCACAAGTATAAATACTTATGAGGTGTGAGGGGTAAGGACTGGAGTTCAAGTCTCCAGAAGGAAACTTCACACACATATACACTTAGATTAGGTTAGAGTAGAATTTCTATCTTGTATAAAAAAAATAAAAATAAAAAATCTTAAATTTGTATATTTTCTTTCATCTTTTTCAATTCCACAATAAAAATAATACTTAGAAGTCTATAAGTAATAATTAAAATAATTTATTTTCTATATTTGGTGTACAATATTTTGATAATCTATATGCATATTAATTGAAAACTACTATCTGTTAGTATTTGATTATTTTGAATAATATCGCCTGTAATGAACATGTTTATGACTAGTATATTAAAGGGTAAACTATGTATTTGATCCTCATCTTTTACACCATATTTTAATTTGGTCTCTAATCTTTCAATTATATTAATTTGGTTCATAATCTTTCAATGTCGTATTAATTTAGTCCATACCACTATCTTTTAGATGAAAATTAATTATTGAAGTGGGAGAAAATTACACTTTACCACCTTAAACTATACATTAGATTACACTTTGCACCCTAAACTATTCGAATGCACACTTTACACTCTAAACTATGACATTTGTTACATTTTGCACCTGATGTTTGTTTTACTGTTAAGTTAAACAGAAATGAATAGCACATGACTTGCACATGATTTTTGTTTAGGTGACACATTGTTTAAAGACTAAAACACCTCTTTTCAAAAAGAACTTTTTTTTTTCAGCTCTTTCTCTCTTCGGCGTGAGCATTTTAATAACAAGTCTAGGGAAAACATCATCTGGTTCATGAATAAAGGGTTGCACTCAACTATATTCTATATAAGGGCGCCGCACTATTTAAGAAAAATACACACGTTTTTGAGCTATGAGTTTTATGAACGTTATTAAAAGAATAAAGCAAGAAAACACAAAATGAAACAATGAATAGTTTCAGAAAAAAGAAAAAATGAAACAATGAATCAAAAGAAGAGCTCTTTTAGGGAGACCCACCACACTACTTTTGAAGCTGTCAAGACTTAAGAGCAATAATCTTACAACCACGCTATAAGGGAGAGCCACCCACCACACTACAATCAGTGATAAATGCGGCGACCCTTATATAGTTGAGCACAACCCTCGTATTCATGACCAAGATGATGTTTTCCCTAAACATCTTGTTAAAATTACTCACGCCGGAGAGAGAAAGAGCTGAAAAAAAAAAGTTTTTTTTTTATGAGATGAAAAAAAAAAAAACTTTTGTTTTTAATTGTTTGTGAAAAGGGTGTTTTAGTCTTTAAACAAAATGTCATCTAAGCAAAAATTATGTGCAACTCATGTGCTATTAATTTCTGTCTAACTTAACAGTAAAACTAACGCCGGGGTGCAAAATGTAACAAATGTCATAGTTTAAGGTGCAAAGTGTGCATTCGAATAATTTAGGGTGCAAAGTGTAATCTAGTGTATAGTTTAGGGTAATAAAGGGTAAACAACCAAAATAAAAAATTAGTTTATTGCCACATCAACGGAAACTTATTTTTTATTTTGACCGTTAGCCACATCAAAAATTTTCATCCAAGAGATAATAATAAGAACTAAATTGACACAATTTGAAAGATTAACCAGATTGATAGAATTGAAAAGTTATAGACCAAATTGAAATATAGTGTAAAGAATAGTGACCAAATATGTAGTTTACCCTATATATATATATATAAATATATATATATATATATATATAATCAAACATAAAATTACATTCTCTTCCATTAAGATTTGGGAGAATGAAACTCCAGTGACTCCACCAAAAACTTTAAAAGAAACGACACCCCTCTTTCTTGGAGTTTGAGGAAATTAATATATTATTCATTCAGCTTCTCAATATATATATATATATATATATAAAACAGTTGCTGAATATTCTAAATTTTGAAAAAATTCCCTTAATTAAACCCTAACCCTTGCTAATGAAAGGTTTTTTGGTTAAATATTGTTCATTGACACCAAACCGTGGTTGGGCTTTGGTGTATACAAAATCTTTTCAAATTTTAGAATATTATGTTATTATTATTAATAAAATGACTAATAAGTTAGTTTCCTCAAATCTCATAGGAGGAAAATGTCAATTCCTTAAAGTTTGGGATGAAGTGCTATTCCCACAAACATCAATTGAGGGAAGTGTAATTTACCCAAAAAATTATAATATAATTAATATATAGTGATGGTAGAAGAATGGAAGTATACAACCAACTATGACTTGAATCTATAAGGTTAATATAGGAAAGAAAACACAAGAGACTTAGATTTTTTTTTTTTAAAAGAATTGACAAAATGTTTTCTTTATTCAACTTAATCATGCAATACAACTTAATTGTGCATAGCATTTTCAATACTCGGTGAGTGGTGTTCTTTCTTCTCAAATAAACGTTGCATCTCACCATAAATTTGATTAGGGAGACCCAAAATGCTAAATACTTATCCATGCATAGGATGTAATGGCTTCCTTTCTAAAAGAGACTAGAATTTTCATTGATAATTAATTTGAATGCTTTCCGATTTAGAGGGAGGAAGGCAGTTAAAAACCTTCCCAACATTTATTATATATATAAGGAAGAACACTCTTCCAAGCACATAAATCAAATCCAAGCACACCCAATTGTCCACAAACCATATAAAATAAAGAACAATCATTTGGCAATGGGTTCATCATTTGTGGACTAATCCGTAGGCATATATGGTAGATAAGCTAGCTGCTTGTGATTTCAAGTCCATACAGGATAGTTTTTGGTGATATTGTGGACCTTTGGATGGGTAAGAAGGCTCATAGCCATGGGCAACTAATAACTAATAGATGAAGGAAGGGTCAACAGTGAGAGATGGCCAACAGTGGTAGGTGAGAGGTCAGATGGCAACGACTGTGGAAGAAGAGTAGAAGACTCATAGATATATACTCCTGTATGTTTGGCTAAGGGTAAGATATATTTGCATTTTTTTTTGGGAACTGTTTGGTTAAGATTTCTTCTTTTATTTTGTTTTATTTCAAAGTTCAAACTAATGTAATCTCATTAAAAAGGTGGTTAAAAAAAAAAAAAAATCTCATTTTTTACTTGAGAATATTCTTAAGAAAAGGAATTTTTGGTATTTAGTGTTGATGCCATTAGTCATGAGGGGGGAGAGGCAAAAAATGGAGTGTCAGTTATTTTGATAATTTTGATTTTTGACTGATGTCTTAGAAAACAGGTATTACAAATTTGATTTCGCTCCCCCTCAAAATTTTTTTTTTTTTTTTTTTTTTTTGATTTCGCTATATGAAAGGAGTTTCAATGTGATTTGCTTTTACGATTTTGTTCTTTGCTATTATAAGTAACTTTGACTAATTAAAGTTCACTAAAGGCTCATTAGTAGGCTATAATAGTCATTAATTTTTATTTTTATACATCAATAGTTGGGAGTTTGGGAATTCGAACACCAGATATTTTCCGTGGAAATACTAATAAGTGTTAGTTGAATTATAAGAGTCTTAGCATAATTGTCTTTATTAATTGAACAAACTAATAACATCATCAATTCTTTTTGTCTTTTCGGATTTAAGATTCGGAGGAACTAATAGCTTAAATTAACAAAAGAAAGATGGAGAAGGGCTAACCTTCCCATTAACCATAGAACCATCCAACTTTTAATGATAGATCTATGAATAGATTAAAGTTTTATTACTGATTTGGTTAGGAAATTTTTTTTATTTATTGATAAAATGGTTAGAACATTCTTACATATGGACAAAGTTTATTTACAAGCTTGGTTATAACTTTAGGCTACAATTTCCACTAAAATAATTTACATTACTATACATTTTGAAAATCTAATCGCCATATTGCATATTCTTTATGTTCTTAACACACATCAAATTTTGTGTTAATCAGATAGTATTTACCATTCGATCCATAAAATTATTTTTTATACTTAATTTTAAACTAGATAAACTTGAAATTTAAACATTTGATTGATGGTATAAATATTGATCTTTGATATTCTGAAATTTTTTGCAAGTGTAAATGATATAAGAAGAAAATATAATTCAATAGTTGATTTATCAAAAATTATATGGCTAGAAATACTTAATTTGTTTAAAAAAAATAAGTAGCATTAAGTGTACTGGATTATCTTTAGTGCCCTTTTTATTCTTAAGAATATCTTTAGTGGCCTTTAGGATGACTAATAGAGCATCTAGCATTTTCTTTTTCTTTTTCTTTTCTTCTCTGGAGATATATAGAGCATCTATCTAGATTGTCATTTAAGCTAGTGGTTGGGCCAAAATAACTGGTAGCGATGCACTATCATTGTCAAAGTGTTTCAATAAATGGAACATTGAGTGGCCAGTCCACTATCAATTATGGAAGAAATTTGGGTTATATGCAGGATTCACATTCGATACGAAATCCACTTTTACGTGAAAAGAGGTAATAGTAACCTAGGTGTATTGAATAAATTCACTAGCTTATCAGGAGAGTTTTCTTAGGTAATATGAGTGCTATTAGGTTTTTTTTTTTTTTTTTTGGGGGGGGGGGATCAATTTGTAGATTTGTTGTTAGGTACAATCTCTCTACAAGATATATCTGGATTTGAGTAATCTCCTTTGTTGCAAGGAATTAAAAAAATGCTACATAACAAATTACACCATTTTAAGTTTCAAGCTCATTCCTTTTTCTTTTTCTTTTTCTTTTTTCATTTCACTCCTTTCATTTTAATAGTGGCTTGTTTAATACTCCATCCGTTCCAATTTGTTTGTCCCGTTTTAAAAATTCAACTTTTAAATGGAATATTATTTAGGACAAAATTTAGCTACAAAATTAGTTATAACCTTAGACTACAACCTTACACAATAAAATAAATATTACTGCATATTTTGAAAAAACTAACCGTTGAATTTTATGTTCTTTATGCTCTTAATATACATGTCAAATTTTGTGTCCATCGGATATTATCTACTATATGATCTATAATTTTATATTTTATACATTATTTTAAAATATAAAAAATTGCAATTTAATCAATTTATTGATGACATAACTATTGATCTTTAATCTTTTAGAAATTTTGCAAGCATGGAGGATATAAGAAGAAGATGTAATCCAATGGTGGATTTGTCAAAATTTACCTCCAATAAAAAGATATTGAGTAAGGTTATAACTTAAGACTATAAACAATTTTATAGCTAAATTTTGTTTTATTATTTATTGACTTGTCTGCTATATGAAAATATATAAGTTTCTAGAACCCCCATTAATTTAAACTATAGAAAAAGAATGGTATTGACTTTTTAATAAAACAAATGATAAAATAAAAAATTTATTTATTAATTTTAGAAAGAAAACTTCATTTTAGGACATCCCAAAATGGAATAAATGACCAACAAATTGAAACGGGGGAGTAGTAAAAAATTTATTATTAAACAAGCTAAAATGTTGCAATTTTATTTTTGTCCCAATTTTACCCTAACCTCATTTTTACCCTTCTTTATCTTTATCTTAGTTTTTTTTTTTTTAATAATTATTATCACCTCTATTCCTTTTCTTTTCTCCTCTACCCATCCCCTCTCCTTTGTCCCTTCCAATCCCCAATGGTCATCTCACAAATACACCAAGCAAACTTAGCCCCTCACGCCAATGAAACTGATTTACAATAAATTTCATCAATTTATTAATACCAATTCCAATACAATTACAATTTCTCTAACCCCTCATTAGAACCTAACAACAAAATTCAAATTAACTTTTATACTTGCTGTACTGACGCAACCTATGCATTAGAGTTTTGCTGCCCACACCGGAAGCACAAGAATCATGAGCTTTAGAAAAGAACAATATACTTTACACTGCAATTCAACATACTATGATGATGATACAACGCATCACATAAACCAACTGAGAAATAACATCACTTGCATTTATATATGAATGGAATGGAAGGCACATTTGACTTTGATACACAGATACTTATTTCTTATAACACAACGACAAAATATCCACCCATTCGCCCCTTATTTACTTATTTATTTTTTTTATAAGTATGGTAGAATTTAAAACGTGTCTACTCTATAAAAATTGTTTTTTATTATTAGACAAAAATGTTAATGAATTTATTTTTGGTATGAGTGAGATTCGAACATATATCACTTATTTGATAACATGAAACTTTATCAATTGAATTAGTTATAAATCCACATTTTTCTCCTTTAAAAAAGTATCTGTTTGATGAAATTTTGATTGAGCAAAGCATTTGCATCTATTGGGAAAAGAATCACCATCTCATTGGATGATGGATTATATGAAATGATAAGAAAAATATCTTTTACACTACTTTTAAGCGAAAAATCTTATAATTCAACTGTCACTTCTTGTTATTTCTAAGGAATGCATTTATGATTCAAATTTTTTTTTCTTTTTTATTAAAAAAAAAAAAAAAAAAACTGCTTTTAAAGGATTTATGAAAAGTGGTTAATGTGGTGGCAAAGTAAAAATTGTCTTCTATAAAAATAAAATAAGTATAAGTAAAAATTGTCAATGTACCTGTTGTCGGCAATCACTTTTTAGGAGAGGAAGTAGGCCAAATGCTAGGTATCAAGAGTGGAGTAAAAACGTAAGGGATGAGGTGGATTTCTGATTTATTGCAATAGTTAGAGAAAAAAAGTAAGAAATGATAGCTTTATTTAAAGAGAAATAAATGCAAAATTTTACAGATGGGGAGGCTCTTGCTCTTACAAGTCAGTAAACTATACTTTATTCCAAAAATTTCAAGTGATAATGTCCAAGGTTTCAACGTAGATAATCTTGAATTTGAACTCAATCTTCACTTTGCATCCTATTAAAAAAAAAAAAAAAGTGATACTATTGTGTACCCTTAGTGCAATTATCGCTCTGACAAAGACTGGGGTTCAAGTTTACAAAAGAGAACTTCACACATATATACACTTAGATTAGGATAAGTGGGTTCCAGTTAGGTCAATTAGTAAAATTTCTAATGGTTGAATAAGATATTTGGGGTTCAAACCTCGCCTACACCAAAAACTAATTGATGTCTTGGTTTGATGATAATGAGCTATCATTAAGAGCGGATATCATAGATTGAAACTTTCTTAAGAAAAAAAAAAGATTAGGTTAGAATAAAATTTTTATTATATATATATATATAAAAAAAAAGGAGTGATGTTATATTCTTATAGAGAATTGAAATTTTTTGATATAGAACAATTATGATATAAATAACAACCCAAGTTTGATTACAACATCACTCCCATGTATAACATCACTTGCCCAAAGATTATATTGTTTTTCATTCATTTCAAAACAACTATCCAAGATTGATGTTTGTTAGTAACTCAGTGGTTTTTATTTCCCTATTTTTCTGAGTATAACCTTGTAACTTTTGGTTTAACAAATTAAAACATCTTCGGTTTGATATTAAACTTGGTTGGGTTGATGAAGGATAGTAATAAGGCCACAAAATTCTTAGCCCACATTGAGACAGAAACTTATTCACTATCAATTATCAAATATCACAATCAATTATATTACAAAAATTCTCAATATTATGTACTTAAAATCACCCACTCTTTAATATCCAACCTATATAATTTCAATTAGTGTGGCTTGAAAAATCTCAACTCAATATCATTGAAAATTATAGCATACAGTACTCCTGCCACAACCATAATTTCACTTAGAGCCATTCCTAACAGCCTAGTGTGCAATTAAACAACCAAATTGGGCCATATGCCTCTGGTTTCTTAATCTTTATCCAGTATCCACATATAACAAGAAAGAGATAAAGTAGAGGCAATGAGAACCCTCCTCCAAGACCTTGCATCTGGCTTCCATAAAATGAGATGGCCATAGCTAAAAAGGAACACAAGAACCCAAAAATGAATCAGGGAAAATTGCTCAAAACCACCAAGGACAAGGTTGCTTTATCATGCTTGTGTATATAGACTCTAAGCCATCACATATTTTGGGAAAATGGTTGTTTAGTCTTAATTTTTGAACTATGTAGCCAAACAGCCTCATTTTCAAACTATGTAGCAAAATACTCTTATTTTGAAACTTGATATTACTGATGTCGAGTTCTAATTGGAACTCGATATAATCAATATCAAGTTCTATGCATATTTTAAAGTGGAACTCGACATTCCTAAGGTTGAGTTATACACAAAATTTTTGAGAAAATTTAAATGAAAAAATATGCATAGAATACAACATTGCTAATGTCAAGTTCCAAAACTAGGATATTTAGTTGCATAATTTGAAAATGAAGTTGTTCGGCTACGCAGTGCAAAAAGTAAGGCTAAGCCGCTTAGAGCATCCACAGCCGGTTTCCATATCTCATCTTATTTCACCATCCCAAAAAGCAACTTTATCAATTATACAATATAATTTTACAATTCTCCAGCATCCCAACTTTTATTTTCCTATTCTATTCATTAAAATAATATTTCTCCCCAATAAAATATATATATATATATATTTTCCCAATTTTCTCCTACACATGCTACCATCCAGACTCCTCCATAACTTTACTGTTCACCTTCTTCCACAGAACTCCATTCCCTTATCCTTCATCATCCATATCAACCCAGATCGACCAAAAAAAAAAAAAAAAACGTAGCCAACATCACTGCAAAACCCATCACCTTCTTCCACACAACTCCATTCCTTTATCCTCCATCATCCATATCAACCCAGATTGGCGAAAAAAAAAAAAAAAAAAAAAAAAAAAAAAAAAACCCACTCTCATCTTAGCAAAACCCAGATTAGCAAAACCCATCACTGCAAAACCTGTTTTCACAGCTCCATGCCAATCTACTATTAATGCTCACAACTCCACGCCAATTTCCACCACGCCGGACAGCAAGCTCCACACCGTCACCCTCAATCACCCATCCCCACCACCACGAAAACCCTCCACCACATCAAACCCATGAGCTCCACCACATCAAACCCTTGATTCAAGGGAAAATAGAGAGGAAAAAAAAAATGAAAGGGAAGAGAGGGACGAGAGAGGGGGAGGGATTGAATGAGTGATCTGAAGAAAAAAAAAAAAAAAGCTAGAGAGAGGAGATGAGAGTGTGACTGGAGAGAGAGAGGAACTGATAAAGTAAAAAACCAAATAAAATATTAGTTTTTTTTTTACAATTGTGCTACAGTGCAATTCTAAAGGTAAAATTACACTGTAGCAGTATTGCTAATTTTTTTTGCAATACTTGCATTTTACAAGCCCAACTGTGGAGTGTTTTTGGGGCATTTATGCTAAACCCATCTTACATTTGCCATATGCATTCCTAGTTGCAGATGCTCGAAGCAGTTCCAAAATATTTGGCATGCCATAGAGTTGGAAGGAGCTGTAGCACAACCCAAAAATTCTAAATAAAGACTTATTGAGCTTTTGGGTTAGACTTAGGCCTAGGACACCGAATATCAAATGCCTTGGATAATCAACAAATAAAAGCCTTGTTGGGTTTTCAGATTAGGCCCAATAGGTTCACTTTCCTAATCTCCATCCTTGTTTTTCTTAACTTTTTTTTCCTCCCTATGACACAGACACACATTGCCGATTTGCTCTTCATTTTACACTCTAAACCTCATACCTTGGACCCTTCGTGATGTCTCAAAGTACAACAACAATGGGTGAACGTGTTCCAAACGATGTCGTGGAAGACATCCTGGGTCACTGGTCAGCTACCAGTGAAATCCTTAACCCGATTCAGGTGCGTTTCGAAATCTTGGGACTCCATCATCACTGACCCCACTTTCATTACCAAACACTTCAAGTTCAACCTTAACCAATCCGAATCGTTAATATCCACAAACACTCACAGTGGGTATTTGCTATATACTACAAAGGTTAAGAATAGATCACCATCTTCCAAACATCTGTGTGCGGTTGTTTGCAACAATGACAGCGCATTGACCCAAATTTCAAGGTTTGAAATCCCCTCACTTTTTGAGAAATATAGTATAGTTGGTTTCTGTAATGGCTTGTTCTGTCTAGCTAGTCGTGACTATGATCTTAATCACATTATATATTTGTGGAACCCAAGTATTAGAATGTTTAAGAAGCTTCTAGCTACTCCCTTTACTGACGAGGTTAATAAGAAATTGAAGAGGTCTGTTGTTGGACTTGCTTATAATTCTCAGAACAATGACTTCAAGATTCTGAGACTTCTGTCTGTTTTTTTGGGACTAGTGGCCGAGGCCGAGATTTTCAGTTTGAGTACAGATTCCTGGAGAAAGGTTGTAATATCGATGGAGTCCTTAAGAGGGCACTATGAACCCAACTTTGGAAGAATTTTTCAGATTGGTGAGTTTGATCCACCCAGTATATTTTTGAATGGAGCTTTGCACACTGTAGCAATGACTAGCCGCCCCCGTTTCATTCTGTCCTTTGATGTCAATGATGAGAGCTTCAATGAGATAATGTTGCCTTTTAATTACTTAGATGTGGTTACGAAGTCTCAACTTGCATTGTTTAAGGGATCCCTAGCTGTTTTCGCTTTTGCTAGTAATATTGGGGGTGTCTTATGCGACATATGGATTATGGAGGAGTATGGTGTGGCTGAGTCTTGGAATAGAAAATATACTGTACCAATGATTCGAGTTAGGGTTGTTAATTTCTATGGCTGCACTGATAATGGTGAGCTTTTGATTAAGAATGCCACTAGGCTGATTTCATTTGACCCTGAGAGTCAAAAGCAGAACATTCTTGCAATTGAAGATGCTGATTGGGTGCGTTTCACGGCTAATTCAATGGAGAGCTTGATTTTACTCGATGGCGGTAAGTAAATGTGAAAATTCACTTTAGCTATTATATCACTTTCAGTTTTGCCACCATCATTGTGAAAATTAACTTTAGCTAGTATTGCTTAATTTGTATATAACTTTAGCTAGTACTTTTGATGCTGAAACTAAGGTTGTAATTGTTTCCATCCTTGAGTTTAAGTAACTTCTCAATATGAATGGGTGAAGTTAGCTAAATTACATTTGACGAATGATCAAATGGGGATTCCAGATGGCTAAGCCATACTGTTCTATTGTGCTTTTGCCATTGACCATACCAAAACCCTTTAGTCTAATTGGCCTGCTTAGCAATATTTAGTTCCATGGCTATATGTGATAGATTATAGTGGTCACTGGTTCTCAAGTCCAACAACTAGCAGTAGCTGAAATTTTGCTTCCTTTCAGAAGTTTAATACAATGGAATCCTAATTGACCATAATATAACAGTGCCAAAATCCAAAATTGCATTAATATTACTAGTAGGTGTTGATGTAACAATGAAGTAGGACAGATTTGAAGTACCTCCAATATGCATGTGTTGGACTTTAATAGGAAAAGTGGCCTCTCATTTGAAGTATCTCTCGTGGCTGGAGATGTATCCAATACAGTCTCCAAAGAGTATCTAGATATTGAAATATGTTTTAAATTTTGGATACAGTCTGATATGTTGTGGATGTGGTCAAGACGGCCTTGACACAATCTTGATGCGGGAGTTGCTTAAATTGGGAAGAAAAACTAGTTGGTTTCACTTTGAATAAGTCAAAACCCTTCTCTTGTTTTGCAGTTGACTCTCTCTCTCTCTCTCTCTCTCTCAGACACACACATACACTTTGATCTTATACCTACTCATCAATTCATCGTGATTTCCTGGTCATGGGGGTTGATGGATATTGTTGCATCTGTGTTCGCACTTTGAAGGAGTTTGTGATGCACGTGTGAGATAATTGAGTTTCTGTTTTTACTTTTTAACTGTCTGATTCTTGTGGGTTTGAGAACTGGGGGACAATTGAAGATGAAGCAGCAGATTTTAGGCTTAGTGCATTTGTGCATTTGCACCCTAAATTACCTATTAACAATAGAAAAAAAAGGGAGGGAATTGACTGAAGTTAGAGAGTTGAATATGGTGATTTAAGGCTCTTATCCCCGATAAAGGAGTTGCATTGATGCAGAATGTTGCTGTAGTGTTATGTTAAGAAGCTTAATACTTGAGATTTATATTAATTAAAAATAGGTAATGGAGATCTTAGGGTTTATTTTTGATGATTTAAGTTAGTTTTAGACCCACGGGGGAAAGAATGTCAAAATTTTGATTGGAAGGTTGTTTTTTTTGAAAAAAAAAACATATCTTTGCTTCATCACTTTGAGACATTGAAGGATAAAACTTAAAGTGCCCCAGGCCCCAAGCTTTTAAGTTATGGAATGTCCAAGTGTAGGGCTCAAGCATCTTAAACCATAAGCTATATTTCATAGATGAGATTAAAACATAAAAATAAGGTCAGGCTAACATCAAGTCTCACAGCTGGATTCATTACTCTTCTATGAGGTTTATGCATAAGGATTGCCATTTGCGAGATTAATTAAAAAAAGGGTTGTTATTTAGAAAGAGTATTTCAAGCTAATAGCTCCTACTTTTCATAAATTGTTCCAATTATTCTCAAAGATTGTATTAATGTTAGTATTAGTGGTTAGAGTTCCTGCTCACATGCTATTTTTACTTGTGTTGAATCCCGATGCAAGTTAAATACTATCCATGTTGGAGAATTATTGATGATTGAGTCATAAATTGCTATTTGCTCTTTTTTGGTGTATGAGTCAGATTTTGTTCTGTTAGAGGGCTTAAAATGTAGATTTATAAAATATGAAAACACAGGGCTTTTCTAACCTAGTTAGCAGGCTTTTTGTGAAGTTGACTTCAGCATTTGATAATGAACATGTTACTTAGAATGTCAGAATGTATAACAAAATTCTTCCAAACACTGTTTGGTGCTATTGAGCTGGGAATGTGCTTTGTGCCACGCTGCTTCAAAGAGTGA
Source organism: Quercus gilva (assembly GCA_023621385.1). NCBI lineage: Eukaryota > Viridiplantae > Streptophyta > Magnoliopsida > Fagales > Fagaceae > Quercus > Quercus gilva. The sequence continues at coordinate 60,071,552 of CM042483.1, forward strand.
AACTAAGGAAAAGCCTTCAGGTCATCCATTTTTGGTACATGGATACTCTTTCCTGTCTGACTAGAAAAACTTGGTTGACCTACTTTCAAACAGCTTTGCTCTTTTTCGTTAGTTGTTTGTTAAAATGGAATCAGAGCCTAGTTATATGTCTTTGGTTCAAATTATGTGAACTCTCTACTAGGGTGTCTTTTGGTCTATCTATGGAAGACTTATAATTTGGTCCCAGTTGTTAGACAGGCCTGCCAGGGAGCGGGTGTGTTACATTACCCTAATTAGCATATATTTTGTTCCCACTTCCATACTTATGTGTATTTTGGATTGGATGCTTTAACAAGCCAAACAAACTGTAAATACTTCTGTTTCTTTGTTGTTTCAATGCCACAGAGTAGAGCAAGGCAGATGGTTTAAGCACCTGCAAAACAAGCAGAATAAATCTTGTTGATCTGGCTGGTTCAGAGCAACAAAAGTTAACTGGTGCAGCAGGGCCTTGTTTAAAGCAAGCTGGGAATATTAGTAGATCACTTTCACAGCTTGGGTATGGTGAAACTTATCTTCTTTAATGTCTTTAAGGTGAAGATGCATTTTTGTTATTGTTTACCAATCAGTCAATACTGCTGTATGTACAAATCTGCCAAAAATATATATGGTCAATTAGGTTTAATATGGCATAGCACATATTTGAGTTCTCAATTTGATGTCATCATGATTGATCCATCCACCTTCAAAATTATTTGAGTAATCCTATCGATTCAGAATGGGAGGGTTGATTTCTTTCCTTATCTTTTTGCTTATTGCATTTTAGGGTGGTTTCATAATTGAATGCTACATTGAAGGAGATGAGATGTCAAAGGAATGGAAAATAATGGAGAAGGAAGATTATTAATTTCTAATAATATAATTTTTTGAAAATAAAAATGAAATAGTGGAAAAGGCAGCTGAAAAGAAGTTTACACATTAAGTACAAGGTAAGAGATGAAGAGAATAGTGCAAAAAACCTCCTGAACTTTTTGTCAAAATCAAACTAAACCCCTGATCTTTTCAATTGAAATTAGAAGTCACTCAACTTTGAGAAATACCCAAATTGATCCTAATTTAAAGATCTAACTCTGAATATTGAAGTGCTTGTGGAATAGTTTATGCTTACTTCACTCTTTTTAACTGCTTGTATTGATCTTCACTTGGGCAATGATCTTGCTACAAATATAAAACCTTGGTTTTCTTTCTTGATTTATTTCTCTTTGTTTTTCTTTTACTACATCGGCTACTTACATGTGGAGCCTTCATGGCACTATTATCATTGATTAAAACAATTTCAGGTAGCTCAAGTGGCATGTTAAACTCATATAAGATCCATACAGAGCTTGGTTTTTCTTGCTTCTATCTGATCTTATAGAATTCTCAACTACTGCTTCACAAAATCAGTTGCACCAACTTCATTGAGTTCGTATAATACTACCCTAATATATGTACATTCACTACATTTGCTTTGTAATTGTAGAAATTCGGTAGGATGTAATTATGCTTTTATTTTTTGTCATCCTCAACTAGTTTTGGGACTTGAATGGACAAACACTTAAATCCTAAATTGGAATGAAAAGAAAAAGTTGACAAAGAAAAACAAAAAAGCCTTTTGAGTGTCTAGTAGTTACTTTTTTCTTGGTTGGTGTTGAACATGTGGCTATGACTCTTTAAGTAAAGGTGGCCCTAAATTTTATCATAGTTTCAAAATAGGTGGTCCTAAATTTGAACCTAGTCTTTAGAATCTCCACTCTACTTCCCGTGTAAGAAAGATGAGTGATGTTATAATTTTCAAGGAGAAGTTAAAATTAGCAACCCAAGTTTAATTACGACAACACTCCCATGTATATTATCACTTGTCATGGCATTGTTTTTTACTCATTTCAATACAACTATTTTGGATGGAAATAATAACCTAATGATTTTTATTTCCCCATATTTTTTCTGGGAATAACATTGTGACCAAACAATATATTTTGTGTTTTCAGTTTTGAAAACTTGTTTTCCAAAATCAGTTCTAAAAAAAAAAAAAAAAAAAAAAAGGAAATTTGTGTTTTGAAAAAAAAAATTTCAAATACAAATTTTAAATAACAGTTCTCATATTAGCAAACGAAAAACAAGGCTCTAAAACGTCTGTGGTTGGATATTAAACTTGGGTTGGGCTGATGAAGGATGGTAATAAATGCCATCAAATTCTAATCATAATTTCCCTTTTTAAAAAAAAAAAAAAATTAGATAAGTTTGTTTTGAAAACATGGATTAGTAGGAAACTGCTTTATTTTGTGGACATTTTAAGTGGAGTTAGAGATATATTTTTACCGGGTTGTCTTCAAAAATTTTTTTTTTTAATTAAACGTAAGGTTTAAGGGTATTTCTGAACTATATAAAAGTCCAGTCTAAAAAGAGAAATTCTTTTATAAATAATATAGATATCACAATCAATTATATTGCAAAAAATTTCCATATTATGGACTCAAAATCACCCACTCTTTACTATCCAACCTATAACATTTCAATCAGTGTGGCTTGAAAATTCTAATTTTACAATATACACTCCTGCCACAATCAAAATCCACTTAAACCACTACATTGGGCTATATGCCATAGGCTTCTTAATCTTAAATCCTTTTTAGGCCCAGAACACCACAGATCAAAGGCCATGAATTTTCAACTTTGGGGAAATTAAAAAAAAAAAAAAAAACCCTGGTTGGGCTTTCTGGTCAGTCTTAGGCCCAATAGGTTTCCACTGACCAAATCTCCATCCTATTTATAACCTTAAAAACCCTAATCCTTTTATCTTTCCAAACATAGCAAGACACTGATGTCTCTCAAGTGTGGGTGAGTTCCAGATTTGGAAACGCACTTGAATCGGCTAACTGTGAAAAAAATCCTTGAATCCGATTCGGGTGCGTTTCTAAATCTGGTAACTCAATCACCACCAATCCCACTTTCATTGACAAACACTTCAACCTCAACCTTAAAGGCTTAACCTATCCGAATCATTAACTTCCACTAACACTTGTGCTTATTTTTGTTCACTTTGTTTCTTTTCATTTCGTAATAATGATTAGCTTTTTTTTGTTTGTTTGCCTGATTTCTTTCTGTATTGGGTTTGTTTAGAGTCTCAAACGTTAGTTGTTTTGCTGTGTTTTTGCGGTGTATAATGTATATAGAAAGGAGGATTACTTGTTTAGCTGTTTTTGTCTGAGTTTTAGTGAAAGTAATTGTGGGTGTCAAATGGGTTTTGGGGAAATTTTCGTTGAGTACCATCTACTTGTTTTGTACAGATCTGGTTATTATTGGAATATCCAGAAATTTTGTGTATATTGTAGGTGTTATCAATGTTACAAGTGGCAACTAGATCAGCAACTAGATCAGGGACGGAGCTTGGATTTTGAGTGAGGGGGGCAAGATACACTCAAACCCAAATGCTTATAAAATTTGTTATAGCATAAACCTTCATATTGTAGCTCTAGATTAACCCAAAGACAGCCATGATTTTTTTTATCCGATCTACTTATAAATGAATATATATGTGTGTAGGAATTTCATCAAACATTTAAGTTGCAATTATCCAATGTTAATGCTTTAAGATAAATTTTCATAAATCATTTAGAACCCAGACAAAAACTCACAAAAAGAATCAAAATTTAATGAAAATTTGAATAAAGAAAGTGTACTTTTTGTGAAAACATGAAAGTATTGAACAAAAATGGAGCAGGACATTTCTAGCTACTAAGCAAGCATTTTGTGAAGTTATTGAGTTCAGCATTTGATGATGAACTTGTTCCTTAGAATATGTAATAAAATTCTGCCTAACTCTGTGCTACTGAGCTGGATATGGGCTTTGTGCCATGCTATTTCAGAGTGGGAAATGGAAGAAAACCCCTCAGGTTGTCCTATTTTGATACAGGGATACTCTTTCCTGTATGAGTAGCAAAAAATTGGTTGGTCCACTTGCAAACTGCTTTTTAGTCTTTTTGGTTAGTTGTTTATAAGATGGAATCAAAGCCTGGTTACATTTATTTGGTTCAAATCATGTGAAACCCCTATTGGGGATGTCTTTTGGTCTGTGTGCAAGATTCATAATTCGTTCTCGACTTTAAAGTAAACCATTGTTTTTGTAGAGCAATTGGCAGATGGTCTAAGCACCAAAACAAGCAGAATGAATCTTGTTGATCTAGCTGGTTTAGAGCAACAAAAGTTAACTGGTGCAGCAGGGCCAAGTTCAAAGCAAGCTAGGAATATTAGTAGATCACTTTAACAGCTTGGGTATGGTCAAACGTATATATATTTTTTCATGTGAAAATGCATTTTCTTTGCAGTTTACCAATTGGTCAATATTGCTGTATGTACCCAAACCTGTCAAAAATGTCTATGATCAATTAGGTTTAATATGGTATAGCACATGTTTGAGTTCTCTATTTGAAGTCATCATATGATTGATTCATCCACCTTTATAATGATTTCAGCAATCCTATTGATACAGAATGGGTGAATGGAGTTTGATATTATATTATTTGAATGCTAAATTGAATGAGATAAGATGTCAAAGGAATGGAAAATAATGGAGAAGGAAGATTATTAACTTCTAATGATATAATTTTTTTGAAAATAAAAATGAAACAATCTAGAAAGAAGGTAACACATTAAAGTGTAAGCTCTAAAAGATGAAGTGAATAGTGCAAAACCTCCTGAATTTTCGGTCAAAATAAAACTTAACACTAGCTTCTAATTTGAGAAATACCCAAATTGATCCTTAATTTAAGGATCTAAATCTAAGGATTGAAGTGCATATAGAATCGGTTCAGCTTATTGCACTCTTTTCGGAATTTATGCAGTTGTCCATTCAAGTCTCATAATTAATTCAGGATATCAAAAAATAAAAGAAAAGTGAATTCCTCTAAATACAAAGCAAATGTGGTGAATGCATTGTATGACTCACTGAAGTTGGTGCAATTGAATTTGTATAGTAGGAGTACTGAGAATTCTATAAGATCAGATAGATGCAAGAAAAACCATGATCTGTATGAATCTTAAATGAGTTTGACATGCAAGCCATCAGAAATTGTTTTAGTCAATGATAGTTTCACGCACACTCCACATGTAACCAGTGGGTATTGTAGAACAAAAACTAATATATATCGAGTTAAAAATCAAGAGAGAGATTTTTTTTTTTTTTTGAGAGAGAAATATATTGAGTAAGAATATAAAAGCGTTATATTTGTGGCAGGACCATTGTTGTATTTGTGGCAGGACCATTAATGGTCCTGCCATTAAATGGGGGATGAAAGGAAAAAATTGTCTCCAAGTGAATATCAATGCAAGCAGTAAATGGGGGATGAAAGGAAAAGATTGACAAGGAAAAGCTAAAAATCCTTTGAGTGGATGGTGGAAACTAAATTCTTTTGTGTTTTCTAATACACAAAATTGAACATGTGTGTATGACTTGAAGTAAATGCATCAAAAAAATGAATTAGGTAGAGTTAAAACTTAAAACAAATGACTACAACTCCCATGACTAAAATGGAGGTCACTAAGAGTTAACATTCATGACATTACGTAATGTCGAGATTTATTAAGGAGAAATATATTCTAAGCTCATCAAATGGAAGTCATTGAGGTCAAGAAATATTTTCTTACCTCATCTATGCATAAATTTTTGAACAATTACCAAGCAAAAATGTGAGGGATAATTTGGTAAGCACAGTTTCTGAAACTTTTAAATTTTGATGGAGTTTCTGCTGCCATGTCCAATTATATGCCTCTGGCTGCTTACTCTTAATCCACATAAAACAAGGAAAGAGCTTGTTTTTCTTGGCCATTTACATCAATTTTTACAATGCTTGTGTCAAAAAATATATCATTGGGCGTTTGGTAAGGCTTAGCCGCTTAGGCCCAGGACACCACAGTCCAAATGCCATAGATTCACCTATCCTTACTATATCTTCATTCTCCTCCTCATGTATGACAACATAGCAACATAAAAGGAAAACAGACAGACAAAATCCTAAAACCTTAAACTTTAAACTTGGTCCCTTCGTGAATCTTCCTGATGTCTCAGAACACTACAACAACAACGCGTGAGCTTCTTCCAGACGACGTCGTGGAAGACATCCTGGGTCAGCTACCAGTGAAATCCTTAACCCGCTTCAGGTGCGTTTCTAAATCTTGTGACTCCATCATCACTGATCCCACTTTCATTACCAAACACTTGAAGCTCAACCTTAACCAATCCGAATCATTAATATCCACAAACGCTCACAGTGGGTATTTGCTATACACTTCAGAGGATAAGAATAGTTCATCATCTTCCAAACAATTGTGTACGGCTGTTTGCAACAACGACCGTACATTGACCCAGGTTTCTAGGTTTGAAATCCCCTCTTTTTTGGATAAATGCAACATAGTTGGTTTCTGTAATGGCTTGTTCTGCATGGCTGACTATGGTCTTAGTCACATTATATATCTGTGGAACCCAAGTATTAGAATGTTTAAGAAGCTTCTAGCTACTCCCTTTACTGACGAAGAAAACACCTCCGTTATTGGACTTGCTTATAATTCTCAAAATAATGACTTCAAGATTCTTAGAATTGTGTCTGTTCTTGATGGACAAGAGGCCAAAGCCGAGATTTACAGCTTGAGTACAGATTCGTGGAGAAAGGTTGTAATATCGATGGAGTCCTTAAGAGGGTATGAACCCAACTTTGGAACTATTGATGAGATTCATACACCCTGTATATTTTTTAATGGAGCTTTGCACACTGTAGCAATCACTAGTCGCCACCGTTTCATTCTGTCCTTTAACGTCAATGATGAGAGCTTCCGTGAGATAATGTTGCCTCATAATCACTTAGACTTGGATGGTGTGCCTGTATGTTGGACTGAACTTGCAGTGTTCAAGGGATCCCTGGCTGTTTTCATTTACACTGATGATCATTGGGGTGTCTTCTGTCACATATGGGTTATGGAGGAGTATGGTGTGGCCGAGTCTTGGATTAAAAAATATATGGTACCAATGATTTGGAATGAATTCTATGGCTGCACTGATAATGGTGAACTTCTGATTAAGACTGCCACCGGGCTGGTTTCAATTGACCCTGAGAGTCGAAATCAGAACATTCTTGCAATTGAAGATGCTGATTGGGTGGGTTGCACAGCTAATTCAACGGAGAGCTTGATTTTACTCGATGGTGGTAAGTAAATGTGAAAATTCACTTTAGCTATTCTATCACTCACAGTTTTGCCACCATCATTGTGAAAATTAACTTTAGCTAGTATTGCATAATTTGTATATAACTTTAGCTAATTAGCTAGTACATTTGATCCTGAAACTAAGGTTGTAAATGTTTCCTTCCTTGAGTTTAAGAAATTTCTCAATATGAATGGGTGAAGTTAGCTAAATTACATTTGAGGAATGATCAAATGGGGATTTCAGATGGCTAAGCCATTTTGTTCTATTGTGCTTTGCCATTGACCATACCAAAGCCCTTTAGTCTAAGTGTCCCGCTTAGCAATATTTAGTTCCATGGCTATTTGTGATAGAATATAGTTGTCACTTGTTCTCAAGTCCAACAACTAGCAGTAGCTGAAATTTTGCTTCCTTTCAGACGTTTAAAACAATGGAATCCTAATTGACCATAAGTTAACAATAGCAAAAACCAAAATTGCATTAATATTACTAGTAGGTGTTGATGTAACAATGAAGTAGGACAAATTTGAAGTACCTCCAATATGCATGTGTTGGACTTTTGATAGAAAATTGGCCTCTCGTTTGAAGTATCTCTCATGGCTGGAGATGTATCCAATACGGTCTCCAAAGAGTATCTGGAGATTAAAAAATGTTTTAAATTTTGGATACAGTCTGATATGTTGTGGATGTGATCAAAGACACGGCCTTGATACGATCTTGATGCGGGAGTTGCTTAAATTGGGAAAAAAGAACTAGTTGGTTTCACTTTGAACGAGTCAAAACCCTTCTCTTGTTTTTCAGTAGACTCTCTCTCTCTCTCTCTCTCTCTCTCAGACACACACACATACACTTCGATCTTATACCTACTCGTCAATTGATCATGATTTCCTGGTCATGGGGGTTGATTAATATTGTTTTTAGGAGTTGCCATTTGTTCGTATGCTTATTGTATCTTGTGTTGGTATTGATGCTTCCTTAGATTGATTTGAATCATGGTGCTGATTGTCATCAAGTTTTGTATTGGTGAATGCTGCCTTTAAATTCTACTCCTGCACCCTGAATTACTTATTAGCAATAGAAAAAAAAAGGGTAGGAATTGACTGAAGTTAGAGAATTGAATATGGTGATTCAAGGTTCTTATCCCTAATTAAGGAGTTGTATTGATGCAGAATATTGCTGTAGTGTTATGTTAAGAAGCTTACTACTTGAGATTAATATTAATTAAAAAGAGGTAGTGGAGATCTCAAGGTTTATTTTTGATGATATTAAGTTAGTTTTAGACCCAAGGGGGAGGGGAAAGAATGTCAAATATTTGACTGGAAGGTTGATTTTTTTTTGAAAAAAACATATCTTTGCTTCATCACTTTGAGACATTGAAGGATTAAAACTTAAAGTGCCCTAGGCCCCAAGCTTTTAAGTGCTCGAATGTCCAGGTGTAGGGCTCAAGCATCTTAAGCCGTAAGCTATATTTCATAGAATAGATTAAAACATAAAAATAAGGTCCGGCTAACATCATGTCTCACATCTAGATTCATTACTCTTCTATGAGGTTTATGCATAAGGCTTGCCATTTGCGAGATTAATTAAAAAAAGGGTTGATATTTAGAAAGAGTATTTGAAGCTAATTGCTCCTACTTTTCATAACTTGTTCAAATTATTCTCAAAGATTGTATTAATGTTAGTGTTAATGATTATAGTTCCCGCTCACATGCTATTTTTACTTGTGTTGAATCCCGATGCAAGTTAAATGCTATCCATGTTTGAGAATTATAGATGATTGGGTCATTAATTGCTATTTGATATTTTTTGGTGTATGAGTCAGATTTTTTTTTTCTTCCTGTTAGAGGGCTTAAAATGTAGATTTATAAAATATGAAAACACAGGGCTTTTCTAGCCTAGTAAGCAAGCATTTTGTGAAGTTGTTTAGTGTAGCATTTGATAATGAACTTGTTACTTAGAATGTCAGAATGTATAACAAAATTCTTCCAAACACTGTTTGGTGCTATTGAGCTAGGCAAGTGCTTTATGCCACGCAGCTTCAGAGAGTGAAACTAAGGAAAAGCCTTCAGTCATCCATTTTTGGTACATGGATACTCTTTCCTGTCTGGCTTGAAAAACTCAGTTGGCCTACTTTCAAACAGCATTTGTCTTTTTGGTTAGTTGTTTGTTAAAATGGAATTAGAGCCTAGTTGGATGTCTTTGGTTCAAATTATGTAAAATCTCTAGTAGGGGTGTCTTTTGGTCTATCTGTGGAAGACTTATAATTCGGCCTTGGTTGTTAGGCAGGCCTGCCTAGAAGGGGGTGTGTTACATCACCCTAATTAGCATATATTTTGTACCCACTATCTTACTTATGTGTATTTTGGATTGGATGCTTTAACAAACCAAACAAACTATAAATACATTTGTTTCTTTGTTGTTTCTATGCCACAGAGTAGCAAGGCAGATGGTTTAAGCACCTGCAAAACGAGCAGAATAAATCTTGTTGATCTAGTTGGTTTAGAGCAACAAAAGTTAACTGGTGCAACAAGGCCTCATTTAAAGCAAGTTGGGAATATTAGTAGATCACTTTCACAGCTTGGGTATGGTGAAGCATATCTTCTTTATTGTCATTAACGTGAATGTGCATTTTTGTTATAGTTTATCAATTGGTCAATATTGGTGTATGTACAAATCTGCCAAAAATATATATGATCAATTAGGTGTAATATTTTCTCAAAAAAAAATTAGGTGTAATATGGCATAGCATGTATTTGAGTTCTCAATTTGATGTCATCATGATTGTTCCATCCAGCTTCAAAATTATTTCAGTAATCCTATTGATTTAGAATGGGTGGGTTGATTTCTTTCCTATAATTGAATGCTACATTGAAGGAGATGAGATGTCAAAGAAATGCAAAATAATGGAGAAGGAAGAATAATAATTTCAAAGAATAAAAATTTCTTTTTTGGAAAATAAAAAGTAAAACAGAGGAGAATGAAGATGGTAAGAAGGAAACACATTTAAGTACAAGCTATAAAAAAAGAAGAGAATATTGCAAAAAACATCTGGAACTTTTGGTCAAAATCAACCTAAACCCCTAATCTTCTAATTTGAAATTAGTAGCTGTAAGGACTCAATTTGTAAAGAACCCTTAACAATAAAACTTGTAGAGAAGTGGGTACACGGATTTGGCATCACCGAAGTGAACAACGGTTAATTTGGTATTTACGATAAGTAATAGATGACAAGAAATTAATAAGAATCTCATCAAATGAATTTGGTTAAGTATTTTTGTAGGGAATGATCATCACTTTGGCTATGTAAATAAAGTGCCTGTTGGTCCTCGGACTAGGCCGAGGATTTATTTTTCTTAGAGTTTTTCCTCCTCCCCCCCTCTTTTTTGGTGGGAGTCCTCTTGGTTATATAGTATTGCTCTAGTCGTCCACCTGTCGGTTATTCGGTCACTCTAGATGAGAGTTTGTCCCATCATCTGTTTTTGTAGACTTTACGTTAGTTCTCAGCCGTCTTTGCAGGCTTTTCTATTAGTCGGAGTAATCGAGGCAACTGGATTCGTTGGTCGCATCATTATTAAAGCGGTCAGAATGTTGGTGGGATATTTTCGATGGATGGAGGATATTTCCCTTTAGTGATGTCGGTGTGCCGAGGACAGGTCATCCTCGGTTTAGGCCTTGGATGTTGTAGGCTTTTTCCCGTTGTCCTCGACCTCAGCACTATCCTCGGCGCGGGTCTTGGGCCGCTCGTTGTGGGCCAGCGTGGTTAATGTAATAGGGCCCCACAATAGCCCCTCAAAATTCTGCTGCACGTCCCCTTGGGCGGGGAGGAGGATTTTGATTATCTCGGCACATTTTCTCGGCCTGTTGGGTTCTATCTTATCGTCAGTGTTTGTCACTACTTCAGTTGTTTTTGCAGCTTTCCTTTTGCGCAAAGTGTCGTCCGAGGATGGTTAGGCTTGGGTTGTTTGTGCTATAACATTCAATTTCTCATGGTTTTTGTCCCAGATGGGGCTCGTTCACTTAGTGCCTGAAAGGGAGTTGGCTTTGCCTTAGTTTTGAACTCGTGATCCGTATAGGAGCCTCGGTCTCGTTTAGCATTCGTATTCTCATTTTTGAATCATACCTAGTTTTCTCATTTTTTGATCATCTCAAGTATTTGGTTTCACCTTGAGGCTTGGGTCCGAGGACCATGCAAGGCCTTGGTTCTGTCCAGTACCTAGTTTTCTCATTTTTGATCATCTGAAGTATCTGGTTTCACCTTGAGGCTTGGGTCCGAGGACCATGCAAAGCCTTGGTTCTGTCCAGTACCTAGTTTTCTCATTTTTGATCATCTGAAGTATCTGGTTTCACCTTGAGGCTTGGGTCCGAGGACCATGCAAGACCTTGGTTCTGTCCAGTACCTAGTTTTCTCATTTTTGATCATCTGAAGTATCTGGTTTCACCTTGAGGCTTGGGTCCGAGGACCATGCAAGGCCTTGGTTCTGTCCAGTACCTAGTTTTCTCATTTTTGATCATCTGAAGTATCTGGTTTCACCTTGAGGCTTGGGTCCGAGGACCATGCAAGGCCTTGGTTCTGTCCAGTACCTAGTTTTCTCATTTTTTATCATCTGAAGTATCTGGTTTCATCTTGAGGCTTGGGTCCGAGGACCATGCAAGGCCTTGGTTTTGTCCAGTATCTAGTTTTCTCATTTTTGATCATCTGAAGTATCTGGTTTCACCTTGAGGCTTGGGTCCGAGGACCATGCAAGGCCTTGGTTTTGTCCAGTACCTAGTTTTCTCATTTTTGATCATCTGAAGTATCTGGTTTCACCTTGAGGCTTGGGTCCGAGGACCATGCAAGGCCTTGGTTCTGTCTAGTACCTAGTTTTCTCATTTTTGATCATCTGAAGTATCTGGTTTCACCTTGAGGCTTGGGTCCGAGAACCATGCAAGGCCTTGGTTCTGTCCAGTACCTAGTTTTCTCATTTTTGATCATCTGAAGTATCTGGTTTCACCTTGAGGCTTGGGTCCGAGGACCATGCAAGGCCTTGGTTCTGTCCAGTACCTAGTTTTCTCATTTTTGATCATCTGAAGTATCTGGTTTCACCTTGAGGCTTGGGTCCGAGGACCATGCAAGGCCTTGGTTCTGTCTAGCACCTAGTTTTCTCATTTTTTATCATCTGAAGTATCTGGTTTCACCTTGAGGCTTGGGTCCGAGGACCATGCAAGGCCTTGGTTCTGTCCAGCACCTAGTTTTCTCATTTTTTATCATCTGAAGTATCTGGTTTCACCTTGAGGCTTGGGTCCGAGGAACATGCAAGGCCTTGGTTCTGTCCAGCACCTAGTTTTCTCATTTTTGATCATCTGAAGTATCTGGTTTCACCTTGAGGCTTGGGTCCGAGGACCATGCAAGGCCTCGTTCTGTCCAGTACCTAGTTTTCTCATTTTTGATCATCTGAAGTATCTGGTTTCACCTTGAGGCTTGGGTCCGAGGACCATGCAAGGCCTTGGTTCTGTCCAGTACTTAGTTTTCTCATTTTTGATCGTTTATTTTAGCTATTTATCCGTAGCCGTTTGGTTCTTTATTGCTATAATTTACAATAAGCCATAGATAATTACACTTTTCAAGTAGGAATAATAATAAATACAAGTTGGAGCTGGTGAAGGATAAGACCCTGCCGTGTTCTGCCTCTTCGTTTTGATGGGACTCTTCTGATTACGAGGTGTCTCTTGGGTTGTCCAGGTAACGTGTTTTGACGCTTCGGTGCCTGCTCATTTAATGGGGCGCCTCCTCATTAATGCTAGCCGTGGATCTATGAGGATCTAACGGCTGTTAGGCCCTTTGGAATTTGGGGCAGAATAAAGGTCTCCGGAAATCGCTCCCTGGGATTTATTATGGATTGGCCCTCATTAATGTTCCACCTTCTATAAAAGGCGCTCCTAGGGCACTCTTCCCCTTCACACCTGATAATCGTTCGTTCTAAACTTCTCCTAAAAACACACCGTCAAAAGCTCTGCCAGACACAATCATCTGAGCCCCTCCGAATGAGTTGGTCCTGGGAAAGGGCACTCCTGAGGATGCACAGCCCCTATCAGGAGCCGAGGATGTCATTTCAACCCTTGGTGCCACGCTGGGGTGGGTGTAGTGGAGATCCGAAGATTCTCCTTCTTTTCAACCTAACCGGAGACAGAGCCCTCCTCACCACCAAGAGGAGTATCCGGAGAGAACGTAACCTCCCTCCCTTGGGTCTGGGTTCTTGACCCCCCAAGCCGGCTGCCTAGAGGGTGGGAGGGGAACCAGGCGGAACCTAAAAGCGGAACCGTCCTGTGCCTCGGCCTCTTCCGCCTTATAGGTTGCCTTCCTTTCTTCTAATCCTTCTTCTCTCTTCTCTTTCCTCTTCTCTTGCTTCACTTCTTTTCCATCTTCTGATCTTCAGCCAGCTTTGCTTTCTACTTATTTGTTCTTCATCTCTTCTTTCGTTTCTTTTTCTTTCTTTTCTTTTGCTCCTCAACTAGCTTTGCTTTCTACCCTTTGCTCCCCTGCCGGTTTTATCAAGCGTCTGCCTTTGTAGCTAGCTTTAGAACAAGTCCCTTGGGTTTTACTTGTAAAAGATGTAATTTTTCTTCAAGTATGAATAAAAGAAGTAGACCTGTTTTGTATTATTTATTTCTTTGTTTCTTTTTTATATTTTCGTTTCTGGTAGTTATATATCTTCGAATGAATGTTGCCACTACAAACCGTGTTAGTCTTGACTGATGATTTTTCATTTACACTAATCGTTGTACTTGCTAGCGCACAACTCCGCCCCACGGTGGGCGCCAATTGTAAGGACTCAATTTGTAAAGAACCCTTAATAATAAAACTTGTAGAGAAGTGGGTACACGGATTTGGCATCACCGAAGTGAACAACGGTTAATTTGGTATTTACGATAAGTAATAGATGACAAGAAATTAATAAGAATCTCATCAAATGAATTTGGTTAAGTATTTTTGTAGGGAATGATCATCACTTTGGCTATGTAAGTAAAGTGCCTGTTGGTCCTCGGACTAGGCCGAGGATTTATTTTTCTTAGAATTTTTCCTCCTCCCCCCCCTCTTTTTTGGTGGGAGTCCTCTTGGTTATATAGTATTGCTCTAGTTAATCTCAGTCGTCCACCTGTCGGTTATTCGGTCACTCTAGATGAGAGTTTGTCTCATCATCTGTTTTTGTAGACTTTACGTTAGTTCTCAGCCGTCTTTGCAGGCTTTTCTATTAGTAGGAGTAATCGAGGCAACTGGGTTCATTGGTCGCATCATCATTAAAGCGGTCAAAATGTTGGTGGGATATTTTCGATGGATGGAGGATATTTCCCTTTAGTGATGTCGGTGTGCCGAGGACAGGTCATCATCGGTTTAGGCCTTGGATGTTGTGGGCTCTTTCCCGTTGTCCTCGGCCTCAGCACTATCCTCGGCGCGGGTCTTGGGCTGCTCGTTGTGGGCCAGCGTGGTTAATGTAATAGGGCCCCACAGTAGCCACTAAACTTTTTGAAATACCCAAATTGCGCCTTAATTTGAGGTTCTAATTCTAATTATTGAAGTGTTTATGGAATAGGTTAAATCCACTGCACTATTTTTAATTGCTGGCATTGATGTTCACTTGGACCGTGGTCCTGCCACAAATATAAGGCCTTTATTTTCTAACTCAATATATTTCTCTCTTGATTTTCTTCCTTGAAATACATTAGTTTTTGTTCTGCGATACCCACTACTTGCATGTGGAGTCTGTATGAAACTATTGTCATTGACTAAAACAATTTCTAATGGCTCTAGTAGCTTGTCAAACTCATATAAGATTCATACAAATCATGGTTTTTCTTGCATCTATCTGATCTTATAGAATTCTCAATTGCTATGGCAGCCCAACAAACCTAGAGGCATGAGGCAATATATTTTTGGCCTTTTTGTTATTACTTTAATAATATTTAACTAGTATTTAATATTATAATTTTTTATAACAAAAATCCATTTTTATTTATTTATTTTGTAATATGCTTTTTTCTATTGAAAAAAAAATTCTAAAGTTGTAACAAATTTTACTACAAAACTTACAAATTATGTAGCAATAAATGTAATTAGTAACATTTCAAGAAGATAATAAACAAGTATTTGAATGAATGATGTTACGAATAGGGGTGTCCACGGGTCGGGCCGGGTCGGTTTTCGACCCAGCCCGAACCCGACCCGCCGGCGTCGGATGGACGGAAGATTGACCCGAGACCGACCGCCGGCGTCAATCGGTCGGATCAGTTTTCGGTTCGGGTGGAGATCGGGTTGTCGCCGGAACTGCAAAATATCGCCGGAATCTGCAAATCATCGCCGAAAAATGTAAAAACTCACCAGATCTGCATCAAAATCGCCGAAAAATGCACCAAAATCGCTGAAATCTGCTGGGAATGGCCGGATCTTGCTAAATCTCACCACATATGGTTGAGAACTCGCTGGATCTCCTCGGATTTGAGCATGATTTCGCTGGATTTGTATATAACTTTCGTCGGGTCGGGTGGCTCGGGTTTTGGAGAAGAAAACCCGCCACTCGACCAGCCGGAGTCGGGTTTTGGAGAAGGAAAACCGAAGCCGACCGACGGGAGCGTCGGTTTAAGTTGAACTCGGGTGAAGATCGGGCTGGTTGGTCGGTCCGGCGGGTCATGGGCGAGTCTGGACACCCCTAGTTACGGATATTATAAATTTTATTACATGAGGCTTGTATCACCAATCACAAATAGTAATTCAAAAATGCATTTAATAGGTTCTTGATTTTCACAAATCATATTAATTTTCACATCTATTTATAAAAGTTTTGAAGTAAAATTTATAGTGTTTCTAGCATTTTCTTATTTGAATTATTTTTTGTGATTAGTGACACATATTTGTAAGACTCATGTATTTAAAGTTGTATTATCTCTAGCATTACTCACTTTTTTGGAACTTCTTAAAATTAAAGAAAAAAAAATGTAAAACTAGTTTTTTTTTTTATTTAATTTTTTAAATATATCAAATTTTGCCCCAAAATTTAATGGCCTTTCTCTAGTAGGGGGCCTTAGACGATGGCCTGAGTGGCCTAGGCCTAGGGCGGGCCTTGTGCTCATACTGCACAAATTCAGTTGCACCAACTTCAATGGGTTCATATAAATTATAATGCTACCCTAATATATGCATATTCACCACATTTTCTTTGTAATTGGAGAAATTCACTTTTCTTTTATTTTTGATATCTTGATTCCGAATTAGTTATGGGACTTGAATAGACAACTGCATAAATCCTAAATTAGAATGAAAGGAAAAAATTGACAAAGAAAAACAAAAGAGTCTTTGAGGGGCCAATGGTAACTAAGTTCTTTTGTATGTTCCAATGCACAAAATTGAACTTGTAGGTATGATTTTAAATAAACGAATTAACAAAATAAACTACGTAGTGTTATAACAAATCTCATGACTCAAATAGAAGTCACATAGTGGCATTATTCATAATTTAGTGTCAATTGTCCAATGACATTACATAATGTCGAGAATTATTAAGGAGAAATATATTCTTAGCTTATCAAATGGAAGTTATTGAGGTGAAATATATTCTTAGCGCATCTATGAATATGTTGCTAAATAACTACCAAGAAAAAAAAAAAGTGAGGGATAATTCTGCAAGCACAATCTCTAAACCTTTTAAAATTTTAATGGAATTTCTACCACCAGAAGTTGAGATTATTATCATTGAGCTGTGAAAAGGCTGAAGTATGAAGATTGATGATGAGAGTTGGGAAAGTGGGAATTAGGTGGGGTAGGTAAGAGCAAAAAAATAGGATCATTTTTGTCTTTCTTTCCCAGCAAGCATTTACATGCCTCTTTTCTTTCTATTTTGAGGAGACAAGTTTTGTGTGGGCTTGGGTGAAAAATGCATAGGCCCCACTTAAAAATTTTCTTCCCCCCCCCCCCCCCCTCCCAACCAAACAATACACAAACTCATTTTTTTTTCTCCATTATTTTCCATCCACCCTATTCTACATAAAATAAGGAAACAATTTGTTTTTCTTGGGCCACTTGCATCACTTTTTCACAATGCTTGCGTCAATAAAATATTATTGGGCTTTTGCGTTTTAGGCCTAGGCCCAAATAGTTCACTCATCCTTTATCATCATTCTTCTCCTCCAAAAGAAAGAGAAAAATAGACAAAATCCTAAAACCTTAAACTTTGGTTTGTACTAACTTCTGTGAGCTATTGGATAAGGAAATAGCCATTGGTGAAACTAACAATATAGCTGATGTGAGCAAAGTAGAAACACTCACTCAAATTTATTTCCTTTCGTGAAGAAAAAGTGGTTGATCCAAGTGAAAGTGGTAGACAACCACTCACTCTTAACTATGTTAGATTTGTGACAAATGTTACAACACAGAAGTTTTGGTCATAGAAGAACTAGTATTTTGTTAGGTTTTGGTTTCTAGAATTAAAGGTTAAAGGCTAGAAAATAGAAATCTTAGTTACAACTGTGTAGAGTACAAAGGAAAGAAATTTACCTAAACTTTCTCGAGTATTTGTCACAAATTTAAACACTTGAACAAAGAAATTATGCTCAATTACATCAAGATACATGATAAACTGGACATTGTTTTAGATTTTAAGTTTAAAGTTATATTTTGTCGTAGTTTCAAAATAGGTGGCCCTAAATTTGAACTCAGTCTTTAGAATCTCCACTCTACTTCCCATATAAGAAAGATGAGTGATGTTATAATTCTTAAGGAGATTTTAAAATTAGCAACCCAAGTTTAATTACGACAGCACTCCCCCGTATATTATCACTTGTCATGGCATTGTTTTTTACTCATTTCAATACAACTATTTTGGATGGAAATAATAACCTAATGATTTTTATTTCCCCATTTTTTTTTTCTGGGAATAACATTTTGACCAAACAATATATATTGTCTTTTCAGTTTTGAAAACTCGTTTTCCAAAATCGGTTCTTAAAAAAAAAAAAAAAAAAGGAAATTTGTGTTTTGAAAAAAAAAAATTCAAATACAAATTTTAAATAACAGTTCTCATATTAGCAAACGAAAAACAAGGCTCTAAAACATCTGTGGTTGGATATTAAACTTGGGTTGGGCTGATGAAGGATGGTAATAAAGGCCATCAAATTCTAATCATAATTTCCCTTTTTTCTTAAAAAAAAAAATTTGGATAAGTTTATTTTGAAAACATGGATTAGTAGGAGAATGTCATATTTTGTAGGTATTTTAAGTGGAGTTAGAGATATATTTTTACCGGGTTGTCTTCAAAATTTTTCCTTATTAAACGTAAAGTTTAAGGGTATTTTTGAATTATATAAAAGTCCAGTTCAAAGAAAAGAATCCTTTTATAAATAGGATAAATATCACAATCAATTATATTGCAAAAAATTTCAATATTATGGACTCAAAATCACCCACTCTTTACTATCCTACCTATAACATTTCAATCAATGTGGCTTGAAAATTCTAATTTTACAATGTTCACTCTTGCCGCAATCAAAATCCTTAAACCACTAGATTGGGCTACATACCATAGGCTTCTTAATCTTAAATCCTTTTTAGGCTTTTAAGGTTTAGTTTAGGCCCAGAACACCACAGATCAAAGGCCATGAATTTTCAACTTTGGGGAAATTAAAAATAAAAAATAAAAAACCTTGTTGGGCTTTCTGGTCAGGCTTAGGTTAGGCCCAATATGTTTTCACTGACCAAAATCTCCATCCTATTTATAACCTTAAAAACCCTAATCCTTTATCTTTTCCAAACGTATTTTAAGACACTGATGTCTCTCCAGTGTGAGTGAGTTCCAGATTTCGATACGCACTTGAATCGGCTAACTGTGAAAAAATCCTTAAACCGATTCAGGTGCGTTTCTAAATCTGGTAACTCAATCACCACCAATCCCACTTTCATTAACAAATACTTCAACCTCAACCTTAACCTATCCGAATCATTGATTGCCACTAACACTAGTGCTTATTTTTTTTCATTTTGTTTCTAATGATTAGCTTTTTTTTTTTTTGTTTGTTTGCCTGATTTCTTTCTGTATTGGGTTTGTTTAGAGTCTCAAATGTTTGTCGTTTTGTTGTGTTTTTGCACTGAGTAATGTATATAGAAAGGAGGATTAATTGTTTAGCTGTTTTTGTCTGAGTTTTGGTGAAAGTAATTGTGGGTGTCAATGGGGTTTGGGGAAATTTTCGTTGAGTACCATCTACTTTTTTTGTGTAGATCTGGTTATTATTGCCTGGAATATCCAGAAATTTTGTGTATATTGTAGGTGTTATCAATGTTACAAGTAGCAACTAGATCAGGGACGGAGCCAACGGCAGAGCCACATAGTGGCTTGGGGGGCCGTGGCCCCTGCAAAAAAAAAAAATTTCCCATTAGCCTATGAAGAAAAAATTAATGGGCCCCCCAACCTCAGATAGCCGGCCCCCCTTCCCATTTCTCACCCATTCTCCCAGCCCTCAATCAAAAATTAAGAACACCCTCAAATTATAAAAAAAAAAAAAAAAAAAAAAAAAAGCCCAAAAAAAATTTGAACTAAAATCTGAAATTTTTTTTTTTTTTTTTGTAACAGAGCCCACGGCGAGCCCAAGCTCGCTCATGACAAGCCCATGGATTCTCAACCCAAAAAAAAAAAAAAAAAGACAGAGAATCAGAAATGAACCATCACGTCGTTGGCAGAGAAATGAAACCCATCACGTCGCTGGCAGTGGTAGATAAATCAAACCCCAATACTAAAGCAAAACAAACTCCAGCAAACCAAACACAGAGCTGTTTATCAAAAAAAAAAAAAAAAAACCCCTAATACACAAACCAAAACCAAACTCCAGCAAACCACGGTCACGTCGCCGTCGTCGTCGCCGCAACTCACTCGCCATCGTCGTTGCTCGCCCAGTCACCCCTCATCGCAGAGAGCAGATCGTAGATCGGAGATCGGAGATCGCAGAGTTCTCTGCCTCTGCTCCGGTGCTCGGCGGTGCGACGGTGCTCCCTCTGACCCTCCCTCAAGGTATTTCTCTCTTTTTCTCTCTGACTCTCTCTATCTCTCTCTCTCTCTCTTTATCTCACTGCATTGCTCTTTTTCGCAGATTGTAGTGGTCATCGGAGATCGCAGATCATTCTGCGGCTTCTCACTTCTGCCTCTGCTACTGCTCTGGTGTAGCGGTGCTCGTTACTCCCTCCGCTCTGGCAGTTCAGCCCTCCCTCAAGGTTTTTCTCTCTGACTCTCTCTCAGTCTCTCTCTCTTTTTCTCTTTATCTCACTCAAAAAATGAAATAAATGAAAAAATGAAATGAAATTACTCCGAGTCACTCTCTTTATTCTTTATTCTTTAATAGTATATCTGATCTCATCATCTCAGTAAGTCTCTCTCTCTCTTTTGAACTGTGACTCTCTCTGATTGGCTGGCTTTTGCTTTTTTCCTGTTTTTGTCTTTTTAAATTTGGCTTTATCTTTTGACTTATCCGTTTTTGTTGGTCAGTGGGTTGGTGTTTGGTGAAATATTGATTGTCATTTAGTGTAAGTGTAACCTGTGTTGTGATTTGTGATTGGCATTGTGAAATTTTTTGATTGTAGCTGGCTATTGTGATTGGGGCGCATGTTGTGCTTGTCTGTTGTTTGTTGAGTGGGGTGGGGAGGGGGTAGATGGGCTATGGGCTCATGGGGCCAGGTGCAGCACAATAATTAAAGTAATGTAATGTGCAGCACATTACATTGCTTTAATTATTGTGCTGCACATGGAATATATAATGTTCGGCTCTTTTAATGTAATATGTATAAGGGGCTAAACAATATAACAAATTAAAGCAGTATAATTAATGACAAATAAATTAAAGCAATATAGTTTATTGTTAAACTAAACAATAATAATTAAAGCTATATAATTAAATTAACCAATACATTATAAAAGACAAATTAATTATATTATTTTTGTTTTTGTTTGAAGGGTTATTATTAATTAAAATTGTATTAAAAATGGGCTGACTGTTTAAATTATAGTGAAAATTTTGTTTTTTTCTTGAGTATGAATAACATTCATATAACTAAGTAAAAATTTCTAATTAATTTTTTTTTAAAAAAATTCTTTTCAGGTTAATTTTTGAGTCATATTCTTAAAGCTAAAAGAATTATGAGCAAACGAAAAACAATTGATGCATTCTTTAAGAAAAAAGATGTTAGCAATTCAGAAATTAGGACACTTGTGGCTGTAGAAACAAATGTTAATACTTCAATGCCTGATGAACACCCCTCCAAATGTCCAAAACTTCAATTTGAAGAGATAGATCGTGATGCAGGATCACGTAAACAAATATGTGAATTTCCTATCAACAAACAAGATGAAATCCGACGAGCTTATCTCAAAGAAGGTTCATATCAACCTGAAAATATAGACTATCCATATAATGATGATACTCATCGTCGTCGATTTCAACCTTCATGGTTTGGTTCACATAAGGACTGGTTGGAATACTCACCTTCAATGGATGCGATATATTGTCTACCTTGCTACCTTTTTAGTAAGAAACCAATAGGTCGTCTCGGATTAGATGTATTCATTTCAAGAGGTTTTAATAATTGGAAAAAAGGTGAAAGATGGAATGAATTGTCCTTAATTCGTCATGAAGGGAAATAACCAAACTCCCCACATAAAATTGCTATGAAATGTTGCTTTTAAAGAATTATTCACGGCATATTGACAAGCTGATTGAGAAACAAACGTCAAAAGAATTAGAGAATAATCGGTTGCAGCTCAAAACCTCAGTAGAGTGTGCTCGATGGCTGGCATTCCAAGCTTGTGCTTTTAGAGGTCATGATGAAAGCCTTGATTCAAAAAATAGAAGTAATTTTATTGAATTGATAAAATTCACATCAATTTTCAATAACAAAATAGCTAGTGTTGTTTTGGAAAATGCACCAGGAAATGCCAAATATACATCACCCACAATTCAAAATGAGATTTTGCATATTCTTGCTAGTAATGTGCGAAATGCTATTCGTGAAGAAATTGGGGATGCAAAATTTTGCATTCTTGTTGGTGAAGCTCGGGATGAGTCGAAGAGAGAGCAAATGGCCATCATTTTGAGGTTTGTTGATAAAGAAGGTTTCATTAAAGAGCGTTTCTTTCATGTTGTGCATGTTGGAGACACTACTGCATTGACTTTAAAGAATGAGATATGTGCTGTCCTTTCTCATTACAACCTCCACATTGAAAATATTCGAGGTCAAGGATATGATGGGGCTAGTAACATGCGTGGTGAATGGAATGGATTACAAGCTCTTTTTCTTAAAGATTACCCATATGCTTATTATGTACACTGTATGGCTCATAGGTTGCAATTAGCTCTAGTTACAGCATCTAGAGAAGTAAAAGATGTTCATCAGCTCTTTGATCATTTGGTTAATATTATCAATATTGTTGTTGGTTCTAGTAAGCGTAATGATGAATTGCAACATGCTCAAGCAGAACAAGTTGATAATATGATTGCTTTTAATGAAATTGAGACTGGAAGAGGTGTAAACCAGATTGGTACTTTGCAACGAGCTGGAGATACTAGGTGGGGATCTCATTTTCAATCTATTTGTAGTTTGATTAACATGTTTGATGCTACTTGCAAAGTTATCAACACTATCTCAGAGGAAGGGGCTAACTATAAACAACGCGGTGATGCCAATGGAGCTTATCAGGTATTTACATCATTTGAATTTATTTTAATCACGCATTTGATGAAAGAGATAATGGGAATTACTAATGTTCTTTGTCAAGCTTTGCAACAATGTTCTCAAGACCTTTTAAATGCCATGCATTTAGTTTCAACTACAAAATCACTTATTCAAAAGTTGAGAGATGATGGATGGGAGCCTTTACTTACTAGTGTTATAGCATTTTGTGAGTAACATGAAATTGATATTCTTGATATGAATGCTCGTTACATTAAAGGTCGAGGTAGATATTGTCGTCAAGATGAAGATTTAACAATGGAACATCATTTTAGAATTTGCATATTTACAGTTGCAATAGACTTTCAATTGCAAGAATTGAAAAGTAGATTTGGTGAGCTAACAACGGAACTTGTCATTCTTAGTTTAGCTTTAAATCCCAAAGATGCTTTTAGATTATTCAAAATTGTTCATATATGCAATTTAGTTAAGAAATATTATCCTCAAGATTTTACTGAACATGAACAAGAACTTTTAGAGTCTCAAATTCAATATTATGAGCTTGATGTGATAAAACATCCAGATTTTCAGAATATGAGTACAATTTCCGAGCTATGTAGGGGATTAAAAATTTCAAAAAAGTCTAATATCTATTTTTTGATTGATAGACTTATTCGTCTTGTGTTGAGCCTAGTTTCTACAGCAACTACAGAAGGAGCTTTCTCAGCTATGAAGTTGTTAAAAACAAGACTTCGCAATAGAATGGAGGATAAGTTTTTGGCAGATAATATGATAGTTTATATAGAAAAGGAAATTGCAGGGAATTTCACTATAGAGATGATAATGGATGAATTTTATTCCATGAAAAATCGTCGTCAGGCATGATTTGATCTGGTTGATGACCCGACCTGACCTGAATAATGTTGCGTGGTTTTTAATGGGAGATTTACTGAGGCTTAGTCCATGGAGCGGAGGCTTGGGCAGACAAAATTTTTTTGGCCCGTTTTGTAGCCCATTGTGAATCCTGTGCGCAGGATATAAAAGCTTTTTTTTTTGTGATTAGGGTTTTGTCTTGTTGTTGTTTTTGAGAAAGAAAAACACTGTAGCCGCACATTGTAATTTTCTTTGATAATAGTGAAATTCCTGCAATTCTGTGGACGTAGGCAAATTGCCGAACAATGTAAATACTGTCTTGTGCATGTGATTGTTTTTCTTTTGGTGTTTAGTATATTTATGTTACAACCCGGCCCCCCCATGTATTTATTCCTGGCTACACCCCTAGACGGAGCTAGGATACTCTTTCCTGTATGAGTAGCAAAAAACTTGGTTGGTCCACTTGCAAACAGCTCTTTAGTCTTTTTGATTAGTTGTTTATAAGATGGAATCAAAGCCTGGTTACATTTATTTGGTTCAAATCATGTGAAACCCCTACTGGGGATGTCTTTTGGTCTATGTGTGCAAGACTCATAATTTGTTCTCACTTTAAAGTAAACCATTGTTTTTGTAGAGCAATTGGCAGATAGTTTAAGCACCAACACAAGCAGAATAAATCTTGTTGATCTAGCTGGTTCAGAGCAACAAAAGTTAACTAGTGCAGCAGGGCCATGTTCAAAGCAAGCTAGGAATATTAGTAGATCACTTTAACAACTTGGGTAGGGTCAAACGTATATATATTCTTTCATGTGAAAATGCATTTTCTGTACAGTTTACCAATTGGTCAATATTGCTGTATGTACAAACCTGTCAAAAATATCTATGATCAGTTAGGTTTAATATGGCATAGCACATGTATGAGTTCTGTATTTGAAGTCATCATATGATTGGTCCTTCCACCTTTATAATTATTTCAGTAATCCTATTGATACAAAATGGCTGAATGGAGTTTGATATTATATTATTTGAATGCTACATTGAATGAGATGAGATGTCAAAGGAATGGAAAATAATGGAGAAGGAAGATTATTAACTTCTAATGATATAATTTTTTTGAAAATGAAAATGAAACAGTGTAGAAAGAAGGTAACACATTAAGTGTAAGCTCTAAAAGATGAAGTGAATAGTGCAAAACCTCCTGAATTTGCGGTCAAAATAAAACTTAACACTAGCTTCTAATTTGAGAAATACCCAAATTGATCCTTAATTTAAGGATCTAAATCTAAGGATTGAAGTATGGAATAGGTTCAGCTCATTGCACTCTTTTCAGGATTTATGCAGTTGTCCATTCTAGTCCCATAACTATTTCAGGATATCAAAAAAGAAAAGAAAAGTGAATTCCTCCAATTACAGAGCAAATGTGGTGAATGCATTATATGACTAATTGAAGTTGCTGCTATTGCATTTGTGTAGTAGGAGCATTGAGAATTCCATGATTTGTATGAATCTTAAATAAGTTTGACATGCCATTAGAGCCATTAGAAATTGTTTTAGTCGATGATTGTTTCATGCAGACTCCACATGTAAGTAGTGGGTATTGTAGAACAAAAACTAATATATATCGAATTAGAAAATCAGGAGATAATTTTTTTTTTTTTTAAAGAGAAATATATTGAGTTAGAAAATAAAATTGGGGGAAGAAAGGAAAAAATTGACAAAGAAAAGCAAAAAATCCTTTGAGTGGATAGTGGAAACTAAATTCTTTTGTGTTTTCCAGTACACAAAATTGAACATATAGGTATGACTTGAAGTAAATGAATCAACAAAATGAATTAAGCAGGGTTAAAGCAAATGACTACAACTCCCATGACTCAAATGGAGGTCACTTAGAGTCATGATTCATGACATTCCGTAATGTCGAGAATTATTAAGGAGAAATATATTCTTAGCTCATCTATGCATAAATTTCTGAACAATTACCAAGCAAAAATGTGAGGGATAATTCGGCAAGCACAGTCTCTGAAACCTTTTAAATTTTGATGGAGTTTCTGCTGTCATGTCCAATTATATGCCTCTGGCTGCTTACTCTTAATCCACATAAAACAAGGAAAGAGCTTGTTTTTCTAGGCCATTTACATCAATTTTTACAATGCTTGTGTCAAAAAATATATCATTGGGCTTTTGGGTAAGGCTTAGCCGCTTAGGCCCAGGGACACCACAGTTCAAATGCCATAGATTCACTTATCCTTACTATATATCTTCATTCTCCTCCTCCTTATGTATGACAACATAGCAACATAAAAAGGAAACAGACGGACAAAATCCTAAAACCTTAAACTTGGTCCCTTCGCGAATCTTCGTGATGTCTCAGAACACTACAACAACAATGCGTGAGCTTCTTCCAGACGACGTCGTGGAAGACATCCTGGGTCATCTACCAGTGAAATCCATAACCCGCTTCAGGTGCGTTTCTAAATCTTGTGACTCCATCATCACCGATCCCACTTTCATTACCAAACACTTGAAGCTCAACCTTAACGAATCCGAATCATTAATATCCACAAAAACTCACAGTGGGTATTTGCTATATACTACAAAGGATAAGAATAGTTCATCATCTTCTAAACAATTGTGTACTGTTGTTTGCAACAACGACCGCACTTTGACCCAGGTTTCTAGGTTTGAAATGCCCTCTCTTTTTGACGAATGCGACATAGTTGGATTCTGTAATGGCTTGTTCTGCCTAGCTGACTATGGTCTTAGTCACATTATATATCTGTGGAACCCAAGTATTAGAATGTTTAAGAAGCTTCTAGCTACTATCTTTACTGACAAGTACGCCAAATCCGTTATTGGACTTGGTTATAATTCTCAAAACAATGACTTCCAAGATTCTTAGACTTGTGTCTTTTTTGGGGGGACAAGAGGTCGAAGCCGAGATTTACAGCTTGAGTACAGATTCGTGGAGAAAGGTAGTAATATCGATGGAGTCCTTAAGAGGGTATGAACCCAAGTTTGGTACTATTGCTGATACTGACCCAAACTGTATATTTTTGAATGGAGCTTTGCACACAGTAGCAATTACTAGTTGCCACCATTTCATTCTGTCCTTTGACGTCAATGATGAGAGCTTCCGTGAGATAATGTTTCCTCCTAATTACTTGGATGGAGTGCCTGTAAATTTTGCTGAACTTGCTGTGTTCAAGGGATCCCTGGCTATTTTCGTTTTTGTTCATGGTCGCCGGGATATCTTATGCCACATATGGGTTATGGAGGAGTATGGTGTGGCCGAATCTTGGACTAGAAAATATTTGGTACCAAAGAATTGGGTTTCGGGTGGTTATTTCTTTGGCTGCACTGATAACGGTGAACTTCTAATTAAGAATTCCATTGGGCCGGTTTCAATTGACCCTGAGAGTCCAAATCAGAACATTCTTGCAATTGAAGATGCTGATTGGATGGGTTTCACAGCTAATTCAATGGAGAGCCTGATTTTACTTGATGGGGGAAAGTAAATGTGAAACTTAAGTTCAGCTATTATATCGCTTACAGAGTTGAGAGCTTTAGTTTTTCCATCATCATTGCGAAAATTAACTTTATCTATTATAGTTTTATATGTATTTAAGTCTACGGAAACTCAAAGCTTTTGATACTGAAACTAAGGTTGTAATTGTTTCCATCCTTGCGTTCAAGAAATATGTCAATATGAATGGGTGAAGTTAGCTAAGTTTCATTTGAGGATTGATAGTTCAAAGTGCTCAATTCAAGTGAATCTTATTATTTTTGTTTTTCTCTTTTCAATGTGCATTTCTTCTAAGCAAATTACAGCTTGAGAATGCTATGCTTAGGGTCTTTGGCCCTGTTCTAATATTCCTAGGTGATTTCAACCCTGGAGTTAAAACTATCACTTATGCTTATTTTTCGTTGTTTCTTTTCTTTTCCTTAGATTTTTAGCAACCAAACAGTGACTCTGATTAATTAGGATTGTGGAGACAAAATTCAATAATGATTAGGTTTTTTTTGTTTCCTTGATTTTGTTCTGTATTGGCTTTGTTTAGAGTCTCATTTTGTTTGGTTCTTTTTTCTTTCTTTTTTCCCTTTTAAGCCTCTGGCTGGTTGCTAGAAAAATGGAAGGAAAATGATTGTTAAGTCAGTGTTAATATTAGATTTTGCCCTACCATTTTGTGTAGTAGGTATGACCTTTTTTTTTTTTTTTGATAAGTGTAGTAGGTATGACCTTTTATAAAGGTTTTAAAGTGGTGAGAAGGGATGTTATTTGGGAGACAGAGAAGAAGAGAAATTTCTTCTCGTAACCTAAGCCCTAGGGTTTTGGCTTTTGTTCCATTTTTTCAATTACCAAGATGATTTGGATCTACTTATGTGTTAGTTTACTGATTGAGAAAGTGTAAAACTGGTATAGTTATGCATTTTCTTCATGTCTTTGAATTTACTGCATTTTTTCAGAAGTTGAATATAATAGCATTAAAATCTCCACTGATTTTTGGAGGATCTTGTGATAGACAACAATGTGCTATAGATACAATCATACAACAAATTTCACAACTTTTTTTTTTTTCACTATTTGTTGAGTTAGTAGATTGTGATTAGTGTAACATCACTTTCATTGAGATCACCATTGACATTACTATCATTATTGTATACCAATCACAACCTTACATCTCAACAGTTGTGAAAAATATTATGAAATTTGTTGTGTCATTAGACTAATTGTGTGACAAAATGTTTAGGTAATAGTTTGAATGCCGCCACCACACAAGATCAGGAATGGAGGTGATCTAATAGTTAAGAAGATTTCAAGTAATTCATTATCAATTAATGGATGAACCTTTGAATTTATTTGGCTCAGTTGTTGACTTTGAAGCAACATAGGCCAAATCCCTATCAATGTGATTGTTTTCAGTTTGTAATTAAATGATTGTTGGTGTTAAATGCCAAATAAATGTATCTTATTTGCAGGAAGATAATATCTTCCAGCTTGTAGGAGAGACCCTTGTTGAAAATTATTTGGCTTGATTCAATAGTTCTGTCTTTGCATATGGACAGGTATTGTTTAGATTGCTTTTGTTTCTTTTCTATTTTGTTAGACAAGAAGCGAAAATACTTAAACCATTTGGGGTCTGGCCAATACCTTGTTGGAAAAAAAAAAAACATATCCAATGATCTAGGCTTAATCCCGTGTTTTTGAGACTCTTTGCCCGTATAAATGAATCTCTTATTTATTGAGCTCATTGAAGCTTATATCATAGTATTGAACTATAGTCCTAAATTTTTTGATTTGTATCTTATTATTGAACTATCAAATATCACATTAAAATATATTACAAAAATTATCAAAATTTAGGAGTTAGAATAACTTACTCCTTACTATCAAACCTGTAATATTTCAATTAGTGTGGCTTGAAAAATCTCAATTATAGCATACACTCCTGCCACAATCAAAATCCCACTCAGAGCCATTCCAAACAACCCTAATGTCCAATTAAACCACCACATTGGGCTATATGCCTCTGGTTTCTTAATCTTAATCCACATAAAACATGGAAGAGCTAAAGTTAGAGGTAATGAGAAGCCTCCACTAAGACCTTGAAGTTGGCTTCCATAAAATGAGATGGTGATGGCTGAAAAGAAGCAGAAGAACCCAAAAATGACTCAGGAAATAGCTCGAAACCACCAAGGACATGGTTGCTTCATCCTGCTTGTGTATATAGATTCTGTGCCATCAAATATTGGCATTCCATAGAGTTGGAAGGAGCTTACAACACTAAGTATGAGCAATATGCTTGTTAATCCTACAACAAGTTCTGAAGTTTCATGCCGGTCGAACTAGAACAAGGCTATTAACATGCCCCTTTGTTTTGGTATCTGTCATCGCGATAGAAAATTTAGTTCTTTAGGAAATATATTAAGAAAATTAATCGAAGAGAAGGGAAAATGTGGGATTCAAAGAATGATTGTTAGTATAAATTACTAGATATAAAGTCAGTTTGTGGCATATCTGATTTGGGGGTCTTGATGGAGGAGGGAGGGGCTATCTCAGAAGTAGCTATTTTGGGTGAGGAGGAGAGTTTGATAGATTGTAATCCACTATCCACTATTGCTCCTTCGGGGCTGGACCTGTCGATGGAAATGCATAAGGATACTGAGGTGTTGGGTCTTGGTAGTAGGCTGGATGTCTCAAGTTGGGTGAAACATAGGATCCCAGGTTTTAGTAAAGTGGTTGGGCTTTCTGTGAACCATCATGAGAGGTTGTGCATTGACTATCTTTAAAGGCTAAAAAGGGAGATGGAGGTAGTTAACAAACGACGGAAGAAAGCAGCGGTTATCCAAAAGGCAGCCTCCTCAATGGGTAAAGGGAAAAGAGAGTTGAGGAATTTAATTTCCTCGGTTAATTATGATGGGCGATAGAGTGTTGGTAGTGCAGTAGAAGAAGCAGTGGGGAAATAAAAGTATTAATGAAGTTGAAAATGATTTCATGGAATGTTAGAGGATTGAACGACTCTTAGAAACGTTTGGTAGTTAGAAATTTGTTACGGGAGTGGAAGTGTGATGTTATATGCCTTCAAGAAACAAAGCTTGATGGCATGGATAGACAAATGGTTTGCAGTTTGTGGAGTTGTCCGTATGTGGATTGGGTGGTTCTAGATGCTGATTAGACGGCTGCAGGAGTCTTGATTATGTGGGATAGAAGGGTTTTAGAAAAGTTAGAGGTTCTGGTGGGTTCGTTCTCGGTGTCGGTTCAATGGAAAGGGGTGGAGGATGGTTTTATTTGGGCATGTTCAGGGGTGTATGGCCCAAATGACAACAATATGAGGGGTTATATATGGGATGAGTTGGTTGGTGTTCAGCAGTATTGGAATGTTCCCTGTTGCTGTTTTGGGGATTTTAATGTTGTTCGTTTTCCTAGTGAACGGAGGGGTGGATCTCGGCTTACTTCGGCTATGGAAAAGTTTTCTAAATTTATCGAGGACCTAAACTTGATAGATTTTCCATTGGAGGGAGGGAGTTATACATGGTCTAGTGGTACTAACCAGCCATCCATGTCTAGGATTGATAGAGCTCTGGTGTCATATGACTGGGAGCAACACTTTTCAGATGTGATCCAACGGATTCTACCACAACCTATTTCAAATCATTTCCCAATTCTTTTGGAGGCAGGGGGTATGGCAAGGGGGTAAAAGTCCCTTCTGTTTGAGAATATGTGGTTGAAAACGGATGGGTTTGTTGATAGAGTTGATTCATGGTGGAATCACCATTCTTTTTCGAGTACACTTAGTTATGTGTTTGCTAAAAAATTAAAAGCTTTGAAAGAAGACATTATTCAGTGGAATCGCCAAGAATTTGGCAATGTTGGTCGTAAGAAGAAAGAATTATTGGGGGCTTTAGAGTCATTAGATGCTAAGGATGGGGTTCTTGGACTCACTGAAACAGAGATGAATGAGAGAAATGAAGTGATATCGCAAATAAAGCATCTTCTTTCTCTAGAGGAGATCTCATGGAGATAGAAATCGAGGATGTTGTGCATTAAGGAGGGTGATAATAATACTAAGTTCTTCCACAAGATGGCTAATTCCCATAAAAGGTATAACCATTTGAGTTTCCTAGAAGTGGATGGCGTGATTTATGAGGAAGAAGCAGAAGTGGCTGCTCAGGTAGTTCAATTTTATAAAACTCTGTATCAAGAGTCTGAAGAGTGGAGACCTTTTGTGGAAGGTCTAGAGTTTGATTAAATTGGGGGGTTGAAGAGGGGCTGGATGGAGAGGAGGTTTGAGAAGGATGAGATAATATCAGTGGTTAGAGATATGGAAGGGGATAAAGCTCTAGGTCCAGATGGCTTTTCTATGGCCTTTTTCCATCATTGCTGGATAGTTGTAGAAAGAGATTGTTTTAGTAGTTTTTGAAGAGTTCTATCAGCACTATAAGTTTGAGAAATCTCTTAATGCTACCTTTATAGCTTTAATCCCTAAGAAGAATGATGCCTCTAACATTCGAGATTTCAGACCTATTAGTTTGGTGGGGAGCATGTATAAGATCTTGGCCAAGGTTTTGGCAAATCGTTTGAAAGTGGTGTTAGATCAACTGATATCTGAATCTCAGAATAGTTTTGTGGGAGGTAAACAAATCCTTGATTCAATTCCCAATGCCAATGAGTGTGTTGACAGCCGAATAAAGAGTAAGATTCTTGGGGTGATCTGTAAGTTAGATATTGAAAAAACATATGATAATGTGAATTGGGAGGCACTTCTGAAGTTGTTGAAGAAAATGGGCTTTATGGAGAAATGGTGCAGTTGGATTCAAACTTGTATCTCTACAATGCAGTTTTTTTGTGTTAGTCAATAGGTCTGCAGCTAATTTCTTTAGTAGCTCTAGAGGTTTGAGACAAGGGGATTCGCTGTCTCCCATATTATTTTTAGTTATGATGGAGGTGTTTAGTAGGACGGTGAAGAGAATGAAGGGGGTAGGATTACTTAGTGGCTTTATGATGTAGGACAACCACACTATTTCAATGTAACAAGTAAACCACAAAATAAACCCTAAGAGTCAGCACCTAAGGGCTGCTTGGAGTCAGCACCAAGCAAAAACTGAAACACACGTTTTTTTTTATAATTCTTAAAACTGTCTTACAATAATAAGAAAAAGTGCTTAAATAGCTAACAATAAAAATGCATAAAGAAACCCTAATTATTAAATGCTCGGGCTTGCTTAATCTCAAGCCCAATAACTAATAGGCTCCATTCATAAGGCCACAGGTTGGGCCGTCTTCTTTTTGCTCTTCCTCCTATACGTGCGTGTAATTGGGGGCTTGTACCTCATGCCCACACCAACTCCCCCTGGGTGAGAAGAACTTGACCCCGTCGAGTGGAAATCTGAAGAGCTCTGATAGTACTCCAGTAAGTCGGGATCTAGTTGCTGTAGCTCATCTCGAGTAATCCATGTGCAATCAGAATTTGGTCACCCTCACCATCGAACTAGGAAACGGTGAACTCCTTCATTCCTGGTAGAAACAATCTACTCATCTAAAATAGCATCAATAGATTCTTTATGTGCATAGGGCAGATTTAAGGGTAAAGGGGTGGGAATAGGGGCATCAATAGGATTAGGCAAAGACTCATCAAAAGGGCTATCAGAAATAGCTGTGGGGCTTTTATAAGCAACTAGATCCTCAATATTAAAGGAGGAGCTAATACCATAATCATGAGGAAGATCAATGACATATGCATTTGGGCCCATTCGTTTCAATACCTTGAATGGTCCGGCACTACGAGCTTGCAATTTCTTACCGGTCCCAGAGGGAAACCGTTTAGGTCGAATCCGAATCATAAAATAATCTCCTACCTGAAACTCTGCATGACGCCAATGAGTGTCAGCAAGAATTTTATATTGAGAATTACTTGCCTGAATTTTTTTGCAAATCTCATTATGCAAATCATGAATATGTTATGCAAATGCCTCAACAGATTCAGAAATCCTAACATGTGGGGACATGGGCAAAAGATTTAAGGGCTTCCTAGGTGTATATTCATGCACAACCTTAAAAGGATTAGCGTCTATAGATCTATTAACAGAGCTATTATATGCAAGTTGGGCTATAGGAA
The DNA here is from genome assembly GCA_023621385.1 of Quercus gilva. Classification (NCBI taxonomy): domain Eukaryota; kingdom Viridiplantae; phylum Streptophyta; class Magnoliopsida; order Fagales; family Fagaceae; genus Quercus; species Quercus gilva. The sequence continues at coordinate 60,104,922 of CM042483.1, forward strand.
GAATTGAATCCCAATTCTGATTAGCTTCACCCACTAGACATCGAAGGAGGTTGCCTAGACTACGATTAACCAACTCAGTTTGACCAGTAGTTTGAGGATGAAATGCCGTGGAAAATTTCAATTTGGTGCCCACTAAATGCCACAAGGTCTCCCAAAAATAACTCATGAATTGAACATCCTTATTAGACACTATGGTTTTGGGAAGACCATAAAGTTTGACAATCTCATCAAAGTAGAGTTTTACAATCTTAGAAGCATCAGAGGTCTTAGAACATGGTAGGAAGTGAGCCATTTTAGAGAAGCGATCAACAACTACTAGAATGGAATCATGGTTCCTAAAGGTGCGGGGCAAACCTAACACAAAGTCCATACTCACATCTTGCCACGGGTAATTTGGCACAAGTAGAGGCATGTACAGGCCAGTGTTTTGCTTGAGATGTTTTGCTAGTTGACATGTACGATACTGACTAACTATCTTGGCAATGCCCCTCTTAAGACCAGGCCAATAGAATTGACGTTCAACCTCCTCAATTGTTTTGTCTTGGCCAAAATGACTTGCAAGGCCTCCCGCATGTATCTCCGAAACTAGGAAATCTCTCACTGAAGATCGAGGGATACATAACTTGTTGGCTTTGAACAAGTAACCATCCTGAAGGGTATAATCATCCAGGGTTGGCCGTGGGGCATTACTTAGGCCAGTGTAGAGCTCCACAAAATCTGGGCATGACTCGTAATCATCCTTGAGTCGTTCAAACCCAGTAACCTTAACACCCATGATGGATAGCAAAGACACCTTTCGACTTAGAGCATTAGCAGCCTTATTCTCAACTTCCGCCCTATGTTTCACCAAAAAGTAGTAGCGTTGTAGAAATTCAACCCAACTACAGTGCCTAAAATTCAGCTTCTTTTGGGAATAAAGATAGCGCAAAACTTCATGATCAGAGTAGATAACAAATTCTCAAGACAACAGGTAATGGCGCCAATGCCAAAGAGCTCGAATAATGGCATAAAACTCTTTATCATATGTGGAGTACTTTTGCTTAGCATCATTCAATTTCTCATTGAAATAAGCAATTGGGTGGCGCTTTTGACTAAGTACTCCTCCTATACCAATACCTGAGGCATCACATTCCACTTCAAAAGGCTTGATAAAATCAGGGAGACACATGACAAGTGCCTCAGTCATCTTTTGCTTTACCTCATTGAAAGCTTTAGTAGCAGCTTTAGTACAAACAAACTCCCCTTGTTTCATGCAGTCAGTGATGGGGGACATAATAGTACTAAACCCCTTGATGAATCGGCAATAAAAGGAAGCGAGCCTATGAAAGCTTCGAATTTCATGGATATTTTTAGGCTCGGGCCAATCCACAATCACTTGAACCTTCTGGGGGTCGGCAGAAACTCCTACAGAGGATACTATGAAACCTAGGAAGACGACTCTATTGGTGAAGAAATAGCACTTCTTGAGGTTACCATAAAAACTCTCATTCCTAAGGGTAGTACAAACTTGAGATAGGTGGTCTAGGTGTTGCTCCCTAGACTTACTATAGATGAGGATGTCATCAAAGTACACAACCAAGAATTTCCCCATTAAAGGCTTAAGCACTTGAGTCATCACTCTCATAAAGGTACTAGGAGCATTGGACAATCCAAAAGGCATGACCATCCACTCATATAAACCATCATTCGTCTTGAAGGCAGTTTTCCACTTGTCACTAGAACGAACCCTAATTTTATGATAACCACTTTTCAAGTCTATCTTTAAGAAGATCGTTGCTCCAGCCATCATATCCAACATGTCATCCAACTGAGGGATAGGAAAATGATATTTCACAGTGATCTTGCTAATGGCACGACTATCGACACACATCCTCCAAGTTCCATCTTTCTTTGGAGTTAAAAGTGCAGGGACTGCACAAGAACTCATGCTTTCACGAACAAAACCCTTCCTAAGTAGTTCTTATATTTGCCGTTGCAACTCAGCATGTTCTGCGGGGCTTATCCTATAGTGAGGCAAGTTAGGTAGGGTTGTTTCAAGCACAAAATCTATGGCGTGTTGTATGTCACGCATAGGCGGTAAGTGATCGGGAGTTCCTTAGGGAAAACATCCTTAAATTCTTGAAGCACTGACTTCACTTCTTTAGGTTGCTCCTCATAGGTCTCTCTATGAAGTTCCCTAGCAATTAAGACAAACATAATGGATTCTTGAACTACTACCCTTTCAAAGGCCTTTGGGCTTATGATGTTCAGGCCTTTCACTTTTGGTGCTTCTGTCTTCTTGCTCATGTCTATTGGCTTGGGTTTCAAAGGATTGAGTACAATCTTCTTACCTTCAAACATAAATGAACAAAAATTGGATCGCCCATAAAGGGTCACATCCAAATCATAAAGCCAAGGTCTACCTAAGATTATATGCCCCACATCCATGGGAATTACGTCACACCATATTTCAACCTTGTAGGTGAGGAATTGAAGTGGGACAACACATCTTTCTTTTATGGCTATGGAGGAAATATCCACCCAAGAAACTTTATATGGGTTAGGGTGTGGGGTCAATTTCAAGCCTAGGTGGGAAACAACATTAAAGGACACCGTATTAATGCAACTCCCACTATCTATAATAACCTTGCAAGTTTTGTCTCCACACTTACACTGTGTTTGGTTAGGGTGAATATAGGGGGGATGGAAAACATTGGGAGGAAAATTGGGTGGAAAACTAAGTTTTTCTCTGTTGGGAATGGGAAGAAAATAAGAAGAGTGGAAAACACGGGAGAAAATTTTTCTCCCGGGCCCACAAATTTTTTCCTCCCAAATCGGGAGGAAAATCAATGGGAGAAAACTGCCTCAATGTTATTTTACCATAATGCCCTCCCAACGTCTCCAACAACCCAACGCGGCAACAACCCAGCGTAACAACCACCAAACCCAGCACTAAACCCAACACCACCACCAGACACTGCAACCTAGCACAAAATTGATGGAGCTCTCAATCAAAATACAAACTCAAATCACAATTTTAAAACTAATCAAATTAAAAAAAAAAAAAAAAAAGAAGCAGACCCATCTGAGCCACGGTGGAAGGAGGACATGCATTGGTGCTTCTTGAATGCTCTGGAGTAGACGTAGTGCTAGAGAAGAAAAGAAAAAAGAAAAGTGAAAATGGAAGATAGAGCTCAGACGAAGAGTTAGAGAAGAAAAGAAAAAAGGAAAGTGAAAATGGAAGATAGAGCTCAGACGAAGAGCTAGAGAAGAAAAGGAAAAGAAAAGAAAAAGAGGAAAGTGAACATAAGAGGATGGAGAGCTCAGACGTGCTATAGATAAAAAGAAAAAAAGAAAAAGAAATGTGGAGATAGAGATAAGGAAAGGTGTGGAGGAGAAAAAAAAAGAGGAAATAAAAAAAGAAAAGAAAAGTGTGGATGAAAAAAAATAAAGAAGAAGGAGGGGTTAGGTGGGGGGTATGTGGGAAATAATAGAAAAGGAAGAGAAATATTGTTTTAATAAAAAATAAAGGGTATAATAGATAAATTGATGTAGGTATTTTGTAAAAATAATGGTGTAAAATAGAAAAAAGTAAGTTTTTTTTGTGTAAAATAGAAAGAATTTGTAGACAAATTAATGCGGTTGCTCTTATCACTTTTGTCTTTTCTCATTTTACCTTCACATCACACCAACATGTTCTCTTCTCTTTTTTATTTTTTTATTTATTTTTTCAACATGACCTGATCAAGTTGTAAATTATTGTAATTTTTACATTATAATAATAAAAATAATAACATAAATTTATATATATAATGTGGTAAATTTTATATTATTTCATAAGTACAAATATCTCTATTTCTTACATATTATATAATAAGGGTATTGTAGGGACTCAATTTGTAATGGACCCTTAACAATAAAATTTGTAGAGATGTGGGTATAAAGATTTGGCATCACCGAAGTAAACAACGGTTAATTTGGTGTTTATAACAAATGATAGGTGATATGGAGTTCATCAGAATCCCCTTCAAGAAATTTGGCTAAGTGTTTTTATAGGGAATGACCATCACTTTGGTTGTGTGTTTACGAAGCATATTTGTCCTCGGACCAGGCCGAGGATCTATTTTTCTTAGAGTTGGTAGATCTTCTGTCCTTTTTCTTTGGACTAATCTATCTTCCAATCCCCTCTTTGTTGGGAATCCTCTTGGTTATATAGTATTGTATTAGTTAATCTCAGCCGTCCATCTGTCGGTTATTCGGTCACTGTGGATAAGAGTTTGTCCCATCATCTGATTTTGTAGGCTTTACGTTAGTTCTCAGCCGTCTTTGCAGGCTTTCTATTAGTTGGAGTAACCGAGGCAACTGGGTTCGTTGGTCACATCACCATTAAAGCGGTCAGAATGTTGGTGAGATATTTTCAACGAATGAGGGATATTTTTCTTTTAACGAAATCGGTGTGCCGGGGATGTGTCATCCTCGGCGAGGCCTTTGGGTGACCTGAGCTATTTTCATTATCCTCGGCCTTCACAATATCCTCGGTGTGGGCCTTGGGCCGGGCATAGAACGGGCCGGGGTTGTTTAAACATATGGGGCCCCACAGGTATAATAGTCAATTTATATAAATTACATTTTCCATCCTTCCATTTTTCTCTCTAACCAAACAAAAGAGTTTTCCACTCTCCCACTTTTCCACCCCTCCAACCAAACACATAAGAAGGAAAACTAAATATTTTCCATCCTTCCACAATTTTCCATCCCTTCACTTTTCCACTCCTCCAACCAAACGGACCCTTAGTGTAAGTTTGGAAGATGGCACTCCTTCGCCAATCATCAGTGTCTCTCTGCTCTGCCAAAGCACACTTCACCACATTCACTCTACGGATACCAAAGTCCTTGAAGTCATCAACCTTGGTAGAGATGGCTCTAATGCATGCGAAATAGTTAGGATCATCTTCCCATTTTGCCTCAACATCTTGGGTTCTTTCAAAATTTGGATCATACACTAGCTCCTCAACATCTTCAACATTTTCATCATCCTCTTGAATGACAAGGGCCCTAGAGGGACACATAGCTGCAATGTGTCCAACCCCATTGCATTTGAAGCATTGGAGGCAAGAGCCTAATCTTGAAGGCTCATTGACCACACCTTTTCCCTTGTCATTTTTTTCTATTGGGGTTGACCTTAAGGGGTAAGGCAAGTCTAGATCTGCTACCAAAAGGTTTAGGGTTGGTGGGAACACTCCGAAGCTCAGAATGTCACCAAAAGATAGATTTGGATGCTAATTCACAATTCCTAGCGAGGTCATATGCTTCTCTTAAGGTAGTGACTCATCGGGTGATAATCTAGCCTTGTAGGTTAGCATTTAAACCTTTCTTGAACCTATTGAGTGTGACAACCTCTTCCTCGACTATTCGAATTCGCCTCTTGAACTCCTTGAACTTCTCTATATATTCAGCCATAGGAGCAGTGCCTTGCTTTAAGTGATCCCATTCCTTAAGGAGGGAGCTCCTATAAGTTGGAGGAAGATAATTCCTTGAGATTGCATCCTTCATCTCAAGCCAATCAGTAATGGAGGGTTCACGTCGTTGCCTAAGGGTTTCCTTAAGGTCCTCCTAGAAAAGGTTGGCTCTTCCAATTAATTTCATCCTATCGTACCTCACTTTCTTATTCTTAGCCCAATGGTAATAGTCAAAGAATTTTTCCATTTGATGCAACCAATCAGTGAAAACCCATGGGTCGAGGCAGCCATCAAGGTGGGTGCTTCTATCTTTTCCTTGGACATTCTATCATCATAATCCCTAGGGCCATTGTGATTATAGTGATCATGTTCAAAGTTTGGAGCCCTATTAAGGTAACCGTGGGTATTCTGCCTAAGCATGTTATCTCCTTTATGGTTAATGGTCTCTCTTTGAGATGCTTCAATTCGCTCAACCCTATCCAATAAATTATAGACACTTTTTGCTAGGTCTTCTATGGTTTGCTCTAAGGAGGACTTAGGGTTGGAAGTGGATTGATGTTCAGGGTTTGACATGATGCGACCACTACGTAGATGCATGCAACACTATATTTATGAATGCAATTGAGATTCACAAAAGTTTAAGTAACCAATTCTCAATGTAAAATTAAGGTCAAGCAAGAGTGCATGTAAAGATTAGATCAATGAATCAAAGGAATAAATTGTAGTCAAGTAGTGACAATGTTTACAATATTGAGAGATAGCCCAAATAAAAGTCAAATTCTAATAAGCTCCACAATTAATAATGAGAATCAGATCTTTCAAAGAAAATTTTTTTTTTTTTGAAATTTTAGAATAGGTACTGAAAGAAAGCACAAATAATAAAATAGCTAACTCGAGCACAAAATGGGTAGGCCAATGGGGTATGGTGAGATATGCACATAAAAAATATAAAGATAATATCTTTCAATGAGACAAAATTGAACCCACCAAAAAGAGAGTAAGAGTTGTACCTTGGTCAGTGGCCAACGTATTGCACTAGATAGTCATGGGCTTGGCTCCTCAAGCGAATGGATCTTACTTGGACAAGTGTACTTGTGGATGAACAATTTAAAGGCCAAATACATGCAATGGGCTGTCACAGTAACAATACTTTCTTTCTTTTCTTTTCTTTTGATTATTTTATACTGCTGCTTTAAGGAACTACAGACACGGACTTAAAAGAAATTCAAATGAAGGAATTTAAAAGGACCTCACAGTATAGACTTAAAAAAGAAAACCACAAAAAACTAAAAGAGACAACATAATTGGCTTAGTGATGGAGAAGAAGAAGAAGGAAGAAAATCGGCTCATGCACGGAAGAAAAAGAAGAAGGTCGACTACTGTGGCGGCACAAAGACAGGGAAGGCAGAGACGGCACAGGACACGACGGTGGTCGACGTCCTCAGCGGCGGTGGTCGACGGTGATGATGGTGTCGGTGGCAGATGGCTGATGGGTCGGCGGAGGCCAAGTGCTAATCTGTGAGTTTTGGCGGCTAATGGGTCAATCTTAGCAGTGGTGGATCGAGGTTGCCGATGGGTCTCGGCGTGGGTCTTTTTTTTTTTTTTTTTTTTTGTGGTTATAGGTTGTGGGTTCTGTGATCAGAGGCGGGCACAGATGGTGGTCACTGGCTTGGGAGGCGTCACTGGCTTTTCTATTGGCTTGGGGGTGAAAAACTCATGTGGGGCTTGGGGGAATATATGGATTGCAGGGGTTGGTTTGGGCTTGTTCAAGATCTCATGGGGCAAAAACTTGAAAGGTACTGTCATATTGGCTGGCTTGCTGTTTTGATGGTTTTGCTTTCAAGTGGTTGTCTACGGTTGTGTTGTATAGACTGGAAGTTTGCTCTGATACCAAAATTGACGTAGGACAACCACACTATTTCAATGTAACAAGTAAACCACAAAATAAACCCTAGGAGTCAGCACCTAAGGGTTGCTTGGAGTCAGCACCAAGCAAAAACTAAAACACACATTTTTTTATAATTCTCAAAACTATCTTAAAATAATTAGAAAATGTGCTTAAATAGCTAACAATAAAAATGCATAAAGAAACTCTAATTATTAAATGCTCGGGCTTGCTTAATCTTAAGCCCAATAGCTAATAGGCTCCATCCATAAGGCCACAGGTTGGGCCGTCTTCTTTTTGCTATTCCTCTTATACGTGCGTGTAATTGGAGGCTTGTACCTCATGTCCGCACCACTTTAGGGTAGATGGTAGGAGGGGCAAAGGGGAATGTGTTTCGCATTTGCTATTTGCTAATGATACTATTTTGTTTTGTGATGCAGAGGTGGAGCAAATCTTACATGTTCAATTGTTGCTACTTTGTTTTTAGGTTGTGACCGGTTTGAAGGTTAACGTAGCTAAGAGCGAAATGGTTCCTATATAAGAGGTAAATAATGTGCATGCTTTGGTAGAGATATTGGGTTGTAGGGTTGGGGCCCTGCTAATAACTTATCTTGGTATGCCATTGGAGGTGTCCCATAAATCCCCCTCTATTTGGAACCCTATATTGGAAAACATTGAAAGAAAGTTAGCAGAATGGAAGAAGTTGTATTTGTCAAAAGGTGGTAGACTGACATTGCTTAAAAGCACGCTATCTAGCCTCCTTACTTATTTCTTATCTCTTTTCACCATTTCTACACATGTGGCGAACAAAATTAAGAAGCTGCAAAGGGACTTTTTGTGGGGTGACTTTAAGACACATTTGTTGGGTTGGGTTGGGATAAGTGTGTATGCCTATTTTTAATGGCAGATTTGGGTATTAGGAAGTTGACCACTTTCAATAAAGCCTTGCTAGGAAAGTGGCTTTGGCGTTTTGGGATCAAGGAGAATAGGCTTTGGAGGAGGGTGGTATCTTTGAAATTGGGGAAGAATTTTAGGGGGGGGGGGGGACCTCTAAGTTGGGAAGGGGTGTTCATGGGTGTGATTTGTGGAGAAGTATTTGGATGGGATGGGAAGTGTTTAGCGAAAATGTCCAGTTTAAGGTTGGGGTGGAGGATAGAGTGAAATTCTGGACAGACAGGTGGTGTGGAGATCTTCCTCTCCATTTGGTTTTTCCGGTCTTGTACAATTTTACTGCAAACAAAGAAGCTTTCGTAGAATCATCTTTGTTGTGTCAAGGAGCGGGGAATAGGAGAACTTGGGATGTTCGTTTCATTCGGGGTCCTAATGATTGGGAGGCAAATGTGGTGAATGATTTCTTTCGATTCTTGGCATCCAATTTACCTTTAGTGACTGATGGTGATCATATGAGATAGAAGTTGACAAAGAATGGGGATTTACTATCCACTCATATTATCATAAGTTACATGGTTCTTCTTCCATTGTTTTTCCATGGAAAGGTATTTGGAAGGTTAAGGCACCCCGGCGTGTCTCTTTCTTTGTTTGGACAGCGGCATGGGATAAGATTCTCACAGGAGATAGTTTGAGGTTTAAGGGCTTTGACTTCGTTGATTGGTGTATTATGTGTCGTTGTTGTGGGGAGACAGTGGATCATTTGTTGTTACATTGTGGAAAGGCTTATCGGTTGTGGTGCTTTGTCTATAGAACTTTTGAGATTTCATGGGTCCCCTCATGTACGGTGTTAGATTTTCTTTTTGGCTAGCAGAATTGGTTGGGGAAGCATTCATCTCACATTTGGAATTTAGTTCCATTGTGTTTGATGTGGTGTATTATGAGGGAACGCAATCGGTGGACATTTGAGGATCTGGATAGATCTAATGACCAACTGCTTGCTCTCTCTTCTGGTTCCCTTTTTGATTGGGTTAGGGCTTGAGGACTCACATCTAGTGATTCTCTTCCTTTATTCCTTAGCACTCTTCTTCTTTGTAATTAGTGTTTTTTATGTTTTTGCTTTTCCATCTTTTTTTGTCTGTTGATTTGCTAGTGCTACTTTGCACTTAGTAGTTTTTTAATATACATGTTTCTTACCTATCAAAAAATAAAAAAATAAAAAAAAATAACACACAATGATTTGAGTTTCAAGATTTTTCTCAAATAAAACACTTATGATATTATGAATTTGATATAATAACTTACATTTAATTATTTCAAATCCACAAATCAATAAAACTCATTTTTATCCATAAATTTCATCAATAGAAAAAGAGGGAAAAAAAATTGTCATTTCGTCTTATATTAAAGTTATTTAGCTAAAAATTGAAATCTAAATCTTTCTTTTTAAATAACCATAGATGAACAGTTAAGCAGAAGAACAATTTGAGAATTTTGAATTTGTAAAAAACTTATAGGGATATATGAAACAGAGAAAAAAAATAGTACCATATTTCCATAAGCCCAATAGCCTCCGATTGCAAGGGGAAACAAGCACATTGCAATTAGAAGATATGAAGATTTGACGCCGTTCCACATTGGCACTTGTGATGGATTCTTTTCACATGAAGGCATGGTAGCCTGCAAAATGCCCAATTTATAAAAAAGAGCTCAATTTCCCACAGATATATAAGCCCAAAAACTTCTCTCTCTCTCTCTCTGTCTCTCTCTCTGTTGTGTTTAAAAATCGACTCATCAATTTAAAAGACTTTTATGAAGTAAAATTTGTAGCATCAGTAGCATTATAATACCTGTATCTCTAGTATAAGATTGTGACCTCTAAAGGCCAAAGCAATGAACCCAAACGCATTAACACCCAAAATCCTAGAAATTTTCGTGCTCGCTTGCACTGATGGATTGTGCAATATGTTGGACAGCCTGCCTTCTTTAACTGACACAACCCGTAGGAGTGTACAATAGCTCACAGATGAGATGGCACCTATCAGTGACACACCTGCTAGAGAGTTCAAGTTGGGGTCTGGGACAAAACTACAGTGCCCCGTGTACATACCAAGTACCACTCCATAGTTGTTAATGGCCTTGATATCCCTGTGGCCTCACACAACATCTGGACGAACATATTCAAGGTGGAGCCTCTAATGATGGTTAAATTCATGCATGTACGTGCTGATAGGTCTATGATTGGGAATAACAGTAACCAATATGCTATTTTGTCACCTGAATTCCATAGAAAAGCAAGAAAATATTCATCAAATTTTTTTTTATAAAATTTTTGTGGAAAATTGCAAGGGTTTCATTTGGCAGATTGAGTAAGAGCTAAATTTCAGCCACACCTAGAGAACCTATAGTTTCAAGCAATGGGAACAAAAGTTGTAAATTGAACTAGTGTTAAAATGTAATTCTCAAAAATTCAAACTGGAAACGAGTTTGAGATCTATATTTTTTAATAAATTCGGATTTAGAATGGGTACTTTTAACTCAAACCTAATTTTGGATCAGGGTAGACCGAATTGGACTGAAGTGGACCAAATGAACCGAATTTGACGAAATAGACCAAGTGGACTGAGATAAATCAAATGGATCGAATAGACCGAATAGATAGAATTGGACCATGTGGACCCTAATGATCCAGATGGACCGAATAGAACAAATTGGATCAAATGGACGGAAGTGGACCGAGTAAACAGAATTGGACTGAATAGACCAATTGGACTGAAATGGGCTGAATAGACAGAATTGGACCGCATGGGCCGAATGGACCAAGTAAACCAAATAGGATCAAATGGATTGAATAAACAGAATTTGACTGAAGTGGACCAAATGAACCAAGTGGACTAAAATGGATTAAAATGCTATGCCAATGTGGCTCAACAGAAACGTAAACGTAGCAATAATAAATACTACGCTTTAACTTTGAGATATTATATAGATATAGAAAGGAATTTAAGTTTATATCAAAACACAATTTACATGGCTATGAAATTGAATGTGCCTACCAATTGTTTAAGTAATAAATTATTATAATGTCTATCTTTTATTCTTTGGTTTCATTTTAATTTTAGTTAAGATAACATTATAATTTTGTGATGACTTTTGATCATCATGTCAATTCTCTTATTCCTTAAAATATGTGAAATTTGAATAATAAAAACGGTAGGGACTCAAAATGTCTTGAACCCTGGACAATAAAATTTATAGAGTGTGGATGTAAGAACTAGCTCCGGTAAGTAGAGAAAGACGTCGTTCTGGCGCGGCAGAAAGAATTTCAAAGTAAATGAAGGACAATCCCCTCTTTTCTTTCTCCTCGGCTAGGTTTTAAGTGAATATCTCTCTAGATTCTTTTCTCTCCTATTTTTCTCTTTTTCTCCCAAAAGTCCCTCTCATGTATTCCGATTTCACTTTATATACCACCTTCTTCGTCCTGCTTTCACCGTACATGTGTAGGTTCATTTTGAGAATTTCCTTCTATCCCGTCTAGAACTTCCCGGATCCTCCGCTTAGTGGTTATAAGGCTGCTTGGTTACTGTTCAGGTATCACCTCCACATTAATGCGGCCAGAGAGTTAGGTGGGAAGCATTTAATGTGGAGGCAGTAGCTTTTAGGAGATATTTGTTACCTTTTCCGGTTCCTCCTTTGATCAATATTCATTAGTTTAGTTTGCATGTAACTCCGCGAAGCTCCTTGACAACTAAAATAGTTACATCCACTTCGCAAGCTGGTTTGAGGAATGGATCTCATCCTCGGACAGAGGAGTATCCTCGGACGGATGAGTGTCCTCGGACTGGGCCGTTGGGCCACAAGCCCACCTTCTATGGACTCTGTTAATTTTTCGGGCAACGGGCCCCACAAAAACTTATAAAGTTTAGTTGTATATTAGGCAAATATTACACACTATAACATAAGTTAGAAGAATATAGATCACCTTAAAATACTATTAATCAAACATACCAAAAAATAATAGAATGGTATATTTATAGAGATAAAAATAAAATAAAAAATACTTGTACAAGTTTATAAAAATTATACAATACTTGAAGCATTTTTTTTTTAATTACATCTCATTATAAAATAGTTATATATTCCCACGCATTGCATGAGATTTCATCTAGTTCACTTATAAAATGTATAGCCAAATTTTGATTATACAATCAAATTATATATATATTATTGGGGGCCAGCTAGGGGGCAATGGCCTCTTTGATCTGTAAGTGGTTCTGAACTTCTGTCCCTGCTCAAGATATCTACTGCCATTGAATAAACCATAGAAGTACCTTTAAAATACTAATGAGATATATAATGCCTCTGTGAGTTTGGCAAAGTATTTTCGGCTTAGACACTATACAGCATGGAATGCTTACCAAATGTAGCTCGGCAAAGATGAAAGTATCTATTGTAACGCATTCCAGTTTTGGCTGATTCATGGAGTTGTAATAGCAAGTAGATGGTGTAAAGTTGCCACATGAAGAATAGAGTCAAGCATATGATACCTCATGTCCTGTACCACCAAATACAAAATAATAAGCCAGACAACTTTTTTGCTCTTTTTTTTTACCCCACAATTATTGAGTTGGTAAATTATCAATAGTAGGTAATAAAATGGTGACCCAATAAATATGAAAATCGATAACAACTTATCAATTTTTATCAAACACTTAAGCTACAATTATCCTATGCTAATGCTTTAAGATAAATTTCATAAGTCATTTAGAACTCAGACAGAAACTAACAAAAAGAATCAAAATTTAATGAAAAGAAAATTTGAATAAAGAAAGTGTACTTTTTGAAAAAAACATGGAAGTATAAACAAAAATGGAGCAGGACACTTCTAGCCTAGTAAGCAAGCATTTTGTGAAGTTATTGAGTTCAGCATTTGATAATGAACTTGTTCCTTAGAACGTGTAATAAAATTCTGCCTAACTCTGTGCTACTGAGCTGGATATGGGCTTTGTGCCATGCCATTTCAGAGTGTGAAATGGAAGAAAAGTCCTCAAGTCATCCTATTTTGGTACATGGATACTCATCCCTGTATGAGTAGCAAAAAACTTGGTTGGTCCACTTGCAAACAGCTTTTTATTCTTTTTGGTCAGTTGTTTATAAGATGGAATCAAAGCCTGGTTACATTTATTTGGTTAAAATCATGTGAAACCCCTATTGGGGATGTCTTTTGGTCTATGTGTGCAAGACTCATAATCCTGTCTCAATTTTAAAGTAAACCATTGTTTTTGTAGAGCAAGGCAGATGGTTTAAGCACCAAAACAAGGAGTGTAAGAAATAGACTTTGCAGCGGAATTTAAATAATCGGTTTTTTCGGCATACCTCTCTTGGCCTAAGCCGATGATCGCACAGGAGCTTTGAGATTGTTCTACGTTGTCTAGAGCTAGCCTCCACACAGACCAGCTATCCAAACACGTTTTGAATTCCAGTTTGAGCTACCCACGAACCAAAAACGTTTCTCCGACGGTGTTGCACACTACTAGAGTGATGCAAACATAACCCACAACCTAAGAGCCTCACAACACTCAATAAACACTATGAGAAATGCAGAATTCGTCCACACTCTAATGGTTATCATTCTTTGTGTTTATATACACTCAACTCCATTAATATTGAGTGGGATAATGGATTAGTGGGGTAGTGTAACGGTTTAATACCATTACTCCTAGATGTTACAATCTGAAGCAAATAGAGGGACATGCTCACATTGGGTGACTGTCCAAATTCTTTCAGTTTCTAACATCTCCCACTCATCCACTGTGGGCATGGCCCTATTATCCATCTCTCAATGTGTTTCTCAGTGCGTTCATACTGGCAAATAGGTTGTGCGACCGCCGAGCACACTTGAAAAACATATTTGGGAGCACTAAGCTAAATCTTATACCAAGACCAGCATAGCAACATCCCTAAAGTGTCTCGTTATGCCCTAGACATATATTAACACATCAAATCAAGCATCTCTAACCCCTCTTGAGTTTCATACTCAGACTTATACTTGATCCATCATGACTATCTAAATGTACTCATGATTATTTCGCTACCATAAGCACTATAACCTGTCGACAGTGAGCACAAATATAAGGATGTGTTACAAAAATAGTCTTCCCTTTGCACTCATGTCCTTTAACTTTGGTCCAATTGCTTTCCCAGCAATGTCCCTTTAGACCGAATCAAACATGGCCATATGTAACATGCCAAAGTAGCAGACATCAAAACCTTAGCTTCAAGACATAGTCAAAAGTAATAAGGGCACAAGTAGGATCTTAATGAAAAGATCCATGGGACTCACACGGTGAAGAAGCAGGGATTTATTCTCTCACCTCCGCTTTTGGTCGAGCAAGCACATGTAGTATGAAATACATGCTACGGTGGAGTTCTCTTAAGTAAGAGCGTATGTCTTAACTCAATACACCGTACAAAACTTAGTCTAGACACTACTTAAGCGCCTAACTCGAGTCCTTTATTCACTTGCCACCTCAGGCATCAAATACGGTCTCGCATTTGGCTAACCACAGGCTACATGGATCATGGGCTATCCATGTACGGTCTAATCAAGATAAATATATTATAAACCTCATCTTAGTCCCAACTAAGGCGACATCTGTTTGTGTCAACTATCTATATATGCTACATAAGCATTGAATGACACAATTGTCTCATCTATGCTCACTACTCAAGTGCCAGAGGCGATCGCTCGGGTGAGTGAGACGACCTAAGCCTGTCGACATACCTTTCATACCACAGAACTCATCATATGGTATATGTGTGTGTAAACATACATATTATTATTAACTGAATAACATCATATGTATTTAAAACAAAATATCCCAAAAGAGTACAATAAATGGTAACTAAAAACAACATATCATCATATTCTACGTAGCCCTAAACTCTTAACATGAGCTTGAAAGACATCTCTTCCTATAGGCTTTGTAAGAGGATCAGCAATCATTAGGCTTGTAGAAATGTGTTTTAGAACCACTTCATTGTAAGCAACCATATCTCGAATGTAGTGATATCGTATATCAATATGTTTGGTTCTACCATGATACTTAGAATCTTTAGCATAGGCAAGTGCTGCCATGCTATCACAATGTACCGTAATGGGATCCGAGGCATCCTTGACAACCTCAAGATTTTGAAAGAACCTTCTCAACCAAACTGCTTCCTGAACAGCTGCTGAACATGCTACATACTCTGCTTCCATAGTTGATAATGCTACACAGGGTTGTTTCTTGCTACTCCAAGTGATGGCGCCATTATTTAGCAAGAAAGCATATCCAGATGTAGATTTGCGTTCATCTAGGTCACTACCCCAATCAGCATCACTATAGCCAATCATACGCAAATCTAAACCCTGATAACAAAGGATGTAGTCCGCTGTCCCTTTAAGATATCTTAATATCCTCTTGACAGCTTTCCAATGAGCAAGTCCTGGATTAGACTGAAATCTGCTGACTAATCCAACAGCATAACATATATCGGGCCGAGTACACATCATTGCATACATCAAGCTTCCAACTGCATTAGCATAAGGAACACGAGCCATCTTTTCTTTTTCATCTTGAGTCTTAGGACACATATCAAGGCTTAAGCTCTCATTTTTGGCAACTGGAGTATCTATGAGTTTGCAATTATGCATTTGGAAACGCTCAAGAACTTTCTTAATGTAGGTTTGTTGTGATAAACCTAAAAGTTTCTTTGAGCGATCCCTAAGGATTTTAACCCCTAGAATATAATCTACCTCACCCATGTCCTTCATCTCAAAGTTAGAGGACAACCACCCTTTTATGGCGATAATCATCTCCATATCATTACCGGCCAATAATATGTCATCGACATACAATGACAAAATAATGAAACTTCCCTTGGATCGTTTTACATAGACACAGTGATCTTCTTCGATCATCGTAAACCCATTCGATAGAACAGCTCGATGAAATCTCAGATACCACTGTCTAGATGACTGCTTTAAACCATATATAGATCGCTTAAGTTTGCACACTTTGTGCTCTTGACCTTTGGTCACAAAGCCAATAGGTTGATCCATATAGATTTCTTCATCTAGTTCTCCATTGAGAAAAGCTGTCTTAACGTCCATTTGGTATAATTCCAAATTCAAGTTTGCAACAATGGCCAGAATGAGTCGAACAGAGGCAAACCTCACAACTGGAGAAAAGGTTTCCTCATAGTCAACACCCTCCTTTTAAGTGTATCCTTTGGCCACTAATCGAGCTTTATACCTTTCTATTGACCCATCCGCCTTGCGTTTGACTTTAAGAACCCATTTGTTCCCAATTGCTTTACGCCCTGACGGTAGGTCTACCAGATCCCAGACCTGATTAGTCCTCATAGACTCCATTTCATCATTCATTGCTTTCATCCATTCATCACTAACAGAAGATGAGAGGGCCTCTTGCACAGTTCTTGGCTCATCATCATCCTATGAAGCAATCATGAAAGCTTCCCCCTCAATCTCAAAACGACGACGAGGAATATTTCCACGGTTGCTTCTACGTGGCTGAGGTTGTTGTGGACTAGCTTCTAGTGGTGTGCTCCCACTAGGTTGTGAGTCGCTCCCACTGTTTCTAGGAGTTTTAGGAATTTCTTCCTTGTCCTCTACTAGTCTACTTGGGGCGCCTACCTCTTGATCCATCATTTCATAAAGAGTCAAGTTCTTTTCAACCTCACCTATGTTAGGGAATTCACTTTCAATGAAATCAACATCACGTGACTCCAATTCAGTTATACTTCCATCAGGTTGTTCACCTATCAACACATAGCCTTTGGAATGCTTAGAATACCTTATAAAGATACACTTCTTTCCTCTAGGCCCCAACTTCCCATATCTATGAGAAGTATTGTGAACATAACCTATTGAACCCCATGGCCGCAAGTTATTCAAGTCAGGTTTCTTGCCGGTCCATAGTTCATAAGGTGTGGAAGATACTGATTTAGAGGGCACTCGGTTAAGTATATAGGCTGCAGTCAAAAGTGCATCCCCCCAATACGAAATCGGTAGGTTAGCTTGCGCCATCATTGACCTAACCATCTCTAGTAGTGTTCGATTTCTCCTTTCCGCCACACCATTTTGTTGCGGTGTATAAGGCATTGTTAACTGCCTTGCAATTCCCTTTTCATCACAGAGCTCCTTAAATTGCTCAGATAGATACTCACGCCCATGATCAGTTCTAAGAGCCTTAATGCTCTTGTCTAATTGATTCTCAACCAATATCATGTATCGTCTAAAGCAATCTAAAGCCTCAGACTTATGAGAAATCAAATAGACATGACCGTAACGTGTAAAGTCATCTATAAATGTGATGAAGTAGAAACTTCCATGCCTTGCCCTCACATTCATTGGACCACATATGTCAGAGTGGATTAGTTGCAATGGAAAAGATGCCCTTGTGGCTTTTCCAAATGGTTTTCTTTTTGACTTTCCCACAAGACAATGTTCACATGTGGACAAAGTGACCTTAGCGAGATTGCCCATAAGGCCTTCTCTAGCTAACCTAGTCATCCGCTCTTGCCTTATATGACCAAGCCTAGCATGCCATATAATTGAATTATCAGAAGCATTATCAGATGAAGTCAAAAAAACTGAACTATCATTATTATAATATTCAATATCCAAGATTAAAAAACCATTTGAAATAAAACCACGACCATAATAAACTGTTCCCAAATGCAATAAAACATAATTATTCTCAAAAATAAACCGGAAACCAAGTCTTAACAAAGTAACTACGGAAAGTAAGTTCCTCCGGATCTCTGGAGCATACAACACGTCATGGAGCAACAGAGTGCGACCACCTCGCAATTCTAGCTTGTAAGTACCAATTCCAAGTACCTCCACGCTAGCTCCGTTTCCCACCTTGATGTCTCTACACCCAACAGGAATCCGGCAGTACTCCACAAATCCCGCTCTATCTCTCGCTACATGTTCTGTTGCTGCTGAGTCTACAGTCCACATAGGAGCAGAATTAGCAACAAGGACATGACTAGTTACAAAAACATGGTGAGATATAGGATTAGTTGTTACCTTTTTGGGCTCAGTGCATTCACGAGCAAAATGTCCTTTCTTTCCACAATTATAACAAGTCAACTTAGACTTATCCTTCTTTGCGCGCTTTCCTCTAGTATTGCGCTTGACAAACTTAGCCTTCTTAGGCGGTGGCCCATTAGGTCTCTCTTGTCCAGGAGCGTAATCTGGTTGCTTGCGTTTAGGCCTAGATGCCTTACGCGAGCTAGTCTCAGCCATGTGCACAGAACTAATCGGCTTGGCTGCTTCAAGGCGCTCAGCTTCAAGTTCCAAGTGACGAGCCACATCATCAAATGTTTTGATGTTCTCATTATGTGTTAAGTTTTGACACATCGTCTCCCATGAACTTGGTAGTGAACGAATCACTGCCTGGACTTGTTGTTCATCAGTAAGATTGTTTCCAGCAGATTTGAGCTCTCGAATCATGGAGGACATCGCCCTAAGATGCTGCTTCATTGTATGTTCAGAGCGCATCTTATATGAATCAAATTTCATTGTTAAGCCACGCAGTCTAGTGGCCGATGTCCCTCCATATCTTAGTTTTAGAGCTTTCCACATGTCTTGTGCAGTTGTATATTGCTCAAACTCACCAATCAAGTCATTGTGCATGCTGCTTAACATTGTAAAGCGCGCACACAAATCCTTCTTGCGCTAGCTTTCATAGGCAGCAAGATCACGTTGGTGTTGTTCAGTGCTTCCCTCATCGGGTTTACTCAACGAATGAGTTAGAGTCTCTAGGACTTCTTGCTCATTCAGCACATACTGGATTTTGCGGTGCCAAATATTGTAATTTTCACCATCCAATTTCTCTCCTTTATTGAGATCAGCAACTATACCTTTAGAAGCCATTTCACTACAAAATTTCACAAATGGGACATTATACACACATCTCAAAAATTTTGACGTTCGATCAAAAATAAACTTAGATAATTAACACACGTCGCAAGATCGAAAATTTGCTAAGCTTCCTAATCATCTCTTGCGCCACTAGTGTTTATTACTAAGCTTAATTTTAATCTATTCGTGCAAAATTATGTATGGGAGATAACACAACTCAACCATACTCCCACTATTCCATATTTCAATTCTAAACATATTTACAAAATATATGTATTAAAAATAATTCACCAATATTATCAATTAACTATTAAGCCAAACAAGCTATCACAATTTAAACTCATGAGAACAATTCATATAGGCATTTCATTATTTCACTAAGAAATAATTATTTCTTTGTCGCGTTAAATATAATATTTAACGTTGTGTTAATATTTTTAATACCATATTTCACTAAGAAATAATAATGGAATTAAATAATTTGCAAAATTAAATCAATTCCATATCATTGAAGCATATACCTTTTATGTTTTAAAAATAAATGCTAAGTTGAATAATACATTTCACCTAAAGAAACTCATTCATCAATAGGCTTAATATGTATATAATAGGAAAATCTCGCAAAAGACAAAAAGACCCAAACGTGGCAGATGGGCTTATCTTTCCAATATATACCAATAATAATAGAGTAAATACATAGGAATCTATTGTGTGACCATTCCTTTTTATATTTAATAACGGTAAAACATGTAACAGCCTTTTTTTTTTTTTTTTTTTTAATAATAGGCATAAACGTTTCACCTCTTTAATAGGCATAAACGGGCCCATTGTACAGTATACGTAAAAAGAATCTGAGCAAATAAACACTATTTAAGTAACAAAATATTGTGGGACCTCTTTTGGTTTTTTGATTGGCTGTCACTTTAAGCCTTAATGCAAGTGGAGCTGCCACAAGCCCACGTGGTTGTCTTCAACCTCCAGCATCAATTACCTTTCGGTAAAATACGAGTTTCAAATATAAACTTCAAAGTCTTATATCTTCTTCATTTTAAGTCCATTTTTAACGTACCATATATCAATTTAAAGCTTATAACACATAGATCCATAATATGAAATCATATTTTGTAAACAGAAATCATATAAGAGCAGTTTTGTCCTTAAAGTTTCGGTATTCTAAGTTTTGTTAAGCTATATCTCATGGCACACTTAGAGATTTGCTACAAAACTTAAGGTAGATATTAATACATGTAATATAAACAACATATATTAATTTCAAGGCACGAAATGCTCAGAATCAAAACTTGCCATTGAAGGCCATGTGAGGTGCAAAGAAATTCATAGCATATCACAGCAACATAAAACGCATTAGGAGCTAATCATATATGCCTATGACATCGAGAACAACCTATAAACGCTCTGATACCAATGTAAGAAATAGACTTTGCAGCGGAATTTAAATAATCGGTTTTTTCGGCATACCTCTCTTAGCCTAAGCCGATGATCGCACAGGAACTTTGAGATTGTTCTACGTTGTCTAGAGCTAGCCTCCACACAGACCAGCTATCCAAACACATTTTGAATTCCAGTTTGAGCTACCCACGAACCAAAAACGTTTCTCCGACGGTGTTGCACACTACTAGAGTGATGCAAACATAACCCACAACCTAAGAGCCTCACAACACTCAATAAACACTATGAGAAATGCAGAATTCGTCCACACTCTAATGGTTATCATTCTTTGTGTTTATATACACTCAACTCCATTAATATTGAGTGGGATAATGGATTAGTGGGGTAGTGTAACGGTTTAATACCATTACTCCTAGATGTTACAATCTGAAGCAAATAGAGGGACATGCTCACATTGGGTGACTGTCCAAATTCTTTCAGTTTCTAACAAGGAGAATAAATCTTGTTGATCTAGCTGGTTCAGAGCAACAAAAAGTTAACTGGTGCAGCAGGGCTACGTTCAAAGCAAGCTAGAAATATTAATAGATCACTTTAACAGCTTGGGTATGGTCAAATATATATATATATATATATATTCTTTCATGTGAAAATGCGTTTTCTGTGCAGTTTACCAATTGGTTAATATTGCTGTATGTACAAACCTGTCAAAAGTATCTATGATCAATTAGGTTTAATATGGCATAGCACATGTTTGAGTTCTCTATTTGAAGTCATCATATGATTGATCCATCCACCTTTATAATTATTTCAGTAATCCTATTGATACAGAATGGGTGAATGGAGTTTGATATTATGTTATTTGAGTACTACATTGAATGAGATGAGATGTCAAAGGAATGGAAAATAATGGAGAAGGAAGATTATTAACTTCTAATGATATGATTTTTTGAAAATAAAAATGAAACAGTGTAGAAAGGAGGTAACACATTAAAGTGTAAGCTCTAAAAGATGAAGTGAATAGTGCAAAACCTCCTGAATTTTTGGTCAAAATAAAACTTTACACTAGCTTCTAATTTGAGAAATACCCAAATTGATCCTTAATTTAAGGATCTAAATCTAAGGATTGAAGTGCATATGGAATAGGTTCAGCTCATTGCACTCTTTTCAAGATTTATGCAGTTGTCCATTCAAGTCCCATAATTAATTCAGGATATCAAAAAATAAAATAAAAGTGAATTCCTCTAAATACAGAGCGAATGTGGTGAATGCATTCTATGACTCATTGAAGTTGGTGCAATTGAATTTGTATAGTAGGAGCATTGAGAATTCTATAAGATCAGATAAATGCAAGAAAAACCATGATCTGTATGAATCTTAAATGAGTTTGACATGCAAGCCATTAGAAATTGTTTTAGTCAGTGATAGTTGCATGCAGACTCCACATGTAAGTAGTGGGTATTGTAGAACAAAAACTAATATATATCGAATTAAAAAATCAAGAGAGAATTTTTTATTTTTTGAGAGAGAAATATATTGAGTTAGAATATAAAAGTGTTATATTTGTGGCACGACCATTGTCCCCAAGTGAATATCAATGCAAGCAGTAAATGGGGGATGAAAGGAAAAAAATTGACAAAGAAAAGCAAAAAATCCTTTGAGTGGATAGTGAAAACTAAATTCTTTTGTGTTTTCCAGTACACAAAATTGAATATGTGGGTATGACTTCAAGTAAATGAATCAACAAAATGAATTAGGTAAGAGTTAAAACAAATGACTACAACTCCCATGACTCAAATGGAGGTCACTTAGAGTCATGATTCATGACATTACGTAATGTCGAGAATTATTAAGTAGAAATATATTCTTAGCTCATCAAATGGAAGTCATTGAGGTCAAGAAATATTTTCTTAGCTCATCTATGCATAAATTTTTGAATAATTACCAAGCAAAAATGTGAGGGATAATTCGGCAAGCACAGTCTCTGAAACTTTTTTAATTTTGATGGAGTTTTTGCTGCCATGTCCAATTATATGCTCTGACTGCTTACTCTTAATCCACATAAAACAAGGAAAGAGCTTGTTTTTCTTGGCCATTTACTTCAATTTTTACAATGCTTGTGTCAAAAAATATATCATTGGGCTTTTGGGTTAGGCTTAGCCGCTTAGGCCCAGGACACCGCAGATCAAATGCCATAGATTCACTTATCCTCATTATATCTTCATTCTTCTCCTCCTTATGTATGACAACATAAACAACATAAAGGGGAAACAGACAGACAAAATCCTAAAACCTTAAACTTGGTCCCTTCGTGAATCTTCCTGATGTCTCAGAACGCTACAACAACAGTGCGTGCGCTTCTTACAGACGACGTCGTGGAAGGCATCCTGGGTCAGCTACCAGTGAAATCCTTAACCCGCTTCAGGTGCGTTTCTAAATCTTGTGACTCCATCATCACTGACCCCACTTTCATTACCAAACACTCACAGTGGGTATTTGCTATACACTACAGGTTTCTACAGTGTACGGTTGTGTACGGTTGTTTGCAACATAGTTGGTTTCTGTAATGGCTTGTTCTGCATGGCTGACTATGTTCTTAAGTCACATTATATATCTGTGGAACCCAAGTATTAGAATGTTTAAGAAGCTTCTAGCTACTCCCTTTACTGGCGCGGGAAACACCTGCGTTATCGGACTTGCTTATAATTCTCAAAACAATGACTTCAAGATTCTTAGACTTGTGTATTTTTTTTTTTTGGACAAGAGGCCGAAGCCGAGATTTACAGCTTGAGTACAGATTCGTGGAGAAAGGTTGTAATATCGATGGAGTCCTTAAGAGGGTATGAACCCAACTTTGGAACTATTGGTCAGTTTGATCCACCCTGTATATTTTTTAATGGAGCGTTGCACACTGTAGCAATCACTAGTCGCCACCGTTTCATTCTGTCCTTTAACGTCAATGATGAGAGCTTCCGTGAGATAAGGTTGCCTCCTGATCACTTAGACTTGGATGATGTGCCTGTATGTTGGACTGAACTTGCAGTGTTCAAGGGATCCCTGGCTGTTTTCATTTACACTGATGATCATTGGGGTGTCTTCTGTCACATATGGGTTATGGAGGAGTATGGTGTGGCCGAGTCTTGTATTAAAAAATATATGGTACCAATGATTTTGAATAGTCATTCCTATGGTAATGGCTGCACTGATAATGGTGAACTTCTGATTAAGACTGCCACTGGGCTGGTTTCAATTGACCCTGAGAGTCGAAATCAGAACATTCTTGCAATTGAAGATGCTGATTGGGTGGGTTGCACAGCTAATTCATTGGAGAGCTTGATTTAACTCGATGGCGGTAAGTAAATGTGAAAATTCACTTTAGCTATTCTATCATTCTCAGTTTTGCCACCATCATTGTGAAAATTAACTTTAGCTAGTATAGCTTAATTTGTATATAACTTTAGCTAATTAGCTAGTACATTTGATCCGGAAACTAAGGTTGTAAATGTTTACTTCCTTGAGTTTAAGAAATTTCTCAATATGAATGGGTGAAGTTAGCTAAATTATTTTTGAGGAATGATCAAATGGGGATTTCAGATGGCTAAGCCATTCTGTTCTATTGTGCTTTTGCCATTGACCATACCAAAACCCTTTAGTCTAAGTGGCCCGCTTAGCAATATTTAGTTCCATGGCTATTTGTGATAGAATATAGTTGTCACTTGTTCTCAAGTCCAACAACTAGCAGTAGCTGAAATTTTGCTTCCTTTCAGACGTTTAAAACAATGGAATCCTAATTGACCATAAGTTAACAGTAGCAAAAACCAAAATTGCATTAATATTACTAGTAGGTGTTGATGTAACAATGAAGTAGGACAAATTTGAAGTGCCTCCAATATGCATGTGTTGGACTTTAGACAGAAAATTGGCCTCTCATTTGAAGTATCTCTCATGGCTGGAGATGTATCCAATATGGTCTCCAAAGAGTATCTGGAGATTAAAAAATGTTTTAAATTTTGGATACAGTTTGATATGTTGTGGATGCAATCAAAGACACGGCCTTGACACGATCTTGATGCGGGAGTTGCTTAAATTGGGAAAAAAAAAACTAGTTGGTTTCACTTTGAACGAGTCAAAACCCTTCTCTTGTTTTTCAGTAGACTCTCTCTCTCTCTCTCTCTCTCTCTCTCTCTCTTAGACACACACACATACACTTCGATCTTATACCTACTCATCAATTGATCATGATTTCCTGGTCACGGGGGTTGATGAATATTGTTTTAAGGAGTTGCCATTTGTCCGTATGCTTATTGTATCTTGTGTTGGTATTGATGCTTCCTTAGATTAATTTGAATCATGTTGCTGATTGTCATCAAGTTTTGTATTGGTGAATGTTGCCTTTAAATTCTACTTCTGAACCCTAAATTACCTATTAACAATAGAAAATAAAAAGGGAAGGAATTGACTGAAATTAGAGAATTGAATATGGTGATTCAAGGTTCTTATCACCGATTAAGGAGTTGTATTGATGTAGAATATTGTTGTAGTGTTATGTTAAGAAGCTTAATACTTAAGATTAATATTAATTAAAAAGAGGTAGTGGAGATCTCAGGGTTTATTTTTGATGATATTAAGTTAGTTTTAGACCCAAGGGGAGGGGAAAGAATGTCAAAATTTTGATTGAAAGGTTGATTTTTTTTTTTGAAAAAAACATATCTTTGCTTCATCACTTTGAGACATTGAAGGATAAAAACTTAAAGTGCCCTAGGCCCCTAGCTTTTAAGTGCTCGAATGTCCAAGTGTAGGGCTCAAGCATCTTAAGGTATATTTCATAGAATAGATTAAAACAATAAAATCCTAATTGACCATAATTTAACAGTGCCAAAATCGAAAATTGCATTAATATTACTAGTAGGTGTTGATGTAACATTGAAGTAGGACAGATTTGAAGCACCTACGATATGCATGTGTTGGACTTTAATAGGAAAAGTGGGCTCTCATTTGAAGTATCTCTCATGGTTGGAGATGTATCCAATATAGTCTCCAAAGAGTATCTAGGGATTAAAAAATGTTTTAAATTTTGGATACAGTCTGATATGTTGTGGATGTGATCAAGACGGCCTTGATACGATCTTGATGTGGGAGTTGCTTAAATTGGGAAGAAAAACTAGTTGGTTTCACTTTGAATGAGTCAAAATCCTTCTCTTGTTTTTCAGTCTCTCTCTCTCTCTCTCTCTCTCTCTCTCTCTCTCTCTCTCTCTCTTAGACACACACACACATACCCTTCGATCTTACACCTACTCATCAATTGATCATGATTTCCTGGTCATGGGGGTTGATGGATATTGTTGCATTTGTGTTTGCACTTTGAAGGAGTTTGTGCATTTTGAAAATGTTTTTGAAGGATTTGATGCTTGTAATTTATTTTTGAATCTGATAACATAAAATATACCTAAAAGGGTAGATGAGTTAATTAATTGTTGTATATCCTAGTTATAAAGCCAATGAGCAGTGGTTATAAATGGCACTTCCTTATCTCACTTTTGATGTTGGGTATATTATATATATTCTTTTTTTAGGAGTTGCCATTTCTCCATATGCTCATTGTATCTTGTGTTGGTATTGATGCTTCCTTAGATTAATTTGAATCATGGTGCTTATTGTCGTCAAGTTTTGTATGGGTGAATACTGCCTTTAAATTCTACTCCTGCACCTTAAATTACTTATTAACAACAGAAAAAGGGGGAAGGAATTGATTAAAGTTAGAAAATTGAATATGGTGATTCAAGGTTCTTATCCTCGATTAAGGAGTTGCATTGTTGCTGAATATTGTTGTAGTGTTATGCTAAGAAGCTTAATACTTAGGATTTATATTAATTAAAAAGTGGTAGTGGAGATCTCAGAGTTTATTTTTGATGATTTAAGTTAGGTTTAGACCCAAGGGAAGGGGAAAGAATGTCAAAATTTTGATTGGAAGGTTGTTATTTTTGAAAAAACATATCTTTGCTTCATCACTTTAAGACATTGAAGGATAAAAACTTAAAAGTACCCCAGGCCCCAAGCTTTTAAGTGCTGGAATGTCTAGATGCAAGCATCTTCAACCCTAAGCTATATTTCATAGATGAGAGTAAAACACAAAAATAAGGTCAGGTTAACATCTTGTCTCACATCTGGATTCATTACTCTTCTATGAGGTTTGTGCATAAGGCTTGCCATTTGCAAGATTAATTAAAAAAAGAGTTGTTATTTAGAAAAAGTGTTTCAAGCTAATAGCTCCTACTTTTTATAACTTGTTCCAATTATTCTCAAAGATTGTATTAATGTTAGTATTAATGGTTAGAGTTGCCGCTCACAAGCTTGTTTTACTTGTGTTTGAATCCCAATGGGAGTTAAATACTATCCATATTTGAGAATTATAGATGATTGGGTCATTAATTGCTATTTGCTATTTTTTTGGTGTACGAGTCAATTTTTGTTTTGTTACAGGGCTTAAAATGTAGATTTATAAAATATGAAACACAGGGCTTTTCTAGCCTAGTAAGCGGGCATTTTGTGAAGTTATTGACTTCAGCATTTGATAATGAACTTGTTACTTAGAATGTATAACAAAATTCTACCAAACACTGTTTGGTGCTACTGAGCTGGGAATGTGCTTTGTGCCACACAGCTTCAGAGAGTGAAACTAAGGAAAAGCCTTCCGGTCATCCATTTTTGGTACATGGATACTCTTTCCTATCTGACTTGAAAAAATTTGTTGGCCTACTTTCAAATAGCATTTGTCTTTTTGGTTAGTTGTTTCTTAAAATGGAATTGCCTAGTTAGATGTCTTTGGTTCAAATTATGTGAAATCTCTATTAGGGGTGTCTTTTGGTCTATCTATGGAAGATTCATAATTCAATCTCGGTTGTTAGGCAGTCCTACCTGCAAGGGGGTCGTCTTAACCTAATTAACATATATTTTGCACCCACTTCCTTACTTAAGTTTATTTTGGATTGGATGCTTTAAAAAACCAAACAAACTATAAATACATCTGTTTCTTTATTGTTTCATGCCACTGAGTAGAGCAAGGCATATGTTTTTTTTTTTTTTAGAGGAAGGCATATGGTTTTAAGCACCTGTAGAACAAGCAGAATAAATCTTTTTGATCTAGTTGGTTCATAGCAACAAAAGTTAACTGGTGCAGCAATGCCGTGTTTAAAGCAAGTTGGTAATATTAGTAGATCACTTTCATAGCTTAGGTATTGTAACACCCGCCTCACTTAAATTTAATTTAGTTCCTTCTAAAGTGGAGTTGATGAATTATTTAATTTATTTTTAAGGTGATATTATTTTATATTATGATATCTACAAAGAAAAAGAAAAAAAAGATGTAAATAGAGTATGACTAAACAAAGCAAAATCATCTCAATAGCTAATGCAAGAGCTTTTGGTGGCTGGCTTATCTATTTTATTTTAGTAAGAGGATTTTTAATTAGTAGTGGAAAGCTTAGCACTTAATAAATCATTTTTTTTATGTATTAGGTTCGAGGGACATCAACTTGGATAGTTGAGGTCTAACGCGTTTTGGTGGTTTGAGGTAAGTGGACTTCAGAACATGACGTCTCTCGAGACGTGTATATTTATATATATTTTTGGTAAAAATATATTTATATATACATAATTGCAAAAGTGAAGTTTCCAAAAACTTATACTATTGTTAATGCTTTATACATACTCGAATTTTATTATTTCTTATATATTATTTTGAAACTATATATATGCTAAGAATGACTCAAAACTATATTTTTGAGAAAGTATTTGTCATATGATATATGATTGGTATTGACAATATTGTAATAAAGTAAGAATGTTTTCAAATGATCAGCTAGATAGTCTGCAACCTCTGCCAACACAGGGTTAAGAGTTGGTCTTCAGCCGATGTAATGTTATTATGGTGTGGTGCAGTGTTATTGTTTGCCCGTCAGAGCCAATGTTATTATTTTCTCTTTGGAGCCAGTGTTGCCTCTTTGAGGTTAGTATTATTGTTTCCCATGGGAATCACCCGCTGAGTGTTTAGCAGTTTATGTCTTTGTTTGACTAATGTTTAATGTTTTCCATATCAAACTATTGTTTTATTGTTATTGACCTTTATAAGTGAAAAAATTGTTTTTTACTATAATATATTGTTTCTACCTATTTATTATATTTTGGCCAATTAAAGTGGTTATTATTTTATTTAATGATTACAGCGTTATAGTTAAATGTTTTATTCTTTACAGTTTTACAAAGTATATTATATTACTGTTAAAACTATTTGTAAATGTTTTGTAAAGCTTATATTTTATCAATGATACTATTGTTTTGTTTTGAAAGACATCCTCATGTTATGTAGTCCTTTATTGAATTTCTAGCTCACCCTCTTTTCCCACCCTTTCATATTAGAGCAATGAAATATATTTTGGTGGTATATCATTGGAGCCATAGATTGAAAACTTCTATTGGATTCGTGGTATATCATTGGAGCCATAGATTGAAGACTTCTTTTGGAGTTATGTTAGTTGATGGACTGTTTTAGTATATTTTTCTTAAGACAGTGAGTTTAGTATTCTTGAAATTATTTGGGATTGTATTTGAAGACTTTATTGATAAAGTTTTAGTTTGATGGATTATATAAGAAAGACTTGTTGGTTTGATTCTTATTTATGGATATTTAATTACACTTTGTTCCATTATAGCAAATGTTGATTATTTATAAGACAGGTCGTGCATCTAAATCCTTGGTATGGGTTTGGGGTGTTATAGGTATGATCAAACATATCTTCTATCTTGTTTGGTTTAGTTTACCAATTGGTCGATATTGATGTATGTACAAACCCGCCAAAAACATATATGATCAATTAGGTATAATATGGCATAGCACATATTTGAGTTCTCAATTTGATGTCATCATGATTGATCCATCCACCTTCAAAATATTTTAGTAATCCTATTGATTTAGAATAGGTGGGTTGATTTCTTTCCTATAATTGAATGCTACATTGAAGGAGATGAGATGTGTGAATGGAATGCAAAATAATGGAGAAGGAATATTTTTTTTTTTTTTTTTTTTTACGAGATAGAATTTCTACTCTAGTCTAATATAAGTGTATATATGTGTGAAGCTCCCTCCTGGAGAAGGAAGAATATTAATTTCAAATAATAAAATTTTTTTTTTGAAAATAAAAAATAAAACAATGAGAAGGAAGTTGGTAAGAAGGTAAACACATTTAAGTACAAGCTATAAAAAATGAAGAGAATACTGCAAAAAATGGTCAAAATCAACCTAAACTCCCTAATCTTCTAATTTGGAATTAGAAGCCACTGAACTTTGAGAAATACTCAAATTGATCCTTAATTTAAGCATCTAAATCTAAGTATTGAAGTGCTTATGGAATAGGTTCAACTCATTCCACTATTTTTAAATTCTGCATTGACTAAAACAATATCTGATGGCTCTAGTGGCACGTCAAGCTAATTTAAGATTCACACAGATCATGGTGTTTCTTGTATCTATTTGATCTTATAGAATTCTCAATTGCTGCCACTACACAAATTCAGTTGCACTAACTTCAATGAGTCCATATAATGCTACCCTAATATACGCATATTCAACAAATTTGATTTTTAATTGGAGAAATTCACTTTTCTTTTATTTTTTGATATCCCTAATTAGTTATGAGACTTGAATGGACAACTGCATAAATCCTATATGGGAATGAAAGGAAAAAATTGACGAAGAAGAAAAACAAAAGAGCCTTCGAGTGGCTAGTGGTAACTAAATTCTTGTATTTTTCGATGCACAAAATTGAACATGTTTGTAAGACTTTAAGTAAATGAATAATAAAAAAAAAATGAACTACGTAGAGTTAAAAGTAAATGGCTACAACTCTCATGACTCAAATGGAAGTCACTTAGTGGCATGATTCATAGTCTAGCTCCAATTTTCCAATGACATTACGTAATGTTGAGAATTATTAAAGAGAAATATATTCTTAGCTCATCAAATGGAAGTCATTGAGGTGAAATATATTCTTAGCTCATCTATGAATAAGTTGCTGAATAATTACCAAGCAAAAATGTGAGGGAGAATTCTACAAGCAAAATCTCTAAACCTTTTTAAATTTTAATGGAGTTTTTGTTGCTAGAAGTTGAGACTATTACTATTGAGTTGTGAAGAGGCTTGTGAAGAGGTTGAAGTGTGAAGATTGATGATGCGAGCTGGGAAAGTGGGAATTGGGTGGGGTAGATGAGAGCAAAAAAGCGGGGTTACTTTTGTTTTTCTTTCTCAACAGACATTTTCACGCCTCTTTGCTCTCCATTTCGAAGAGACAAGTTTTGTGTGAGCTTGGGTGAAAAATGCTTAGGCCCTACTTAAAATTTTCTTTCCCCCCTTCCAACCAAACAACACACAAACTAATTTTCTTTCCATTACTTTCCATCCACCCTATTCTACGCCCAACCAAACATACTCTTAATCCACATAAAACAGGGAAACAGCTTGTTTTTTCTTGGGCCACTTACATCAATTTTTACAATGCTTGCGTCAATAAAATATTATTGGGCTTTTGGGTTTTAGGCTTAGGCCCAAATGGTTCACTCATCCTTTATCTTCAGTCTTCTCCTCCAAATGAAAAAGAAAAACAGACAAAATCCTAAAACCTTAAACTTGGTCCCTTCGTGAATCTTCCTGATGTCTCAGACTACTACGACAACAATGCGTGAGCGTGTTCCAGACGACGTCGTGGAAGACATCCTGGTTCAGCTACCGGCGAAATCCTTAACCCGCTTCAGGTGCGTTTCTAAATCTTGCGACTCCATAATCACCGACCTCACTTTCATTACCAAACACTTCAAGCTCAACCTTAACCAATCCGAATCATTAATATCCACAAACACTCACAGTGGGTATTTACTATATACTACAAAGGTTAAGAATAGTTCACCATCTTCCAAACATTTGTGTACGGTTGTTTGCAACAATGACAGCACATTGACCCAGATTTCAAGGTTTGAAATCCCCTCACTTTTTGAAAAATATAGTATAGTTGGTTTCTGTAATGGCTTGTTCTGTCTAGCTAGTCGTGACAATGATCTTAATCACATTATATATCTGTGGAACCCAAGTATTAGAATGTTTAAGAAGCTTCTAGCTACTATCTTTACTGACAAGTACACCAAATCCGTTATTGGACTTGCTTATAATTCTCAAAACAAAGACTTCAAGATTCTTAGACTTGTGTCTTTTTTTGGGGACCAAGAGGCCGAAGCCGAGATTTACAGCTTGAGTACTGATTCGTGGAGAAAGGTAGTAATATCGATGGAGTCCTTAAGAGGGTATGAACCCAAGTTTGGTACTATTGCTGATACTGACCCAACCTGTATATTTTTTAATGGAGCTTTGCACACAGTAGCAATTACTAGTTGCCACCATTTCATTCTGTCCTTTGACGTCAATGATGAGAGCTTCCGTGAGATAATGTTGCCTCCTAAATACTTGGATAGATTGCCTGTAAATTTTGCTGAACTTGCAGTGTTCAAGGGATCCCTGGCTGTTTTCGTTTTTGTTCTTGGTCGTCGTGGTATCTTATGCCACATATGGGTTATGGAGGAGTATGGTGTGGCCGAATCTTGGACTAGAAAATATATGGTACCAATGATTTGGGTTTGGGAAAGTTATTTCTTTGGCTGCAGTGATAACGGTGAACTTCTAATTAAGAATGCCACTGGGCCAGTTTCAATTGACCCTGAGAGTCCAAATCAGAACATTCTTGCAATTGAAGATGCTGATTAGATGGGTTTCACAGCTAATTCAATGGAGAGCTTGATTTTACTTGATGGGGGAAAGTAAATGTGAAACTTAACTTTAGCTATTATATCGCTTACAGAGCTGAGAGCTTCAGTTTTTCCATCATCATTGTGAAAATTAACTTTATCTATTATAGTTTTATATGTATTTAAGTCTATGGAAACTCAAAGCTTTTGATGCTGAAACTAAGGTTGTAATTGTTTCCATCCTTGCGTTCAAGAAATATGTCAATATGAATGGGTGAAGTTGGCTGAGTTACATTTGAGGATTGATAGTTCAAAGTGCTCAATTGAAGTGAATCTTATTGGTTTTGTTTTTCTCTTTTCAGTGTGCATTTCTTATAAGCAAATTACAGCTTGAGAATGCTATGCTTAGGGTTTTTGGCCCTGTTCTAATATTCCTAGGTGATTTCAACCCTGGAGTTAAAACTATCACTTATCCTAATTTTTCGTTGTTTCTTTTCTTTTCCTTAGATTTTTTAGCAACCAAACAGTGACTCTGATTAATTAGGATTGTGGAGACAAAATTCAATAATGATTAGCTTTTTTTGTTTCCTTGATTTTGTTCTGTACTGGCTTTGTTTAGAGTCTCATTTGTTTGGTTCTTTTTTCCCTTTTAAGCCTCTGGCTGTTGCTAGAAAAATGGAAGGAAAATGATGGTTAAGTCAGTGTTAATATTAGTTTTTGCCCTACCATTTTTCAAATTAACATCAGTAGTGGCTAGAGAGAATGCGATGGTTTCAAATAGTAATAGTTTTGCTGTGTTTTTGTACCATATAATGTATATAGGAAGGAGGATTATTTAGCTGTTTGTGCTTGTGTTTGGTGAAAGTAATTGTGGGTGGCAATGCGTATTTAGGTTTGGGGAAATTTTCATTGAGTGCCATCTACTTATTTTTATACAGATTTGGTTATTATTGCCAGGAGTATCCAGAAATTTTGTGTATATTATAGGTGTTATCAATGTTGCTAGTAGCAACAAGATGCTTTAAGAGTATTCCATAGTAGTATAGTGCTTAGCAAATCCGAAATGTGCTCAAATGAGGATTTCAGATGGCTTAAGTAATTCTGTTCTATTGTGCTTTTGCCATGACTATACCGAAACCCTTTAGTCTAATTGGCTAGCTTAGCAGTATTTAATTCCATGGCTATTTGTGATAGAATATGGTGGTCAGTTGTTCTCAAGTCCAACAACTAGCAATAGCTGAAATTTTGCTTCCTTTAAGTTCAAAACAATGGAATCCTGTTTGACCATAATTAACAGTGTCAAAAACCAAAAATTGCATTAATTTCACTAGGTGTCGATGTAAGAAAGAAGTAGGACAGATTTGAAGTACCTCCCATATGAATCTGTTGGATTCTATTATTATTATCAGCAGCCGGCAGCCGCCACAGCAGTTGGCAGCATCGGCAGCTGCAGCAAGGAACTGTGGGGTAGCAGTATATCATTGCATAAGTAAAGAACTATTTTAGTGCAACAAGACTACATTATGTACAAAAGACACATAAGTATAAAGAAATACAGAACGATATTAGTAATATGAACTCCGTAATGAGATGCTATTAGTGAAACACCATGCCAGAGATTAATCAAATAAAGAACTAGTAAACATAGCTAACAATTGGGGTTATGGCAATGACAATTCCACCAAAATCAACATGTCGTAGGCTTGAGTTTGGTAATCAACCTCTCCCAAAATAATTGGGGATAAGACTGCTTGCTAACCTCTCTCAATTCTTGTAAAAGTGGGTGTTTTGTATAGTAGGTATGACCTTTTTTTTTTTTACTAAGTGTAGTAGGTATGACCTTTTATAAAGGTTTTAAAGGGGTGAGAACGGATGTTATTTGGGAGACACAAAAGAAGAGATATTTCTTCTCGTAACCTAAGCCCTAGGATTTTGGCTTTTGTTCCATTTTTTCAATTATCAAGATGATTTGGATCTACTTATGTGTTAGTTTACTGATTGGGAAAGTGTAAAACTAGTATGGTTATGCATTTTCTTCATGTCTTTGAATTTGCTTCATTTTTTCAGAAGTTGAATATAATAGCATTAAAATCTCCACTGATTTTTGGAGGATCTTGTGATAGACAACAATGCGCTATAGATACAATCATACAGCAAATTTCACAACTTTTTTTTTCACAATTTGTTGAATTAATAGATTATGATTAGTGTAACATCACTTTCATTGGGATCACCAGTGACATTACTATATCATTATTGTATACCAATCACAACCTTACACCTCAACAATTGTGAAAAATATTATGAAATTTGTTGTGTCATTAGACTAATTGTGTGACAAAATGTTTAGGTAATAGTTTGAATGCGGCCACCACACAAGATCAAGAATGGAGGTGATCTAATAGTTAAGAAGATTTCAAGTAATTCATTATCAATTAATGGATGAACCTTTGAATTTATTTGACTCAGTTGCTGACATTGAAGCAACATTGGCAAAATCCCTATCAAAGTGATTGTTTTCAGGTTGGAATTAAATGATTGTTGGTGTTAGATGCTAAATAAATATATCTTATTTGCAGGAAGATAACATCTTCCAGCTTGTAGGAGAGACCCTTGTTGAAAGTTATTTGGCTTGATTCAATAGTTCTGTCTTTGCATATGGACAGGTATTGTTTAGATTGCTTTTGTTTCTTTTCTATTTTGTTAGACAGGAAGCGAAAATACTTGAACCATTTGGGGTCGGGCCAATACCTTGTTGGAAAAAAAACATATCCAATGATCAAGGCTTAATCCCTTGTGTTTTTGAGAGACTCTTTGCCCATATAAATGAATCTCTTATTTATTGAGCTCATTGAAGCTTGTATCATTTTATTGAACTATAGTCCTAATTTTTTTTTTTTTTTGTATCATATTATTGAAGTATCAAATATGTTACAAAAATTATCAAAATTTAGGAGTTAGAATAACGTACCTCTTACCATCCAACCTATAATATTTCAATTAGCGTGGCTTGAAAAATCTCACCTCAATACCAGTGACAATTACAACGTACACTCTTGGCCACAATCAAAATCCCACCTAGAGCCATTCCAAACAACCCTAGTGTCCAATTAAACCACCACATTGGGCCATTTGCCTCTGGTTTCTTAATCTTAATCCACATAAAACATGGAAGAGCTAAAGTTAGAGGCAATGAGAAGCCTCCTCTAAGAACTTGAAGTTGACTTCCATAAAATGAGATGGTGATGGCTGAAGAGAAGCAGAAGAACCCAAAAATGACTCAGGAAATTGCTCGAAACCACCAAGGACATGGCTGCTTCATCCTGCTTGTGTATATAGACTCTAAGCCATCAAATATTGGCTTTCTATAGAGTTGGAGGGAGCTTACAACACTAAGTATGAGCAATATGCTTGTTAGTATATGTAAGGGCGCGATTTGGATCCTAAGCCCAAGAGGTAATAGGATTAAGGCCCAAAAAGCTCAACACAATGAATTTGTAGAGAGTGGGCTAAAAACTAGGCTTCAATGAATTGAACAACACTCACAATAGACTAAAGATGGTAAGAAAGTAAAGAAAAACGAGCTTTATGCAAAGAAATCCTTCTTTGGCAAAGTCCGAGAAAAGTAGTTCTTGAATATATTTCCTTTTGACTTGATTACAATCTCAGTTTTTGTTCCTCTCTCTTTTTTTTTTTCTTTTTTTTTTACAGATTCTCCGATATCCCTCATGTAATGGGGTCTTTTTTCTTTATATTCCCCTACTTTGCTTCATCTCCACCCTCTATGTGTAGGTCGAGTGCTTGCTTTGATCCTTGTCCTATCAGCCCATTCTTGAAGTTTTTGGTGGTAGTTGTAAGGCTGAATATCACTGTTCTAGTATCACCTCCACATTAATGCTGCTAGAAAGTTAGCTGCAAAGCATTCAATGCGGTGGTAGCAACTTTCTCCTAGATATTTTTTAGCTACCCTTTGTCCTATTCCCTTCTGACGTTTATCCTTATCAACAGAATCCTCCGGAATGTTGCTCTTGATGACAAATCAAACCTTCTGACCTTTACTTTGCTTAGCCGAGGAGGCATTCCTCCTCAGACTACCTTCCGAAACCTTCCCTACCAGAACCCTTCCATAATTCGCTAATTTATACTCCTTCGCTAACATTTACATGTCCTCGGACAAGGCCCACGACCCAATATACATCCCTAGGCCTTCTATCCCTATAGTATAAATTACTAGATATAAATTTAGCACATAATGATTTGAGTTTGAAGATTTTTCTCAAATAAAACACTTATGATATTATGAATTTGAACTAGTATCTTACATTTAATCATTTTAAATCTACAAATCAATAAAACTCACTTTTATCTATAAATTTCGGGCTTGTTTGGATTGAGGGAGGAGAGAGTGGAGGGGAGTAGAGTAAAATTAACTGAAAATAAGCTAATTTTGGGTCATTTCTACTCTACTCTACTCCTTCTCACTCCCCTTCAATCCAAACAGGTCATTCATCCATTGAAAAGAAAAAAATTGTGATTTCATCTTATGTTGAAGTTATTTAACTAAAAATTGAAAT
Source organism: Quercus gilva (assembly GCA_023621385.1). Classification (NCBI taxonomy): domain Eukaryota; kingdom Viridiplantae; phylum Streptophyta; class Magnoliopsida; order Fagales; family Fagaceae; genus Quercus; species Quercus gilva. The sequence goes on from CM042483.1 coordinate 60,141,834, forward strand.
CTAAATCTCTCTTTTTAAATAACTATAGATGAATTGTTAAGGAATAGAACAATATGAGAATTTTGATTTTGTAAAACAAATATAGGGATATATGAAAAAAAGAAAATAAATAGTACCATATTTCCATAAGCCCAATTACCTCTGATTGCAAGGGGAAATAAGTAAATTGCAATTAGAAGATATGCAGATTTGACACCCTTCCACATTGGCACTTGTGATGGATTCTTTTCACTTGAAGGCATGATAGCCTAGAAAAATTCCAGTTTTTTTTTTTTTTAGTCCATTTTCCCACATATATACATTTAAGCCCAATAATCTCTCTCTCTCTCTCTCTCTCTCTCTCTCTCTCTCTCTCTCTCTCTCTCTCTGTGTATTGTTTGACTCATCAATTTAATTGACTCAAAATTTGTAGTATCAGTAGCATTATAATACCTGTATCTCTAGTATAAGATTGTGACATCTAAAGGCCAAAGCAATGACCCCAAATGCATTAACAACACCCAAAATCCTAGAAATTTTCGTGCTCGCTTGCACTGATGGATTGTGCAATATGTTGGACAGCCTACCCTCTTTAACTGGCACAACCCATAGGAGTGTACAATAGCTCACAGATGAGATGGCACCTATTAGTGACACACTTGCTAGAGAGTTCGAGTTGGGGATCTGAGACAAAACTACAGTGCCGCATGTAAATACCAAGTACCACTCCACAGTTTTTAATGGCCTTGATATGCCTGTGGCCTCACACAACATCTGGACGAACATATTCAAGGTGGAGCCTCCAATGATGGTTAAATTCATGCATGTACCTGATGATAGGTCTATGATTGGGAATAACAGTAACCAATATGCTATTTTGTCACCTGAATTCCATAGAAGAGCAAGAAAAAATTTATCAAATTTTTTTTAAAAATTTTTTGTGGGAAATTGCAAGGGTTTCTTTTGGCAGATTGAGTCATAGCTAAATTTCAGCCACACCTAGAGAACCATTAGTTTCAAGCAATGGGGAACAAAAGTTGTAAATTGAACAGTGTTAAAATGTAATTCTCAAAAATTCAAACTGGAAACGAGTTTGAGATCTATATTTTTTAATAAATTTAGATTTAGAATGGGTACTTTTAACTCTGTGAGGGTCCTTTTTGGATAGTACTCAGGCCCAAGTAGAAGCAAGGACCTTGGACCCTCTTACTTGTTGTTTTAAGGGACTGGGCTTGGTTCATCACAGCTAAATGGGCTGATTACGAACCAGATGGTGCACAGAGCAGGAATCCTACAACACATACATACTAACAAACAAAAAATATATGCATTGAACAACAAGAAACAATAAAGGGGCAATGCGATAAAGAAAGACACAAAGTAAACGTTAGGGGTCCTCAAGATACTGTGTAATATTTTATTAATTTCTCAATTGTGTAATACATCATGCTCACTAAGACGTATCACAAGGTCCAAACAAGTTCAAAAATCACAGACTTAGATGGCTCTTCAGGCGTCTATGACTTGCAAAGTTTGAATCCAAATGTGTTCTCTAGTGGCTGTTTGAGGATACCGAGCAGTATTTCCCTTTCTTTTCTTACTTTCTTTGAATTTTAACAGAGTTTTCTTAATGATTCTACTCTAATTCCCTGTTGTTGAATGCCCCTTTTACTGTTGGCTACTTCCCCCTTTTATAGTGTCAACCTAGGGGTCTAGAGTACCACTAATTCCCCCCATTTTCTCTCCTCGGTACCAGAACCAATGTTGTGCCAACAACATTGGTGGCTGGTCCCTTTCTTATTTCTCATAATTTTCTCCTTTTGGTGCTTTTTCCCCGAAAGTCTTTTGCTAACTTTCTATTCTGGGGTGTCCTTAAAGAGTTGACTTTTGGTCCTTCTTCCTTCAAGGCCTCTCACCTTTTTTCAGACTCAACTTTTGACTGCCTTTCCTCTTGTCATTTTTCCCAAGTGAGCTGATTCTTTCTTTCCAGGTTGAAAGTCTTCCCAGCTACTTCCCTTCATGGTTCTTCTTTCTGGGTTCCCCGAGGTACCAGCCCCTAGCTCATGAATTGTTGGTTTCCAAGCTTTCTGGTTCTTTTCTACATCATTGGGTGGCTGATAGGAACGTATCTGTTCTCGTTCCTTGATTTTCTTGGCACTCCTTTTGAGCTATCTTAATCTCATCCCTACTTTACTGCATGTCCTGAGGATCCGGAGCCCCTGGCAATCCCTAGGTATCCCAGCCCAATTCCTACCACTAGACTACTTAGTGTTTTTCTAATCTTGGCGGGCTGGGCTTTTTTCTTCTTCCCTTTGTTCCATGAATTCTAAGGCCCATCCATTCGTGGGTCTGGGTTCTTCCTTAAGTCCCTTAACGAAGTTGGGCCTACCATCTTTTTTTCTTTATTGCGGGCTCAAGTCCTTTATTTCTTTATTTTTTATTTTTTTTCATGGAATTCAACTCTCTGTGCCATTTTGGGCCTTGGCGAGACATTGGGACTTTTTAGACCTCAACAAACTCAAACCTAATTTTTCTCATTCTTAAGTAAGTGGATCAAGGTAGACTAAATTGGATTGAAGTGGACCAAATGGGCCGAAGTGGACAGAATAGGACCAAATGGACCGAAGTTGACAAAATGGACCAAGTGGACTGAGATAAATCAAATGGACCGAATAGATGGAATTTGACCATGTGGACCGCAATGATCCAGATGGACCGAATAGAGAAAATTGGATCAAATGGACAGAAGTGGACCGAATAAACAGAATTGGACTGAATAGACCAATTGGAGTGAAATGGGTCGAAAAGACAGAATTGGACCAAATGGGCCAAATGGACCAAGTGGACCGAATAGACCAAATTGGATAAAATGGACTGAATAAACAGAATTTGACTGAAGTGGACCAAATGGACCAAGTGGACTGAAATGGTACGCTAGTGTGGCTCAATAGGAATGTAACAATAATAAATACTACGCTTTAACTTTGAGATATTATATAGTATAGAAAGGAATTTAAGTTTATAACAAAACACAATTTACAAGGCTATGAAATTGAATGTGCCTACCAATTGTTTAAGTAATAAATTATTATAATGTCTATCTTTTATTTCTTTGGTTTCATTTTAATTTTGGTTAAGATAACATTATAATTTTGTGATGACATTTGATCATCATGGCAAATTCTATTATTCCTTAAAATATGAGAAATTTGAATAATAAAAACTTATAAAGTTTAGTTGTATATTAGGCAAATATTACACACTATAACATAAGTTAGAAGAATATAGATCACCTCAAAATACTATTAATCAAACATACCAAAAAATAATAGAATGGTATATTTGTAGAGATAAAAAAATAAAAAATAAAAAATGCTTGTACAAGTTTATAAAAAATATACAATACTTGAAGCAATTGGTTTTTTTTTTTTTTTTAATTACATCTCATTATAAAATAGTTCTATATTCCCAATGGGTGAGATTTCATCTAGTTCACTTATAAAATGTATAGCCAAATTTTGATTATACAATCAAATTTTATATATATTATTTGGGACCAGCTAGGGGGCAATGGCCTTTTTGATCTGTAAGTGGTTCTGAACTTCTGTCCCTGCTCAAGATATCTACTGCCATTGAATAAACCATAGAAGTACCTTTAAAATACTAATGAGATATATAATGCCTTTGTGAGTTTGGCAAAGTATTTTCGGCTTATACACTATACAGCATGGAATGCTTACACTATACAGCTCGACAAAGATGAAAGTATCTATTGTAACACATTCCAGTTTTAGCTGATTCATGGAGTTGTACTAGCAAGTAGATGGTGTAAAGTTGCCACATGAAGAATGGAGTCAAGTATATGATACCCCACGTCCTGTACCACCAAATACAAAACAATAAGCCAGAAAACTTTTTTGCTTTTTTTTTTACCCCACAATTATTGAGTTGGTAAGTTATCAATAGTAGGTAATAAAATGGTGACCCGATAAATATGAAAATCGATAACAACTTATCAATTTTCATCAAACACTTAAGCTACAATTATCCTATGCTAATGCTTTAAGATAAATTTCATAAATCATTTAGAACTCAGACAGAAACTCACCAAAAGAATCAAAATTTAATGAAAATTTGAGTAAAGAATGTGTACTTTTTTGAAAAAACATGGAAGTATTGAACAAAAATGCAGCAGGACATTTCTAGCCTAGTACGCAAAAATTTTGTGAAGTTATTGAGTTCAGCATTTGATAATGAACTTGTTCCTTAGAATGTGTAATAAAATTCTGCCTAACTCTGTGCTACTGAGCTGGATATGGGCTTTATGCCATGCCATTTCAGAGTGTGAAATGGAAGAAAAGCCCTCAGGTCATCGTATTTTGGTACATGGATACTCAACCCTGTATGAGTAGCAAAAAACTTGGTCCACTTGCAAACAGCTTTTTAGTCTTTTTGGTCAGTTGTTTATAAGATGGAATCAAAGCCTGGTTACATTTATTTGGTTCAAATCATGTGAAACCCCTATTGGGGATGTCTTCTGGTCTATGTGTGCAAGACTCATAATCCGGTCTCAATTTTAAAGTAAGCCATTGTTTTTGTAGAGCAGGGCAGATGGTTTAAGCACCAAAACAAGCAGAATAAATCTTGTTGATCTAGCTGGTTCAAGAGCAACAAAAAGTTAACTGGTGCAGCAGGGCTACGTTCAAAGCAAGCTGGAAATATTAATAGATAACTTTAACAGCTTGGGTATGGTTATATATATATATATATATATATTCTTTCATGTGAAAATGCGTTTTCTGTGCAGTTTACCAATTGGTTAATATTGCTGTATGTACAAACCTGTCAAAAATATCTATGATTAATTAGGTTTAATATGGCATAGCACATATTTGAGTTCTCTATTTGAAGTCATCATATGATTGATCCACCACCTTTATAATTATTTCAGTGGTCCTATTGATACAGAATGGGTGAATGGGGTTTGATATTATATTATTTGAATGCTACATTGAATGAGATGAGATGTCAAAGGAATGGAAAATAATGGAGAAGGAAGAATATTAACTTCTAATGATATAATTTTTTTGAAAATAAAATTGAAACAATGTAGACATTAGGTAATTGTCCAATGACATTACCTAATGTCTAGAATTATTAGAGAGAAATATATTCTTAGCTCATCAAATGGAAGTCATTGAGGTCATGAAATATTTTCTTAGCTCATCTATGAACAAATTTTTGAATACTTACCAAGCAAAAATGTGAGGGATAATTCTGCAAGCATAGTCTCTGAAACCTTTTAAATTTCAATGGAGTTTTTGCTGCCATGTCCAATTATATGCCTCTGGCTCTGGTTGCTTAATCCACATAAAACAAGGAAAGAGCTTATTTTTCTTGGGCCATTTACATCAATTTTTACAGTGCTTGTGTCGAAAAATATATTATTGGGATTTTGGGTTAGGCTTAGGCCTAGGACACCACAGATCAAATGCAATAGATTCACTTATCCTTATTATTATATCTTCACTAGCATTGCCCATGCGATGTACGGCTTAATCAAAATTCATATATAAATAATTATTTTATTAATTTACTTAAATTAATAAAAATAAATGAATATTTTACTTTTAAGTTACATAATGAATGCATGTTGTGCATGACTAAGGTATCATAAAATGCATATATATATAATGATTTTCAATAATACATTGAACTTTAAGGCTCAATTAATCACATATATTTAAATGGAAAACCCTTAAATTTAATAGTTAAAAACTATCCAAAATAATAATTGAAATCATGCTTAAGTAGAAACCTTAATTCAATAATTAAGCATAATCTAAATTTTTAAAAATTTAAAATTTTGAAGTAGAGAGACTCGCATGGGAATTTAATTTGTCCTCGAAAGCATGGAAGAAGACGCTGAAACTTGAGTGAGTTTCACCCTACCAAGTTTAAGTCATGTGCATTGCACGCTACATGTGTGTGTATATGCATGAAAAATGATATGAATTTAACATTTTTTTGTAGAAAAGAGGCAATGTAGTCTTACCCTTGTCTAGCTAATTCTTATTATAATCTATTTTTGTAGCGTGTGTATATGCATAAAAAATTATCTGAATTTAACGTTTATCGTAGAAAAGAGGTGGTGTAGTCTTACCCTGTCTAGCTAATTCTTATTATAATCTCTTTGTTTTGCAGGGAGAGAGAGAAACGCTTCTTTCGAAAAAAAAAAAAAAAAGTCAGCGTATAATATATAATAGTTAAGATATTAATCTTTGGAAGTGGTATCTCATACAAATTAGTATTTTAATTGTGGGTTTTGGTAGTTAGAAGTTAGCGCATAGTTGTTAATAATTAGAATATTACTTTAAAATTTTTTTAAACCAATCCCTTAAAAAAGTTTTAGTAGAGTTTAAATCATGTTAATAAATTATCTCTCTATTCAATTTTTTTTTTTAAATCACGTTAATGAAAAGTTACTAATAAAACTATTATTAGTAAACATTTCGTAGGCTTATATATTTAGCTTTGTTGCCAAATTTTTATAAACTCTTTTTTTTTTTCTTTTTTCTGAAGAATATAACACAACCAAAAGCCTATAAGCACCAATTTACACTCAATATAAAGAATATAATCAAAACTTATTCATAATTTAAAATTAAGAAATTAACACAAATTATAAATCATATACTATATAATAAAAATTTAGCTTAGAAGCCGTAGTTGTGCCAAGTGGCTGCACTAAATTGCAGAAATATTTTTAGAATTTTAAAAAAATAAATATAATTTTTTTGTACTTATCTTCTTCTCCTATAATTTCTAAATTGATAAAAATCTTAATTTGATTACAATCCAAACTTTTTATCTAATCCTTTTATTATTATAATTTATAAGTTTTGATAAAAAATTTTAATTTGATTACAATTCAAACTCTTTATCTAATCCTTTTTTTTATTTAAATTATATTATTACATGCAAAAAAAAAAACATAATACCCATAAAAAAAAAAAAAAAAAAAAATGAAGCAACATATTCAATAGCAAAATCTTCCTCTTCACACGTGACTTTTTTTTTTAGATAATTATTATTCATATAGATTTACCAAAAATATTTTTGGATAAAGTTAAAAAAAAAATTGTAAATATGGTAATTAGTATTTAAGTTTAAAGTAAACACCTTCTCTTTCTTCTCCAAAAAAAACTATTTATATATAATAAACGTTTGTTTTTCTAAAAAAAAACGTTTTTTTTTTTTTTTGGTTATAAAAGAAACGTTTCCTTTTTTCTATAAAAAAATATTTTCTTTTATCTTTCTATTCATATGACCTTTTTTTTATTCCACTTTTTATGGGATTTATGAGATAGCAACAAACAAATTGATTAGAAATCTTAATTCCATTTGGATTTAAATTCTATATCAAGTGAAACTCTACCTGTATATATATATATATATATATATCCTTTTTGAAGTGAAGTTTATTCCAATATATGAATGCCTACATCCCATGATAGGTATACATTCTTTCTTCATTATTATTTTTTTCATTTTGTTTAAGCTATTTTTCTTTAACTTCAAAAAAAATTATTAAAAACTTCTCACATACGTTTTAACCCAATTTATAATATTAAACTTTTATACTCATTTATTCTTTTCTACAATAATTGGTTCAGGTTTTAGTTACATACTCACACTTGCATCTCTCAAAGTGATAAAGAAAACAAACCGGTTTATTCTTTGTTCTTTTCCTAAATTTATATCTTAATTTATAATTTGTGTTAATTTCTTAGTTTTAAATTATGAATAAGTTTGATTATGTGTTTATATTGAATGTAAATTGTTGTTTATATGTAATTAATTGAGCCTTAAAGTTCCATGTATTATTGAAAATCATTATATATATATATATATATGGTACCTCTACCATCTTCCATTCAATTTTATATATATATATATATGCATTTTATGATACTTTAGTCTTACACAACATGCATTCATTATATAACTTAAAAGTAAAATATTCATTTATTTTTATTATCTCTATATATAAAGAGGATTCAGAAAGTTAGTTATTATCTTTTTTATTTCAAAAATACCCCTAATTTAATTGACTTATCCTTATTCCTAAAACATAAAAATAAAGTTAAAATCGTAAATTGATCGAAAAAGAAAACTACCCCATGTTCTATAAAACTTCCTACTACCCCATGTACACAACCAAAACTACCCTCTTGTTCCTATATAATAATAAAAAAAACACCTAAAAAAAAAAAGAGAAATGATATGTCTACAACATTTTTACAACAAATCCTAAGTGGCAGGTTGTTATTAGTTATTATTGTTGGGGCAAAAAAGTAATCTTAGTGTTAGTTTCAAATTTGAACCAATAACAACTAAGCACTTGTGATTTGTTGTAAAAATGTTGTAAAATTGTTGTAAACGTAGCATCTCTAAAAAAAATAGCCTCATTACACGTTAAATCTAATTTTTTCCCACCATTCACATTACAAAACCCGATACCTCTCTCTTCTCTTTTCACACACTACGTCTCCTTCCCCTAAACCCAAAACTCACCCTTTCCTTCCTCCAAAATCAAAACCCAAAACCCAAATTCTATTTTCAATTATTGGTTGCATTGCTCTCTCTTTATATTTTAGCAAATTCAATCAACTGCACCCACTGGGCCTCAGAAGAAGAACCGAATTTAGGTTTCCAACACCAAGAAACCACTCTTCTTCTACGTCAATCTTGCTAAGGTATTATCTCTCTCTTCTTTGTTTCAATTTGTGATTCGATGTTCTTATGCTTTTGTTTAATTTTCTCTTTGAGGATAAAGAATGTGTTATTTTTGTTTGTTTCTTTTAGCAGAATTGAATTCATGGAATGGATATGTGGTTGTAGAATGTAGATCTGTTATGTGATTCTTTCTTGATTTGTTTGGTTGTTGAGAAAACAAAGGAAGCGAAAATTAAAGAAGGAACATTAGTTTAGTTTTCTTTCTATTTTTTCCAAGTAATTAAGATAAGTCAAATTCATTAGATAGATTAAGTTGAAGTTCTTGAATAGGAATTATACCCTTAGATTCAAATTCAAGTCCAGCTGCGTTACCTACCTCAAAACCAAGCTCGGCCCAACAAAAAAATAACAAAATATATTACAAATTGACTAAAAGGTCTTTCAAAATAGGCCAACTAACATTGGTAAGTATGTGTAAAACAACAAAGAGCTTTTAATCCCTACCAAGTGAGTAGAAATGACCTTACCATGGGGATGTGAACCATTTTTTTTTTTTTTTGGTTTACTTTTAACCAATCTTGGAGACAAAATTCTGAGTAAATATTTAGAGGAAGATTGAATAATTGTAAGATTGTTGAATTGGATCCCAAGATTATAGATTAGAATGCAATTGGTTTAAGACTTACGAGATGACATAATGGAGGAAATGAAAAAGTCCGGATTTGATCAATCTTTAACACTTTGTTTGGTCACATGGAAAGAAAATGTGGTGAAAGAAAAAGAAGAAAGCTTTGTTTTTTCTTTGTTGCAGAGATACATTCAGCAGCACAATGAGGTCGAGCTTTCTGCTTTGGGAATGGGTACATTTTCTTCTAACTTTCTTTGTATTACATTTTCCTCTGTTTTATACCCAAACAAGAAAAAGATTTGTTTTTTTTTTTCTTTTTCTTTTTCCATTTGTTGAATAATTGTGGGAAAAGAAAGAAAACACAAAATTTAATTGAATTTGATTTTCTTGTGCTATATATAATCAACTATGGGTTGAAGATTTCGTGAATGATTAGCAATTGCAACTTTTTATAATGCCATATGTACTCATTTTCTTACTTCTTGAGTTTTCTTTTTTATCCAAGATCAGTGAATTTGATATGTTTGACTATGTGCCTTATATTATTGTGATATATATTTGACTATGTGCTCCTAGGAATAGTTTTGTTAGATTTGTTAATTATTGAGCTATGAGGAAGAATGGACTTCACAAGAATAGGCTTCCAATGATTGATGGGAATTTGGAATTTTCATGGGAGTTTAGTTTTCCAAAATAATAACACTATAGGTTCTCTTTTCTTTGCCTTTGCTTCACAGCAAAACCGAGGATAGGGTAATCGTGGAACTTTTATAATTCACATTGTGCAACTTTGTATACTTTCTAATTTAGTGCTTTGTCTCACCATCTATTTCAATTTTGTATGTTCTTTTTTGGGTTAAGAATTATCATACTTGCTAAAATTCTTCACATATTTTATTTCATTACAGCAATCACTACAGTTGTCACAATCTCTGAGATTTTGAAGAACAATGGACTGGCTACTAAGAAGAGTAAGAATCCCATTGTCCCAATGCTAATAATCATTCCATGTACATGATAACAATGATGATTTTTGTTTACAGAATTGAACAGAAGTTTTGACATCTACTATTGGCATGAAAGACAAGAACAATGGTCGTGGTGTTCAAAAGGCCAAGGTGGTTTTTTCTTTTTCTTTGGGGGAAAGGGTGGTGTGCATTTGGGTATCTTGGTTCAGTTTGTTAAATTTGCTTTAAAAAATTATGATTATTTCTGATCTCTTTCTTTTGGGTTTTTGACTTTCTATTCCCCTGAATTTAGATTGAAATTATGCTAAGGAAATTTGAGAAATTTGACTCTTTGATGACTACTGCTGTGACTGCTGCTACAACTCCTGCTACGATTGAGCCTTCAATTGCCTATTTTTTTGGGTTTTTGTTTTGGGGGAGGGGGTGTCGTTGGGGAGCTAGAATGACCACTGTGTTAAGCTTTTGTTTTGAGAGTCAAATGAAATACAACTTTTGCTTAGCCGCATAGTCTTGTGTACATTTGATTTATTTTTGCAATTAATTTCTCTTGGTTTGTTACTTTTTTACTTAGTCTTTTAGACATATAATTGATCTTTATAGATTGATTTTATATTTGTATGGAGGGCTGTCCCTTTGCTAAACTCTAATGCTAACAAGTGTTGGAATGAAACTTGAGAAAGGGGCCAAGTCTTCTTGCCAAAAACTTTGTTTTGCTAATTTTGCTAATTTCATTTTCTCTGTTGCTATGAGGTAGGAACGCAAAGTGGAGGTCTCCACAAGCTGCTATAATACCTAATTTGCATCTTCCAATGTGCAGTTTGGAAGTTAAAAATAGGTAAATTATCAAATGACATTTTCTCCATATAGATGCATTTTTCATACCAAATATGTGGGCTGTTGTGCCATCTATAGTGCCTTGTATTTAATGTTTTAAATGTCTGGTGTGCAAATGTGTATTGTAATTATAGTTTGTCAGATCTACAACTGCTAATAATGCTCCTGCTACTACTGCTGCTAGAATGCAACCAAGTGTGTTGTTCATAAATCACTGTTGTTTGGTACCCTTACAACTTATTGAAGCATACAAATATATATGCATTATTTAATCACACATCCCTACATTGTGCAATGCTTGAATGAATTTTTTAAAAGTTTTCTACTTTTATTTGTTATTGACCAGAATTTGTGACTTTTTAAAAATAAATGGCAAATATAGTAGGCACCCCTAGGTTTTTTCCCTTTTAACTCACCCATTTAATTTTCATTATTAAATACCCATCTTTTTACATATTATCTGCATCCTTATTTATTTAGAGTTGTTTTTTAGTTTGGAAGACCACACAGATTTTGACTTTTTTTTTTTTTCCCCCATTTGGATTGTTTTTTTTTTTTTTGGAAGACTGCACAAATTTTGACAACACTACCAAGCCACAAAGCCTTTGTGAACTGCACTCAGGCATGCCTTTAGTTTTGGTTTGGCATAAACTTGAAACAAACGCCATAAATATCTAGATTTGTGGCTTTTGTATTCTTAATGTTTGAATAAAACCATATAGTACAATTTAAACATGTTTCACAAAAAGATAATACCTTTTTGTGTGTGAATAATCTATTTTGTTATTTATTCCTGAATTTCATGGTGAAAACCAATGGAATACTTATTTTCATGAAGATTATAGACATATTGAACTTTTTTAATAATTCAATAGTTGGGGTGGGGTTATTATAAAATTTATTGACATTAAGAGTGTCTGGTTATACGTTGTAAATCTTTGATGAATTGGTATAATTTGGTGTTATACTTGATACTAATTTGGCGAAAAATTAAGTAGCTTGAAGAAGTTGAGAAAAGAGAAGAGCCTAAGAAAGGGAGGAAATAGATTCTTGAAAAGCATTGGATAAAGCTTGAAGATGTAAGCACAATCGTATATTTATTCTATTTACTGGTTCTTTTGTAATACTTATTAAACCAAATTTAAGAGCACATTATGATTATTGTAATATATTACTTCATAATATTTGTATTTATCTCATTTTTAATGATTTTATGTGTAATATGTTGATAGTTTCATCATAATTACATGTTTCATCTTATATTAGAGCCAATTTAGCTTTCAATAATTGAAATTAGAGAAATGTTTAAATTTGAACATGTTAACATTTGATTTAAAACAATCCCGTGCATCACATGGGTTAGCGACTAGTAATATTTATTTTAGAAAACAAAAATCAAAGAAAATCTTTGTAGTGTGGACTGTGAAAGCTGAAATTTTTTTAGTTTTTTACCCATAAAAAAATAAATGATAACACACTGCCACTCCCTCTCAAATACCTAATTTAATAAAAAAATAAAACCCAAAATCTGCAAAAAAATCAAAATTCATTCAAAACACAAAAGTTTAGTAAGATTGGGTTTTGATTTTCTATAGATTTTGAGTTTTATTTTATTTTTATTAAATTTGGTATTGGAAAGATTGTTCAGCAATGCACATGTGACAGAGGTATAATAAAATTTGGGATTGAATGAGATGTTATATGAGATTAAATTGGGCCAGGAGCTGGGCGTCACCCACAGCAGTGTCTGTGGTAGAGTGCAGCTCCAATGCTAAGAGGAGTGGAGGAGATGAGATTTGGGTTTAGCTCTCCAAATCTAAACGTGTTGTGTTTGAAAGGGTTTGGTGTTTTTAATTGGGTTATAGTTTTGTGTAGTGAGTGTATTGAATTTAAATTATTTTGCTAACGTGGCGAGTTAGGATTGGCTGGCGTAAAACATATCTTCTATGCTAGCTCCTGACCCAATTTAATCTCATTCTTAATATAGCTTGTTTCAAATTTATATTTACTAGTCATGAACCCATGCGTTGTGCGTGATAATATTTTTAAGGCGGTCTCATTGAATTTATTTTTTGTAGTTTGGACTAATCAATATATTCAATATATATATATATATAAAAGCAGAGACCTCATGTGAGAGAGCATGAGGTCCTGCCATGTGGCGTACTTTATGAAGTGAATTGAGATACTTTTAAGCCATATTAGAGATAAGAACAAATTTAAAAGTGGAGACTCTTTATTTCCTTTGGTTCAACATTTCAAGACTAATTTTTGTACATTTTGTATTCAATGTTTTAAGATTACTATTTATTTCATTTGGTTCAATGTTTCAAGACCTTCCATCTCTCACACACACACAAAATACTCTTTGCATTTCCATTCATCATTTTCACTTTTACTCCTTTATATATACATGTCCATAGCCTTTCATATCATCCTATCTCAAATACACTTAGAAAAAAATGATGTGATTTAGTTTCAACCTTTCAATAACACCTACATAACTCCAACGTTGCAGTATCATTTGATTGTAACTCGTATGAGCAAGCTATGACCAAGGAAGGGGGATTGCGTTTTTTATTCAATAATGGTAGCTTATAGTTTTAATGTTGAAGTTAGACATCGTAGATTTTGTGAAGGTTATGATTCGCTTGGAGTCTTTCGGTGTTTGAGATTTTGGTTTGGGAAAGTTATAAATGTATTTTATTTTAGAACTAAAGAAAAAGAAAAAGAAACATTCTAATTGATTATTTATGAAGTTATTTTTATTTTTATTTTTTATTTTGTGTTAGAATTCTTAATTTGTAGGTTTCTTTGTATGTAGCCATTGTGGTAAAAAACACTATTCCGAAGAGAAAGTGTTGGTTATAGATTTATACATAATGATTGTAACTCTTTTTTCTTAATAAAAATAAATAAAAACCAAGAGTACAAAGGGGAAAAAAGTAAAGAAATTTTTTAAAAAAAAGAAGAAGTATTGTGTTAATATTGTCATAATCTAATCTAACATCTAATCCAACATATGAAAAATGAATAGATAAATAAATAATTTTAAATACAAAATTGAATTTGTTTTCTTAAAAATCTCAAAGAACGCATAAGTGAGATAAGGAATATGAGCAATACAAAATATTCTTAAATGCTTAAAACAATTACTCAAGCATCTAAAAATATCATATAATAAAGACATAACAATTTGCTGCTAATTTGTTAAACAAAATATTTAGAAACAGTGAAAGGAAACTACACAAAGACCATTTTCTTCAGATGCACTAACTGTTCTTCTTCATATTCCCTAGACTATCTTGTTGCATGTGGCTCTAATAAAACTAAAAAGAAATTGCGAACACATTTACATTCGAAGTTATTTGGTTGTTTGATAGATGGGAAGATCATTCTGACAACTAAATTTCTAGCTGGCCAGAGAAGCTCAGTAGAATGAACTTAAATTGATGTTGGATTAACATAGGCAAACTAGTTGTGTAGTTTTAGGAATTGTGCAATATGGAAGATAGCTTAGAATGCTAATATAGACTACATGTTTCATGCATTGAATCATGCTACTCTTTATCAATTAGCCAAAATCCATCATTTAGTAGCTAATTTATCTGTCATTTTTAATGACAAATAATTAATTACAATCTCTAAAGGCAATATTATTATTTTCAATATTAGTATTTTTGGAATATTGAAATGATTTTATGTTGAGTTATAATTTTTGAACAAAACACTCAAGAAAGAGCTTTTATTTTTAGCTTAACTCTTTGAATTACAACTCTTTACAACCACTATGTTCTGACTCACTAACTAGTGCACCTTTCTTTCCCTGCACACACAGCACTTACCAAATACAATTGGACACACTGCAACACAACCACTCTTGACTTCTTTTCCACACTTACACTCACTTCACATCATTCCACTTCACACGTCTTCACCTCACTACACACAAGTATTTCTCTTCACTGGATTCACATTCAGTGCAATTGCTAGGGTATTGCACGGTGCCCATTTTCTTCACAATTTTTTTTACTTTTTAACTTTAACTTTTTTACTTTGTTTTAATATATTTTAATTAATGTTTGAGGTTGAAAGTTATTTTTCCAACTTTCAATCCCAACCATTCATTTAGTATTACACCTAATGTGAATCCCTCTTCACTGACACTTCACCTTATTCCACACGTCTCACAGACGTCACTCACGGCCATCATTACATCTTCTTCTTTTTTTTTTTTTTTTTTTTGATAAAACGGTCAGAATCATTACACCTATTTGTACTAGAGGTATCACATGTATGTCGGTTTCCCAAAAAAAAAAAAATTTCACATGTATGTCGGTTAAGAGACCGACTTGAAGCTTCTAGTACCAGTGAAAAAGAAAAACAGACAAAATCCTAAAACCTTAAACTTATCCTAAATCCTAAATATCTTGTGTCAAAAAATATATCATTGGGCTTTTGGGTTGAACTCAGACCCAGGACACCACAGATCAAATGTCATAGATTCAATTATCCTTATTATATCTTCATTCTTCTCCTCCTTATGTATGACAAGTTGACAACATAACAACATAAACCCCTGTTTTCAAAAAGGGGAAACAGACAGCCAAAATCCTAAAACCTTAAACTTGGTCCCTTCGTGAATCTTCCTGATGTCTCAGACTACTACAACAACAAGGCGTGAGCTTCTTACAGAAGACGTCGTGGAAGACATCCTGGGTCATCTCCCAGTGAAATCATCAACCCGATTCAGGTGCGTTTCGAAATCTTGTGACTCCATCATCACTGACCCCACTTTCATTACCAGACACTTCAAGCTCAACCTTAACCAATCCGAATCATTGATATCCACAAACACTCACAGTGGGTATTTGCTATATACTACAAAGGATAAGAATAGTTCATCATCTTCTAAACAATTGTGTACGGCTGTTTGCAACAACGACCGCACATTGACCCAGGTTTCTAGGTTTGAAATTCCCTCTTTTTTTAACGAATGCAAAATAGTTGGTTTCTGTAATGGCTTGCTCTGCCTAGCTAGTGATGAGAAAGAACTTTGTCACATTATTTATCTGTGGAACCCAAGTATTAGAATGTTTAAGAAGCTTCTAGCTACTCCCTTTACTGGGGAGGACACCATCTCCGTTATTGGACTTGCTTATAATTCTCAAAATAATGACTTCAAGATTCTGAGACTTCTGTCTGTGTTTTTGGGACCAGAGGCCGAGGCCGAGATTTATAGTTTGAGTACAGATTCCTGGAGAAAGGTTGTAATATCGATGGAGATCTTAGGAGGGTATGAACCCAACTTTGGAACTATTGATATTTATCCACCCTGTATTTTTTTTAATGGAGCTTTGCACTCTGTAGCAGCCAGTAATCATCACGTTTTCATTCTGTCCTTTAATGTCAATGATGAGAGCTTCCGTGAGATAATGTGGCCTCCTACTTTCTTGTATTGTGTGCCTGGATATTTCACTGAACTTGCATTGTTCAAGGGATCCCTGGCTGTTTTCATTTACGGAAATAATCATCAGGGTGTCTTATGCCACATATGGGTTATGGAGGAGTATGGTGTGGCCGAATCTTGGACAAGAAAATATATGGTACAAATGGATTGGTTTTGGGATGGTCATTTCTTTGGCTTTGCTGATAATGGTGAACTTTTGATTAAGAATGCCCTTGGGCTGGTTTCAATTGACCTTGAGAGTCAAAGTCAGAACATTCTTGCAATTGAAGGTGCTGATTGGGTGGGTTCCACAACTAATTCGATGGAGAGCTTGATTTTACTCAATGGTGGTAAGTAAATGTGAAAATTCACTTTAGCTATTATATCACTCTTAGTTCTGCCACCATCATTGTGAAAATTAACTTTAGCGACTATTGCTTAATTTGTATATAACTTTAACTAGTAATTTTGATCCTGAAACTGAGGTTGTAATTGTTTCAATCCTTGAGTTTAAGAAATTTCTCAATATGAATGGGTGAAGTTAGCTAAATTACATTTGAGGAATGATCAAATGGGGACTTCAGATGGCTAAGCCATTTTGTTCTATTGTGCTTTTGCCATTGACCATACCAAAACCCTTTAGTCTAATTGGTCCGCTTGGAAATATTTAGTTCCATGGCTATTTGTGATAGAATATAGTTGTCACTTGTTCTAAGTCCAACAAATAGCAGTAGCTGAAATTTTGCTTCCTTTCAGACGTTTAAAAAAACGGAATCCTAATTGACCATAATTTAACAGTGGCAAAAACCAAAATTGCATTAATATTACTAGTAGGTGTTGATGTAACAATGAAGTAGGACAGATTTGAAGTACCTCCGATATGCATGTGTTGGACTTTAGATAGAAAAGTGGCCTTTCATTTGAATTATCTCTCATGGCTGGAGATGTATCCAATACGGTCTCCAAAGAGTATCTGGAGATTACAAAATGTTTTAAAATTTGGATACAGTCTGATATGTTGTGGATGCGGTCAAGACACAGCCTTGATATGATCTTGATGCGAGAGTTGCTTAAATTGGCAAGAAAAAACTAGTTGGTTTCACTTTGAATAAATCAAAACTCAAAACCCTTCTCTTGTTTTTCAATAGATTCTCTCTCTCTCTTAGACACGCACACATACACTTCAATCTTATACCTACTCATCAATTGATCCTGATTTCCTGGTCTTGGGGTTGATGGATATTGCTGCATCTGTGTTTGTACTTTGAAGGAGTTTGTGATGCATGTGGGAGATAATTGAGTTTCTGTTTTTACTTTTTACCTGTCTGATACTTGTGTGTTTGAGAACTGGGGGACAATTGGAGATGAAGCTGCAGATTTTAGGCTTAGTGCATTTGTGCATTTTGAAAATGTTTTTGAAGGATTCGATGCTTGTAATTTATTTTTGAATCTGATAAATATTCCTAAAAGTGTAGATGAGTTAATTAATTGTTGTGTATCCTAGTTATAAAGCCAATAGCAGTGGTATAAATGGGACTTCCTCGTCTCACTATTGATGTTGGTTATATATATATATATATTCTTGTTTTTAGGAGTTTCCATTTCTCCGTATGCTTATTCTATCTTGTATTGCTATTGATGCTTCCTTAGATTAATTTGAATCATGGTGCTGATTGTCATTAAGTTTTGTATGGGTGAATATTGCCTTTAAATTCTACTCCTGGACCTTAAATTACCTATTAACAATAGAAAATAGGGAAGGAATTGACTAAAGTTAGAGAATTGAATATGGTGATTCAAGGTTCTTAGCCTTGATTAAGGAGTTGCATTGACGCAGAATGTTGTTGTAGTGTTATGCTAAGAAGCTTAACATTTAGGATTTATATTAATTAAAAAGCGGCAGTGGAGATCTCAGGGTTTATTTTTGATGATTTAAGTTAGTTTTAGACCCAAGGGGGAGGGAAAAGAATGTCAAAATTTTGATTGGAAGGTTATTTAAAAAAAAAAAAAAAAAAAAAGCCATATCTTTGCTTCATCACTTTGAGACATTGAAGGATAAAAACTTAAAGTACCCCAGGCCCCAAGCTTTTAAGCATCTTAAGCCATAAGCTATATTTCATAGATGAGATTAAAACATAAAAATAAGGTTAGGTTAACATCATGTCTCACATTTGGATTCATTACTCTTCTGTGAGGTTTATGCATAAGGCTTGCCACTTGTGAGATTAATTAAAAAAAGAGTTGTTATTTAGAAAGAGTATTTCAAGCTAATAGCTCCTACTTTTCATAACTTGTTCCAATTATTCTCAAAGATTGTATTAATGTTAGTATTAATGGTTAGAGTTTCTCCTCATACGCTGTTTTTACTTGTGTTGAATCCCAATGCAAGTTAAATGCTATCAATGTTTGAGAATTATAGATGATTGGGTCATTAATTGCTATTTGCTATTTTTTAATGTATGAGTCAGATTTTGTTTTGTTAGAGGGCTTAAAATGTAGATTTATAAAATATGAAAACACAGGGCTTTTCTAGCCTAGTAAGCAAGCATTTTGTGAAGTTATTTAGTTCAACATTTGATAATGATCTTTTTACTTAGTTTGTCAGAATGTATAACAAAATTATTCCAAACACTGTTTGGTGCCATTGAGCTGGGATACTCTTTCTTGTCGTCCATTTTTGGTACATGGATACTCTTTCCTGTCTGGCTTGAAAAACTTGGTTGGCCTACTTTCAAATAGGTTTTGTCTTTTTGGTTAGTTGTTTGTTAAAATGGAATTAGAGCGTAGCTAGATGTCTTTGGTTCAAATTATGTGAAATCTCTATTAGGGGTGTCTTTTGGTCTATCTGTGGAAGACTTATAATTCGGCCTCGGTTGCTAGGCAGGCCTGCCAGGAAGGGGGTGTGTTACATCACCCTAATTAACATATATTTTGTACCCACTTCCTTACTTATGCATATTTTGGATTGGATGCTTTAATAAACCAAACAAATTGTAAATACCTTTCTTTGTTGTTTCTATGCCACAGAGTAGCAAGGAAGATGGTTTAAGCACCTGCAAAACAAGCAGAATAAATCTTGTTGATCTAGCTGGTTTAGAGCAACAAAAGTTAACTGGAGCAGCAGGTTTTCATTTAAAGCAAACTGGGAATATTAGTAGATCACTTTCACAGCTTGGTTATGGTGAAACATATCTTCTTTATTGTCTTTAACGTGAAGGTGCATTTTTGTTATAGTTTACCAAATGGTCAATATTGCTGTATGGACAAATCTGCCAAAAATATATATGAGCAATTAGGTTTAATATGGCATAGCACATATTTGAGTTCTCAATGATGTCATCACGATTGATCCATCCACCTTCAAAATTATTTCAGTAATCCTATTGATTCAGAATGGGTGGGTTGATTTCTTTCCTATAATTGAATGCTACATTGAAGGAGATGAGAAGTTCAAGAAATGCAAAATAATGGAGAAGGAAGAATACTAATTTCAAAGAATAATTTTTTTTTTTTTTTGGAAAATAAAAAGTAAAATAGTGGAGAAGGAAGATCGTTAAGAAGGTAACACATTTAAGTACAAGCTATAAAAAATGAAGAGAATATTGCAAAAAACATCCTGAACTTTCGGTCAAAATCAACCTAAACCCCTAATCTTCTAATTTGAAATTAGAAGCCACTGAACTTTGAGAAATACGCAAATTGCACCTTCATTTGAGGTTCTAATTCTAATTATTGAAGTGCTTATGGAATAGGTTATGCCCACTACACTCTTTTTTACTACTTGCATTGATGTCCACTCGGACCATAGTCCTGCCACAAATATATAGCCTTTATATTCAAACTCGATATATTTCTCTCTTGATTTTCTTACTTGATATATATATATATATATATATGTATTAGTTTTTGTTTTACGATACCCACTACTTACATGTGGAGTCTGTATGAAACTATTATCATTGACTAAAACAATTTCTGATAGCTCTTGTGGCATGTCAAACTCGTTTAAGATTTATACAAATCATGGTTTTTCTTGCATCTATCTGATCTTATAGAATTCTAAATTGCTATGGCGGCCCAACAAACTTAGAAGCATGAGGCGATATATTTATGGCCTTTTTGTTATTACTTAAATAATATTTAACTAGTATTTAATATTATAATTTTTTTATAACAAAAATCCAATTTTATTTATTTATTTATTTTGTAATATGCTTTTTTTTTTTTATTGAAAAAATGCTAAAGTTGTAGCAAATTTTACTACAAAATTTACAAGTGATGTAGCAATGAATGTAATTAGTAACATTTCAAGAAGATAATAAACAAGTATTTGAATGAATGATGTTAGGGATATTATAAATTTTATTACATGAGGCTTGTATCATCAATTACAAAAAGTAATTCAAAAATGCATTTAATAGGTTGTTGACTTTCACAAATCATATTAATTGTCACATCAATTTATAAAAGTTTTGAAGTAAAATTTATTGTATTTCTTGCATTTTTTTTATCTGAGTTATTTCTTGTGATTAGTGACACATATTTGTAAGACTCATGTATTTAAAGTTGAATTATCATTAGCATTACTCAATTCTTTGAAAGTTCTTAAACTTAAAGAAAAAAAAAATTTAAAACTAGTCTTTTTTTTTTTTTTTTTTTTGAATATATCAAAATTTTCCCAAAATTTGATGGCCTTTCTCTGGTAGGGGGCCCTAGACAATGGCCTAAGTGGCCTAGGCCTAGGGCCTGCCTTGTGCTCATGCTACACAAATTTAGTAGCACCAACTTTAATTAGTTCATATAAATTATAATGCTACCCTAATATATGCATATTCACCACATTTGCTCTGTAATTGGAGAAATTCACTTTTCTTTTGTTTTTGATGTCTCGATTTTGAATTAGTTATGGGGCTTGAATAGATAACTAAATTCTTTTGTATGCTCCAATGCACAAAATTGAACCTGTAGGTATGATTTTAAATAAACGAATTAACAAAATAAATTACGTAATGCTACAGCAAATGGCTACAACTCTTATGACTCAAATAGAAGTCACTTAGTGGCATGATTCACAATTTAGTGTCAATTGTCCAGTGACATTATATAGTGTCGAGAATTATTAAGGAGAAATATATTCTTAGCTTATCAAATGGAAGTTATTGAGGTGAAATTTATTCTTAGCTTGCTAAATAATTACCAAGAAAAAAAATGTGAGGCATAATTCTGCAAGCAAAATCTCTAAACCTTATTAAATTTTAATGGAATTTCTACTGCTAGAAGTTGATATTATTATTGTTGACTTGTGAAGGGGCTTGTGAAAAGGCTGAAGTATGAAGATTGATGATGAGAGTTGGGAAAGAGGAAATTAGGTGAGGTAGGTGAGAGTAAAAAAGTAGGGTCACTTTAGTCTTTCTTTCCCAGCAAGCGTTTTCACGCCTCTTTTCTCTCCATTTCGGGGAGACAAGTTTTGTGTGGGCCCGAGTGAAAAATGCATGGGCCCTACCTAAAAATTTTCTTCCCCAAGCTTGTATTAATGTTAGTATTAATGGTTAGAGTTCCCGCTCACATGCTCGTTTTACTTGTGTATGAATCCCAATGCTAGTTAAATACTATCCATGTTTGAGAATTATAGATGATTGGGTCATTAATTGCTATTTGCTATTTTTTTGGTGTATGAGTTAATTTTTGATCTGTTACAGGGCTTAAAATGTAGATTTATAAAATATGAAAACACAAGGCTTTTCTAGCCTAGTAAATAGGCATTTTGTGAAGTTATTGACTTCAGTATTTGAAAATGAACTTTTTACTTAGAATGTTAGAATGTATAACAAAATTCTTCCAAACACTGTTTGGTGCTACTGAGCTGGGAATGTGCTTTGTACCATGCAGCTTCAGAGAGTGAAACTAAGGAAAAGCCTTCCGGTCATCCAGTTTTGGTACATGGATACTCTTTCCTATTTGACTTGAAAAACTTTGTTGGCCTACTTTCAAACAACATTTGTCTTTTTGGTTAGTTGGTTGTTAAAATGGAATCAGAGCCTAGTTAGACGTCTTTGATTCAAATTATGTGAAATCTCTATTAGGGGTGTCTTTTGGTCGATCTGTGGAAGACTCATAATTTAGTCTTAGTTGTTAGGCAATCCTGCCTGCAATGGGGTGTGTTACGTCTTACCCTAATTAACATATATTTTTTACCCACTTCCTTACTTAAGTTTATTTTGGATTGGATTCTTTAAAAAACCAAACAAACTGTAAATACCTCATTTCTTTATTGTTTCCATGCCACAGAGTAGAGTAAGGCAGATGGTTTTAAGAATCTCTAAAACAAGCAGAATAAATCTTGTTGATTTAGCTAGTTTAGAGCAACAAAAGTTAATTGGTGTAGCAGGGCCGCATTTAAAGCAAGCTGGTAATATTAGTAGATCACTTTCACAGCTTGGGTATGATCAAACATATCTTCTATCTTGTTTGGTTTAGTTTACCAATTGGTCAATATTGTTGTCTGTACAGACCCGCCAAAAACATATATGATCAATTAGGTATAATATGGCTGTATGGTTACAATTTGGAGCCCAGGCCCAATGAGGAGTTGGGTCCAGATCCAAAGAGTTTGATCCAATAAATTTATAGAGAGTGGGTCGAAGAGCGGGGAATAGACAAGATCACCAACGACTAAAATGATTTATTACTCAAACATCCGAGTCCACTACACATGAAAGCTGACCCTTCTTTAAACCGATTAGGGTCTTTTTTACAAAATATCCTCTCTCTCTCTCTCTCTCTCTCTTTTTCTCTCCCTCCTACTGCAAGGGGGGGTTGTTTACATTTTATATCTACACTTGGGCCATCTTGATCGTCCACCTGTCGGCCATCAGGGGTGCTACTTGAGTACTCGTCCCATCAGTCACATTCTCTGGCCCTCTGTGAGTTGCTGTTGCCAATGCAACACTGTTCAGGGGTCTCTTCCACATAAATGCGGCCGAAAAAGTGGTTGGTCAGCATTTAATGTGGAGGCAGTAGCCTTCTGATTGGACGTTTCTGGGCTTATCTTTTCCGCGATTGCAGGTATTTCTTGTCAACAAAGCCTTCCGATTGGTCGTCTATACTGCGAGGAATAGTGCAACTGGTGTCTAATAGTATCCGAGGGTGAGTTACCCTCGGACCATAATTAAGCCGACCTAACTTGGGCATGGAATCCCCCCTCAGACGCCCCATGATTAAGATAGGGCCCAAGGCCCAGCAAGCATTATGGGCTTCCACCCTTCACAATTGCATAAAACATATTTAAGTTCTCAATTTGATGTCATCATGATTGATCCATCCACCTTCAAAATTGTTTCAGTATCCTATTGATTCAAAATGGGTGGGTTGATTTCCTTCCTATAATTGAATGCTACATTGAAGGAGATGAGATGTCAACGGAATGCAAAATAATGGAGAAGGAAGAATATTAATTTCAAATAATAATTTTTTTTTTTGTTGAAAATAAAAAATAAAACAGTGGAGAAAGAAGCTGGTAAGAAGGTAACACATTCAAGTACAACCTATAAAAAATGAAGAGAATACTGCAAAAAACAGCCTGAACTTTTGGTTAAAATCAACCTAAACCCCTAATCTTCTAATTTGAATTTTTTTTTTTTTTTTTTTGAGAAAGTTCTAGAAGCCACTGAACTTTAAGAAATGCTCAAATTGATCCTTAATTTAAGGATCTAAATCTAAGTATTGAAGTGCTTATGGAATAGGTTCAACTCATTCCGCTATTTTTAACTTCTGCATTGATGTTCACTTGGACTATGGTCCTACCACAAATATTATCATTGACCAAAACAGTATCTGATGGCTCTAGTGGCACGTCAAACTTATTTAAGATTCATAAAGATCATGGGGTTTCTTGCATCTATCTGATCTTATAGAATTCTCAATTGCTCCTACTGCACAAATTCAGTTGCACCGACTTCAATGAGTTCATATAATGCTACCCTAATATATGCATATTCAACAATCACTTTTCTTTTATTTTTTTTTTGATATCCCCAATTAGTTATGGGACTTAAATGGACAGCTGCATAAATCTTATATGGGAATGAAAGGAAAAAATTGACGAAGAAGAAAAACAAAAGAGCCTTTGAGCAGCTAGTGGCAATTAAATTCCTGTGTTTTTCCATGCACAAAATTGAACATATTTGTATGACTTTAAGTTAAAAAAAGAAGAAGAAGAAGAAGAAGAAGAAGAAGAACCACAAAGAGTTAAAAGTAAATGGCTACAACTTCCATGACTCAAATGGAAGCCACTTAGTGGCATACAAATATATATGTAATGAAAATATATACTATCAAATTGACTCAACTAAAATATGGTTTAAAGAATAGATAATTTATCCAAAAATATATTATTAGGCTTTTGGGTAAGGCTTTGGCCCAGGACACCACAAATCAAATGCCATGGATTTACCTATCCTTATTATATCTTCATTCTTCTCCTCCTTATGTATGAGTATGACAACATAACAACATAAACCCTTGTTTTCAAAAAGGGGAAACAGACAGACAAAATCCTAAAACCTTAAACTTGGTCCCTTCATGAATCTTCCTGATGTCTCAGAACACTACAACAACAATGCGTAAGCTTCTTCCAGATGACGTCGTGGAAGACATCCTGGGTCATCTCCCAGTGAAATCCTTAACCTGATTCAGGTGCATTTCGAAATCTTGTGACTCCATCATCACTGACCCCACTTTCATTACCAGACACTTCAAGCTCAACCTTAACCAATCTGAATCATTGATATCCACAAACACTCACAGTGGGTATTTGCTATATATTACAAAGGATAAGAATAGTCCATCATCTTCCAAACAATTGTGTACGGCTGTTTGCAACAACGACCGCACATTGACCCAGGTTTCTAGGTTTGAAATCCCCTCTTTTTTTTACGAATGCAACATAGTTGGTTTCTGTAATGGCTTGCTCTGCCTAGCTAGTGATGAGAAAGAACTTTGTCACATTATTTATCTGTGGAACCCAAGTATTAGGATGTTTAAGAAGCTTCTAGCTACTCCTTTTACTGACGTGTACACCACCTCCGTTATTGGACTTGGTTTTAATTCTCAAAATAATGACTTCAAGATTCTTAGACTTATGTCTGTTTTTTACCGACAAAAGGCCAAAGCCGAGATTTACAGTTTTGAGTACAGATTCGTGGAGAAAGGTTGTAATATCGATGGAGTCCTTAAGAGGGTATGAACCCAACTTTGGAACTATTTTTGGGATTGATCCACCCGGTATATTTTTGAATGGAGCTTTGCACGTTGTAGCAGCCACTAATTACCACATATTCATTCTGTCCTTAAACGTCAATGATGAGAGCTTCCGTGAGATAAAGTGGGCTCCTACTTTCTTGTATTGTGTGCCTGGATATTTCACTGAACTTGCATTGTTCAAGGGATCCCTGGCTTTTTTCATTTACGGAAATAAACATCAGGGTGTCTTATGCCACATATGGGTTATGGAGGAGTATGGTGTGGCCGAATCTTTGACTAGAATGTTAACGTATATAGTGTTGTGGGCTTTAGGCCCAGTTAGGTTACTCGTATAGCACACATATTTACTTGTACTGCACACATATGCCTCCCATATAAAGGCACTTATATACATTCTTTTATCATGAAATATAATACAATTACATTCAGTATTTCTAACATGGTATCGGAGCCATTTCTCTAATTTTCTTGTGTCTTGCAGTCTTGTCTTTGTTGGTATTTTCCGCTATCTCGACTTTTTCGGTCAGTAAACCTTTTCTGTGCCCTCTTCTGACTGCTCCACCACCGTCAAAGGTGCCCAAGGTTGAATCTTCACCGTTAGAAGCTCGATCACCGCCACCAAGATCACTGCCTCCGTCAGATCTTCCACATCGGACCTCCGATTAAGACATAAGACGTATCACCCTGTAGATTTTCAATCGGTTTACACAAATCAGCCGGAAAAATCATCATCTGATCCTCCACGCACCGCCACGTGCCGGTCAAAGAATCGGAAGTTTCTTCCACGCGCCTCCGTATTGCTCCGATTAACTCACCACTGCCGTTATAGGTATCGTCTTTCTCCGATCTACATCATCGGAGAAGAACCGGCCTTATCGGACTTTGAACGCGCTCTCACGCGCCACCAAAAGCTTCGGCGAAAACTGACCATGCGCCTTACGCGCTCCATGTGCCGCTGGGTCACCTGCTGACATCATCATTGCCACGTCAGCATCCGCATAAGCCCTAGCTAACATCATCAGCTTACGTCATCTTGCTGACGTCATCACAGGAGTTGACTTTGACCGTTGACCATTGACTTTGACCGTTGACTTGCTCAGAGTTGACTTTTGCAGTCCAGGTGCTTCTTACCCAGTTTTTCGCGTAGATTTCATTTTTGCAGTCTATTTTTGCATATTTTGCTTCTAAATGAAGAATAAGGACAAGTTTGCTTCCTTTTGCAACAATCGTCGCCAACATTCCAACAAACGGTTTTGCAATTTTTGCAAACGTTTTGGCCATAATATTGAGACTTGCTATCAGCGCAACAAATCAGCTGTTTCCACTTTTGCTGCTACAGTTGCTAACACTGAGAGTGTCCAACCCATGGCTCCTGTCTCTGCACAGTCTCAGTCTTCTGGATCCACTTTCTCCATTTCCAAAGATGACCTTATAAATATCATCGCCAATGTCATTCGTATGGTTGGTAATGCATCTTATTCCTCTTCTCTCTCAGCTTTATCTGGTATGTCTCCTACCTCTTGGCTTATGGATTCTGCTTGTTGCAATCACATGACACCTCACTCAGCCTTATTTTTTGACCTTAAACCTGCACCGCACCCTCTTAATATTCGTACAGCAAATGGTTCCACAATGTTTGGTCATAATATAGGTTCAGTTTCAAACTCCAACCTATCGGTTCCTGGAGTCTTTAATGTTCCTGACCTTTCTTATAATTTATTTTCTGTGGGACAATTAGTTGAGTTGGGTTATCGTATTACCTTTGATTATTCTGGATGCATTGTGCAGGATCCTAGGACGGGATAGGAGCTTGGGACCGGTCCTAGAGTTGGGTGTATGTTTCCCGTGGACAACCTTCGTCTTCCATTTGTCGCTCCTATTTCTATTGCTGCAGCTGCTGCTGTTTCGTCCACTCCTTCCCTTGCACTTTGGTATGCTCGACTTGGTCACGCATCTTCCTCTCGGATACAACAATTGGCTTCTAGAGGTTTGTTAGGTTCAGTGTCCACAGAAAATTTTGATTGTGTTTCATGTCAGTTAGGAAAACAACCAGCTTTACCTTTCAATACTAGTGAATCCATATCTACTGATATCTTTGACCTTATTCATTCTGATGTTTGGGGGCCTTCCTCTGTCTCTAGTATTGGTGGGTCTAGATATTTTGTTGTCTTTGTTGATGATTACTCTCGCTATAGTTGGATTTTTAATATGAAACATCGTTCTGAATTATTTGAAGTATATTCTAATTTTGCAAAAATGGTTGAAACTCAGTTTTCCAGGCGCATTAAAATTTTTCGATCTGATAATGCTCTTGAATACACTCAATATGCTTTCCAAGCTGTTTTGCATTCCTATGGCACTGTTCATCAACTAACTTGTCCAGGTACCTCTTAGCAAAATGGTAAAGCCGAACGAAAACTTCGTCATATTCTTGGCACTATTCATGCTCTCCTTCTCTCTGCTAAAGTTCCTGCTCCTTTTTAAGGTGAAGCTGCTCTTCATGCTGTTCATACTATTAATCGCATTTCGAGTCCTGTTATCCAAAATCAAACTCCATATGAGCGCCTTTTTGGGTCACCTCCAGACTATCACCACCTTTGCTCTTTCGGTTCTGCTTGTTTCGTTCTTCTTCAGCCACATGAGCATAACAAACTTGAGCCTCGGTCAAGACTTTGTTGTTTTCTTGGCTACGGCGAAACTCAAAAGGGGTATAGGTGTTATGATCCTGTTTCTCATCGTCTTCGTGTCTCTCGTAATGTTGTCTTTTGGGAACATCGCCTCTTTGTCGAACTTTCTCATTTCAGTGCTTCTTTGTCTTCCTCCTCTGTCTTAGATCTTTTTCCAGATGAGACACATATTCCTTTTGTAGCTACTCCTGATCCTCCTATAGTTGCTCCTGATTCTGTTGCTGTAGACTTCTTTGTCCAACCACCAGATATCATTGATCCCTTTCCTAGTTCACCCTTTAATGAACAGGTGGAAGATGAACAGGTTGAAGACGAGCTACCCAACCCCAATTTTGAGCTTGGGTCTCTGCTCCTGCTCCTCTTGAAGATCTTGCACAAGACATTATACCTCGTCACTCAACTCGGGTAAGATCTATTCCTGCACATTTACTTGACTATCATTGTTACACTGCTCTTGCTACACTACACAAGCCTCACACCTATCGTGAGGCTTCCACTGACCCTTTATGGCAGATTGCAATGAAAGAGGAACTTGATGCATTATCTAAAAACCATACTTGGGATTTGGTGACACTTCCTCCTGAAAAATCTGTGGTTGGTTGTAAATGGATCTACAAGATTAAGACTCGCTCTGATGGGTCCATTGAGCGCTACAAAGCTCGTCTTGTTGCAAAAGGTTTTACACAAGAGTATGGGATTGATTATGAAGAGACCTTTGCTCCGATTGCTCGTATCTCATCTGTTTATGCCCTCTTGGCTGTTGCTGTTGCCAGTAAATGGGACATTTTTCAGATGGATGTCAGAAATGCATTTCTTAATGGGGATTTAAGTGAAGAAGTGTATATCCAACCTCCTCCTGATCTCTCTGTTGACTCAAACAAGGTTTGCCACCTTCGACGTGCACTTTATGGTCTTAAACAAGCTCCACGAGCTTGGTTTGCCAAATTCAGCTCTACCATCTCTCACTTGGGTTACATGGCCAGTCACTATGATTTCGCCTTATTTCTTCGTCGCATTGACAAAGGCATTATTTTACTCCTCTTATATGTGGATGATATGATCATAACTGGTGATGACCTCAGTGGCATTCAAGAACTCAAGGCTTTTCTCAGTCAGCAGTTTGAGATGAAAGATCTTGGATATCTCAGCTACTTCTTGGGTCTTGAAATCACTCATTCTACAGATGGACTTTATATTACTCAAGCCAAGTATGCCTCTGAACTCTTGTCTCGCGCTGTACTCACTGATAGCAAGACTGTGGGCACTCCAGTTGAGCTTAATGCGCATCTGACTCCCTCAGGGGGGAAACCATTGTCTAATCCCTCTCTTTACAGACGCTTGGTTGGCAGCTTGGTTTATCTCACTGTCACTCGTCTGGACATTTCCTATGTTGTTCACCAAGTGAGCTAGTATCTGTCTGCTCCACGATCGACTCACTATGCTGTTGTTCTGCGCATTCTTCGATACTTGAAGGGCACTCTCTTCCATGGTCTTTTCTACTCTGCTCAGTCTCCTCTTACTCTTCGTGCATTTTCTGATGCTGATTGGATAGGAGACCCCACTGATCGCAAGTCCACCATTGGTTATTGCTTTCTTCTTGGTTCTTCTCTAATTTCTTGGTGAAGCAAAAAACAAATTCATGTGGCCCGCTCCAGTATTGAAGCTGAATATCGTGCCCTTGCTGATACCACATCTGAACTCCTTTGGCTACGATGGCTTCTCAAAGACTTAGGTGTGTTTACATCCTCTGCTACTCCTCTTTATTGTGACAACCAGAGTGCTATTCATATTGCTCACAATGATGTCTTCCATGAACGGACTAAACACATCGAAATCGATTGTCATTTTATCCGTTTTCATCTTGTCCATGGTGCTCTCAAGCTGATCTCAGTCTCCTCTAAAGATCAACTTGCAGATATCTTCACCAAGTCACATCCTAAGGGACGCCTTCGTACTTTGGTTGACAATTTCAAGTTGGTCTCACATCCACCTTGAGTTTGAGGGGGGCTGTTAACGTATATAGTGTTGTGGGCTTTAGGCCCAGTTAGGTTACTTGTATAGCACACATATTTACTTGTACTGCACACATATGCCTCCTATATAAAGGCACCTATGTACATTCTTTTATCATGAAATACAATACAATTACATTCAGTATTTCTAACATAGAAAATATAAGGTACAAATGGATTGGTTTTGGGATGGTCATTTCTTTGGCTTTGCTGATAATGGTGAACTTTTGATTAAGAATGCCTTTGGGCTGGTTTCAATTGATCTTGAGAGTCAAAATCAGAACATTCTTGCAATTGAAGGTGCTGATTGGGTGGGTTCCACAACTAATTCAATGGAGAGCTTGATTTTACTCGATGGTGTTATGTAAATGTGAAAATTCACTTTGGCTATTATATCACTTTCAGTTTTGCCACCATCATTGTGAAAATTAACTTTAGCTAGTATTGCTTAATTTGTATATAACTTTAACTAGTAATTTTGATCCTGACACTAAGGTTGTAATTGTTTCCATCCTTGAGTTTAAGAAATTTCTCAATATGAATGGGTGAAGTTAGCTAAATTACATTTGAGGAATGATCAAATGGGGAATTCAGATGGCTAAGCCATTTTGTTCTATTGTGCTTTTTGCCATTGACCATACCAAAACCCTTTAGTCTAATTGGTCCGCTTAGCAATATATAGTTCCATGGCTATTTGTGATAGAATATAGTTGTCACTTGTTCTTAGTCCAACAAATAGCAGTAGCTGAAATTTTGCTTCCTTTCAGACATTTAAGTACCTCCGATATGCATGTGTTGGACTTTAGATAGAAAAGTGGCCTCTCATTTGAATTATCTCTCATGGCTGGAGATGTATCCAATAAGGTCTCCAAAGAGTATCTAGAGATTAAAAAATGTTTTAAATTCTGGATACAGTCTGATATGTTGCGGATGCGGTCAAGAGACAGCCTTGATACGATCTTGATGCCTGAGTTGCTTAAATTGGGAAGAAAAAACTAGTTGGTTTCACTCTGAATGAGTCAAAACTCAAAACCCTTCTCTTGTTTTTTAGTACACACACTCTCTCTCTCTCTCTTAGACACACACATACACTTCGATCTTATACGTACTCATTAATTGATCATAATTTCCTGGTCTTAGGGGTTTATGGATATTGTTTTTAGGAGTTGCCATTTCTCCGTATGCTTATTGTATCTTGTGTTGGTATTGATGCTTCTTTAGATTAATTTGAATCATTGTGCTGATTGTCATCAAGCTTTGTATGGGTGAATACTGCCTTTAAATTCTACTCCTGTACCTTAAATTACCTATTAACAATAGAAAAAAAAAAGGGAAGGAATTGACTGAAGTTAGAAAATTGAATATGGTGATTCAAGGTTCTTATCCCTGATTAAGGAGTTGCATTGATGTAGACTGTTGTTGTGGTGTTACGCTTAGAAGCTTAATACTTAAGATTTATATTAATTAAAAAGAGGTAGTGGAGATCTCAGGGTTTATTTTTGGTGATTTAAGTTAGTTTTAGACCCAAGGGGAGGGGAAAGAATGTCAAAATTTTGATTGGCAGGTTGGTTTTTTTTTTAAAAAAAAACATATCCTTGCCTCATCACTTTGAGATGTTGAAGGATAAAAACTTAAAGTACCCCAGGCCCCAAGCTTTTAAGTGCTGGAATGTCCACATGTAAGCATCTTAGGCCGTAAGCTATATTTCATAGATGAGATTAAAACATAAAAATAAGGTCAGGTTAACATCTTGTCTCACATCTGGATTCATTACTTTTCTATGAGGTTTGTGCATAAGGCTTGCCATTTGCGAGATTAATTAAAAAAAGAGTTGTTATTTAGAAAGAGTATTTCAAGCTAATAGCTCCTACTTTTTATAACTTGTTCCAATTATTCTCAGTGATTGTATAAATGTACTCTCTTTACTTGTGTTTGAATCCCAATGCGAGTTAAATACTATCCATGTTTGAGAATTATAGATGATTAGGTCATTAATTGCTATTTGCTATTTTTTTTTTTTTTTTTTTTTTTGGTGTATGAATCAATTTTTGTTCTGTTACAGGGCTTAAAATGTAGATTTATAAAATATGAAAGCACAGGGCTTTTCTAGCCTAGTAAGCAGGCATTTTGTGAAGTTATTGATTTCAGCATTTGATAATGAACTTGTTACTTAGAATGTCAAAATGTATAACAAAATTCTTCCAAACACTGTTTGGTGCTACTAAGCTAGGAATGTGCTTTGTGCCATGTAGCTTCAAAGAGTGAAACTAAGGAAAAGCCTTCTGGTCTTCCAGTTTTGGTACGTGGATACTCTTTCCTATCTGACTTGAAAAACTTGGTTGGCCTACTTTCAAACAGCATTTGTCTTTTTGGTTAGTTGGTTGTTAAAATGGAATCAGAGCCTAGTTAGATGTCTTTGGTTCAAATTATGTGAAATCTCTATTAGAGGTGTCTTTTGGTCTATCTGTGGAAGACTCATTATTTGGCCTCGGTTGTTAGGCAAGCTTGCTTGCAAGGGGGTGTGTCACGTCTTACCCTAATTACCACATATTTGTACCCACTTCCTTACTTATGTGTATTTTGAATTGGATGCTTTAAAAAACCAAACAAACTATAAATATCTTTGTTTCTTTATTGTTTTTGTGTCACAGAGTAGAGCAAGGCAGATGGTTTTAAGCACCTGCAAAACAAGCAAAATAAATCTTGTTGATTTAGCTGATTTAGAGCAACAAAAGTTAACTGGTGCAGCAAGGTCGAGTTTAACGCAAGCTAGTAATGTTAGTAGATCACTTTCACAACTTGGGTATGATCAAACATATCTTCTATCTTGTTTGGTTTAGTTTACCAATTGGTCAATATTGCTGTATGTACAAACCCGCCAAAAACATATATGATCAATTAGGTATTATATGGCATAGCACATATTTGAGTTCTCAAATCATTATTGATCCATCCACCTTCAAAATTATTTTAGTAATCCTATTGATTCAGAATGGGTGGGTTGATTTCTTTCCTATAATTGAATGCTACATTGAAGGAGATGAGATGTCAATGGAATGAAAAATAAGAGAAGGAAGAATATTAATTTCAAATAATAATTTTTTTTTTGTTGAAAATAAAAAATAAAACAATGGAGAAGGAAGCTGGTGGGAAGGTAACACATTTAACTACAAGCTATAAAAAATGAAGAGAATATTGCAAAAAACATCCTGAACTTTCGGTCAAAATCAACCTCAACCCCTAATCTTCTAATTTGAAATTAGAAGCCACTGAACTTTGTGAAATACCCAAATTGCTCCTTAATTTGAGGATCTAAATCTAAGTAGTGAAGTTCTTATGGAATAGGTTCAACTCATTGCACTCTTTTTAACTGCTTGCATTGATGTTCACTTGGACCATGGTCTTGTCACAAATAAAAGCCTTTATTTACTAACTCAATACACATCTCTCTCGATTTTCAAACTCAATATATATTAGTTTTTGTTCCATAATAGCCACTATTTACAGCGGTGTTTGGATGAAACTATTATCATTGACTAAAACAATTTCTCAATTGCTATGGCGGCCCAACAAACTTGGAGGCATATATTTAAATGAGACATTTTTGTTATTACTTAATTAATATTTAACTAGTATTTAATATTATAATTTTTTTAATAACAGAAATCCTTTTTTTTTTTTTTTTGAAATATTCTTTTTTCTTTTGAAAAAAATGTTAAAGTTGTAACAAATTTTACTACAAAACTTACAAATGTTGTAACAATGAATGTGATTAGTAACATTTCAAGAAGATAATAAATAAATATTTGAATTGATGATGTTAGGGATATAAATTTTATTACATAAGGCTTGTATCACTAATCACAAAGAGTGATTTAAAAATACATTTAATAGGTTGTTGACTTTCACAAATCATATTAATTGACAAATCAATTTATAAAAGTTTTGAAGTAAAATTTATAGTATTCCTAGCATTTTCTTATCTGAATTATTTTTTGTGATTAGTGACACATATTTGTAAGATTCTTGTATTTAAAGTTGTATTATTTCTAGCATTACTCAATTCTTTGAGACTTCTTAAAATTATAGAGAAAAAAAATGTAAAGCTAGGTTTTTTTTTTTTTTTTTTTTTAATTTTTTTTTAAATGTATCAAATTTTGCCCCAAAATTTTATGGCTTCTCTAGTAGGGGGCCCTACCACACAAATTCAGTTGCACCAACTTCAATGAGTTCATATAAATTAGTTCATATAAATTATAATGCTAGCCTAATATATGCATACTCACCACATTTGCTCTTTAATTGGAGAAATTCACTTTTCTTTTATTTTTGACATCTCAATTCCAAATTAGTTATTGGACTTGAATAGACAACTACATAAATCCTAAATTGGAATGAAAGGAAAAAATTGACAAAGAAAAACAAAAGAGCCTTTGAGGGGCCAATGGTAACTAAATTCTTTTGTATTTTCCAATGCACAAAATTAAACCTGTAGGTCTGATTTTAAATAAATGAATCAACAAAATAAACTACGTAGTGTTACAGCAAATGGCTACAACTCTCACAACTCAAATGGAAGTCACTTAGTGGCACGATTCATAATTTAGTGACAATTGTCCAATGATATTACATAATGACGAGAATTATTAAGGAGAAATATATTCTTAGCTCATCAAATGGAAGTTATTGAGGTGAAGTATATTCTTAGCTCATCTATGAATAAATTGTTGTATCATTACCAAGCAAAAATGTGAGGGATAATTTTGCAAGCATAATCTCTAAACCTTTTTAAATTGTAATGGAGTTTCTACTACCAAAAGTTGAGATTATTACCATTGAGTTGTGAAGAGGCTGAAGTTTGAAAATTGATGATTGAGAGCTGGGAAAGTGGGAATTAGGTGGCGTAGGTGAGAGCAAAAAAGCAGTGTTACTTTTGTTTTTCTTTCCTAGCAAGCGTTTTCACGCCTCTTTTCTTTTCATTTCTGAAAGACAAGTTTTGTGTGAGCCCATGTGAAAAATGTCTGAGCCTCACTTAAAATTTTTCCCCCTTCCTAACCAAACAACACATAAACTCATTTTTTTCTCCATTATTTTCTATTTACCCTATCCCACTTCCGGTCAAACATACTCTCAATCCACATAAAACAAGAAAACAGCTTGTTTTTCTTGGGCCACTTAAATCAATTTTTACAATGCTTGTGTCAATAAAGTATTATTGGGCTTTTGGGTTTTAGGTTTAGGCCCAAATGGTTCACTCATCCCTTATTTCATTCTTCTCCTCCAAATGAAAAAGAAAAACAGACAAAATCCTAAAACCTTAAACTTTGGTCCCTTAGTGAATCTTCCTGATGTCTCAGACAACTACAAGAACAATGCGTGAGCGTGTTCCAGACGACGTCGTGGAAGACATCCTGGGTCAGCTACCAGTGAAATCTTTAACCCGCTTCAGGTGCGTTTCTAAATCTTGTGATTCCATCATCACTGACCCCACTTTCATTACCAAACACTTGAAGCTCAACCTTAACCAATCCGAATCATTAATGTCCACAAACACTCACATTGGGTATTTGCTATATACTACAAAGGATAAGAATAGTTCATCTTCATCATCTTCTAAACAATTGTGTACGGTTGTTTGCAACAACGACCGCACATTGTCCCAGGTTTCTAGGTTTGAAATGCCCTCTTTTTTTGACAAATGCGACATAGTTGGTTTCTGTAATGGCTTGTTCTGCCTAGCTGACTATGATCTTAGTCACATTATATATCTGTGGAACCCAAGTATTAGAATGTTTAAGAAGCTTCTAGCTACTTCCTTTACTGACGGGGACACCACCTCCGTTATTGGACTTGCTTATAATTCTCAAAACAATGACTTCAAGATTCTTAGACTTGTGTCTTTTTCTGTGAGACAAGAGGCTGAAGCCGAGATTTACAGCTTGAGTACAGATTCGTGGAGAAAGGTTGTAATATCGATGGAGTCCTTAAGAGGGTATGAACCCAAGTTTGGTACTATTGCTTATGTTTTGCCACCCTGTATATTTTTGAATGGAGCTTTGCACACAGTAGCAATCACTTGTCGCCACCGTTTCATTCTGTCCTTTGACGTCAATGATGAGAGCTTCCGTGAGATAATGTTGCCTCCTAATCACTTGGATGGAGTGCCTGTAAATTTCGACCAACTTGCAGTGTTCAAGGGATCCCTGGCTGTTTTCGTTTTTGTTCATGGTCGTCGGGGTATCTTATGCCACATTTGGGTTATGGAGGAGTATGGTGTGGCCAAATCTTGGACTAGAAAATATATGGTACCAATGATTTGGGTTTGGGAAGGTTATTTCTTTGGCTGCACTGATAACGGTGAACTTCTAATTAAGAATGCCACTGGGCCGGTTTCAATTGACCCTGAGAGTCCAAATCAGAACATTCTTGCAATTGAAGATGCTGATTGGATGGGTTTCGCAGCTAATTCAATGGAGAGCTTGATTTTACTTGATGGGGGAAAGTAAATGTGAAACTTAACTTTAGCTATTATATCACTTACAGAGCTGAGAGCTTCAGTTTTTCCATCATCATTGTGAAAATTAACTTTATCTATTATAGTTTTATATGTATTTAAGTCTATGGAATCTCAAAGCTTTTGATGCTGAAACTAAGGTTGTAATTGTTTCCATCTTTGCTTTCAAGAAATATGTCATATGA
Organism: Quercus gilva; assembly: GCA_023621385.1. Taxonomy (NCBI): domain Eukaryota; kingdom Viridiplantae; phylum Streptophyta; class Magnoliopsida; order Fagales; family Fagaceae; genus Quercus; species Quercus gilva. The sequence goes on from CM042483.1 coordinate 60,179,090, forward strand.
ATGGGTGAAGTTAGCTGAGTTACATTTGAGGATTGATAGTTCAAAGTGCTCAATTGAAGTGAATCTTATTAGTTTAGTTTTTCTCTTTTCAATGTGCATTTCTTATAAGCAAATTACAGCTTGAGAATGCTATGCTTAGGGTCTTTGGCCCTGTTCTAGTATTCCTAGGTGATTTCAACCCCGGAGTTAAAACTATCACTCATGCTTATTTTTCGTCGTTTCTTTTCTTTTTTTTAGCAACCAAACAGTGACTGTGATTAATTAGGATTGTGGAGACAAAATTAAATAATGATTAGCTTTTTTTGTTTCTTTGATTTCGTTCTGTACTGGCTTTGTTTAGAGTCTCATTTTGTTTGGTTCGTTTTTTCCCTTTTAAGCCTCTGGCTGGTTGCTAGAAAAATGGAAGGAAAATGATTGTTAAGTCAGTGTTAATATTAGTTTTTGCCCTACCATTTTTCAAATTAACATCAGTAGTGGCTAGAGAGAATGCGATGGTTTCAAATAGTAATAGTTTTGCTGTGTTTTTGTACTATATAATGTATATAGGAAGGAGGATTATTTAGCTGTTTGTGCCTGTGTTTGGTGAAAGTAATTGTGGGTGGCAATGCATATTTAGGTTTGGGGAAATTTTCATTGAGTGCCATCTACTTATTTTTATATAGATTTGGTTATTATTGCTAGTAATATCCAGAAATTGTGTGCATATTATAGGTGTTATCAATGTTGCTAGTAGCAACAAGATGCTTTAAGAGTATTCCATTGTAGTATAGTACTTAGCAACTCCGAAATGTGTTCAAATGAGGATTTCAGATGGCTTAAGTAATTCTGTTCCATTGTGTTTTCGCTGTGACTATACCAAAACCCTTTAGTCTAATTGGCTCGCTTAGCAATATTTAATTCCATGGCTATTTATGATAGAATATAGCGGTCAATTGTTCTCAAGTCCAACAACTAGCAATAGCTGAAATTTTGCTTCCTTCAAATTCAAAACAATGGAATCCTGATTGACCATAATTAACAGTGTCAAAAACCAAAAATTGCATTAATTTCTCTAGTAGGTGTCGATGTAAGAATGAAGTAGGACAGATTTGAACTTCCTCCCATATGAATGTGTTGGACTCTATTATTATTATCAGCAGCCTGCAGCTGCCGCCATAGCAGTTGGCAGCATTGGCAGCCGCAGCAAGGAACTGTAGGGTAGCAGCATATCATTTGATAAGTAAAGAACTATTTTAGTGCAACAAGACTACATTATGTGCAAAAGACAGATAAGTATAAAGAAATACAGAACGTTATCAGTAATATGAACTCTGTAATGAGAAGCTGTTAGTGAAACACCATGCCACCAGTGCTAACACTTGGGGTTATGGCAATTACAATTCCACCAAAATCAACATGTCGTAGGCTTGAGTTTGGTAATCAACCTCTCCCAAAATAATTGGGGATAAGACTGCTTGCTAATCACTTCTCTCAATTCTTGTAAAAGTGAATTGAGAAAAGTGGGAGTTTTGTATAGTAGGTATGACCTTTTTTTTTGGATAAGCGTAGCAGGTATGACCTTTTAGAAAGGTTTTAAAGGGGTGAGAAGGGAAGTTATTTGGGAGACAGAGAAGAAGAGATATTTCTTCTCTTAACCTAAGCCCTAAGGTTTTGGCTTTTGTTCCATTTTTTCAATTACTGAGATGATTTGGATCTACTTATGTGTTAGTTTATTGATTGAGAAAGTGTGAAACCGGTATAGGTATGCATTTTCTTCATGTCTTTGAATTTACTACATTTTTTCGAAAGTTGAATATAATAGCATTAAAATCTTTACTAATTTTTGGAGGATCTAGTGACAAGACTCACAACTTTTTTTCACAATTTGTTGAGTTAGTAGATTGTGATTAGTGTAACATCACTTTCATTGAGACCACCATTGACATCACTATCACTATTATATACCAATCACAACCTTACACCTCATCAGTTGTGAAAAAATATTTTGAAATTTGTTGTGTCATTAGACTAATTGTGTGACAAAATGTTTAGGTAATAGTTTGAATGTGGCCACCACAGAAGGACAGGAATGGAGGTGATCTGATAGTTAAGAAGATTTCCAAGTAATTCATTATCAATTAATGGATGAACCTTTGAATTTATTTGACTCAGTTGCTGACATTGAAGCAACATAGGCAAAATCCCTATCAATGTGATTGCTTTCATTGGAATTAAATGATTGTTGGTGTTAAATGCTAAATAAATGTATCTTATTTGCAGGAAGATGATATCTTCCAGCTTGTAGGAGAGAGACCCTTGTTGAAAATTATTTGGCTTGATTCAATAGTTCTGTCTTTGCATATTGACAGGTATTGTTTAGATTGCTTTTGTTTCTTTTCTATTTTGTTAGACAGGAAGCGAAAATACTTAACCATTTGGGGTCTGGCCAATACCTTGTTGGAAAAAAAATTATCCAATGATCAAGGCTTAATCCCTTGTGTTTTTGAGAGACTCTTTGCCCGTATAAATGAATCTCTTATTTATTGAGCTCATTTAAGCTTATATCATAGTATTGAACTATAGTCCTAATTTTTTTATTTGTCATATTTTTGAACTATCAAATATTACATTCAACTATATTTAAAAAGTTATCAAAATTTAGGAGTTAGAATAACTTACTCCTTACTATACAACCTATAATATTTCAATTTTAGTGTGGCTTGAAAAATCTCACCTCAATACTAGTGACAATTACAACATACACTCCTGGCACAATCAAAATCCCACTTAGAGCCGTTTGAAACAACCCTAGTTTCCAATTAAACCACCACATTGGGCTATATGCCTCTGGTTTCTTAATCTTAATCCACATAAAACTTGGAAGAGCTAAAGTTAGAGGTAATGAGAAGCCTCCACTAAGACCTTGAAGTTGGCTTCCATAACATGAGATGGCAATGGCTGAAAAGAAGCAGAAGAACCCAAGAATGACTTGGGAAATTGCTCGAAACCACCAAGGACATGGCTGCTTCATCCTGCTAGTGTATATAGACTCTATGCCATCAAATATTGGCATGCCATAGAGTTGGAAGGAGCTTACAACACTATGTATGAGCAATATGCTTTGTTAATCCTACAAGAAGTTCTGAAGTTTCAAGCCGGTGGAACTTGAACAAGGCTATTAACATGCCCCCTTGTTTTGGTATCTGTCACCACGATAGAAAATTTAATTCTTTAGTAAATATACTTAAGAAAATTAATTGAAGAGAAGGGAAAAACTGGGATTCAAAGAAAGATTGTTAGTATAAATTACTAGATATAAATTTAACACATAATGATTTGAGTTTGAAGATTTTTCTCAAATAAAACACTTGTGATATTATGAATTTGAAATAATATCTTACTTTTAATCATTTCAAATCCACAAATCAGTAAAACTTAATTTTATCCATAAATTTCATCAACAGAAAAAGAAAAAAAACAAAAAAAATTTGTCATTTCATCTTAACTTGAAGTTATTTAACTAAAAATTGAATTCTATATCTTTCTCTTTAAATAACCATTGATGAATTGTTAAGGAGAAGAACAATCTGAGAATTTTGATTTTGTAAAAAAAATTATAGGGATATATGAAACAGAGAAAATAAATAGTACCATATTTCCATAAGCCCAGTAGACTCCGATTGCAAGGGGAAAGAAGCACATTGCAATTAGAAGATAAGCAGATTTGACACCCTTCCACATTGGCACTTGTGATGGATTCTTTTCACTTGAAGGCATGGAAGCCTGCAAAAATTCCAATTAAAAAAAAAAAAAAGTCCATTTTCCCACAGATATACATTTAAGCCCAATAATCTCTCTCTCTCTCTCTCTCTCTCTCTCTCTCTCTTTGTGTTGTAAGTCGACTCATCAATTTAAAAGACTTCTATGAAGTAAAATTTATAGTATCGGTAGCGTCATAATACCTGTATCTCTAGTATAAGATTGTGACCTCTAAAGGCCAAAGCAATGAACCCAAACACATTAACAACACCCAAAATCCTAGAAATTTTGGGAATAAGGGCTTGATATCTACTGTAAGTGGTTCTGTACTTCTGTCCCTGCTCAAGATATCTACTGCCATTGAATAAACCATAGAAGTACCTTCAAAATACTAATGAGATATAAAAAATAGTTAGATATCTTATTAGTATTTTGTGAGTTTGGAAAGTCTTTTCGGCTTATACACTATACAGCATGTAATGCTTACCAAATGTAGCTCGGCAAAGATGAAAGTATCTACTGTAACTTCCAGTTTTAGCTGATTCATTGAGTTGTACTAGCAAATAGATGGTGTAAATTTGCCACATGAATGGTAGAGTCAAGCATATGATACCCCATGTCCTGTACCACCAAATACAAAACAATAAGCCAGACAACTTTTTTTTTTACTCCACAATTATTGAGTTGGTAAGTTATCAATAGTAGGCAATAAAATGGTGACCCGGCAAATACGAAAATCAATAACAATTTATCAACTAAGCAAGTTTTAAAAAGGTCGTGTCACTAGCATTACACGTTATGTAAAACACTTCTTCAGAAAGTTTGTTTTGAAAAGGTTTGGATTTAGATAGTTCTTGTGACCCCTTGATCAAGTATGCTATACCAAACTTATGCGCCAAGTATTTGCTTACCACCCAAGGTCAATGGAATGCAGAATAATGGAGAAGAAGAATATTAATTTCAAATAATATTTTTTTTTTTGAAAATAAAAAATAAAACAATTGAGAAGGAAACTGGTAATAAGGTAACACATTTAAGTACAAGCTATAAAAACGAAGAGAATGCTGCAAAAAACATCTTGAACTTTCGGTCAAAATCAACCTAAACCCCTAATTTTCTAATTTGAAATTAGAAGCCACTGAACTTTGAGAAATACCCAAGTTGCTCCTTAATTTAAGGATCTAAATCTAAGTACCCGAGTTTAAAGTAAATACCTTCCCTTTCTTCCCAAAAAAAAAAAAAAAAAGTATATATTCTATATATAATAAATTTTTGTTCTTCATCAGAAAAAAAAAAAAAAAAAAAAAAAAACGTTCGTTTTGTTTTTTTTTTTTGGTTATAAAAGAAAAGTTTCCATTTTTCCATAAAAAAAATGTTTTCCTTTTTCTTTCTCTTCATTTGACCTTTTTTTTTTCTTTTTTCTTTTTTTTTTTCACTTTTTATGAGATTTATGAGATAGCAACAAACAAATTGATTAGAAATCTTAATTTCAATAGGATTTAAATTCTATATCAAATGAAACTCTACATGTGTGTATATATATATATATATCCTTTTTGATGTGAAGTTTATTCCAATAATTGAATCCCTAAATCCCATGACAAGTATGCATTCTTTCTTTATTATTATTTTTTCATTTTGTTGAAGCTATTTTTCTTTAACTTCAAAAATATTAATAAAAACTTCTCACACATGTTTTAACCCAATTCATAATATTAAACTTTCATACCCATTTATTCTCTTCTACAATAATTGATTCAGGTTTAGTTACATACTCACATTTTCATCTCTTAAAGTGATAGAGAAAACAAGCATGTTTTTTTTTTTTTTTTTTTCTAAATTTATATCTTAATTTATAATGTGTTAATTTCTTAATTTTAAATTATGAATAAGTTTGATTATATTCTTTATATTGAATGTAAATTGTTGTTTATAGGTTTTTGGTTGTGTTATATTCTTCGGGAAAAAAGAAATAAAATAAAATGAAAGAGTTTATATAAATTAGGCAACAAAGCTAAATAGATAAGCATAAGAAATATTTATTAATAATAGTTTTATTAGTAACTTTTTATTAACATGATTTAAAAAAAAATTTTGAATAGAGAGATAATTTATTAATGTGATTTAAACTCTACTAAAACTTTTTTAAGGGGTTGGTTAAAAAAAATTTCAAAGTAATTTTCTAATTATTAACTGTTACGCGCTAACTTCTAACTACCAAAACCCATAATTGAAATACTAATTCATATGGGATACTACTTCCAAAGATTAATATCTTAGCTATTATATATTATATGCTGAATTTTTTTCTTCTTTTTTTTTTTTTTCAAAAGAAGTGTTTCTTTCTCTCCTTTCAAAACAAAGGGATTATAATAAGAATTAGCTAAATATGGATAAGACTACGCCACGTCTTTTCTACAATAAATGTTAAATTCAAATAATTTTTCATGCATATACACACGCTACACAAAGGGATTATAACAAGAATTAGCTAGATAAGGGTAAGACTACGCTACCTCTTTTCTACAATAAATGTTAAATTCAAATCATTTTTTATACATATACACACATATGTAGCGTGCAACACATAGAACTTAAACTTCAAGTTTAAACTTAAAGTTGATAGGGTGAAACTCACTAAAGGTTCAGTGTCTTCTTTCATGCTTTTAAAGAAAAAAAATTAAATTCTCATGTGAGTCTCTCTCCTTCAAATTTTTAAATTTTTAATAATTTAGATGGTTCATAATTATTGAATTGAGGTTTCTACTTAAACATGATTTCAATTATTATTTTGGATAGTTTTTAACTATTAAATTCAATGATTTTCCATTTAAATATATGTAATTAATTGAGCCTTAAAGTCCAATGTATTATTGAAAATCATTATATATATATATATGCATTTTATAATACCTTAATCTTACACAACATGCATTTATTATGTAATTTAAAAATAAAATATTCATTTATTTTTATTATATATTTTAAGTAAATTAATAAAATAATTTTTTACATATGAATCTTGATTAAGCCGTGCATCGCACGGGAATAATGCTAGTAAAAAAGAAAAACAGACAAGATCCTAAAACCTTAAACTTATCCCAATAGTAATATCTTGTGTCAAAAAATATATTATTGGGCTTTTGGGTTAGGCTTAGGCCCAGGACACCACAGATCTAATGTAATAGCTTCAATTATCCTTATACCTTCATTCTTCTCCTCCTTGTGTATGACAAGTCGACAACATAACATAAACCCTTGCTTTCAAAAAGGGGAAACAGACAGACAAAATCCCAAAACCTTAAACTCGGTTCCTTCGTGAATCTTCCTGATGTCTCAGAACACTACAACAACAATGCGTGAGCTTCTTCCAGACGACGTCGTGGAAGACATCCTGGGTCATCTCCCAGTGAAATCCTTAACCCGATTCAGGTGCGTTTCTAAATCATGTGACTCCATCATCACTGACCCCACTTTCACTACCAAACACTTTAAGCTCAACCTTAAGCAATCCGAATCATTGAAATCCACAAACACTCATAGTGGGTATTTGCTATATACTACAAAGGATAAGAATAGTTCATCCTCTTCCGAACAATTGTGTACGGCTGTTTGCAACAACGACCGCACATTGACCCAGGTTTCTAGGTTTGAAATCCCCTCTTTTTTTGACGAATGCAAAATAGTTGCTTGCTGTAATGGCTTGTTCTGCATGGCTGACTATGATCTTAGTCACATTATATATCTGTGGAACCCAAGTATTAGAATGTTTAAGAAGCTTCTAGCTACTCCCTCTACCGACGAGGACGCCAGGTCCGTTTTTGGACTTGCTTATAATTCTCAAAATAATGACTTCAAGATTCTTAGACTTGTGTCTGTTTTTTACCTAGAAGAGGCCAAAGCCGAGATTTACAGTTTGAGTACAGATTCGTGGAGAGAGGTTGTAATAACGATGGAGTACTTAAGAGGGTATGAACCCGACTTTGGAACTATTGATATTTATCCACCCTGTATATTTTTTAATGGAGCTTTGCACTCTGTAGCAGCCAGTGATCGCCACCATTTCATTCTGTCCTTTAACGTCAATGATGAGAGCTTCCGTGAGATAATGCCGCCTCCTAATTTATGGTTCGGTTTGCCTGGATGTTTCAATGAACTTGCATTGTTCAAGGGATCCCTGGCTGTTTTCGCTTGCGTAGATAATCATCAGGGTGTCTTATGCCACATATGGGTTATGGAGGAGTATGGTGTGGCTGAATCGTGGACTAGAAAATATAAGGTACAAATGGATTGGTTTTGGGATGGTCATTTCTTTGGCTTCGCTGATAATGGTGAACTTTTGATTAAGAATGCCTTTGGGCTGGTTTCAATTGACCTTGAGAGTCAAAATCAGAACATTCTTGCAATTGAAGGTGCTGATTGGGTGGGTTCCACAACTAATTCGATGGAGAGCTTGATTTTACTCGATGGTGGTAAGTAAATGTCAAAATTCACTTTAGCTATTATATCACTTTCAGTTTTGCCACCATCATTTTGAAAATTAACTTTAGCTAGTATTGCTTAATTTGTATATAACTTTAACTACTAATTTTGATCCTTAAACTAAGGTTGTAATAGTTTCCATCCTTGAGTTTAAGAAATTTCTCAATATGAATGGGTGAAGTTAGCTAAATTACATTTGAGGAATGATCAAATGGGGATTTTAGATGGCTAAGCCATTTTGTTCTATTGTGCTTTTTGCCATTGACCATACCAAAACCCTTTAGTCTAATTGGTCCGCTTAGCAATATATAGTTCCATGGTTATTTGTGATAGAATATAGTTGTCACTTGTTCTCAGTCCAACAAATAGCAGTAGCTGAAATTTTGCTTCCTTTCAGACGTCTAAAACAATGGAATCCTAATTGACCATAATTTAACAGTGGCAAAAACCAAAATTGCATTAATATTACTAGTAGGTGTTGATGTAACAATGAAGTAGGACAGATTTGAAGTACCTCCGATATGCATGTGTTGGACTTTAGATAGAAAAGTGGCCTCTCATTTGAATTATCTCTCATGGTTGGAGATGTATCCAATAAGGTCTCCAAAGAGTATCTGGAGATTAAAAAATGTTTTAAATTCTGGATACAGTCTGATATGTTGCGGATGCGGTCAAGACACAGCCTTGATACGATCTTGATGCAGGAGTTGCTTAAATTGGGAAGAAAAAACTAGTTGGTATTACTCTGAATGAGTCAAAACTCAAAACCCTTCTCTTGTTTTTCAGTACACACACTCTCTCTCTTAGACACACACATACACTTCGATCTTATACCTACTCATCAATTGATCATAATTTCCTGGTCTTGGGGGTTGATGGATATTGTTGCATTTGTGTTTGTACTTTGAAGGAGTTTGTGATGCATTTTTGCAAATAATTGAGTTTCTTACTTTTTACCGGTATGATACTTGTGGGTTTGAGAAGTGGGGGACAATTGGAGATGAAGCTGCAGATTTTAGGCTTAGTGCATTTGGGCATTTTGAAAATGTTTTTGAAGGTTTCGATGCTTGTAATATATTTTTGAATCTGATAAATATCCTAAAAGTGTAGATGAGTTAATTAATTGTTGTATATCCTAGTTATAAAGCAATAAGCAAAGGTTATAAATGGCACTTCCTTGTCTCACTATTGATGTTGGGTATATATATATATATATATTCTTGTTGTTAGGAGTTGCCATTTCTCCATATGCTGATTGTATCTTGTGTTGGTATTGATTCTTCCTCAGATTAATTTGAATCATGATGCTGATTGTCATCAAGTTTTGTATGGGTGAATACTGCCTTTAAATTCTACCCCTGCACGATAAATTACCTATTAACAATAGAAAAAAAAGGGAAGGAATTGACTGAAGTTAGAGAATTGAATATGGTGATTCAAGGTTCTTATCCCTGATTAAGGAGTTGCATTGATGCAGAATGTTGTTGTAGTGTTATGCTAAGAAGCTTAATACTTATGATTTGCATTAATTAAAAAGAGGTAGTGGGGATCTCAGGGTTTATTTTTGATGATTTAAATTAGTTTTAAACCCAAGGGGGAGGGGAAAGAATGTCAAAATTTTGATTGGAAGGTTGTTCTTTTTTTTTTTTTTTTTTTAAATAAACATATCTTTGCTTCATCACTTTGAGACATTGAAGGATAAAAACTTAAAAGTACCCCAGGCCCCAAGCTTTTAAGTGCTAGAATGTCAAGGTGTAAGGCTGAGGCAAGCATCTTAAGCCGTAAGCTATATTTCATAGATGAGATTAAAACATAAAAATCAGGTCAGGTTAACATCATGTCTCACATTTGGATTCATTACTCTTCTATGAGGTTTATGCATAAGGCTTGCCATTTGCGAGATCAATTAAAAAAAAGAGTTGTTATTTAGAAAGAGTATTTCAAGCTAATAGCTCCTACTTTCATAACTTGTTCCAATTATTCTCAAAGATTGTATTAATGTTAGTATTAATGGTTAGAGTTCCCGCTCACATGCTCTTTTTACTTGTGTTTAAATCCCAATGCAAGTTAAATACTATCCATGTTTGAGAATTATAGATGATTGGGTCATTAATTGCTATTTGCTATTTTTTGTTGTATGAGTCAAGTTTTGTTTTGTTAGAGGGCTTAAAATGTAGATTTATAAAATATGAAAACACAAGGCTTTTCTAGCCTAGTAAGCAGGCATTTTGTGAAGTTATTGACTTCAGCACTTGATAATGAACTTGTTACTTAGAATGTCAGAATATATAACAAAATTCTTCCAAACACTGTTTGGTGCTACTAAGATGGGAATGTGCTTTGTGCCACGCAGCTTAAGAGAGTGAAACTAAGGAAAATCCTTCCGGTCATCCATTTTTGGTACGTGGATACTCTTTCTTATTTGACTTGAAAAACTTTGTTGGCCTACTATCAAACAGCATTTGTCTTTTTGGTTAGTTGGTTGTTAAAATGGGATTAGAGCCTAGTTAGATGTCTTTGGTTCAAATTATGTGAAATCTCTATTAGGTGTGTCTTTTGGTCTATCTGTAGAAGACTCATTATTCAGTCTTGGTTGTTAGGCAGTCCTGCCTGCAAGGGGGTGTGTTACATCTTACCCTAATTAACATATATTTTGTACCCACTTCCTTACTTAAGTTTATTTTGGATTGGATGCTTTAAATCTTTGTTGTTTCCATGGCACAGAGTAGAGCAAGGCAAATGGTTTTAAGCACTTGCAAAGCAAAATAAATCTTGTTGATCTAGCTGGTTCAGAGCAACAAAAGTTAACTGATGCAGCAAGGCCGCGTTTAAAGCAAACTGATAATATTAGTAGATCACTTTCACACCCTGGGTATGGTCAAACATATCTTCTATCTTGTTTGGTTTAGTTCACCAATTGGTCAATATTGTTGTATGTAGAAACCTGCCAAAAACATATATGATCAATTAGGTATAATATGACATAGCACATATTTGAGTTCTCAATTTGATGTCATCATGATTGATTCATCCACCTTCAAAATTATTTCAGTAATCCTATTGATTCAGAATGGGTGGGTTTATTTCTTTCGTATAATTGAATGCTACATTAAAGGAGATGAGATGTCAAAGAAATGCAAAATAATGGAGAAGCAAGAATATTAATTTCAAGAATAATTTTTTTTTTTTTGGAAAATAAAAAATAAAACAGTGGAGAAGGAAGATGGTAAGAAGGTAATACATTTAAGTACAAGCTATAAAAAATGAAGAGAATACCGCAAAAAACATCCTGAACTTTTGGTCAAAATCAACCTAAACCCCTCATACTTTGAGAAATACCCAAATTGCACCTTAATTTGAGGTTCTAATTCTAATTATTGAAGTGCTTATGGAATATGTTAAGCCCACTGCACTCTTTTTAACTGCTTGCATTGATGTTCACTTGGACCATGGTCCTGCCACAAATATAAAGCCTTTATTTTCTAACTTGATATATTTTTCTCTTGATTTTCTTACTTGATATATATTAGTTTTTGTTCTACAATATCCACTACTACATGCAGAGTCTGGATGGAAATATTATCTTTAATTAAAACAAATTTTGATGGCTTCAGTGGCATGTCAAACTCATTTAAGATTCATACAGATCATGGTTTTTCTTGCATCTATCTGATCTTATAAAATTCTCAATTGCTCATACTACACAAATTCAGTTTAGTTGCACCAACTTCAATGAGTTCATATAATGTCCTCTAATAGGACAAAATTTAGATACAGTACCTTAGATACAGTTCATTTGGAACATAGCATTATTGAAAGGGAAAAACTGATTTTTGTATGCATTGGGTTCTTCTTTGCTTGATTTAGGTTATAAAATCTCACAATAATAGCCATCTAGTGTGAGGTGTCTAAAGAGATCTAAGATTTTGAATAGGTTTGCTAGTGGGCCAAGAAAAAAAGAAAAAAAATGAGACCGTTTATAGACATTAGGTGGAGTTATTAAACTAGACAACTGGCAGTAATTTAGAAGGGGTACCTAAGGAGCTGTGTCTAAAGTACTATACCTAAGTTTTGTCTACTCGAATATATGCATATTCACCGCATTTGCTCTGTAATTGGAGAAATTCACTTTTCTTTTTATTTTTGATATCCCAATTCTGAATTAGTTATGAGACTTGAATAGACAACTACATAAATCCTAAATTGGAATGAAATGACGGGTTTGGCTTACCTCCAGTACTTTTTTAACTGGAATCTTCTTTTGTTTTAATGAGAAATTGCCACATCATCCACTAACTAAATAAAAGGTGGAGATTATAATCCACCACCACTTGCTATTGTGTATTTAAAACAAAAGGACACATCCAGTTAAAAAAGTAGTAGAGGTAAGCCAATTCCTGAAAGGACAAAATTGACAAGAAAAAACAAGAGTCTTTGAGGGGCCAATGGTAACTAAACTCTTTTGTATTTTCCAATGCACAAAATTGAACCTATAGGTATGATTTTAAATAAACAAATTAACAAAATAAAGTACATAGTATTACAGCAAATGGCTACAACTCTCATGACTCAAATGAAAGTCACTTAGTGACATGATTCATAGTCTAGCGTCAATTGTCCAATGACATTACATAATGTCGAGAATTATTACGAAGAAATATATTCTTAACTCATCAAATGGAAGTTATTGGGGTGAAATATATTCTTAGCTTACTTATGAATAAATTGCTGAATAATTACCAGACAAAAATGTGAGGAATAATTCTGCAAGCATAATCTTTGAACCTTGAGATTATTACCATTGAGTTGCGAAGAGGCCTGTGAAGAGGTTGAAGTTTGAAGATTGATGATGAGAGCTGGGAAAGTGGGAATGTGGTGGGGTAAGTGAGAACAAAAAAGCAGGGTCACTTTTGTCTTTCCCTTTTAACAAGAGTTTTTATGCCTCTTTTCTCTCCATTTTAGATAAACAAGTTTTGTGTGGGCCCGGGTGAAAAATGCCTGAGTCCCACCTAAAAATAATACCCCCCCCCCCCCCCCCCCCCACACAAATCCATTTTTTTCTCTAATTTTTTCTCCATTATTTTTCATTCACCCTATCCCACTGGTAACCAAGCATACCCTTAATCCACATGTAACAAGGTAACAGCTTATTTTTCTTGGGCCACTTGCAATTCTTGTGTCATTAAAAATTATTGGGCTTTTGGGTTTTAGGCTTAGGCCCAAATGGTTCACTCATCCTTTATCTTCATTATTCACCTCCAAATGAAAAAGAAAAACAGACAAAATGCTAAAACCTTAAACTTGGTCCCTTCGTGAATCTTCCTGATGTCTCAGACTACTACGACAACAATGCGTGAGCGTGTTCCAGACGACGTCGTGGAAGACATCCTGGGTCAGCTACCAGTGAAATCTTTAACCCGCTTCAGGTGCGTTTCTAAATCTTGTGACTCCATCATCACTGACCCCACTTTCATTAGCAAACACTTTAAGCTCAACCTTAACCGATCCGAATCATTAATGTCCACAGACACTCGCAGTGGGTATTTGCTATATACTACAAAGGATAAGAATAGTTCATCTTCATCATCTTCTAAACAATTGTGTACGGTTGTTTGCAACAACGACCGCACATTGTCCCAGGTTTCTAGGTTTGAAATGCCCTCTTTTTTTGACAAATGCGACATAGTTGGTTTCTGTAATGGCTTGTTCTGCCTAGCTGACTATGATCTTAGTCACATTATATATCTGTGGAACCCAAGTATTAGAATGTTTAAGAAGCTTCTAGCTACTCCCTTTACTGACAAGGACAGCACCTCCGTTATTGGACTGGCTTATAATTCTCAAAACAATGACTTCAAGATTCTTAGACTTGTGTCTTTTTTTGGGGACCAAGAGGCCGAAGCCGAGATTTACAGCTTGAGTACAGATTCGTGGAGAAAGGTTGTAATATCGATGGAGTCCTTAAGAGGGTATGAACCCAACTTTGGTACCACCCGGTTTATTTTTAAATGGATGGAGCCACCCTGTTTATTTTTTAATGGAGCTTTGCACACAGTAGCAATTACTAGTCGCCACCGTTTCATTCTGTCCTTTGACGTCAGTGATGAGAGCTTCCGTGAGATAATGTTGCCTCCTAATCACTTAGACTTGGATGTAGTATCTGTAAATCTTGCAGTGTTCAAGGGATCCCTGGCTGTTTTTGTATTCGTTCAACGTCGTCGGGGTATCTTATGCCGCATATGGGTTATAGAGGAGTATGGTGTGGCCGAATCTTGGACTAGAAAATATATGGTACCAATGGATTGGGATGATCATTTCTTTGGCTGCACTGATAACGGCGAACTTCTAATTAAGAATGCCACTGGGCCGGTTTCAATTGACCCTGAGAGCCAAAATCAGAACATTCTTGCAATTGAAGATGCTGATTGGATGGGTTTCACAGCTAATTCAATGGAGAGCTTGATTTTACTTGATGGGGGAAAGTAAATGTGAAACCTAACTTTAGCTATTATATCGCTTACAGAGCTGAGAGCTTCAGTTTTTCCATCATCATCGTGAAAATTAATTTTATCTATTATAGTTTTATATGTATTTTAGTCTATGGAAACTCAAAGCTTTTGATGCTGAAACTAAGGTTGTAATTGTTTCCATCCTTGAGTTCAAGAAATATGTCAATATGAATGGGTGAAGTTAGCTAAGTTACATTTGAGGATTGATAGTTCAAAGTGTTGAAATGAAGTGAATCTTATTGGTTTTGTTTTTCTCTTTTCAATGTGCATTTCTTATAAGCAAATTACAGCTTGAGAATGCTATGCTCAGGGTCTTTGGCCCTGTTCTAATCTTCCTAGGTGATTTCAACCCTGGAGTTAAAACTATCACTTATGCTTATTTTTCGTTGTTTCTTTTCTTTTCCTTAGATGTTTTAGCAACCAAACAGTGATTCTGATTAATTGGGATTGTGGAGACAAAATTCAATAATGATTAGCTTTTTTTGTTTCCTTGATTTTGTTCTGTATTGGCTTTGTTTAGAGTCTCATTTTGTTTGGTTCTTTTTTCTTTCTTTTTTCCCTTTTAAGCCTCTGGCTGGTTGCTAGAAAAATGGAAGGAAAATGATTGTTAAGTCAGTGTTAATATCAGTTTTTGCCCTACCATTTTTCAAATTAACATCAGTAGTGGCTAGAGAGAATGCGATGGTTTCAAATAGTAATAGTTTTGCTGTGTTTTTGTACTATATAATGTATATAGGAAAGAGGATTATTTAGGTGTTTGTGCCTGTGTTTGGTGAAAGTAATTGTGGATGGCAATTCGTAATTAGGTTTGGGGAAATTTTCATTGAGTGCCATCTACTTATTTTTGTACAGATTTGGTTATTATTGCCAGGAATATCCAGAAATTTTGTGTATATTATAGGTGTTATCAATGTTGCAAGTAGCAACAAGGTGCTTTAAGAGTATTCCATAGTAGGATGGTACTTAGCAACTCCGATATGTGCTCAAATGAGGATTTCAGATGGCTTAAGTAATTCTGATATATTGTGCTTTCGCCATGACTATACCGAAACCCTTTAGTCTAATTGGCTCGCTTAGCAGTATTAAATTCCATGGCTAGTGGTGGTAGAATATAGTGGTCAGTTGTTCTCAAGTCCAACAACTAGCAATAGCCGAAATTTTGCTTCCTTTAATTTCAAAACAATGGAATCCTGATTGACCATAATTAACAGTGTCAAAAATAAAAAATTGCATTAATTTCTCTAGTAGGTGTTGATGTAAGAATGAAGTAGGACAGATTTGAAGTACCTCCCATATGAATGTGTTGGACTCTATTATTATTATCAGCTGCCAGCAGCCGCCGCCACAGCAGTTGGCAGCATTGGCAGCTGCAGCAAGGAGCTGTGGGGTAGCAGTATATCATTTGATAAGTAAAGAACTATTTTAGTGCAAGAAGACTACATTATGTACAAAAGACACATAAGTATAAAGAATTACAGAACGTTATTAGTAATATGAACTCCGTAATGAGAAGCTGTTAGTGAAACACCATGCCAGAGATTAATCAAATAAAGAACTAGTAAACATAGCTAACAATTGGGGTTATGGCAATTACAATTCCACCAAAATCAACATGTTGTAGGCTTGAGTTTGGTAATCAACCTCTCCCAAAATAATTGGGGATAAGACTGCTTGCTAATCACCTCTCTCAAATCTTGTGAAAGTGGGAGTTTTGTATAGTAGGTATGACCTTTTTTTTTTTTTTTTGGGATAAGTGTAGCAGGTATGACCTTTTATAAAGGTTTTAAAGGAGTGAAATTATTTGGGAGACAGAGAAGAAGAGATATTTCTTCTCGTAACCTAAGCCCTAAGGTTTTAGCTTTTGTTCCATTTTTTCAATTACTGAGATGATTAGGATCTACTTATGTGTTAGTTTACTGATTGAGAAAGTGTAAAACTGGTATAGGTTTGCATTTTCTTCATGACTTTGAATTTACTACATTTTTTCGGAAGTTGAATATAATAACATTAAAATCTTCACTGATTTTTGGAGGATCTTGTGATAAACTCCCAAATTTTTTCACAATTTGTTGAGTTAGTAGATTGTGATCAGTGCATCACTTTTCGTTGGGGACACCACCACTGACATCACTATCACTATTATATACTAATCACAACCTTACACCTCAACAGTTGTGAAAAATATTATGAAATTTGTTGTGTTATTAGACTAATTGTGTGACAAAATGTTTAGGTAATAGTTTGAGTGCGGCCACCACACAGGAACAGAGAATGGAGGTGATCTGATAGTTAAGAAGATTTCAAGTAATTCATTATCAGTTAATGGATGAACCTTTGAATTTATTTGACTTAGTTGCTGACATTGAAGCAACATAGGTAAAATCCCTATCAATGTGATTGTTTTCAGGTTGGAATTAAATGATTGTTGGTGTTAGATGCTAAATAAATAAATCTTATTTGCAGGAAGATAATATCTTCCAGCGTGTAGGAGAGACCCTTGTTGAAAATTATTTGGCTCGATTCAATAGTTCTTTCTTTGCATATTGGCAGGTATTGTTTAGATTGCTTTTGTTTCTTTTCTATTTTGTTAGACAAAAAGCGAAAGTACTTAAACCATTTGGGGGTCTGGCCAATACCTTGTTGGGAAAAAAACATATCCAATGATCAAGGCTTATTTATTGAGCTAATTGAAGCTTATATCATTTTATTTGAACTATAGTCCTAATTTTTTATTTTGTATCATATTATTGAACTATCAAATATCACAATCAAATATATTACAAAAATTATCAAAATTTAGGAGTTTAAAATAACTTACTCCTTTACTATCCAACCTATAATATTTCAATTAGTGTGGCTTGAAAAATCTCACCTCAATACCAGTGACAATTACAACATACACTCCTGCCACAATCAAAAATCCCACTTAGAGAGCCATTCCAAACAACCCCTAGTGTCCAATTAAACCACCACATTGGGCTATATGCCTCTGGTTTCTTAATCTTAATCCACATAAAACGTGGAAGAGCTAAAGTTAGAGGTAAGAGAAGCCTCCACTAAAATGAGATGGCGATGGCTGCTTCATCCTGCTTGTGTATATAGACTCTATGCCATCAAATATTGGCATGCCATAGAGTTGGCAGGAGCTTACAAACACTTGGTAGGTTTATTACAACAAGTTCTGAAGTTTCTCATGCCGGTGGAACTTGAACAGGGCTATTTTACATGCCCCCCTTGTTTTGGTATCTGTCAACCGCGATAGAAAATTTTTGATTCTTTAGTAAATATACTTGAGAAAATTAATTGAAGAGAAGGGAAAAAACTGGGATTCAAAGAAAGATTGTTAGTATGAATTACTAGATATAAATTTAACACAATGATTTGAGTTTGAAGATTTTTCTCAAATAAAACACTTGTGATATTATGAATTTTAAATAATATCTTACTTTTAATAATTTCAAATCCACAAATCATCTAAAACTTAATTTTATCCACAAATTTCATAAATAGAAAAAAAAAAGAAAAGAAAAAAAAAAGAATTGTTATTTCATCTTAACTTGAAGTTATTTAACTAAAAATTGAAATCTATATCTCTCTTTAAATAACCATTGATGAACTGTTAAGGAGTAGAACAATTTGAGAAATTTGATTTTGTAAAAACAATTATAGGGATATAATGAAATAGAGAAAATAAATAGTACCCATATATCCATAAGCCCAATAGCCTCCAAATTGCAAGGGGAAATAAGGCACGTTGCAATTAGAAAATATGCAGATTTGACACCCCTTCCCACATTGGCACTTTGTGATGTATTCTTTTCACCTTCGCATGGAAGCCTGTAAAAATTCCAATTAAAAAAAAAAAAAGTCCATTTTCCCACAGATATTCATTTAAGCCCAATAATTAATCTCTCTCTCTCTCTCTCTCTCTCTCTCTCATCTCTCTCTTCTCTCTCTCCTCTCTCTCTCTCTCTCGTAAGTTGACTCCATCAATTTAAAAGACTTTGATATGAAGTAAAATTTATAGTATCGGTAGCGTCATAATACCTATATTTCTGGTATAAGATTGTGACCTCTAAAGGCCAAAGCAATGAACCCAAACGCATTAACAACACCCAAAATCCTAGAAATTTTGGGTATAAGGGCCTAATATCTACTGTAAGTGGTTCTATACTTTTGTCCCTGCTCAAGATATATACTGCCATTGAATAAACCATAGAAGTACCTTTAAAATACTAATCTATATCTATTAACTATATAAAAAGAGGCTATGCCTCTACAGTGATTTGACACTGTACAACTAACGTTTTTCACTGTTTATATACAGTATAATTTTGGTGAGTCCCTCTATCTTGTCTTTTTGTGAAGCCAAAACGGTTCGTTTGGCTGAAATGCGAAAACCAAATAAAAAAGAAAAGAAAAAGAAGGCAGAGATACAGGGCGAGAGGGCTAGAGAGTTCTGGAATCTGGAACTCTCTCTGCCTCTCAACCTCTATTTTCTCTCTTTCTCAATGTCTAGAGAATTTTTGGAACGAGAGAGCAAGCCATGGTTGCCGATGGCTTTTTTTGGACGCCTATGGTGGTATATCGGCCGATACAGTGCCACTTTGGTTTCTTTTTGTTGGCTTGTTGAGGCCTAAACGACGCGTACACTTTTGGAACTCTCTCCATGTCTCTTCTCTCTTTTCTATTTTTTATTTTAGGATCTTCTCTCTCTGTCTCTTTTTTCTCTCTGGAACAGATCGGCTTAGGCCCAAATCAAATTTTTATGGGAGATAGTGAGGGAAGAAACACTGACTCATCATTTTTGCAGTAAGTATCTCTTCTTCTTCTTTTATTTCTCCGTTTCTTCAAAAAAAAAAAATTTTTTTCTTAAGATCTGTGCATGTATTTGTTTTCTTGTGGGTTACAATTTTTGATTGTTTGCTAATTTGGGTCTTTTAGGTTTATGGTATTGTGGGTATTTTGGGTGTCTTTGGCTTCTTTTTCTTCTTAACTTTTACTTGGGTTTCTAATTTTTTAGGTTAGAAGAGATTGAAAGAGGAATAGAGAAACAGATAATAAAGAAAGGGGGATTTGGTTCCATTTTTGCTATTTTTGGCTAACACAAGACAGGTAACATCCATCTCTCTCTCTCTAAAATTTCCAGTTTAATTTGGTTCATTTTTGTTCATTTTTGCCTAATCTCATGCCATTCTCTCTATTTTTACGAATATATAATCTCTCTCTCTCTTTTATTTTTTGTTTAAATAAATTTTTTGGGTGCTAATTAGTTATATTGGATTTGTAGCCACCAAGCTGAGCTGTGTGATTCAAAAGCAGGGACTGTTCTTTTGGATATCAGTAAGGTATGCTTTTGAATTTTGGCAAATGTTGATTTTTTTTTTTTGTGTGTAAATATTTAACACATTGATTCAAGTTATAACATGGGTGATTTGTATTCAAATTAAATAGTGGTTGAAGAAAGATTTTTTTTGAGTAATGGATCAAGATGAGGTTAAGGTAATAGAGTGGTGTTTTACCTTTCCTTTTTTTTTTTTTTTTTTTTTTGGGGGTGAAATCAGAAGAATGGGATATTATGTGTGGCTGTGATGAAAATACACATGATATATTATAATACTTCCTCTCAATAAATTACAATTGAAAATTTAAAAGAGCAATGAAATCCAAGAAAGAATTTACAATGCATGAGGACTAATATTCAGGTTCATAATCTTAGTTTCAATTTTTCTTCATTAAAATTTGGAGTTCAAGTAAGGTTCATATACAGCAACCTTAAGCATGATAAGACTTAACGTCACAATACTTGTATTCCCTTCATTGTTATCTTCATTAGAATAAATATTCAAACTTGGAATTATATACAACAATTTGTAAGCAAGCAGTTAATATTATAACAGAGCATTGGAGACATAAACTCAAGCTTGGATCTTTGAGTTTCTTGGTCTTTTGTTCATTGAAGATTAAGTTCCTATCTCTACTAGAGTTTATTTATGCTCATAAGATTTTTGCAATTTTCCTTTTTCTTTTCTTATGTGTGGGGCTCTTCTTGTTCATTAACCATTTAGCCAAGTCTTTATTTTCCCCATTTCTTTGTTCCTTCCCATAAAAACATACGTACACACTATGTGCAAATATTAGTGATTTTTAGTATCCATGTTGTAAAATATTTTTGAATGCATGTTGTAATTATATGTTTCAGAAAATTGATTGATTAGATTAATTTATTTTTAAATCATGTTAATGCATCATAAATTCTTTACTATTGATGAGAATATATATTTTTATATATGCAAAATGTTTTGTATGGTACAATAAATTCATATAAAACTCAATTTGGTTGCTGAGGAACCCATTAGGTCTTACTAATATAGTTGTGTGCTTTAACATTTTGACTTGTAGATAAGACAAGAGGGTACTGGATGGCTATTTGATATATAATAGCATTTTGGTGCTAAGATTTGGGAGTGAGTTTTTTGGGCTTTTTTCGCTTTTCTCTTGGGAGTATTGGCAGAGTATATGCTTCCCATGATTTTGTTGTCTTACCATATGCTTTAGCTAATTTAATGGGAGATATTTTTATATTCTTTTATATAGTTGTTGATGAACAAAATGTGAATATTTGTAAAGTTGTTGGGAATCAGCTTTAGCAAGTGGATTTACTTGTGATGGGGTTTATAGTCTATTGTTGGAGAGTAATGCATAAGGTTGTTATTTATATTGGCAATCTATTTACCACTTTAGAAAGTATTAGAATTGGAAGTTACTGGGTGTTTCTTCTATAATTTAAATCAAACTGGTGGCACCTAATAGGTTCTAAGCCTTGAACTTAGTTCACAGTGTTTATCAAAGTGCTATTATTTATGAATTAGCTATATATATATATATATATATATTTCATCCTGACTTGAAAGTTGATTGTGCTAAGAATATTATGACACTCACCTATGGAAGAATGAGAAGGTTATGATGATACAGAAGAGTTGAATTTTGGGATGGTTTGGTTGCGTTGTGATGAGGTCATTGGTTTCGTGAGTCCTTTTTTGTCTGTTTGTGGAGGGCTAAACGATGCGTTTGGCTGAATAAAACAATGACAATTAAAGGGAGAGAGGCAAAAGGTTTTGGAACTCTTTGTATCTCTTCTCTCTCTTTTCTCTCAATCATATCAGGACTAGATCGACTCACATCCGGTTGATGGAGGCTCAGGAGTTTAGAGAGATGATGGAGCACATCGACGAGGTCAATTTCGCTCTCGATGGCCTTAGGAAACCCCAGCCCGTACGTATCAGAAGGGCTAGCTTGTTGTCCTTGTTGTCCATATGCGCCATTGTACAGCAGAGACGCCTCTTGTGGACTCAAGGGTATGTTCATTTCGAGGTTTTCTGTAATGGGTTTTCTTTAATTTTTCAATTTTGAATCTGTGTAATGGGTTTTCAGGGTTTTTATTTATTTATTTATTTTTTCTTTCGATTTGGTGTTTGGAAATGTGGATGTGATTTTTTGAATTTGAATGTGTGGTTTTGCTGATTTTGAATTTTGGGGTTAGAGAGTTTGTTGGGTTCTTGAATTTGAAGTTTGGGGTGCGTGCGTTTTTGGGTAATTCTTGATGGAGTATGAGTTTACCGTGAATCTTGTAATGGGTTTTGAATTAAAATGTGAATTTTTGGTATTATTTATATTGTTGGGGTATGGAATTTCCATGTGGGGTTTTGGTAATTTGAAATTTTGGGGTTAGGGAGTTTGTTGGGTTCTTGAATTCGAATCATGGGGTGTGTGCGTTTTTTGGCAATGATGCAGCAAAGAGGGATTACCTGCTCGGTATTGCTCTTACATGTTCTTCCCTGAAATCCCTCGTCTCATTCTTTTATTTTCCTCCCTGAAATCCTCTCCAGTCTCCACTCCCAAGAGAGGCAGCCCATGTTAGCTCTTTCTCTGTCTCCGGATACATAGTTTTAAAAGAAGAATTTTTATGGGATTTATAGAGAAAAAGAAAAAAAAAAAAAAAAAACGACTACTACTTTCCTAATCTCAAAATGGTAGTAGTCTTAGCGCAACTAAGTGAGTTCATATATATTTTTTAATCCAAGCTTGTATATTTAATAAAATTGCATACCATAGAAATTGTATTTATTTTGTGAGCATTAAATTTTGAGCATAATATGAAGAATTTAAGATCTGTAAATTTGTGTGGTGCAGGTTTAGAAAGTAGGGTCTAGATCACTTTCTCCATAGCACTCATGCTGCTAATTGTTGCCATAGGTCAATTTCTCACTTTCTCAATTATTCATTACATGAGTTTGTTTATACTTATTCTTTAATCTTAGTCTCATGGGGGGTTTCATGTTCTTCATATGGTAGATAATCAATTTTGTAAGGATTTCATTTCTTTGAATAGGTTTGAATTTTGAATAGAGTGGGAGTTTTACCTATCATTTTTTTTTTTTTTTTTGGTGAAATCGGAAGAATGGGATATTATTAGTGGTTGTGATGAAAATACACATGATATATTATAATACTTCCTCTCAATAAATTATAACTGAAAATTTAAAAGAGCAATGAAATCTAAGAAAGAATTTGCAATGCATGAGGACTAATCTTTAGGTTTAGAATCTTAGTTTCAATTTTTCTTTGTTGAAATTTGGAGTTCAAGTAAGGTTCATATACAGCCACCTTAAGCATTATATGACTTACATCACAATACTTGTATTCACTTCGTTGTTAACTTCATTAGAATAAATATTCAATATTGGAATGGGTGATTTCAAACTTGGAATTATATATCAACAATTTGTAAGCAAGTAGCTAATATTATAACAGAGCATTGGAGACACTTAAGCTTGGGTTTTTGAGTTTCTTGGCCATTTGTTCATCGAAGATTAAGTTCCTGTCTCTCATAGAGTTTATTGGTGCTCATAATCTTAGACATTGTTCTTTGAAGAGAGTGGAGTGTAATTGTATGTTATTATTAGTCTATTGCTGGAGACTAATGCATAAGGTTGTTATTTATATTGGCAATCCATTTACACTTTAGAAAGTATTAGAATTGGAAGTTACTAGGTGTTTCTTCTATGATTTAAATCAAACTGGTGGTACCTAATAGGTTCTAAGACTTGAACTTAGTTCACAGTGTATATCAAAGTGCTATTATTTATGAATTCGCTATATTTATCTTGGTCTTGATGTTTTTGCCCTTTTAAGATATGTTTATCTCACTTAGATTTAGTTTCTTTATAATGGGTTCATCTTCTTTTTTTTTTTTTTTTTTTTTTTTTGGAGAGAGTGGTAAGAACATGTGGATTATTAACTTCTTTCTATTTGGTACGTTTTAATTCCTTACATAGTCATGTTATTTATGTTATATATATATATATATATCATTCTAACTTGAAAGTTGATTGTGCTAAGCATATTATGACCCTCACCTATAGAAGAATGAGAAGGTTATGATCAACTCTTTTGGGATGGTTTGGTTGCATTTTGATAGGGACATTGGCCAGAGTTCAAGTTTTTGGTGGTTTGAGAGAAGGAATTGGGTTTTGTATTTCTGATTGTAGCTTGCTTTGTTGGTTAGGTTTGAGACCTTTGTGGGATAGGGCTTGGTTGTGGTCCTTGTGGGCAATGAAGTTGGTTTTGGAAAATTTGTATTTATTATTATTTTTGTTTAATGTTTTCATTTGTTTATTCATTAGTATTTTGGAATAAAAATTTTAAATTTAAATGTAGAAGTGTAAGTTTGATTGATAACTAATGGTTCAATCATATAATGTTGCACGCACAAGAACTACATAAAATGTTTTACATTTTGTTGAATCTTAAATGGGTTTAGGGAACTATAAAGGATTACGATATATAACTAATTGTGTGATTTGCATATATTTAGATCTAAGTTATATTGGTAGAATATAATCCTCTAATAGATCAAGCACGTGCCTATTGTTGGAGATCAAGCACGTGTTATTTCTACTAACCATATAAAAAGAGCGAATAGCTCTATCTACAGTATTTTGGTTTATTCAAGTTTTGGTGAGTAAAATGGTGCGTTTGGGTGAGGTTTTAGTGGGAGACCAACAAAGACAAAACTGAGAGAGAAATAAATTATCTTCTGGCTCAGGGAGTGGGGTCCGTACTGTTTGAAGAAGAGAGAGGCTGGCAGAGAGAGAGAGGCTTGGTGAGAAAATACAGAAAGAGTGCTCTCACTCTTTTCTTTGGACAAATCTGAGAGATGGAGAGTGGGGTGGGGTTGGTGTTGGTGTTTTTACTCAAATCACACTTCAGGTTTTTTTTTTTTTTTTTCCTCTCTAAAAAATTTGTCTTTCTCTATGGTTTGCTTCTTTTCTTCTTTCCATTCTTTTTGGTTTCATTTCTTAAAATTTTAACAACTAAATTTTTGGATGAAGAAGATGTAGCGGTTGTTTTTTGTTTTAGATGTATTGTATTGAGGGCATGATTTCTGAATAAAGGTCTCTCTCCCTATGGTTGTGTATATATATTTATATATAGAAAGAGTACTGTATCAACATAGGAAGATCTGACTGCAAATGATGAGACCCATAAATATTTTGGTTTCTGGTTTTGTTTTTTTTTTTCTATTGTTATTGTGAATTTCTAGGAGTTTTCAGAGGTTAAGAAGTTAAATTGTTCAATTCTGATTTGGATTTTCAAGATCTTTATTTTTAGAAATACAATTTTGCCAAGTGATCAATTTTTATGCTTTGTATCATTTACTGGTTCATTCTTGATCTTTGTATGATTCGTTTTCTCTTTTCTTTTCTTTTCTCTTAATGGATTTGTAGAAACTTTAATTCTTGATGTGTATAACATACTCAAGTGCAAAGCTTTGAATAGTTCTTGGTTTTTTTCTTTGTTTTTGAGGCCTTAGTAGAATTCTAATGGTATTTGGAACTTTGAATGTAGTTAGAAGAACATTCATGGATGCAGACGGATTGAGATGGGTACTTACACTTTATTCTTTCCTCCTTTAGTTCTATTAACTAAATCTTACAATACATTAATTTTAAAAAAGTTTTAATTAATATTTAACAAATTTACGTATTTTAGTATTCTATATCTCTCTAAATTTTTCTTTGGTTTATTCATTTCGCAAATCACTAGTGAGTCTTTTATATGAAACAAATACTTTGTATTTTGTCTTTTTAACTAGAAACCCCTAATTGTTTCAGGACCTGCACTTTGCTTTATACTATTTTTTTGGGGGCTAATTTTGCTATTTTACAGTTGCCTTAGTGTCTTCTCTTGTACTTTTAGCTTGGGATCTGTGATATGTTTGGTTCTACTGTCACGTAGGGCTGTTAATTTGTATATAGCTTTGTTTTGTACAGCGAAAATTTACTGATTTATCAAAGAGCAATCACCTACATTTTCATTTATTTTAATTTTAGAGGATGCTGTCATCTGTGCTCTTAACATTGGATGTGTGAATAAATTATTTTTTTACATATAATATGGAGCATATTAAGTGATGGGAACATATTAGATTAGTTACCTAAATCTATAATTCCCTTATCCTAATGAATTTTATTCATTTTACCCCTAAAACACTATCATACAATTGGATGGCTAAAGCTTATTTGCATGGGGAATTTTTAAACTACACCTTGAACAATTTAAAACAGAGTTTGAAATGTTAATGAAATTGGTAGTTCTTGAATGTACCGATACTTATAGATTAGTGATTGCATTCTTCTTTCATACCCTTTGTACTGCTTTCATTCTTTTCTTTGGTATGACAGCCAGCTAAAGGACCTCAATCTAATGGGAGTTCAGCCTGCTGAATTTAAAAATCTTTGTCATTTGTGAGAACTATAAGAAAAACATACATGTTTTCTAGCATTATAGAAGTCATAACCCAATCATGTCATCATTTTTTTGCTGAATTTTTTTTAGAGATTATTGATTTTGGAGATTTGTGAGTAGTCCATGCAAGGTCTGTTGCTTGAGTCTAGGGAAATTGTCTGATATGTGACTTGTGTGTGATAGTTTTCCGCTGTTTGTGTAGGCCCTGTAAATAGCTTTTTGGAACTATTACCGTGTACTTTTAGTGTTAACTGTATAGCTGTTCCAAGTAGCTTGATGTTGGTTTTATTGACTTGAGTTGGGTTGTGGCTTAATTTGTTGATTTGATTTTTGAAAAATGAAAAATTCTATTTAAATATCCAAACTAGCTGTAGTGCTGCGTTTTTGTACTTTGGTCCTAGATATAATGTTTATTTTTTGTTTTCTTGACCAAAGGTTTTGTTGTGGATTATTGATATGTGGATTGTAATAGTTTTAGGATGCATTAAGAAAGGGTTTGGTGGAATTGTTAACTAAGAGGGGTAAAAAGAACAACCTTTAATTGAGTTCATGTTTTAGTATTTTAAATCATTGGTTTTTACCTTATTTTTTAAATTTGATATTGCCCTCATGTTGGACTTTCGGTTGGTTAAGTTTTTGTTATACTATCATAAAACCAACTATGATTATGATTGTTGTGTTCATTTTAGGTGGCATGACAATATCACTTGGTAAGATAAGAGATTTATGGTGGTGACAAGTTTTCTGCTGAACTTCAAGATCAAACATTCAAAATTAATCCCATTAAGAAGAAAAGATTGGATCAACTTTAGCGTGCAAGGACAACTTGGAGAGATCTATAATGCTTTGCTGTTATGGTGCTACTGCAACAATAGAAAAGGAGATATTCATTGTAGCTCTTAGAGAAGCTCTTGGGGAAGTTTTTTTTCTTAAATAACTTTTGGAAGTTTTTGGAGAGTGATTAATGATTAGGTTGTACTTTTACATTGTATAGCTCTAAAAAGATAACTTAATTATATAGATAAATCAGTATCTTATATGTAATTATTCTAATCATGTAGAAAAATTTGTTAAGATTAAGAAATTAGTATTATCTATGCATTTTTTAGTACAAAACCTTGTGGTTTTGTGTTTTATAATGAAAAATATAATTTTTTTTAATAAAACAAAGGAGCGGCACGTGCCTTGCACGTGCAGCCCTAACTAGTATTACTAAAAGTTGAAGCGTAGCATTTAATGTTGCTACGCTTACATTGAGCCACGCTAGCAGCTATGTCATTCTTATCATCTTTCCTAAATTTATCCTACAATTTTAAAATAGTTTTTATCAATTTTAAAATACTAATAAAACTAAAATTATTCCTAGCCAATCTCCACCATGAAGCTCACCTTTTTTAAATTTAATTTCACTAGCCCACTTCTTCTAAATTTAATTCTAACTTAAAGCCCAAACCCAAGCCTTCTAAACTAAAAACCCTTAGAAAACCACAGTTACAATCTTTGGATTTCTTTCCCTTTTGTTTCTCATGTGTTCCTTCCCTTTCCCCTTCCCACCTTCTAACGGCAGATTCCTCAATAGCCACATCGTCCACTTATTTTTTACATCTTCTTTACTCACTTTTATTCTCCCTATTAAAAAAAAAAAAAAACTCTTACCCTCCCTATTAGTCCACATTTGCAGTTACACTTCTTCCAACCTTTTCCCTCCCTTTTTGCCTCTATATCTCCCCACTACTCTTTACTTTATAGTTGTTCCATCATTTTCTCTTTCTTATATTTTGATTCTTCTTCTCCCTATTTTATTGTGTATAAATTCAATATCATTTCTCACATTCAATCTATATTTTTCCAACAACAAAACTGTGAGTACTCTCTCTCTTTCTCTCTCTCTCTCTCTCTTGGTGGATTTTTGTTCTTTCTTATAACTTTGATTAAGGGTTATGGTTTTTTTTAGTAATTCATATCTTACTATCTTAGGCTGAAATAAATTGATAAATGTCAAAACTTATATATGCTAAAATTTAAATTTTGGTTAGATCGCATACTTGAGCAGTTCATGCCTATTTGAGAACATTGAATATGGGCAGCAAGTAGTAAGTGGTCATGGTTTTATATTCCACTTAGAATAGAAACTTATGTGACTTACATTTAGCTCAAATAACACATTATCTTCTTGAATATGTGGATTTCTATGATGCATTGCTTTTCATACACGTTCTTCATACCACAATAATGCACCACAATATAGGCATTTGCATGATGGTTGGCCAAATCCCAAAGTTGCATGGTTCATAATATTTTCCTGTATTATAATTAATGTAGTTTTTTAGATTGACATCCGATGTCTAAATAATTAACAAAAAATATGATTTAATGTAAAAATATGTTTATTACTAAGATGAAGCCTTTGTTTTTGTTGGCTGCTGGAAATTATAGGAAATTATAGTTGAATTGTTTGGTATATTATATGCATAAACATGATTATGTAACTTTTTCTCCACAAAAAAAAAAAAAAGCTACTATAACACAATATATGTTATATTTATTGCAAAATAATTAGAAACATAAATGTTTATATAAAAATAAAAGTAGAAACACAAATGTTCTTATGCCAATTGTATTTCTAACATTGTTGAGATCTTCTCTTCCAAATCGTAGTCACTTTTCAGTTTAAAATGAATAAAGCAAGTTAATTTTAGATACTATGGGACAATACAATTTTATATTTATTCATAATGAAAAGCAAAAAGTACCTGCTATATCTTCTCTGCTTTCTTATTTGCTTAAATTGACATTGTTGTTGGACATGCATATATTGGAGAATGTAGGTAGCAATTTGTTGCTTTTGAATTTATTTTGCAACTTTGCCTCTTTATCTTTTTTGCATTGTTTATAAAATTCTACCAAAATAAAGAGAATTTGTGCAATACTTCTTGCAGACAAACAGAAGACTGAAGACCCCATTAAATTAAAAATGTAAATTCTAATAATATATTAATATTATCTAATTAAAACGTTAAACAAAGAGGAAAAAAAAATTAAAGCTTATCTTCCTTGAAGCCCCAAAACTCATATTCTATCTGGATATTACCTTGCTTAATCTCAGTTAAAGTCTAAACCTATTTGATTTAATGGGTTTTGGTGGTGTAGAGCATGAATCAGGTATTTCATTAATTCATCCAACAATTTGAGTGAGAGTAATGATACAATACAATTAGAGATAGAGATGATTCCATTCAAATATTGTAAACAATCCGAATGACTCTAAAATTCAAGGGACAATCATATATAAACTTAAGCAAATATTGTTATGCAAAGATGATACCTGAGTCTTTTCCAATTCCAGGTGGATGTGGTTTCAACTCTATAAGTGAAGAACAAAATAATAAATTAAATTACATTTAAGTGAAGAATGGAATGTGTAATTGGAGGTTTTAGGGGTCACGATGGGAATTTGAAATGGCAACAAACCTTAATGAATCACACCCTAAAACTGATTACACATTTTGATTGGAGCACATTATGGAACATTTCCCGCACCATGGAATCCATACCAAAATTAATGATGTTTTGTTAGGAGCAATTTCAAGGGAAATTACACTTATTTTTATTTTTATGAGTGATATAATTATGGTATTAGATAATAACCGGCCCATAAGTGTGGTATTATACTTTTATTATACCTATTCATTTTTAATTATTATTCATTAAGTCTCTACAATTATTGTGTCATTGAAGCGTAACATTTATTATTGCTATGTTCATGTTAATCCATATCAGCATTCATGTCATTATTTTCTTTTCATTAATAAACTAAATTATATTTTTCCATTATTTTTCTATTAGTCTTTTAACGATTCCACAATTTTCACTTCAGCTTCCATAACACCCCTGAGATTATTATAATAGTATAAATTCAACACAAATTTACAACATTATCTTAACCAAAATTAAGATGAAACAAAAGGAATAAAAGATAGACTTTATAATAATTTATCACCCAAAAAATTGGTAGGCATTTTCAAATTCATAGCCATGTAGATTGTGTTTTGACATAAACTCAAATTCCTATTTCCAAAAAAACTAAGTATAAGCTTTATGCCGGCAAACTATATATTTTTTATTAGTCTAGGCGCGTTGGGGTTCTTCGAATTGTTCTTCTATCATTGAGTTTCTTTCTACTCTTAGAATTGTCCCTTGAGTTATTTTTTCTTTAATGTTGTTTGTTGTTGTTGTTGTTGGTTTTTTTTTTTTTTTTTTTTTTTTTTTTTTTTTTATGTTCACCATCATGAACATCATGTATTTTCTTTCTTTGTTTTATTTCATCATGATTAATATTACTCTTATTACCTTTTAAAAAAAAAAAACTAAGTATTAACCCAAATCAAAATTCAATCAAAGCTATATAAAAGGGAGAGAGAAGACTTTGTAATGGAAAATTAAAAAAACACAATACCAAAACACTTTTTTTTTTTAAATCATCAACCTTAAACAGAATTATAAGAAAGAAAAAAAAAATCCACGAGAGAGAGAGAGAGAGAGAGAGAGAGAGATTTAGAAGAATATAGTTCACCCTAGAAAAATGTTGATCAAACATACAAAAAATGATAATATGATATATTTGTAGAGATAAAAAGATTATAAAAAAATACTTATAGAAATATTTTTTTTAAAAATAGATAATACTTGAATTAATTGATACTTTTTATATACTACACCCAATTACATAATATTTATATATTCCCACGCATCGCGTGGATCTGCGGCTAGTGAGATATAAAAAATAGTTATATATCTCATTAGTATTTTGTGAATTTGGCAAAGTCTTTTCGGCTAATACACTATACACTATACAGCATGGAATGCTTACCAAATGTAGCTCGGCAAAGATGAAAGTTTCTACTGTAACTTCCAGTTTTAGCTGATTCATGGAGTTGTACTAGCAAATAGATGGTGTAAAGTTGCCACATGAATAGTAGAGTCAAGCATATGATACCCCATGTCCTGTACCACCAAATACAAAACAATAAGCCAGACAATTTTTTTTTTACTCCACAATTTGAGTTGGTAAGTTATCAATAGTAGGCAATAAAATGGTGACCCGGCAAATATGAAAATCAATAACAATTTATCAACTAAGCAAGTTTTAAAAAGGTTGTGTCACTAGCATTACACCATAATTATGTAAAACACTTCTTCAGAAAGTTTGTTTTGAAAAGGTTTGGATTTAGATAGTTCTTGTGACCCCTTGATCAAGTATGCTATACCAAACTTACGCACCAAATATTTGCTTACCACCCAAGGTCTGTGAAGCCAACAGGCAGCATAAGGGCTTGAATTCCAATTCCAGAACATAGAGTATGGAAAGCAGCATAGTAAGCATTTCCATTTCTTGACTCGGTAATTGGAAGCCAAGCATCTTGGGGGTTTAGCTCCATAAAGTGCACAGCCCTGCGGTTTACTCTTTTGTTGCTCTGAGTTTTTCAAGTTGGGATCTCGTTTGTGTACTTGGAAAATACTCAAATTAAAAGCTAAATGAAAAATGAACTGGAGAACATGAGACATGCATCAATTGACTACCCCTACTTCTAATCAGGACTTTTTTTAGGGGTAAAAAAGAAGCTTTGGCAAAATAAATAAATAAATAAATAAATGAGCCTGCTCTATGGGATTCAGTACATGCTTGCACAATATCTTAAAAGTCCAAATTCACACACAAATCTACACAATATGAGAGTATAAGATTTTCTAATGCGAAAATATATTTGGCGTCTTTGTTAAAACTCATGTTAAACTGTAGTGTCCTCAAGTAACATGACGTTACAATTTGTTGAAGTTATCATCTCTCAACCTTATTTCACCTTAATAAATATGCTTTTATAACTGATTTATACCATAAATTTCATTGCCTAGTTGTTTGACTACTTCTAGATTTTGATTATTAGCATATTCCTAGTTACTCAAGTTCCCTTGAAAGCAGGAATAAGACAAGGAACGCCAAGCTCTTCCATTATTGTACTCACAAAAATAGCTCAGTCAACGCCCATGTTGAAGCTAAACGAATGGTAACACTTCACATCGACCGGGAAGGTCCACATCTTGTCCGTGCATTGTCTATTCTTGCCCTGCAGGCTGAGATTATTATATCGCTACCCCGTTTACCAGCTGACCATATTTATCTTGATCAATGGTGTGCATAATGCCTATGCTTTTCATGACGTAAATTTTGGTCATATATATATCCCACTGACTTAATCAATTAGATAGATTGATAAATTAAACTACAAATGATTGGCTAGTAAATCATTTTAACAGATTGAACAATTTTTAGAATACCCTTTTCCAAGGCTCAAGAGTTAGTGTATATTAACTATTACTATTACTCTATTAACATTATGTATATGCATGTTATATAAAATTTAGCCAATTTTAAGTGTGCGGGAGGGGAAGAACCACAAAGAAAATAGATCTATGTTTAAAAATGGTTACAGACTCTTCAAATGTAAAGCGTTAAGCCAACAAACCTTAACTAATATGCTTCCAAATTCCAATATGGGACTTTGTAACCTAGGAACTTATAACCAAAACTCTGTGGAATCAAAATGAGATGTTAAAAGCAGATAGATGACAAAACATTAATCTTATTTTACTAAGAGCAAAGCCGACCTTCCTTGAGTAGTATTCAAATCATACCATGATACACATCTTAAAACTTGACTCCTTTAATTTAAAATTTTAGAACAATGAACTTGAGCTTAAAAATGTGAGTATCTTTCATTTTAAATTCCATAGTTTAGACTTTAGAGGTGGGTTTGAATTAAACCCCTATACGTTAGAAGACTCATATTAAACCTACATTTTGAAAAATGTTTCAATCTCAATATATATACATTATTGTTATGATGCTAATGGAAAATAATCAAAATATGCACCTAAATAAAAGGCCTTGTGGCTATTTCAACACGTGTATTATATAAACTATATAGACATTAATTCATTTCAAAACACACAATGTAGTTTTGTTTAAGAATTTTTTTCATTGAGAGCAACACGAGTAAATCGATTTATGGTTAAAATTATCTGGTTTGATGAGGGTTGAGATTATCTAGTTTGATGCTGATTTGGGTAAGTTGGTCAGTCCAAATCCCAACGGCTTGCTGATCTGGGAGGATTGGTCACTCCTGAAGCTTGTAAATTTGAGTGATTATGTTAGTTGGTATGAAATGGTGGTAGACAACATTTAATGGTAAAATGCAAAAAAGTATTGCTCTTTTGGAACTTTTATGTAAAAAAAATGCAACTTTCAAGTGGAATCCCATTTTGAAGATGCAAGTTTATGCGGAGTTAACCATCTACTTCTAAATTTAATACTAAAAAGTAACAACTATGACACTCTTGCCACCTACAACAACCCAAGAAACACAATTTCTGCATAACTTTACTAAGATGAAAGACAAGATTCATTCTAATCAAAACCAAACCACTTCTGATATATCTCATCCTCAGATACAATAAATTAACCACCCTGTAACTTTCATCATGACTCCACCATCTCCTAATTTCGCACATGCCCACCTCTCCTGAAACCAATCGAGTGCCAAGGGGTCAGAACAAATTCAGCATAATCATCGCTCCCTGAACAATAGATTTTCAAACCTTGCGGGAGCATCAGAGGAACTATTAGATGAAACAAACTCTAACCACAACAATCTGTATTGGACACCACACTTGTTGCTCACATCTCGACTCCCAGCGTCACGCACGTTTCCAACTTGGCTCCTACCGATGACACTATTACATGCAAAATCTCTCCTATATTAATCAGATACGCATGTCTTCAAACTCACACGCAGACCCAACAACTCCAATCACACATTCCCACTCTCAGCCATGATGGAACATCACCACAGCCTCCCAAGCTTCCTCGACTCCGACTCACGAGACGACTCCGACTCACGAGAAATTATAAAGTCCTCTAGTGCCCCATGTCACTTGTCCACCATTCCACTAAAAAACTTCAACTTGTTTAAAATTACTAAGTCAGTAATTAATTTCTATTTAAAAAAATTTTGTAACAAACAATTTTAAACAAGTGACAGTTTTTTAGTAGAATAGTGGACCACATCACTTGTCCACCACGTGGATCTTATAATTTCTCTCGACTCACCAACAGTGTATCAACTTCAGCAATCTCAACCCCAATGCACCTCCCTTCATCCTAAAGAACAACTTCAACTTTCTCACTCCCTTCATGTCCATGGTCCACCTTCCGAACTCCACACAATCAATCCCCATCATTCAACTAGCTCTTCACCTAGACACCCCAATTCAATGGCAAGCACGAACTCTTCCAGCCCGTACCAACATCATCAATCCACATCATCAGCAATGGAACAACCTATTTCAAATGCTGAACCCTTTGGACTTCCCTCCAACGTTGACTCACTCTCCCTCAACGTCACCTCCTCGTGCCAGGAACCTTTGTCCTCGCCGTCACCCAGCTCCAAGTGTTGCCCCACCTCCCAGACATGCATTCTCTCTCGCATGCAGCCGCAAACTTGGTTGCTGGAAAAGAACTTTTTCCATTCCCAATTTACAAGATTCTGGCAAGACAAGAACTCATATTCTCCATAGAAACTCAGGTCAACAAACTGGTTATCACCCATTTTTCCACACAGTTAATAAATTGGCCATCGCCGTCATCTCCTGTCTCGGGCGATTGATCTTACCTCCTCAATACAAGATCACTTTCCCGAGATAGGTGATGACGACAAGGACGAAGGTTCTTGGCACGAGGAGGTGACGTCGAGGGAGAGTTAGTCTGCGTTGGAGGGAAGTCTTTGGGGTTCAGCAAATGATAATTAAGACAAAAAGTCATTAATCATGCCACGAAATTCTTCTTCTTAAGCTCTATACCTTCACCTTCTCCTTAGAATCCAAATAACATTCATATATCATGGATACCTACCAGGCTACCACACACCCGTTTGTTACTATCAACACCGATAAAGCTCCCAAGGTAATCCAGGAGAATTTGGAGCGGGTGGGATAGCTAGAAATCATGTGGGTAATTGGCTATGGGCCTTCTCCCTGAATTTGCTAATTTAATTCTGGATTGCAGGTGGCTCTTAGCCAAACCTTGGGAGGTTCGCGTTGAACAAATATGGAGGGAAGCCAGCTTTTGTGCAAATATGTTGGCAAAAAGGGGAGCTTCTTATTTTGAGAGAGAGTGATATTCTATGATACATGCCCCACATTTTTGTTACAATGCCTCTTTTGAGACTCCATGGGTTTTGTTTCAACCTGTGCGGTGTGCTGCAATAAGCTTGGCCTACTTTTTGGTGTGGTGAAGTCAATGTCTGTAGTATCTTGGCCAACTTGTGTTGTTTAGCTGTTGTTTTGTATTTTGTTGTGTTTGTTCTTTTCAATTTGGTTTGTACCTTAAATCAAGGGTCTAGTCGCTCTTGTTTTATCATTTAAACTCTGTTATGTTGTTTGTAAGTTTATTTCCTTCAATAAAGTTTCCCTTTAAGCAAAAAAAGAAAAAAAAAATGGTAAAAATGCAATTTTGATAAAATTTATAGTAAGTAATCAGAATTTTGAGTAAAACTTTGCAAATTTGTTTGCTTTGCATGTCAATCACTCGTGGGCTCATCAGGTTTTAAAGTGCTTCAACTCCATTTTGCAACCGTTTTTTTTGGGCCCAAATGTGGGTTAAAATACCTCTTTTACCTTTCAAACCACATGGAGATGAGACAAAACGGAATAGGAAGCCCGATATTAATTATACTTATTTTTTTAGCTTGGACCGTCAATATTGGACTTAGAAAAAAATCGGGCCTTAACAGTGAGTTATACGTTGGTTTTTGTGGAATAAGGAGTTAGGTAGCAGCTTTTGCTTAAAAAAAAAAAAATATATTAACAAATGTCCTTAGGGTAATAGTTAATAATCTATTTAAAGAAAATTTTTATAGAAAAAAAAAGTAATTAATATTTTGACAGTTTTTTCTATTTCTCATAAAAATTGTGTCAAAATTTTTCAAAAATAGATTGTTAACTATTACTCTAAAGGCACAGGTTAGCATAACCAAAAAAAAAAAAAACCCACAATTTCAAGTATGAAAATTTTGTTTTCAAAATATGATTTCAATAAATAAAAAGTTTACAAGTTTGCAAGCTCTCCTATTCCATAATCGTAGTTCTAATGTACGCCTATAAGATTGGATTCAATCACAAATGTTTTGATTTGAGTGTCAATTGTCACAAGTATGAACATCATCAGTTCATGACTAAGAAACTGCTTTACCATTTCGGCTCTTAAGTTCATATGTTGGCCCAAAACTTTTAGCAAACATTGGCCCACGAGTTAAGCTTACAGAAAGTCCCACTAGGAGGCCTGATGGGTTATGGACAAGCCAAATTTGAAGCCCAAAGAGAAAATTACTCCACTATTAAAATTAATTTTGAATATTACAATCAAATATGACATAAAATTGCCCTAAACTTATTCCTTCAACCTTACTGAGGCTTGAAGAAGTTCGCCTGTATACCAGTGTCAATTATAACATAAATTCCAGCAGCAGTTAAAACCGCACTAAGAGCAAGTCCTAAGACCCCTAGTCCCCAGTTGAGCCACCACATTGTGCTATACATCTTAGGCTTTTTAATCTTAAGCCACATTAAACATGGATAAGCTAATGTCACAGGCAATGCAATCCCTCCAACTAGTCCTGCCAAGCTCCCCAAGAATGGGATGGCCACGGCTACAAAGAAACACCCATATCCAAACATTGCTCGGATAGTGGCTCGGAGCCACCACGGGCATGCCTGCTTCTTCCTCCTAGTGTATACTGACTCCATGACATCAAATATGGGCATGCCATAGATTTGGAATGAGCTCAAAGCACTGATTATGACAAACAAACTTGTTAATCCTAGGATGAATTGCGAGATGTCACGCCCATGAAATGCATACAAAGCTGTTAACATGCCTCCATATGACGGTATCTGTTAAGAAAATTAGCACAATTATTAGTGAATCTTTTTCTTTGAGATGTTAATAGAACTTTATAAGACAAATTTTAGTGTTAAGAGATTGTAAATAGAGTGGAAAATATAGTACCATTTGGCCATATGCCCAATATCCACCGATTGCAAGAGGGAATAGACACATTGCTACAAGTAGATAAGCAAACTTGACACCCCTCCACATTGGCACTCGTGATGGATGCTTTTCACTCGAGGGCATTGTGGCCTATCACAAACAAGATTTACCCAAGGTGGTGAGGTTTCTTTAGAAAAATTATATTTTACAAGGATGTTACAAATTTTACTAATTAAATGCACAAAAAAAGCTAATAACTTTGTTCATGATGTCGTTGATGTACCAAATACAATCACTAACACACTAGTTTGTATGTTTTTTTATAGTTAGATTACAAAT
Source organism: Quercus gilva (assembly GCA_023621385.1). Taxonomy (NCBI): domain Eukaryota; kingdom Viridiplantae; phylum Streptophyta; class Magnoliopsida; order Fagales; family Fagaceae; genus Quercus; species Quercus gilva. Next base: position 60,217,076 of record CM042483.1, read on the forward strand.
TAATAATAGCTTTATCATTTGTCTTTTGTTAAAATTATCTCAATTAAACATTCTTGTTAAATCTTGTTATGGAAAAATTAAACCGAATTTTCTTTAAGTCAAAATTAAACAGAATTAATTAACCAAAAGTTGGTAACCTTTTCTTGTTCAATTTTGCTCAGAATTTTTTAATAATAATAATCTTAATGATAATCTCCACTCCATGATTAACGGAGTCAAAATCTTACAGTTTAAAAAAGGTCATGGCAACGTAATGGGTACAAGCTGTCAATGTTCAACTATTCTTTTTTTTTTTTTTTTTAATTGATTTCATTGTATAAAAAATTTGTAACAAAGTGCGAACTTCCAAAGTAACTTGATAAGAAAGACTTGTTCACCGCCAAAGAAGGATAAAACATTGTTAAATATGATAACTTGTTCACATGGCTTCTTAACTTCTTATATACACAAACCAAAAAAAAAAGTATTTATTATCACTGTATTTCTTTTTTTTTTTCTTTTTTCTTTTTTTTCTTTCTTGGGTATGACAACTTGACAAAAGTTGTGTTTCTCTAGTTTTGTTTTGTAGTAAATTAATTAAACAAAGTTGTCAAAACATTGTTATGAAACCAGCTTTGTTGTGTTTTATGTCCATCAAATTGAAGAGCAATGAACATGTAATTCTCATATCTCATAAATCCTTTAGTTAATCGAATCTTAGATAATATTAATATAATAATAATAACTAATAAAAATTATGCATGCAATTGTCATATGTACCTGTATCTCAAGCACAAGATTATGGCCTCTGAAAGCAAAAGCAATGATCCCAAGTGCATTTAGGACACTAAAAACCTGAGCAATTTGTGTGTTTGCTTGCACTATCTTGTAAGACACAGTAGGCAATCTTCCCTCAGCCACTGATATCACCCATATGAATGTGCAATAGCCAATAGCTGTGATAGCACCAATCAATGACACCCCAGCAATGGAGTTCAAGTTTGGCAACTGAGACAAAAGAACTGCAGCTGATGTAAAAACCAAGAACCACTCCACAGGTGTAAGTGGCTTTGCTGTGCATGTGACTCCACACAAAATCTGGAAGAACGTCTTGGATGTTGACCCTCCAATAATGATTAAGGCCACATTTGTGCCTGCTGATAGGTACATGATTGGAAATCCGGCTAATAACTTTGTTAGCTTGTCACCTGAGAGGACATAATTCAATTAGAAAAAATTAATTCTTCTTTAGGGAATAACAATAATACTTTCAAAATATTTACAAAAACATTTCTTTAGATACTCTCAATCTATAAAAGATTGATAAACATGTTAGGATGAGTTATTAGATTAGCAAATTCTGTGTTTTTTTATTTATTAATAAGTTATGTATCTGATGGCCTTGAATCTAAGACCTTACCCTTTGTTGTACTCTTATAAGGTGAAAGAGTGTCATTTGAGTGGGAACTCATTAGCAGATTAGTGAATTCAATATAAGAATCAAAGCTTACCAAAAGTGGCACTAAAAAGTTGAAGATATCTGCTGTATCGCAGGCCGGTTTCAATTGATTCATGCATTTCCACCAGCAAGTATAGGGTGTAAAGTTGCCATATGAATGCTAGAGTCAAGCTTATGATTCCCCATGTCCTACAACCAAGCACATAAATGTATAATTTTTAGGATACAGCTTGATGAACCAGCCAATTCAACCATGCATGTAAAACTAAGTACATACACAGCTAAGTGCGTTTGGATGCGTTTTGTTGATTGCTTATTTGTTGAAAGTATTGTAAAACAAAAAAGGGGAAAAAAATTTTTGGGACTTGAGAACAGCCAAAATAAGCTCAAAAAACCCAAAAAAGAAAGAAAAAGTTGCTGAAGGCACTTAAACGTAGTCTAACCAAAGAAAGTATATCTACTTACCATCCTAGAATAGTGAAGGCAACAGGAAGAATAAGGGCTTGGATCCCAATTCCAGAACACAGAATGTGAAAGGCAGCATAGTATACATTCCCATTTCTGGACTCGGTGATTGGGAGCCAAGCATCTTGAGGGTCAAGCTTTGTGAGGTGGAGAGCCCTCCTGATTGGGCTCCCCAAAGGAGTAATGAAACGTGGGGTTAGAGAGGCTTTTGGGGTTGAGGATTTTGGGGTTTTGTTTGTGATATCAGTTTGTGTGAGGTCATCAGTGGTGAGGAGTGGTGATCTAGACAGAGATGGGGAGTGATACTGCGATGGAGGAGATGAAATTGATGGGGATGGTGCATCAGAAACAGGTCTTGGTGTTGTTGGGTTTGAGCTTATTTCCACAACTTCACCCATTTTTCTTTGCAAGTTTCTCTCTTTCTTTGACTACTTTTTCTTAAGCTGTACAGTATAGCTCTATACTTCCCCTCTGTTGCCCACAAAATCAACTCATTTAAGTTTAGACTTTTGGTATATTTATAGCCCATGCATGCAAGCAATGCATTCAGAAATATTAGGTTATTAATGTGAATACTATAAGTCATGCAATACCAATATGAACACTGGTGACCCCAGTTGAATCAGAAAACAAAGGAAAATGTGATTTGTACATCCCTAGCGCATTTTATATTTTGTGTATATCTCTTATTGTTTTAATAAGAAAATATTATTAAGACCAATGAAAAACTAAGGGACTAACCATACTCAATTAATCAATTTCTTTGAAAGCGAAAATGATCTTATATGCTTATGAATATCTCTTATGCATTTATACGTGTTTCTTATTCATATTCAGGGACGTAGCTATTGCCCCTCCCTGGCTCAATGAGAAAAAGCAAAATATAAAAAATAAAAAGCTTGGTTTTGAATTTTCATGCTCCATTTTTGTTCAATACTTCCATACTTTCACAAAAAGTACACTTTCTTTATTCAAATTTATATTAAATTTTGATTCTTTTTGTGAGTTTCTGTCTAGGTTCTAAATGATTTATGAAATTTATCTTAAAGCATTAGCATAGAATAATTGCAGCTAAGGGTCTGTTTGAATAGCACTTATTTTACTGAAAACTGAAAACACTATAACAAAATAATTTTTAAATATGTGAATGGTATCATGGGACCCATTTTTAATATTTTTAAATGCATGAACAGTGTATGAACAAAGTTTTTTGTCCCCTGCACAATAAATTCATGTGCCTTTACTATTCACTCGCTGACAAAAAAAAAAAAAAGGGACAAAACGTGCCGCAGGAAAACTGACTATCCAAACGGGCAATAAGTGTTTGATGAAGTTCTCCAAAGAAGCTTGGGATAAAAAACACACACACACACACACATATATATATATATATTCTTTTATAAGTAGCTTGGATAAAAAAACATGGTTGTCTTTGAGTTAATTTAGAGGTATAATATGAAAGTTTAGGCTATAACAAATTTTTTAAGCATTTGGGTTTGAGTGTATCTCGCCCCCCCACTTGAAATCCTAGTTCCGTCCCTATTCATATTGATTTTGTTTTAATTTTTATAATCGTAATTAATAATTGATTGTGAACTTTCTGTTACATTTAAGCATCCCACTTCCAGGGATCAAACCTGGACGTATAGAAGTGCCATCCGAACACAAGAGTCTTTGGTTAATATGTTGGATATGATACTAGGAATGCAAAAATTCAAAAATTATGCCAATTTAGTAGTTAGCTTTTATTCTCTCATATCGCTTTTCTTACATTAGTTATTTTATAACTACTTTTAAAAAAATTAATAAGTACTTTTGGAGTACGGAGAAATGATGCTCTTTTTTCTTACATTAATAGTGTATTCCATCAGGAATTTAATGAGTAGACCTCACCATGAATGTGAGAAAATGGAATATCATTTTCTGTATTCGAAGAGTACCTAAGAATTACTCCTACTTCTATGTGTTAAAATATGAACATTTTTACATCAATTGTAAATAACTTTTGTGTTAAAATATGAACATTTCTACATCAATTGTAAATATATATGTGAAATAGTGGATGTATATACTTGGGTCAAAATGTAGTTTTCCATAATATAGCATCAAACCAAAAGGAAAGGTTAGTAAAAAATAATTAGTATATTCAAAAGAACAGGAAAAAGTCCTTGGCAGCCCACCTCAAACCTTGTTTGCTTATCTATAACCTCAAGCTTGTTGGTTTATCAGTAGCCACCTTGTTTGTTAATCTTTGGCTTAACTGTAATATATATATATATATATATATTACCTTTGGTAGTCACAAGTCATCTACAGAATTGTTTGGCCAGCAAGCATATCCATTCATCAAAATTTGCCTTTTTTTTTCCCTGTTTATCTTTGACTAAGTTCCATATATTCCTTAGCCAGGACCCATGACTTTCAAAATTAAGTGCAAGATATGCCAGCCTGAGAAGCATGTGAAACCGTGCAAGACAATGCTTAGCGGCACAAGGCCAGCAAGCATTCCTCGAAAGTTGAAAGAGTAACATAGTAGCAAAATGTTTCCAAAATTCTACGTGACTCACTCATGTATCTAGGTCCTAATAGGCTACAATGTTAGGTAAAAATTTATATCTTATAATATTTAAAAGTTGAAGTATAGTATTTTTTATTATTATTACACTTCCTGTAGAATTACATTAGTATAGTTTTTTGGTCTATTCAATTCATTTGGTCCATTAGATCCACTTCGGAACATACTATCTAATTTGATGTAGACACCATTTTTTAACCATATTCTAATTTGAATAAAAAAATTTATTATTCAATATGGCAAAAAATATGTTAAAATTACTATCATGTGAGACACTTGGATTATCAAAAAGTGACAAAAATTTGATAAAAAAGAAGAAAAAGAAAGAAAGAATTAAGAGTATCAATAAATATGATAAACTCCTGTCATGTATGACTAAATAGGAAATGAAGAGAAATCCCCTAAAAAAAATAAAAAAACTTTAGTGACCTCTTATACTTGATTAACTACTATTAGAGATATATCCCCCCACACCCCCCCAAAAGGCCCAACTATGGAATTATAAGAAGAAGAAAAAAATTACACTTTGTTTGGGAGTTTATAAAGGAATGAAATATAATTAACTATTAAGTAATGGAAAGAAAATGAATAGAATGAAATGGAATAGCATAAACTTGTTTGAATGAAATATACTAGCAATCTTGTTTGGATGAAATACAATAGCAAAAATTTTTCAATAGTAAATAAATTGAAGAAATAAAAACAAGTGAAAAACTCATGATCTGATGAAGAGATTAGTAGCAAGAGACTAGCAACACCATGAGAAAAAAGAGCGGCAAAGAGAGAGCAAGGATGTACTATATATTTGTACGGCCGGTTGAGAAAAAAAAAAGTATTGTGCTATTGAAAAGGTATGAGATTGAAAGGGTATTTTAAAAGTTATAATAAAATTCTCATTAAACCTGAATTCATTCTCTCAAATTTCTCTCAATTTTGAGCCTAATAAACTTCCAAACAATTGAGGGAATGAATTTTTCATTCCCTCATTAAAACTTCTAAATAAGAAAAATGAATTAATATTCTAAAATTATTATCTTCATTCATTTTCATTTTATTTTTTCTTTCCTTCGAACTGTTAGAAATATATACTTGAGAGAGGGAGGATATTGTTTAATTTTCTTACTGAATTGACCAGCCTCCTTGGACAGTACAGGTTCTTGGCTAATGAATTGCTAATTGAAGTTCCCAATTATTTCCCATCAAAAAAAAAAAAAAAAAAACCCAACTATTTAATTAACAGTTTAATTAATGATAGAAAAGAATGTTTTTGGTTGGTTAATGGAGCATAATGATATCACTAATGTGAACATGAAGAAGAGAGGATGGGACTTCGGAGTTTGCCTTGGCCATGGTGATGGAAAGTGCCATTGACCCGCAAGTTTAGTGTATAATGGTAGGTATATTATAATGCATAAATTAAACATAATCTTTATTTGTGTCTCTTGGCTTTAGGATTTTTTTTCCTCTTAAAGAAAATAATTACTATATTAATGGAACCATTTTTAAAGTAGATCAAACAACCTCTCTTGTTCAAATGTTATTATAACAGACTGCTCAACCTCTCACCAAAATTGGATAAAACAACCTCACCCTCATTCCTAAGCTACTTTTTTTTTTTTTTTAATTTTTTTTTTATACAAGATAGAATTTATACTCTATCCTAATCTAAATGTATATGTATGTGAAGCTTCCTTCTCGATACTTGAACATCGGCCCTTACCCTTCACACTCTACAAGCATTTATACTTGTTGAGTAACCACCGCATCACGGGATTATTTCTCTCCCAAAATTGTAACTATCTGCAAAGGGATTATTTATCCCTTACCTCCAAATTTTATAAACTCACTTGTAAGACTGACTATAATAATTGAGTTCAAGAATTTTGGAGAGCTTGAAGAAAGGTTTTACCTTCTATTTCCACTAATCATTAACATTTTTTTTATAAGTGAGTTTTGGTCTTAAAAGGGTGGGAAATGAGTTATTAGTGATTAAAAACCAATTACTTTTATTTCATAAGACGTGATTTACAATTGATTGCGGTACCATTTATAAAAAGGGAGAAATGAGAATTTACCATGTGTTATTTGACAATAATTTTAAAACAATAAAATAAAATATATAGGGACAAACCTAGCTTCAACAACCCATCCAAACAACCCCAAAGATATAAAGAGATTAAAAAGAAAAAGAGTGAGAAAAAAGGGAGAATTCTTACTAGCTTTGGTGGTTTCCTTTGGTTGACCAAACTTTTTTTTTAATGTATTATTATTATTATTATTTTATTTATTAATTTATGGTAATATTCTTTTTTTTTTTTCTTTTGAGAAACAAACACACACACAAGGAGAGAGAGAAAGGGGTTCTAACATAAAAACACACCACAATTCCACTCAAATTGAATGCATTGAACTAGTTGTTTATTACATCTCTTCTACACCGTTATGATTTTTCCTCTATTTTAAACGTAAAGGTCACACTGAATTAGACAATTAATCAGTCTCTAACCATGTTGATAAAGAATACTTAGTCTTACATTCGAATTTCTAAATTCCAACTAATATCGAATTTCATGGAAGCCAACGGGAAGCTACACATCGATTTGTAGATGTTTGATTCTCCAAAAAAAAAATAGTAGATGTTTTTGGCAACAATATATGTACTTTCTCCTTTGGATTGGAATCTTGGTCAATAATAAAATATATATATGAATCTGTCAAATTCCAAAGCTGAAAGCAACCCGCTTAATTACATTATTATTTTTCTTGATTTTCAGGTTTAGTTTAGAGATCTTTCACATGAGGATTTCTCTATTGGCATGTTGCTGGCCAGCCATGGACCAAGAATTAAGTATACCATATTGACCAGCCCACCATGGTTGTCTTTAGAATTACAAGTTGCTTGTCATCAATTATATTGCTAGTTGCAGCTACTATACTTCGGACAAGGACTCATACCTATGGCTAATTAATGGAGTTTTTTATTTTTAAACCAAAAGTAGAACTTGTTGAATGTACACTTTAGAGTTTAGACCCCTGTTAAACCAAGTTTTAAAGTCAAGTGATTACTTAAATTATGAATGTTCTTGGTTTAAGTCACAACCATACATGTGAATGACAATAAAAACAGCAAAAAAAAAAATCACAGAAAATATGGTCATCTATGAAAAACCAATATAACAAACTAGCTCCATAATATAAATTAGTGAGGGATATAATCTATTCAATCCCAAGGCAATAGACAAATCTACAGACTGAATAACCTTATTATTCATAAACTTACTAAAGTTATCAAACTCTGCTTTGAGATCCACGAATTTTTTCGATATTAAGATGTTCCAATGTGAACCTCTCATCTATAACTTCAGAAGATTTAGATCCAACACTTGAATAAACTGGTGTAGCAGGAATTTCAACACCGCCAATTCTATGTATGGTTCTCTTGATCACTAGTAAAGACTTTTGAGAGTAGTATGCACAAAACCTTCAAATCTTTAGTACGTAAGGCTCCAAAAATCTTTTTCATGTTCCCTAACATTTTCTTTATATACTTAAGGCTCAAAAACACGAAACCCTAGTGATTGAATGAGCTGCAAGGACTGAAACACCAATAAGGTCAGCAACACTTTGATCGATTGAAATTTAAGCTCATTGATCCAACTTTCCTTTTCAATCGATCGGAAGTTGTCAAAACCACATATCTAAGGCAATGAATTGCACAACCTGGTAGTTGTCTTGTCTTCAATTATAAAGCATTCTAAGGACATTTACAAGAGACAAATTTTAACTAACAACTTCAGCAAAACTCGGAGGACCAAAAGCCAAAGTAGAGTTTCCATACACATAATTCCATAATGACCAATTTGCTTATTCATGGGCAGCCATATTGTTGGTTGCTCTATTAACCCAGCTAAATACCACAGTATCAAAAGGACCAGCAAAATTGACCAATTTCCATGAAGTCTATCCTTTGGAGCCTTAGAGAATCAATACATAACTAATTCCACAATTATATTCCTTAGACCAGCTTTACTCGCTAATTGATTGCCAACAAAATAACTTTTGTTTATGTTATTCACTTTTTTGAATAACCAAGTTCCCTCTCCAATTTCTTGTAACTACTGCTACAGGCATAGTTAGTTCCCACTGCAACATCGTAATTTAGCTTCACAGTCCCCTGGGCTGCTGCTCTTGCCCACTTACTCTGGTACTTCTATGGAAAAAAATCACTAAAAACATTGTTTGCATTTGCATTTTCATGAAATTGTAAATTTTATTAATTTCACCTATAACATACCTAAAAGCTTTTTTCTTAATCCATTTGCTCTCATAATGTTTTCTCATATTTTGGCATTATAGCATTTTGGACAAAAAACAAAACTTAACTTGTACCAAAATTTCCACTGTTGAAATGTTTTAATGAAAATTACATAATGTTGTCATGGGCATATTTCAAAGGAACTTTTGATATTTTGAGTTTGTGATTGACATGTATTACAAAGCGATTTTTAGTAATTTTCCTTGCTTTCATCAACACACATAAATGAACACTATAAATCAATGAGATTGATTATGTTATGTTTAAGGGTAATTATAGGTTTACATTGTACTATCAATGTAAATTTTACATTGCTAGTATCCTATAAACTAGGAATTTGTCTATGTTAAAATGAGTCATCATGGCACTCAACTCTTATGTACTATAATTAGACTGAGTGAGACCTGAGCTAAATTATAGAAGTACTTCCTTCTTCATCACCCAGCTCATTCTTAATCTACTTTTATCTACTTGTTAGTAACAAGATATCTCATCTATAATCTACCTTACAATAAGCATATTGTAAGGTAATGAGTTCAATTTAAAATTTTACACTAATATTATTGTCTCATTAATGTACTCATGAATGTAAGGGGTTCAACATAGAAACATAAATCCAACATAATCAACTACTTTCAGTCTTTGACTCATTTTTAGATAGTTTTCTCCTCATATCTTAACTTACAACAATAGGCTATCCAAGAAGTTTATGTGGTGTGCCTTGAAATATTTTTGGATTGATCGAATGGAAGTACTCAACTTCTTTTTCTTGTTCTTGTCATTGTCCTTGTGAGAAACTTCAAGTTTGAGGCAATAAATGTGATGAATATATTTGTTAAATTAGTTCAAGTATCACATAAATTACTACAACTTTACTATAACTATCTTACATGTTAGATTGTGACTATCTGCTTGTCACTTTTACCTAAACTCACAACTTTTTCTCCACCATTCACAGTCCGTCATGTGGACAGTTGTGACACAAGTTGTGTCATTTTATTTTTATGTGGTATTAGAATTTTTCTATTTCTTATTATGGTGGGAGGAGCAAAACTTCGGATCACATAAATGGAGAAAACCAAGAGCAAATGAAATCCTAAGATATTGATGCTTCCCTAGAAATCTGCGAGCACTCGAAGAGTCTTCAGACAACACACTCATATCTAACTCGTAAGTATGTATAGAGCATTCAAGCCCATCATCATCTCTATTGCCATAATGAAAGAGGAAAGCCTAGTAGGGAGTCGGTGTGTTCTTTCTTTTAAATCAAGTCCAAGTCGGTCTGCGTAAATCATCTTTGGGCCATAAGCCCATTTTACAGGCTTTTGTAGGCCATCCAGTCATTTTAAGGAAATGGGCTCCTCCTTTCTATATTCTCTATATTCTAGCCTATTAACGATCATTTACTGGTTTTTTTTTTTGGGGGTCAAAATCATTAGTTGGGTTCTCAATTCAAATGATAGTACATTCAAAATAAACAAAAATAAATAAATAAATAAATAAAATTGAAAACAAATTGCGGTCTAGCTCAATGGAACTTATATATATATATATATATATAGTTTGTGCATGTATCTTACCAAAAAAATATATAGTTTATGCATGTATTGTTGTGAAATAAATTAAATAACAAGGCAAGATAAATATATGTGAATATGAGAAATATATTAATCGCATATATGACTCATAGAATTTTACCGGCAATACTTATTATAGTTGTTTTTGCAATTTTTTTCTAAATTAAAATTGATAAAATCCTATTTTAGATTGATTAGATAAGCTAAATTATCATTTTAAAAGGATATATTAGCAATACTTAATACAAAATTTTAATTAGTGATTTTGCAATTCAAGAAGCAAAAAAAATTAAAAAATTAAAAATTAAAATAAAATTAAAAATAAAAAATTAAAATTCTGTAATAAGATGCAAAATTACTAATTAAATATAAAAAATGCCCCATTTATTTATTATCCGAAAACGACACCATTTAGTTATTGCATTAGAGCTTAGACTGTATTGAGTTGATCCAACATAAAGCTATAGAGTCACTAAAATGTAGCTTTTATTGTGCCTGCATTCATTGGATCCAAGACCATGTGAAGGTAGGAAAAGCAAGACGAAGACCTTTAATTTTGATGGTTGTCCTTGTCCTGTTTAATTATGTTTGGCTATATATACATCAAGTTGAAGCATGGACTCGGGCACATACATTGTATTTTCTTTCAGCCAAGTGGGTTTAACATACAACAAGTTGGGTCCAACCCTGCTCTGTTACTGAGATGAGAACCAATGTCGACCACATGAACCAAGACTACTGTTTTAAAATATCCATAGGATTCATTGGTAAGTGGTAACCACATGAAAAACTTGGCTGGATGCATGTCTAGGTGAGGCCTCTTTGTTTCCATATCCATACGAGCATTGGGAAGACATGTCTAGGTGAGGCTTCTTAGTTTCCATATCCATGAGCTGCCTATGCCATGCCTAAAATGCAAAATTTTTTAACCCAACGTAAAAATATTTTGGACCGTCTTACACTTACAACAGTCTGTGATTCACTTTAAACATACCTAACGTTCATAGTATAGTATAAGAAACCCCTATGGCAATTTCACATTGTTTCGTATGAATCAAAAAGAGAAGATCACAAATCTCTAAAATGTAATTTTCTAACAGGACTTTTAGAGGTTTACATTGTATTAGTAATATAAATTTATATTGTAGACACACAAAATGTGTACAAAGACCACAGGTTTACTAGAACAAATAGATCGTCAAAAGTCAACATACAATAAATCCAGAATATAAAAAAGTACTAATATGAAAGAAAGCAACATTGGGAGCAAAACCTGTGGCCTTTAGTCACAAGACTCACAATTGACATTACTTTTCTGAAAAATTCCTTTGTTTACGCCTTTAATTAATCATTTTTGCTATATTATAGAATTTTTATTCTGATATAACTTTTAATTTAGAAATAAAAGATTCAAAATAAAGTATCTTCTGTTTTGGAACATCTCCTAAAGACCATAGGATTTGATTTTGCAATTATTTCAATTTAACATTTTTTTAATAATTTTTCCTATTTTCCAGCCTAATTTCATGCACTAAGGTTTCTAGGTGTTTCTTAGCAGCCATAGGAATAAGGTTGGTAGCTCTAGGGTTCTTTTATTATTTATTTAAGAGCATTGTAACCTCTAAACTTATTCAGATTTTAGTCTAATAAAACATTTAGAGTTTTTCTCTCCCATTTTTTTATGGTGGATTCCAAGAGCTCTCCTTGTAGAATCAAGAAACTTCCTGTGCATTCAAGGGTTATTATCTCGAGACAGAGTATTATGTTTCTTGTGACTTTCCACCTGCATCAATCATGGTACCAAAATCCAGATCAAGTGGTGTTTTTTTACCACATTTTCACTGTACCTCCCATTTAAAAAGTTAAAAAATCTCTTATGATTAAATTTATCATGGCTCATGGGCTAATCTGTGATAGTTGAAGAGTTAAGAATTTTTCACTCGCCTAAAAACATATAAGTGCTTGGGAGAATTGAAAATTTATCAATGCTGAATTTAACTATTAATTATTGACCTGAATCTAATGTATGGTGCTTTCAAGATTTTTTTATAGAAGTGATACAGCCTGCAGAATTTTGTTGGCAATAGATGATGTTTACCATATCTCCTTGGAAAGACGACTAAACATGAAAGAACTGCTGCTGAAAATTTTATATTATAGTATCACTATATACATGTAAATTATTTGCAAAAAGAAGTACACTTTTCTTCAGTAGCTGCAGATTAGTATTTGTTTGTGGGGTAGATCTGTAGGGAGATATGAAGATGATGAATAGCAACCATTAGATATGGACACGACTAATGCTTTCTCTAGATCTTTGGCTACATTCTGTTGGATCATAGCAACTACATACTCCATAGACACTGCATTACATGGCAGTGTGATAGCCCCATTTCTGGGCAGTCCAAATTCTTCTTCTGACATTTTAAAGAGTTCCTTGAAAATTTCCTCGTTAAGATATTCCAGAGGAAGCACAAAGCGTCTTTGGTCAGCAGTGTACACAACAAAGTGACCCTTATGAGCCACCACCGACGATGAGTTGCAACTTTCATCTGGATTTCTAGTGGCTCTAGGAAATGAGATTCTTTTTCTCTTGATATTAGCCAGCTTTTGCCACTTCCTTGCCAATTTGAGGAGCTTCTTAGCACCGATCATTTTGTCAAGTATAGAGGGAATGGAAATTTGAGATGAATGAAGAAGAAGAAAGAAATTGCGATGGATAGAAAGGCAATGTAGTTTGGTTATATATATTCAGAAGGGAAGGGACAATCCCTTAAGTGAAACCATGTGACATTTAATATTAGTAATGTTTGGTATTTGGCACGTTTTCCTGTGTTTGAAAATGAGCACATCAAGGCTGGGTGGTTTGAGAACAAGATGGACCAAATGTTGGTTACACCTTTCTATCACAACTTACATTGGACTTTGTGAACCGCAAAAGCAAAGATAAAATGATCATGTCAACGTTCTTATAAATGAATTCTCATTCTAACAATTTGGCAGGATCGAAAGATAAGAAAACTATGCAGATATCAGTCTCTACAACTATGCTGTGGCCTGTGGGAATACAAAGCCTGCTGGACCCATCATGTCCATGAACTACCATACAATAGTACTTGTGGCTCATGAAATTCAACTTGTGTGATATTTTTGGTAACTAAAATCTAAAAATAGGAGAGGCCCCCCCAAGGATATTATAATTGGGGTTTGCATTTTTCTACAGGCTACTTGTTATGTATACGTCTCTTCTTCTATCGTGAGTACTAGGTTCCTTGTACCTTCTGGGGCCTGGAGGCCCTGAATAGAGTAATACTAGTGAAATAATACAAGGTACAGGTAGTTTAAACGTTGCCATTAAGTCCCTGCTTCTTTTTTCAATGATAATGATGAAATAATTTGTACAAAAAAAAAGAAGATAATGATGAAATAATACAAATAATGATACAAGTTAATTAGTTTACAATCAACTATACAAGTTAATTAGTTAATTAGCCATACCACTATACCGGCCAGTCCACTTGGTATAGTGGACCAGTACTAGTGTACAATCAACTAGATGCTCTTAACCACTACTGCTTTTCTGGTTTTCAGAACTAAGACAACATTTCTTTGTAGCATGAGAAATTTGCATAAAGAAAAGTCCTATTTAGTTTAATTAGATATTCAGAAACGGCAAATAAGTAATTTCTGGTTCGTGGTTCATGCAAAACTATTAAGCCCGGTCAAATAACATTCACAAATAACAAAATCTTTTTGGGGTTTTTAAATAAATTAATAGTACTTCAAAGCCCAGTACACCCAACAATTCCCTCTCACTTATAATTCTGAATAGCTTAATAGCTCATTAATAATATATTAGCCAGTCCAATTATAAGTCTGTTACAACTTTTGGGAGGTTTCCAGCACACTATTGTTCCCTCTCATTCAAACAATAGATAAACACTTAAATTATTGTTCAAAAAAACTCAAAAAATGCTCTTCTAATAGAATTCTCCTCATCCCATGTGGGAAGATCGATCTTTGAGACAAAGTCACAAAATCTTTTGCAGTACTAATTTATAAGACTTCAATACCTATTTCTTGGTGAACAAGCATTCTTAGTGGACAAAGCATTTTAATTTACTTCCTTAATTAAGCATAAAATTTTCTTCCACTCTAAGAAAAACCAGAATTAAGTCAAATTAGGAATTTGAAGCAATTTCTAACAACTCTCTACCTTTACATAAATTCTACCAAACAATATTCCTTCTTTTTGTAAGAGTTATACCTTAATTGAAAATAACATGAGTTACAAATTGAATCAACTCCTGTGACAAAACCATGTTAAATATTGTATAAAAAAGGAAGGGGTGGGGGTACAAAGCCCAGCTACTTGCCCAAGAGGGCCATGGCCCCACTAAGGTTTTTGCTATATATATTAAAAGTTGATTTAGAATTTGGGCCTTAGAAATTAAACTTGGCCCCCCAAACATAATTTTCGGCCCCTTGAAACATAAATAGCCAAATAACAACAAAAATTAACTCAAAATATAACAAAGTATGCCCAAACAGCAACAAAACTAGCCCAAATGACAAGAACAAATCCAACAAGAAGCCCATTTTTTAACCTTTCAAAAACAAACAAAAAAGATAATATTAAGTGACACTTAAGTTTGTAAGTTTTTTGTGGTAAAATTTGTAGTAACTTAGCATTTTCCTAATTACAAAATATCGCACACAAATGTCACACAAACAATTTATAAATTGAGAACTAATATATATATATATATATATATAAGTTGAAGCATAGCATTTATTGTTACTATGCTTGAGTCATATCAGCAACCACATCATCTCTCTCCACTACTTCCAATCATAACTTCCCTTTTACCTTTTCATCTCCCTACTACTCTTAACCTTAATTTTACTCTTCATCTATCTCTTATTCTTCCTTTTATTTTGACTCTTCTTATTTCTGTTCTATTACTATAAATATGACATTCTCTCTCCCATTCTATACATATTTTCTCACATGAAAAAGATTATTACTCTCTCTCTCTCGTTTTATTTTTGTGTGAATTTTTATTTTTTGTATCTCTACTTTAGATTGATGTATTTATGTGTTCTTTAGAATTTTAATTTGGATTGCAATTTGGTTTTGTGTTTTTAAGTTATTAATATTTTTTTTCTTTTCTATGATTGTTAAATGTTATTCTATTGCATATAAATATAGTTGTAAGGACTCAAAATATATTGGACCTCAACAATAAGATTTGTAGAGTATGGGTAGAAGGACTAAGTATCAGCAAAGCAAACAATGATTGATGTGAAATCCATAGAAGTGATAATCAAGGAATTGGACTAAGTGTTTGTGAGGGTAATAACAATGACCTCGGCTAAACGTTCATAAAGAATATTCGTTCTCAGCCTCGTCCGAAGAGCTGTTTATTTGGAACTGACATATACCGGGGTTGTCCTCCCACCTCCCCCTTTTTGGCGTGGATACTATCTATTATATAGTTTTTTTTTAGTTGATCTCTGCCATCCACTTATTGATCATCTAAGCCTGTACTTGAGTGCCTATCCCATCAGCCGCCTTTGCAGGCTTTCTGTTAGTTGAAGCAACCAAGGCATCACTGTTTACTGGTCAATTCATCATTGATGTGATCAGAATGTTGGTGGCATGAATTTAATAAATGAGTGACAGCCCCTTTTCTCTAGACGTCAGCCCGCCTAGGACATGGGCCTCCTCGGCGAGGTCCCTATACGACTTGGGCATCATCCGTTTATCCTCGGATTATGCTCTTTCTCTCTCTCTTTCTTTCTTTTTGGCATGGATTTTGGGCTTGATGTGGAGTGGGCTGGAGTTACCAAATATTTGGGGCCCCACAATAGCCTCTCAAAATTCTGCTGTCCGACCCTTTAGGCGGGGAGGAGGATTTTGACGTTCCCGGGCCTATTATACTGGCCTGTCGGACCCTATCTTTCTATTAGTGTTTTGATCTTTTCAACTGCTCCTGCAACTTTCTTTAGCACAAAGGGCCCACCCGAGGAGTTTTTCCTTACTTCTGTAAGTTTTCTGCTCTTTCTAGTCTATACTTTTTAGCCTGAGTTTTTTGCTAATTCTTCTAGAATGAATAAGTTTAAGTTGTTGTGCTTTAGCGTTCAGCTTTACTTGGTTTTCGTTCCTAGCAGGGTTCATTACTTAGCGCACAAGGGTTTGGCTCTGCCGTAGGTTTGGGGCCTACGGTTAGTATAAAACCCTGGTTATGCCCGGTGCATGGATCGTCCTATAGTGACCAGTTTCCCAAACGGCTAGAGTCCGAGGACCATGCAATGCCTAGGTTGTGTCTAACTCTTAGTTTCTCAGTCTAAAGTAGCTGGTTTCCCAAGAAGCTTGGGTCCGAGGACCATGCAAGGCCTTGGTTCTGTCCAGTACCTAATTCTTTGATTTCTTTAAGTAACTTTTTTCTATAAGTAGTTAGTTTCCCCAGAGGCTTGGGCCCGAGGACCATACAATGCCTAGGTTCTGTCTAACTCTTAGTTTTCAATCTAAAGTAATTGGTTTCCCTAGAGGCTTGAGTCCGAGGACCATACAAGGCCTTGGTTCTGTCCAGTACCTAGTTCTTTGATTTCTTTAAGTAACTTTTTTCTATAAGTAGTTAGTTTCCCCAGAGGCTTGGGTCCGAGGACCATGCAATGCCTAGTTTCTGTCTAACTCTTAGTTTTCAGTCTGAAGTAGCTGGTTTCCCCAGAGGCTTGAGTCTGAGGACCGTGCAAGGCCTTGGTTCTATCCAGTACCTAGTTCTTTGATTTCTTTAAGTAACTTTTTTCTATAAGTAGTTAGTTTCCCCAGAGGCTTTGGTCCGAGGACCATGCAATGCCTAGGTTCTGTCTAACTCTTAGTTTTCAGTCTAAAGTAGCTGGTTTCCCCAGAGCCTTGAGTCCGAGGACCATGCAAGACCTTGGTTCTGTCCAGTATCTAGTTCTTTGATTTCTTTAAGTAACTTTTTTTTATAAGTAGTTAGTTTCCCCAGAGACTTGAGTCTGAGGACCATGCAATGCCTAGGTTCTGTCTAATTCTTAGTTTTCAGTCTAAAGTAGCTGATTTTCCCAGAGGCTTGAGTTCGAGGACCATGCAAGGCCTTGGTTCTGTCCAGTACCTAGTTCTTTGATTTTCTCCGCTGAGGAGGGGACCCTGCTCTGCTCTAATCTCTTCGTTTGGCATGCCTCTTTTGATTACGAGGCGTCCCTTGGGTTGTTCGAGTAACGCGCTTTGACGTTTCGGTGCCTCCTCGTTAATGAGACGCCTCCTCATTAATATCCTTGGGGATTTGCGAGGATCTAGCGGTGGATAAGCCCCTTGGAAATTATGCGGAGTTAATGCCTCCGGAAATCTCTCCCTGGGATTTTGTGCTGATTGGCTTTTACCAATTTTCGCCTTCTATAAAAGGCCTTCCTGGGACGACTCTTTTCATCAAACCTCACAAACACATTCACCATCACGCAGTTCGTAAGCTCTGCAAAAATAGCGGTTTGCACCCCACAAAATGAGTTGGCCCTTGGAAAGGGCGGTTACGAGGAAGCCTAGCCCCTTTCAGGAGCCAAATATGACACCCCTACCTTGGACGTCATGCTGGGGTTGGGGTAGGAGAAAGCTGAAGATCTTCCTTCTTTTCAACCTAACCATAGGTGGACCCCTCCTCGCCCTCTGGAGGAGGATCCAGAAAGAACGTAACCTCCTTCCCCCGGACCTAGATCCGTCAGCCCCTTCAAGCTAGCAGTGATGGGTTTGGGAGGGAAACCAGGCGAAACTGAGAGGGGGAACCGTCCTGTGCCGCGGCCCCTTCCCCCTCAACGTTGCCTTCCTTCCTCCATTTCCCCTTCTCTTGCTCCTCAACCAGCCTTGCTAGGTGTCTTTCTCTGTAGTTAGCTTTAGGACAAGCCTGCATTGGCATCAATTGTAAGATGTAACTTTCTCTTCATATATTAATAAAGAAGTAGATCCGGTTCTTCTCTTTTATCTTTCGCGTCTTTTTGTTTCTTGCAATTGTTGCCTCCTAAGTGAATGGTGTTGCTGCACGCTGTATTGTTTTTCTCGCTTTTTTTTTTTTTTTTTTTTTTTGAAGTGTGGTTCATAACTTTTTCACACCAACCACCACGCTTGCTAGTCCTCCCCACAGACGGCGCCAATGGTAAGGACTCAAAATGTATTGGACCTCAACAATAAGATTTATAGAGTATGGGTAGAAGGACTAAGTATCAGCAAAGCAAACAATGATTGATGTGAAATCCATAGAAGTGATAATTAAGGAATTGGACTAAATGTTTGTGAGGGTAATAACAATGACCTCGGCTAAACGTTCATGAAGAATCTTCGTTCTCGGCCTCGTCCGAAGAGCTGTTTATTTGGAACTGACATATACCGGGGTTGTCCTCCCACCTCCCCCTTTTTGGCGTGGATACTATCTATTATATAGTTTTTTTTTAGTTGATCTCTGCCGTCCACTTATTGATCATCTAAGCCTGTACTTGAGTGCCTATCCCATTAGCTACCTTTGCAAGCTTTCTGTTAGTTGAAACAACCAAGACATCACTGTTTGCTGGTCAATTCATCATTGATGTGATCAGAATGTTGGTGGCATACATTTAATAAATGAGTGACAGCCCCTTTTCTCTAGACGTCGGTCCGCCGATGACATGGGCCTTCTCGGCGGGGTCCCTAGACGACTTAGGCCTCATCCATTTATCCTCGGATTATGCTCTTTCTCTCTCTCTTTCTTTCTTTTTGGCATGGATTTTGGGCTTGATGTGGAGTGGGCCGGAGTTACCAAATATTTGGGGCCCCACAATAGTTTACAAGAATATAATGTTATTCTATTATATATCATGGCTTGGATAATTTGGTGTTTGATTTATGACTATATTTTTTATTTTGATGCTTTTCTCATTTTATTTGCTCTTTCTCTCTCTCTCTCTCTCTCTCTCTCTCTCTCTCTCTCTCTCTCTCTCTCTCTCTCTCTCTCTCTCTATATATATATATATATATTATTTATTCTATTTTGCAACTTTACTTTAGGTTGATGAATCATTGTATTTTTTATATAATACTATTTTGGGTTAATACTATTTGGTAGTGTGTTTGATTTTTTTAAGTTTTCGTCACAAGTTTTCTCTCTCCATCTTATAGCTTAACAGGAGCTTAGCAACAAAAATGCGATGTGAGGATCTAGTTAAAGGCAATTAAATCTTAACAAATAAAAGTGTATGTAGTATTTAAAAAAAAAATTTTAGATCGTGTTCTCTTTATGTTGTTATACATATTGTTTTCTTTCATTTCGATAGGTGAAGTGTTCAATTTTAGATATAAAGTATACTTTTTTCCTATATATTATTTTAAATATTAAATTTATAATATGGTATAATCTCTTAAGAATGTCTAAGAAATATGTAGTTTCAATCTCATGTATCTATATTAATAAACAAAACTCAATCAATAGTTCGAAACTACTCATATGATAAGAAAAATTATAAATATAATAATATCTTTTTAAGAGAATGAAAATTTTGAACAATATATTTGAAACTCAAATAGTTTAGTTGTACAAGAAAAACAAATTAAGAAAATATTACGCATGATAACATAATTTATCAAAATATGGACCGCCTAAAAAATGAATAATATCAATCAAATAAAACCAAATAATAAAATGATGATATAATTTTTGAGATAGATAAATGATAAATAATTTTAGAAATTGTTTAAGTTTTTGGGAGAACAAATTATTCTCCACAAAATTTAGAGAACAATTATATATTATACCATAACTAAAATATAATTATTTATTCCCACACATCGTGCGGATCTGCTACTAGTAAATTTATAATTAGCGAATTTACACACTACTCACATTCTTCTATTATAATTAGTGTATTTCATGAAAAAAAAAATTATCAGACTAAGGCCCCCCTTCAATTAATATCCTGGCTCTGTCCCTGTGGTGGCTTTGCTATATATATTATTGCTTTACTTGTTTTTTGCAGCAAATTAGGATCACAACAAATACAAATGATAATGAGCAGTGACTGAGAGCATTTGACACAAGCAAAACTCTCTCTGATCTTTACCTAACGTGAAAATGTACTTCAAGATAATTGCATCACATGGCAATGTTAAAGGCCTATCTCTTGGCTGGCCTAAGTCCTCTTCAGACGAATTTAATAGCTCTCTAAATATGTCAGTGTTAACACACAATAAAGGACCTCATGAAGCTTTGATCAACTGTGTAGTGTAGACCACGAATTGGCCCTTATCCGTGATCAATGTACTACAACTCTCTCTGTCCACATTTTGATGTGTTCTTGGTAGCAACAGACCTCTTCCTCTTAATGGTACATAAATTCAACCGCTTCCCTACCATCTTGATCAGTTTAATTCTTAAAACTTATCATAACGGGTAATATATTAGAACCGAGTTGTAGATATTTAAGAAATAATGAGTCTAAAACACAATATTTTTCACAATTGTTGACGTGATTAGAACGTCACAGTATGATTTCTCGTTCATATTAACTATTTTTCAAAACTTTAAGAAAATAGAACATTATTATGTTGTTGTGCAGAGTGGATTAAGGGAATGTAGAGACAAATGGGTAACTTATATAGGAATAAGGTCCCTAGACACTCACAATAGTTGTTATTATTATCATTATTATTATTATTATTATTTTGGCAAGGAATCACTTCATCAACACCCCAAAGTAAATTTTCTCATTATCACTTAGAAATATGTGGAAGAATCCTAGTTGCAGGCACCTAATTAAGCTCACTAACAGTATTTGTATATAGTTTACAGTGATAAGAAACTAGTTTCCATGATAAGAGAAATCAACAAGAATGCAACAGCATGAAATAATTTATTAATTGGCTACATCTATTTGCAAGAATAAATTCTTTTGGATCAAATTACAATAACAATAAAGACAAAAAAAAAAAAAAAAAGGAGCAAAACAATTTAAAAAATAATCACATATATGCTACACCTCATCATCTTGTTTAGAGACTAAAACAATCGGTCACATAACTATCTTAATGAATACTCTCAATTTTATATATGTGTGTGTGTTATTGTCTCAACTGTCAAGTGCCATAGTTATGTACCCCTTTTTATTATAATAAAATCCCAATGGCAGGCCTTCAAAACTTTAATTTAAATAACTAATAATCATGATGCAGCTAAGAGTATTGTAGCTCAATTGACATTTTCTAGTGTTTCTAACAGAGATGTCCAAGATTCAAAAATCTCCTCTCCAACTATCAAATTATCCACACACAAAAAAAGAATCATGATGCAGCGAATGAATAACAAAAAAATCATTGTAGCAAGAGCCTTGGTTAAGATAGAAAGAGGTTGAGCATTTCTATGCTTAATGAAATATTACTGGTGTTCATTTCAAAGATAAGACCTTTGAAATTGTTTATTATCTTATTGAGGCAAAGGTTTTAAAGTTTACAAAATAAATTGTGCCGTCTTATTAAGCATTTCTACTAACGAAAGAAAAACAATAAATTTTTTGTTGATATATGGGATTTATGTTGGTTCTAGTTAGTTTAACTAGCATAATCTCATCCATTGAAGGAAAATTTTTGGTGGCTCCAATAGGAAAATATTGACACTTTTCTTTTGTTGATATATGGGATTTATGTTGGTTCCAATAATTAGTTTAACTAGTAAAATTTAATGTTCTTAAATGTTATAATATCTAATAAATAAGACATGGGATTTACCAGCAAATATTTTAATGCATTAGGATCATAGCGGAAATTTGAACTAAAAATGTAAATGTTAGGGCAAAATATATATTTAAGAGATTTCATGAAAAATGAATCCTTTTGTAAATCATGTTAACCATAAATGTTGTTTCACTCTGGTAAGTCACATATGTTGTACGGGTGTACTGATGTACACTAACATATACACAGAGTGGCTGTAGACTATACTACAGAGTATTTGCAAATTCAATATATGAATGATTCAGTTGCCACAAAGCACTAAATTTTGGCCTGCAAATGCTTGATGGCTAGAAAAAATTGAAGAGCAGCACTTGGTAGCAATGGAATTCAGCAAAGCTTTCTCTAAATCTTTAGCTGCACCTCTTTGGATGAGCAAGATTAAGTAATTCATGAAGACTGAATCACATGGCAATGTGATTGGCCCATCACTTGATATTCCAAACTCTTCTTCAGACTTCTTGAAGAGCTCCCTGAAGATGTTGTTTTTTAGATATGACAAAGGCATCATGAAACGCTTATCATCGGTGGTGTAGATAACAAAGTGGCCTTTATTAGCCACTGATGATGAGGTATTGCAGCTTTCCAATTTCACATAATCATTCATACTACGAAGTGGAATTCTTTTCCTCCCTATGGAAGCACTCTTCTCCCACTTTCTTGCTATCTTGAGGAGGTTCTTGGGGCTGATCATGCTTACAATGTATATTTGAGATGAATAACTCTTGCAATGTATATTAGAGAGGAATAATTTTAAAAAGGAAGAAAGAAAGTAGTTCTGTGTGCCAATTGAAAGGCAATGGAAATGGTTTGCTTATATATATTCACAAGGTATGAAACACTTCATTTAATGTTGCTTTCTTTTTGTAAGGATTTCCAATACAAAAGCATGTGGTTAGTTATGTTTAATAATAGGTGCATGCATGGTTGTGTACTGGTGTGTAAATCATCTATGTTTGGCAACCAACGATTCATGGAGCCAACAATTAATGAATACTATCTCACGCTAGTTATAAGCTGTCTTCTGGTTTAAGGACACAGAAATTCCTACCAGTTTTGGTTACAAGTCATAAATCACCAAGTACCCCTGGACCACAAGGATAAAAACAAACATGAACTCAGAAATGGATCTACTTTCACTTCTTGAATCAGATAAAATAGTTAAGATCATGTGGTTGTCTCCTAAGATAGATTTTGCAAGATTTGACCTTCTTTTTAGGGTAAAACTTAGATACTGTACCTTCGGTTTTTTTAAATTCAATCATATGGTTGCATTGTCCATGAAAAATATAACATAGTTTTTGATTCACAGTCAATACAACCACATGATTGGATTCAATTGACTAATTTAAGTTATAACATCTAAGAAATTATATCTAAGCTTTGCTCTTATTTTAATTCCTTTTAGCGTACTACATATTAGGAGGATATAGTATGTGTGTACAATAGATAGTCATTTAGGGCCTAATCTGCATCTGTCACTGTTGTTGAATGAGGGTAATATAATTTAGAGGAAAAAACAATATTGATTTTTAGATGCCTACTTTAAGCGTTTAGTTTATGAGGGAATATCCGATGCTGATACTTGTGGACATAATTTGAAATTATCAGTCAACTATTCTTCATTTTTATTTATTTTTAGATAAAAACTATTCTTCAATTAGTTTCAAATTATTTGAACAGATACTTAGAAAAATCAAGATCCAAAAACAAAATTCAAAAACATAAAAATAGTAATCTATAATTCTTCCTAGAAAGGATATTGTACAAAATAGTAATCTCAGGGATAATTTGACAACAAATTCAGCCAACTAATCTTTTTCAGGGTTCTTCTTGTAAACAGAAATCCTCTGCAAATATATTTGCTACTAGCTAGTTCCTAAATATCCCATAGAAAGATTACTAACTAGGTTCGCCAGTAGCCAGCTTGAAAAAGTTCCTGCTCTGGAGGCCTATTAACCTTTTTTTCCATCATTGTAAGTCTTGAATTTGAAAGTGTGTCTATATATATATAGTTGATAATAAGTGTATATTATTGAATCATAACAAAAATGTACATAGAATGCTTATATATATTGGCATAGTCTAAGACTAGCAGCACAAGTACAACATAAAGTACAGACCCAACTGGGCTTGAGCTTAAGGGGAACATAATATAATGATTAAAATTGAATTTTTTAACAGTAAAAAAATATTTTCTGGAATACATAGTAGCAATTTTATATAGATATAGTATCAGCTTACTTGATTTATTGGTCTTGAGCACATCAATAGGTTAAATTCATTGAAAACAATAATTTTCATACAAAAGTGATATCATGAAAGCTATGTGAAATGTGTACAAAACATTGTCAATAGCATTATTATCAGTTCTTCAAAAGCCACGAATAAGTGTACGTGTGTTGGTGGCTCGGTGACTCGGTCCTTACTAGACCAAGAGAAACTGATGCTTAGCAGTGACGTGCCATGGTAGTGGTTCTAGATCTTTAGGTACTCAAATCTTGCATCCATGACAGCCCCTCAATATCAGACGAGTGCTATTGATTTTGAAAGATTTCTTAAAACCTTTGCTCAGCATAATGTAGCCTTCTTTAGGTACTCAAGAGTTAGCGGACAGTCTTCTTTTATATGACACAAGGTGGTTTTTTTTTTAAAGAAATAAAAAATACTAATGATTAAGATTTATCAATATCGAGTTCCTTTAAATATTTAAAAAAAAAAAAAACTTGATTTCAATAAAGTCGAGTTTCACCTGGCATTTTTATTAGGTAAGTCACATAAGCTACTACCATCTTACCTGTATTTCGTTAGAACTCGATTTTACTAAGATCAAGTTCCAAATAGGGCTACTGCCATAAATACCTAAAAGGAAGGGCTTTTTGGCTAAATATTTCAAGCAAGAGGACAATAGCCGATTTTCCCATACTATTAGCACCAATTTTGGAAGATGACTCTCTGTCCTGTTTTTGGCTATGTAGCATCAATTTTAAAAATTACAAGTCCGCCAAAAACTGATTTCCAAAATCCAATCTGTTTATTGGGAGAAGAATCTTACTCACAAAATTCTCTGTGTTTTTGACCTAAATTTCATTATTACATATGAGTATTTAAAAGAAAAAAATATATATATCCCAACTTTATATATATATATATATATCATATTAAGCGGATGTTGCTAAATATCCCAACTTTTTATTTTTTTTCAAAAAAAAAATCTTGTATTTTTAGTTTTACAACACCTTAAATTGTTCAAATGATCAATCAAAATTAGTAGCTTCTCTATAGATGTAATCTTATATAAAAATTTTCGTTAGCCAAAAGTGCCCCTTAATGGGCAAAACTTCATCTATTTGGCCTAAGAAGAATGCAACAATTTCCTGAAGATATATTGCTTCTTTAAAACATTGACATAGGGAGACTAGGATCATATTAACATCAAAACTGCGAGATTCGAATACAACTACAACTATGAAAGAATGAAGTTACAAAAGCCAAGTCTCTCTATTCAGTAACCACAAACAAGAAACTGTTTGCTTGTATGTTCTTGATGTAATGAGGAGGCTAATGAGCAATGACTTGTAGCAATGGAATTTACCAAAGCTTTCTCTAAATCTTTAACTGCACCTCTTTGGATGAGTAAGATTACGTAATTCATGAAGACTGCATCGCATGGTAATGTGATAGGCCCCTACTTGATAGCCCAAACTCTTCTTCAGACATCTTGAAGAGCTCTTGAGAGATGGTGGTGTAGAGATAAGCTAAGGGCATGACAAAACGCCTTTGATCACTTGTGTAGACAACAAAATGGCCTTTCTCTGCCACAGTAGATGTGTTGCAACTGATTGTGTTCACATCTCCACCACTTCTTAGATAAGAAACTCTTTTCCTCTCTATGCAAGCTATTTCATGCCACTTCCTTGCCATTCTAATATGCTTCTTGGGACTGATCATGTTGTTTTTCTCTATAAAAAAGCAATGGTCTTAAGTTAGAAGAGGAAAGGAGATGTGAGTCTTAGAATTCTAAAATGGTATTGGCGTATTGCTTGTGTTGAGTTGAGAATGGAGGAGGATTACTTATATATTGATCAGGCTGTGAGACAATCCATGTTATGTAGCTTTTCTTGTGTCATGCTAGCCGACGCAAAAGCATGTGATTCTATTGCGTTGGTATAAATGTTCACTTGGTGGTATCGGTGATTCGGTATCTATGTTTGCCAACCAATGTATAATGGAAGAAACAACTTTGGATATTTCTCATTCTTTTGTCTTTTGGTTTAAGGACAAAAGATATTATCAGATTGCTCATTGCTACCTAATGCAGGTCTCGTGGAGTCTTTATGAGGCAAATGAATAAGGATAAACTAGTCAAACTCACAAGTATGTGTACCTTTCATGCTACAACTGAGGTTTCTATGGATACTAATCAAACCCCATATGATATTTGTGGAAATTATCAACAATTTTGGATCCAACCTGGAAAAACTTAAGACCTAACACGAGTACTAGTTGTAATGGTGTATACTTTGAATTCTAAAACTAACTGTGCTGCAGTCTACAGATACTAGTAAAAACCCATGAGATGATTCTTAGAGTGATTCTGTAAACTATCGACAATTTTGGCCCCAGCCATCTCTGCTTTAGTCTTGCAAGATGGTAGAGTGACTAAATATATGACAGCCATCATAAGTTGTAATAGAACATCTAAAGATTTTTAGTGAATACAGGAAAGTACGACTGTGATACTCTTGTATTTTGGCATATGACAAGAAGACAAGGTAACGACCTATATAAATTAATCAAAGTGTGGTTATAGAACATAGAAGTTGCCAATTTAGAGTCAGTCTTAAGTGGTGTACAAAAAAACAATATAAAAAATTGTAATAACAAAAAAGAATTAAGATCTTTTAATGGTGAACTTAAAAAATGGGACTTATTTGCCCAGTCCATAATTTCCCAAATTACCAGCTTTTATCCATACCTGCTCTCTGGAAAACAATCAATTGAATGTTAGACAAACAGGTATAATGGACTTGGGAGTATTATTTTTTGAGAAGATGGGCAAATCATATGGTTATGAAATGATTGTTATTTGCTCTGCATTGATGACCTATTTAAAGTTGGACCCATATCAATTGAATGTGGAGGGCTTAAATGCTGCAGCAACGGCATATTTGTTGGTCAAATTTGTGTTTGCCATGTGTATTTAAGACGCAATCAAATGAAGCATTATCATATTGTAAATTAAAAGGCCTTTTGGGATTTGAGTATATTGTACCAGAAAAACATAAACTAGTAAGTACTAACACGTACGTATTCCGTATTCTTGCATTTTTAACACTGAAACCAGCTCTCGGGTCATCAAAGATCTATTCCTCCTACACTTCGAGTGGTAAGTTTTGGATATTGTGCTTATTTCAACTTGCCTCTTAATAACATGAGTCTTTAGAAGGATTTTTGGCTAGCGGCACAATACAACACGCGACAAGCATTGTCATAAAAGTGTTGGACCAAGAAACACTTTGCTTTCTGATAAAGAAAGGAACCGAAAAAATAAAAAAGGGTGAATATTTCTCAATCAAGCAACCGCATCCCGGATTCTGATGAAATTATAATCAGCCAACCGATGGAAGCTCTATACAACTTATCGAAAACCCATTGTATATGATAATATTAATGATACATGAATCACAATTCCACGTCTGAGGAAAAAAAAACAGGCCATGGTGTATACAAAAGAAGCCAGGCCATGGTGTATACAAAAGAAGCCAGGCCATGAGACACTACTTTGACCGAGTGCTAAAATGACACATTGCTGATTGATAACTAAACCATCCTCATCAACTTTCTTTCAAACTGGTAGAATTGATCCTCCTAACTACTCTTTAGTAGTCCACCTTCGACCTCTGACCAGATAACCACCATAGCTTTGATCGCTGCTGCTCTCTCCCCCACTTTCTGCACTGGTATTTCCTGATTTCCGACGGTGGTGCTTCCTTCCCCTCGAGACTCCACTATCACTAACACTCCCAATTAATAAGGGGTCATCTATCCCACGAATCATCCTCCGTGTAGGTGATGACGTGGCTACGCAACTGTCATCTTTTGTTCTTCTTCTATCCTTATCATTCTTCTTAATGTTTTGAGAGATCTTATGTAACTTCGCACCAAACCTTGTGAACCCCTTCTCCATAGGCTCCACTGCTTGGGTTACTGTGAACCTCACATCATTCACAATCTGTGTAAGAGGCACACAACAGATTAAGGCATTCAGCACTGAAAATACGGAGGAAAAATAAAATAAGAATATATAAATAAAATTAATTCGGCACATGCACATGCAATATTTAACTTAGACTACTAGCGAAGAGGATATAGGGAACCAAATAGAATATATATATATATATATATATTTATATGATCTATCTTCCTCAATGTTCTTCTGTTTCTACTTTCTACCAAACATGAATGTAGGCAATTATTAACTCTTGCTTTTCTATTTTGATCCAAAGTCTAGCTGTGCAATAGGATAGCCCTCGTCCTATCTATGAGACCCCCAAACCTGGGTGAAGGCAGGTTCCGATCCTTAAGCTCTGGTACGTCTCCAATTGGCTTTCAATATAGCCTTTCAGGGGAAAGAAAAACAATTTTTTCCTCAAAAAGAATACAACTTCCTTGCCATTTCAAAATCACAGGATCTGATCCTAGGTCTGTGGTACAACACCAATTAGCTTTCAATATGGCCTTCCAGGGGAAAGAAAAACAATTGTTGCCTCAAAACAATACAACTTCCATATCTTTTCACAATCATTCACTATCATTACCATCATAAGCACTGCCTCTCACTAAATTCACCGCAACCACTATACTGATGAATGCAAAAATTCCATCTTCTTATAACATGGCTGTCTTAACAACTGATGCCTTCATAAATGGAGCCAGCTAATAACTACTTAATATCCAATTAGTTACAATTGTTTAAGGTAAAATACATGTTAACCCTGCAAGAATTTTAAATACTCAAACTATTTTTTAATCAATAATGATTGGCTCCAGATGTGCAGTAAAACTCTGATTATGATAATAGCAAGATACAAGAATACTTACATGTTCCCCACCACCAATAACAAGATCCCGAACACTTTCTCTGATAGTCATTCCACTCCTGACATCAATGTCAGGCTGGGGAAGGCGTAACTTTACGGGGCGCTCACTGTCTCTAACCTCATCAGGATCCAAAGGACAGTCAGCAGAATAGTCTCCAAGAACTGAAATACTTCCAGGGAAGCGGTCCCCCATTAGCTCATAAGGTTTTGCAGGAAACACATAGAGGTGAACAACGGAAGCAATGGCCATCTGCGCTGGATGAATATATAGACCTGTTAAACTTTAATATGTATAAGAATTACAGCAATCATTAAGAAACTTTTTGAAGGAAATATGAGCAGAACAATAGTTAAATAAGCTTTGTTTATAGGATTGCAATGAAACCCTCACCACACACATTGCATTCCAAATTCACAAAATCACACATAATGGATAGCACAATACCTTTCAATAATTAGCTTCTAATAAATAGAAAGTAGAATATTGCATAAGAGACAGTACAATAAGCCAAAATATTCACATATATCCTCCATGTAGTGAAACAATCAGTCAATCCATCTGGATCTATATTTGAGAAATCTCATCCTTGGCTTCAAGTAATATATAAATTCAAAAACTTTTTGCTTGATTGAAATCAGCAAAATTCAAATGATCTAAATATAGTGCACACTTGCTGAAGTTACAACATTTGGTTGTTTCTGTCGCATACATGGATCATTGTTCCAAGTATAATATTATAGCAACTCTCACTGCAAAAATATCATCCCAGCAAGACCAAGTAAATATAACATTCGCAGTAAAATGGATAGATCCCATGAACTAGCAATTAATGAAAAGGTATACTGAAGTAATAAATGTGCCAGAAGGCATAATAATTAAAACAAGAACAATTAGCTATATTCCAGTGTCAATTAATTAGAGTAAGTAACAAGACCAAGGGTCATAATTGAGGGAGTGAGGTTTCCATTACTAAGAACCAGGAGTCACAACTATCTTTGATGAACATTATTCAGTTATGGGGAAACATATAAATAGATATGCTGTTTTAGTGGCTAACTCACTTGCCAAAGAAATAAAAGAAGCTAGTGGAAAATTAACATCTACCTCTATACAAATGACGAAATCTTGAACACTTGACTTTAACTGTAAACCTTGAGCTATAGCACTTTTGAACAAACCAAGGGAATAGAGAAGAGCAATTGCCACACCTTGCCACCAAGTCAAGAACACAATTGATTTAAATGTCAGAAACTTGGCCAATGGTTGTATGTGTGCCAATTCATCCTTTGTTACAGTATAAAATTGAACAAGACAATACAAAGCCCACGACTGACTAAAATTTAGAACCACTGCCATGTAAGGATACCTACAACAACAAATAGAGTCCAGGACCATTAGATGTAACTTGAGATTCCCCGTCTACAAGTTAAAATTTCTGATTCAATTGTAAGAACAACAAATACTACAAAAGATTAACAAGAAAGAAAAATTCAAATAGATAAAGAAAAACATCAAGATCTCACAACACCATTTATGTCTTGCTTTAACAAACAAACAGAATCCCCTCAAGTCACAACTGAAGTCAAACTATAGCAATTTTAGCAGCATAAGAAGTTGAGGACACCGAAAGTACTCCACCTCATGCAACTTTCACTGATTAAATGGCCAATGTCATATCATTTTCATTGATGAATAAGTCAGTCTAAATGAAAAAACACACTTGGCTATCACCTCTTGGTAATCAAACTTGACAACCTGGTTACTTTTTCAATTCTATATCCACCATAAAATTTGGTCAGATGAGCTATATTTATCAAACGTTTATCATTGTACCGAAGCAAGTCAAGCAATTGAATTCAATCATCTAATTACAAACCATTAATAATTTTTTTTTGCAAACTAACTCTGACCTGTCAAACTACATTTAAAAAGCTAAAATCATTGGAAACCAGAATTCATAGATGACAGAATTATGAGAACCTGTTAATTGATTATTCAAAATCAGTAATCGCCATTGTTTCAAAATTGGATGGTTACATACTCAGCCCCAGCCAAAACACCCCAAAAAATTATGCTAATTTCGTGAGATGCCATAAAAGGTTTAAAGAAAAATTGAGATTTTATTAGGATTATTCAACACGTTGGATTGAGGACAAATGGAAGATTCTAAAGATACAATATATATAAACATAGAGGAATAAATCCACAGGGAATGACTTCTAAGGACACATATATTTCAGTACAACTACTAAATTGAAATGCAAGAAGATAAATGTGGTCTCTTTCAAAACTAAGTTTATAAATTCAAATATATTTAAAAAAGAAAAGAAAAAGAGAAGAAGTAGAAGCTAGGTTTGTGTGCAAGTGTGTGTGTGTGTGTGTGTGTAAAGTGATGGGTGCATAATTAGTAAGAAATGAGATACCAATTAAAAAAAAAAAAAAGAGTAAAAAGCAATTAATCACATGCACAATGAGCAAATTATAAATAAGCATTTAATATACAAGGCAATATATATATATATATATATATGAATGAGAGGAAGAAGAAAAAGCAAAGCTACTACAAGGTGAGGAAACCAGTATAATCACCAAAATTGATTCAAGATTATCTTACCCGCATCCCCATTTGAATTCTCCGTCACAATAAATACCATAGGCTTCAAGGACTACTGCTAAAATAGCACTTAGAGTCTTTATTAACATCTGCCAAGGAAAAAATAATTTGATTTTGTTTATTACGAATAAAAGGAACTCAAGAACTATCAGAGAGAAAATTTTCTGATTGACAGCATAACATACATATTGAACAATTCCAATTTTGATAACTTGGTAAAACCATTCGCCTAGTGGCCATGGCTTCAAGAGATAGTTCATTGGAAAAGGATGCTTTATGGTTCCTTTTTCATATCCGTGTTCTAATAGTGGAGTTTTAGAGCTTGCACGTCCTTCTCTTTCCATAAACTCAATAGTCCTCTCTTCCCCACCTAAAAGGAGAAAAACAAAAGAGATGAGCAATAGGGAAACAACAACTAATACAACAACAATCAGAAAAATAAAAAAGAATACCAAGAAAGAATAAAAACACCAAACGGTGGTGCTAAGGATCTAGAATTTAGAATTGCGTAAACCTCTACAAAAGAATGACCCCAAAAGTCTGATATAAATTCTTTTTCATTCATAAAAGTTCTTGAAAAAGACATACCCAAGCATGCAACAAGGTATCTTCCAAAGCAATACATGGCAAAGGACTCATAGCAATCGCGTAGTATCTCACAGTCAACGCTAAGTGATGGGTACACCAATGATACAAACTATTATGAAAAACCCAAGTTAGAGAAGGTGAAAACAAATAAAAATAGAACAAGGCAAAAGCACATCAAATAATGTTTTTAAACAGCAGTAAACCATATTTCATAAAATATTAAAAATAAATCCCCATAAAATAAAGTTTTTCCTAATATCGACAATGAATAATTTAGAATTAAATATATAAGTGAAATGAACTCAAACAACTAGATAAACCTCCAGATTGGAACTTTGACAACCAATTGCACAGATTTATCTAAAAATGTTGTCTATCATCTCAATATCAACTCCGCTAATAATTCCAGTTATAGGAGCATACCTTCAAAATCACTCACTCAATTCTAGTTTTTCTTTTCTTTTTTTCCTTTATTTTGTGTGTGTGGTGGGGTGGGGGGGAGTATCCTGAAAATCATCAATAAGATGCCATATGGCTTTTTGTAGACGAACTCACCGATTCTACCGCGTAGCAAGGAACCATTAGGATAACACCAATCAAAAATTTTTGCTCCTGGTATTGAGGCAAACCAAATTAAGACAAAAAATCAAGCAAAAAATAAAAACAGTAGGCATATACAATATAATAAGAAAGTGAAACACTGATAGAGAATAACCTCAGGATTCTTGTATGCAGAAAGGTGCTCGAATAGAAGGTATATTGAAAGTGCCAGAGTAACAAGTACAAGGGAGCCAGAAAATAGACTTGCCCATAATGGAGCCGTGGAGGTCAATGAGGTTACAAGACCGTGAAATTTTTTTATCTTCATCAGCTATGTTAGCTTCTAACTGGCCAATGTTCTCAAAGATCGCCAGCATAATGTACTACTATGTCCCAAGAGAATTCATGAGGTGACAAATCAACCGAGCCTCAACAAATATGGACCTGTCAACCCATTTGATGAATGATAAACCTATTCCAATATCCAAAGACCATTGTGCAGTATATCTTCCTACATTCATCCATTGCTACCCTAATCTACCTTTCAGTTGTTAAAACCTATGTTTATAAAATGATGCCTGAACAAAATAACCATTATAGGTCCATTATAGTACAGTTTCTGCTTCTCTGCTATTTAAAATGAGACAATTTGGTTATTAGCTAGAGTTAAAAGCCTAACAGTAGTCATAAAAGCAATCTGCTTTGCAATTCACAGTCCCAACACACTGTGCAGACTGCACTCTGCAGAGTGCAAAAGGCTAATTGTTTTGAGAAGATATTTTTCTATTCACTTGTCAATCTAAAAATTAAATAGGTATGTTTTTTAAGACATGTAATAGGATTTTATTTAGAAAATACTTGACTGCAATTCTATGGCATCCTTTTATTTTATGTTTTCTAGTGTTGTTACTTGTGAAACCTTGAATTTAATTTACATTAGGTGGCTAGTTGTTAAGATTAAATTTTAGTTAGTAATTTAAACATGCCTATATTTTCAACTTACATATTTATTTTATGATTAACCTAAATTATTTTTTTATTTGACCCTACGGTTCAACCGGTGACCCATAGCTTGAACCAGTGACCCAGTAACCCAGCTCCTACATCAGGTTTAATGTGTCCAGGTTTAATAAATATGCCTCGAGCCCTAAAGTGTGATACCACAGATTATTTGGACTTATATATTGATCTGGACTATGAATGCATGGCGAGTGAGAGTTAAGCCCCACGTCAAGCATGTAATAAGTCAAAATGAGCTATATAAATGATGGTCAAAACTTAGGTATAGTTTTTTGATAGGTAAGAATATCTTATTAAAGAAAGACTACTTCTTGAGGTGTTATCCCCTTCCTTTTTTCAATTTTTGATAATTTGATTATTACAACAAGTGGGTAGGAGGATTTGAACCCTTTTCATTACTTATCAAAAAAAAAAAATTCAAACCCCGATTGAATTTAATTGCATCTCTACTGCGTTAGTCAATGCAACCCCATTATTATATTTAATCAGTAACCTAAAGTAAAAAATCTAAGTAATGTATCTAAGGTTTTCCCAGAAATGATTACAACTTACAAGTACTGACTACTCCTTTAGTGCTAAAAAAAAAATAAATAAAAAAAATAAAAATTCAAGATTTTGAAACAAATAGTATACCAATGAAACTTGCACAATATAAATTCATAGATATTGCTTTTTTCAATTCAGCCATGCCAATAATTCCACAGAGAAAAATGCAAGAAAATAAATCTGCAAATTTCCACAGTAGATCAGATAGAGCTCGAAAAATAGGAACATAAAAAAACAAAACAGAACAAACCCAATCCAAATTTTTCGTAACAAGCTAAGAAATTGTAAATTCATTTCATTTTCCTGCACTTTCCCGAGAACCAAACAGATCAATTCACCAAAAAAAAAAAAAAGACAGAAACCGATCACCACAATTATACAAATCGAATTGGATATAAATAAAAATACTCACAGAGATTGAGCTTGCTCCAGTTTGATTTGATATAAGAAGATGATGAAGAAGCTAAAGACGAAGGTTTTTCGTTCCCAAATTGAGTAAACCCTAGAAAGAAAATGCGAGAGATATTGGGAAATTGGGAAATTGGCACGGACTAAGCACGTGACTCTTAATCGATCCGATCGGGTTCTGTGATCATGACACGTGTCTTTTTTAATTTTTTGGGGGTGTAATTTAACTGTTTACTGAATTAAACTAATCAACTGCCGACGTCATCAATGGTAAATATTGGAAAGAGACAAGAGAGGAATTAGGATTTAAGGATAGAGACCATGCAATTCTTTATTCTTTTGATCCTTCTAGAAATTAGTTTTTTTTTTTTTTTTAATAAAACAATAGAAATTAGTTTTCAATTTTTCTAAAATTTAGAGGAAAATAGGAGTGAATGGAATGAATTTTTTACAAATTTTTAAATCCTTATTTTTATTAAAAGAATAAAGAGACGTGACAGGAATGTTACAAAAGAATTCATTTCCATATTTCATTCAATTAAATTTCAAATAAGATTGTCAAGAGTTTTGTAATCTATTTTGTGTTGTTGTAATTATTAAATTATTAAAAAATATATATTAATTTTTGTACGGATCAGCATCTGATTAATAAAATAATAGGTCAATTTGTTGTTGAGATGTGTCCAAGGCACGTTAAAACAATAAATAAATAAATAAAAGATTAAACTAAAGTCTTGCTTACATTAACCAACTTTGTTTTATACATATATAGTTTTTTGTAAATGAAAAAACATGTAGCCATTTATTAGTCTAAAGATGTAAATTTTAGCCATATGTTATAGAATTTGGCCAAATTGCAACAAACAATCAGTTTGCTGCTAATACGTATAAAGCACCAAATATATGTTGTCTTATTTTGTCAAGACTCTACATTGTCTTTCTTCAATAGGAAGGCAACATCTTACTTAATAGGAAAGCGACACATGCCTACTTCTACCACCGTAAAAGGATGATGAAGGATCCAAAAAAAGACAATAGATTAAAAGCTTCCTCTCTTTTTACTGTAGAAGTTTTAACCCACCTTCTTCCTTTCTCTTTATTTGTAGTTTTCATCTCTCTTTTCCCATTGTAAAAACAATACTGCATTATAATCATCTTTAGAAAATAGTTGAATACTGGACTGGCTTAAGCTTGTGGTATTTCTCTCTCCAAACAAAGAGGGTTTCCATTTAAAAAAATATTTATCTTATTTTACATTGAATTTTTATTTTCTAAAGTTTTATAAATAAAACTGTGTAAAAATTTTCATATTATCAAGCTCAATTGATGTGTTAATGTCGTGATCTGAACCCAGTGCCTTATTAAATCCTTACTGAATCAAAATTGTCAAGTCCATTTTTTTCATTTCATTCTTTTGATTTAAAATACAAAAGAGAAATAATATTTAATTTATTTCCATTCCTTTTTATTATTTTTTATTCTATCGATTTCTTTCCTTTCATTTCAAAATTATAGTACATTGCCTTAAAAAAAAAAACCTAAATTGATAACCACCACATACTTTAATGTTTAATCCAACAAATTAATAAAATAAGGGTTATATAGTTTTCAAAATATATAAGTTGGATTTGAAAACCTAAATGTTAGTTAGCTTAAATTTCGGATGTTTAAAAAAATATATAATATTAATTTATTGTTTACTTTGTTTGAAAAGTAAATCTCCTTTCTATTTAAGTTTTAGAAATTTTTACCTTTTAAATCAATATGGAAATTTTTATCTTTTAATCTGAAAGAGAGTTAATTAAATAATGCTTCATTAAGAAATTGGATGGACCAACAAAATGGGATAAAGAGAATAATTAATATTTATAAAAAAAAGAAAGAGAATAATTAATAAATCTTACAAGAGGCTAGGAATACAATCTCATCATTAGCAAGACCTTATCATACATAAACCCTTTTTCTTTTTTGACTAATCATCCAACCTACTTTACTGGTTAAAAGCAAAATGTTTATCATTAATATTATATTTAAGTTTAACAAAAAACCCCTTTACTTTCAAATTAGTGCAAAGCATTCTTTTTTAGCAGCTTTAAATTAGCTTTTGTATTGTTTACTATCTCTTTATCCGCTTGGATTTGCAATTCCTGTTAAATATCCTTAATTCCTGTTAAATATCCTTAAAAGATATCATTAAGTCATAAGTAGTATGCAACAAGATGGACCAAAGGTAAGTTTTAATTAAAGAAAATTCATCAGAATCCACTAGTTTATGAGACATGTTTAATCTAGCATTTTCAACCACAGAGAAAAAGAAGAAAAAAGGAGCATGGTGTGTAATGATTTCAAATTGGCGTAACATCATTGACTTGACATGTAGTGTATAATAATTGTGCTAGGCACTCAACACCAACCAAGGAGCATTGTGGTTTAAAGTTCATACACGGTTGTCTGGCTTTCTCTTGAATAAACTCCAAAAGAAAACACAAGTTCACAGTAAAACATGATGAATTTGATTAACTCTTACTTGATAATTAGTAATCTTATAGCATTAATATTGTCATCATCCTGCTGCAAAAATACATTCAAATTATTCCCAGAAATTTGACTCTAACAATAACATCGTTTAAATTCAGTCAAGGTCCTTGGCATTGGCTCTAAGGCTACAACTTAAGTTTATATAACTGCACGGAGCTCTGCAGTGAGGAGCGCATGTTTCCGGTGCTGTGACAAGATGGAAGGCACTCTAACTGCTTGTAATCTTGACTCCAAGTCATTACTACTGGATACTGTTTGCTGCTTAACTGCATTGAGTATTGTCTGCAGGATTTGGAGGGGATCCCCATGGCTAACAACCAAGACTGCACATCTGCAGAATCAACATTACTTGATCGGTTGCACATTTAGGAACACTTTTCTTTTTCTTTCTTGGTAAGAAATGTAAGTAAGACATATTGAAAGCTAAGGCTTAATTTGTTCTACTGATACTTGGAAGAACATGGTATTGGAGCAGCTTGTTAAGTTCCTTTCATCCATATAATATTATAATTATCTTGGCGGAGCAAGTTAAAGGAAAATGAGATGATGGTGTGTACTACATGAAAATTGAACTGATTAGTTGCCTATTAGTTTGCAATCAAAGTCAGAACTTCATTTTCAATTCTTAATCTTTTAAAATTGTTTAGATGGGCCAATTTGCATGCATAAACTTTAAAAAGGGTTTCTGAGATTGTAATTATTGAGCTCATTTCTATTATTTTGTCTCTGCATTGCCAATTCATTTGTTGATTTTCAATAAAAAAATGCAATGGACTGGTTATTATTTCCAATGGACTTTGACAGATCTCAAGTCTACTTCTAGCAAGTAGCCTTGTAAGAGAAGCAGAGCTTCCAGCATAGAGGATGCTAGTACGATTATTTATCTAGGCAAGTAAATGTTTGTAGAATTTTTATTGCTGGAATACTAAGAATTGGTGAGTGGTGACTGCAATCTACAAAAATGAAAATCATGAGTAATGCAAACATGGATGGATATATTAGTTACCCTTGAAATTCTGACTCTATAGTTGCCATAGCATTTGCAAGCCTAGAAGCAACATCATCAACACATTCTCCACCTTCTGGCCTCATGAATGGATCTTTCTCATCTAAAGCCCATATCTCTGCATACTGTTGTTAAAGGAAGAACAGAATTTTAATAAATACTTAATTGCGAATGGCATAAAAAAGTATATATGTTAGCATCAAGGTAATAAAACAGTGGCATATTGTAGACTTCACCCAAATACTGATCCAACTTCAGCAATCAATTATATATGCTATTATATTATATTATAATAAGCACCTTTAATTGCCACTTACTTTATCATGTGACATAAGTTCAAATGAAGGACCAAAGAAGCGTTCTCGAAGATCTTCCATGACCTGTCCAGTAAAATCTATTTTATGAACAATGCAAATAAAAGGCGAGAAGTGCGAAAGCTTACTAAATTTGATGAGCTAAATTAGTATAGAGTCTGCAAAAAGGCTCAATAATTATTTTTATAAGAATTGTGTGAACCTAAGACATGCCCAAATCCCGCCACACTCTACCACCTAAGCCAAGGCCCATAAGCAAACACTATGTTCAAAATATTGGGAACAAAATTTCCCAATCACATGTAATCCCTTGCATTTATGCTCAACAAATACTAACCTAATCTCAATAAGAGATATCTTTAAGAGGGTGGGTGGAATAACCGACCTTACATTGAGGACCTTCAAACGGAAGATTCAACACAGATGCAACAATTTTAGCAGTGTGAGCTGTTCTCGAAAATGGAGAGTAACAAATGCGGACATTTTCAAGTGGTATGTTATTTTCCTTCAGCTCCTGCACACATAATACAGTCAGCCTGCAAACATTTTCAAGTGGTTTAAGGACATTCATGTGGTGTGTAGAATGCTTAGATCAAACAATGGCCAAACTACAAGAGTCAACAAAATAAATCCTGCAACACCAATGCCTATTGGTGCTAGTCAGAAGCCATTTCCTTTCCCAGTTCACTTGTTCTCCTATAGCAGGTGCCTTTCGCAGCTAGATACTGATTTGATAGAGCTGCTAAATCTTGTTGATAATCATTTAAGTTCAGCAATGATCAGTGGTCCAAAGTATCTGACTAAGCCAATTTTAGAAAAAATTTCAAGTAAAACAACCAGCCAAATTCTACAAGCTTAAACATCTAACAGGAACATTGCATCATACAATGAAAATGATCTTAAGAAAATTTTATGAATTAGACAGTGAAAAGCCGAAAATGCCCGCCCACATCAGCCACAAAACAAAAACATATAACATAGTTTTGCATCAAAAAAATTGCACTAGGTAAATTACAATTGCTTCAGATTAGATAAAAGGCAGTGGAGCATAAGAAGGATAAAGATAGACCTTAAGCAGGAAATCACAAATTACACACAACTACCTTTTGAAATAACTCTCCAGCCAACTCTGCTTGCTTAACACCTTCAGGTGCCAATTGATATTTAGCAAGCGTACCATTTTCCTGTTAGCACACTAGCCAGCAGTTAATAACTTCAAGTAGATCATATCACCAGAGAACATTTCCTTAGCCCTAAAGTACACCACTGATAAAACCAGTCATGGCATGAAAAATTCCACTCTGTTATAAAGAGATACAACACAACTCAAATAAACCTCTGATTCCAACCATATGGGGTGAACTACATTACTGCTTTTGCCCCCTTTTTTCTATATGCAAATGAACATCTACCACATATAAAGGTTTTTTTTTTTTTTTTTTTTTTTAAAAGGGAAACTTTAAAAAGAAGGGTCCTTTGGACTTGCCTTTAGCCAATAAAACCTATGGGCAACTGACACCCTTGACGGGCTAAATAGTTTATGCTCATGCGCATTGCAGATATAAAGCCTTTTCCCTTTATTTCCAAAAGAAAAAGGGAAAAAGAAAGTTTGAAACTTGCAAACATATTTCTTAAAAAGACCCAGTTGTGAAATAGCAATTAGATTTATAAAAAGTATAATGAGATAAAAAATTTCACAACTTTGAAGCAGCATTGTAGCAATTATATAGTGTACAACAAAAGTGTGTCAATTACAACTTACCACCTCAACCAATTATGAAGTACAGGTACTATTAACTTTTGTATTTCTAGCATTGCCCATTAGAACATGAAGCCAAAACATAAGTTATATAACACAAAATGCAAATCCAATTCAAAATGATATTGCCTTGTCCAATCCATTACCAGTGTTATACAACTAAAGAATGTGTCAAAAAATTAAAGACCCATGTACAAGAATCTGGCCAGAAATGAAACTCACACACAGAATCGCAAAATTTGTATTGCAAAACATAATAAAGACTTAATTTTTAAAGGGAAATCAAAGTGGAAAGAGACGAACCAAGGAGGAGACAATAAGGCCTCTCTCGTTTGGAATGCTCTTGCCATGCCTCAGGACCCAGTATCTGTTGCGCGTAAACGACGTGGTTTCCATGGCCAATATTCTCAGTCTCAGTTCTTTCTCTACACACCGTGTAGTAGGAGGCTCTCTCTCTACACGCTGTGTAAGCTTTGCGTTCTCTTTCCCTCTCTCTTCTCTTTTATAGTAAACCATTTGGGTAGTAGTGCTCAATAATTTGTGGTCCAGTGGACACTGGACCGGTGGCTACTCAATGAGCTCAATGGGTCATTAAGAGAATTTAGAATTTAGAATCGTCCATTAAAAAAGAAGTCTCTCCAAAATCATCTCACAAGATACTTTCTCAAAAATCGATTTCAACTGTCTCTTTGTACACACGATATATAATTATCACCATTAAAAAATATCAAGTTTGCTTATACACCAAGGAGAATGAGATGAGTAGATGAAAGTTTATCAGTGTAATTCTTTTTATTTATTTATGTAATTTAATAGTTGAGACATCCGAGATTTGAAAACTAGACATATCTATTGAAAATATTTAGCTATAAGTCACACTAGCAATTATCCTTAGTGAATAAAGTATAGTACTACAAATTATTACACAACTCATTTGCCACAACTATGATGTGGCAAAGTGTGGGTAGTAAAGAGAAAATGATGAGTGCATGTGTAAAGTGATAAACATCAACTTATAATCTGTCACATCAAAATTATAACAAAAAGTTAAAAGAATATTTTATTGTCTAAAATCATTCACAATTATCCAATGAATTGGCATCATAACCTATTGCCTTCAACTTCATTTTTTTTTTAAAAAAAAGTGTTGGTCTAGTAGAAATCCATGAAGTAGAAAATAGAACAAACTTAGCCGTAATGGCCATAGCCATCCTAATTGAAAAAGATTTAGTCTAAATTAAGTCATTTATGAAAGCTCAATAGTAAAACTACTGATGGTCCATTTGGATTGAAAGGGAGTAAAGTATATTTGGTCCAAAATTAACTTATTTTTAGCCAACTCTACTATACTCTACTCTACTCCTCTCCACTCCCCCTCCCTCCCC
The DNA here is from genome assembly GCA_023621385.1 of Quercus gilva. Taxonomy (NCBI): domain Eukaryota; kingdom Viridiplantae; phylum Streptophyta; class Magnoliopsida; order Fagales; family Fagaceae; genus Quercus; species Quercus gilva. The sequence goes on from CM042483.1 coordinate 60,259,038, forward strand.
CCTCAATCCAAACAGACCTTAAAGCTCGTTTAGACCCTTAATTCTAAAATTACGGCTTAATTGCTTTTTGGCTACTCAACTAAGTGCAGAATAAAAGTAAATTAAGTGTAATTAACCAAGACTACTACCTGTGGGTTCCAGTTAACTCAACTGGTAAAGTCTTTGATTGTTGTATAAGAGATCTGGGGTTCAATCCCCGCCTACACCAAAAATTGATTAGTGTCTTGGTCTGATAATTGAGAGCTATCATCAAGAGCGGACGCCATAGGTTGAAACTCTCTCAAAAAAAAAAAAAAAAAACCAAGACTTACTACCTAGTGCATGGGCATACATAATTAGCAATTAAATGCAAAGCACAAGGTGTAAAAGAAAAGAGATGCAAACACAAGATAACAAAGCAATGTGTTATCGAAGAGGAAAATTGAAGTGCTCGGAGTAAAAAAACCTCTCCATAGCCCTCTAAGCTGAATCAATCCACTAATGAATAAGATGTAGTACAAGAATTACAATATAGACCCTCCAATCCTAGACTACCCTCTGTACTTAGACCCTCCGAGTGCCAACTAACAATGGGCTTCACTGAACCTTGTCTTCACTAACTTTCCGGATCTCGCAATCAACTCCAATTGCATCCACTAAAGAATGGTTTCATCCAATGCTTCTCAAGAGCACCAAAACAACTCACAACACTCAGAATAGGTGAGGTATGTGTTTGAGCTAAGAATCTCTAAAAGAGTACGGAATTAGAGAAGTAGGAATAGAGGGAAACTAAGAGAAATGTGTAGAGGATTGTGGGTGTGCAATCTCTAATTCTTAAATAGATTTCTAGGGTTTTTTCTCTGAAATTACGCTTACAATTTTGTGGGAAATATAGGCTTATACAGTGTGGGTAAAAAAATGAGAAAAAACACAAAAATAGGCTGACGTGCATCTCGCAAGTTGGGTCATGAGTTAGCTAAGTCACGAGCCACTCACAAGATGCCATCAAGCACTAAAACTCTTCAGCTTCCAGCATGTGCTCTTCATGTAGCCTTTCGTGAGTTGCTCCACTTGTGAGCCAGTCTTGAGCAAGTCGCAAGTTGCTCTGTTCTTCACCAATTTCACGCACTAACCCATTACATTGAATCCCACAAACGTACAAGAGAAATGATTAATGAAATACAATCAAATTTGACATGGAATTAAAGTCAATAATAACAAAAATTGAAAATCACAACTTTACTATTTACATTGCTACTATAAGTCCATTTAGCTAGCAGATGAGTCACCCTTTCCATCTATATTAAGTCATTAACCCAGAAGGAAATGAACAAAATGAAAAGATGGGAATATATAACTCTTGGTATGTCTTTAACCATTTGTTTTATCTCTCAACTTATACACTAGCAACTATCATTAATATCTTGGGATGATACTACAAAGCAATTATCAATGAATTGGCATCAAAACATAAACTATTGTCTTTTTATAGATTGATAAACACAATTTTTTTTTAGTGGAATAGAAATTCATTAAGTAGAAAATAGAACAAACTTAGCCTTAATGGCCACATCCATCCTATTTAAAAAATACTTGGTCTAAATTAAGTAATTTACATTGCTACAAGAAATCCGTTTAGCTAGAGATGAGTCACCCTTTCCATCTATATTGAGTTATTAAAGTACATCATATCACTATACCTAACTTTCCGTTTCATATTAACTTTCAAACTTATTGTTAAGATCCTAACTAATCTTAATTGAATTGGGTTGGTTAATTCTTGAATGCAAATAAATGAGAGAGCAAGTCATTTCAAAAGGACCTGGACTTCCTAAAGAAAAGAGAGGGAAAGAGTTTTGAGCTTGAATTAGTTGATACTTTCTACAATGAATCATACAATCCTTCTATAGCAGCTTATAAGCACTCAACTCACAACATAATTGTTTAACTAACCTGTCTAACCAACCTGTAATTAGGCATATGCTCAATACTAATTTGTCACAAGACTAATTCAAATTGTAACAAGTATTACAACTAACAATCTATTACATCTATGTTACATCCAACTAACTATCCCTACTGCACTATTACATGCTTATTTCAACAACTACAATGAATGCTTTTTTTGATAAGTATAATGAATGCTACTAGTTATATCTCTACTAACTAGGATCTCCAAAAACTAGCCAAATACACTGGATCAACTTCCACAGCTTCTTAGCAGTGACAGAAACTCTACAACAACTTCTTAGAAAAGACATCACTGCAATGAACTCATTCCAGCTCAATGGTCTTAACATTTATGATATCTTCTTCATATTAGGAGCTATTTTGATGACCACAATTGCACCTCCATTCAAGAGGATTTCTCCATACTTAGGACGCATGAAAGTTGCTATTTTTGGTATATTGGGTATAATTTAAGCAAAATATAAGATGTCTTTTAGAAGAAAAGTCCAATCTCACACTTTTATTAACAATTAGTTTTAAGAGATTTCATATAACTTCAGAGAATTTGTAAGTTATGTAAAACTAATAATTATAATTGCAACAAAATTATAGGTAAATTACCTTAAAAAAAAAAAGAATTTCAAAAGTTATAAGCTACCTGGTTGTATATTATGTATATTTGAATTCAATGCAACTTTAGACTTGAGGCTTATAATTGAAATACCAACCACAGCCCCACAATGGTCACACTCGGCAATCGACAAATGTTCCAACTCCCAATCACTCTTTCACCCATAGCCCATTCAAATGTTGTTCAAAACACCCAAAATGCACCCATCCAAAGCAGATCAGCCAGATACCATCACAAATCCACCAAAACAAAAACAAAAACAAAGGAAATCAGAAACAAATATATATATATATATATATATACAAAGAGAGAGAGAGAGAGAGAGAGAGAGAGAGAGAGAGAGAGAGAGATCTTGGGTAGCTGAATTTGAAGATTGTTTATTAATTTCACCTATGAGGACAGCAACTCAACTGTCCATGATTGAACTAAACTTGAGGTCAGCCCTAATAGCACATTCAACTCAACAATAAAAAACTAAGGCTAAACCTAAAAGAAAATATAAAAATTAACATTAAAACCACATTTATCCTATCTATAGTAGGTTAAAGGGAAAGCATTGGTCATACTGCTTAAAATCATATATATGCTTATGAAGGTATTCAAATCCAATGTATGTGTACAATAAATTTTATAGAATGGGGTGAATGCTTTCATGGTTAATGTTTATAGAAGTGGATATGCATGTGGATTTGTGCAAATGTGCATGGCAAATATCTCCACACTGCATATATCAAAGTGGTCACAAATGTGGGATGGCACCTAACAAGTTGATATTCTTCTGAACTCATTAGGTCAGTAGTGCATATAAAATTGGAGGTCATTTGAGATGAATTTCTAAAACTAAAGGTAATCTCATTGAGTTATGACATGGATCAAACTTAACTGATGCAACTCTTCCAACTCAGATAAAGAAACAATCTTCAAACATCACATGCTTTCTAGTCTATACAAGATAGATCTGAAATATAATGATTGAAATGACAATTAATTAAGAGCTCCAGTGTAACAGTGCCTAGCATCTCATTACCAAGGCACCAATAACAGTACCATTGGGCCATACATGCCAAGTATTACCAAACACAACATAATAGATGCTAAAAAACTCCCATATAGCATGGCAGCATGTCACTATACATATATCTTGAGGAGAAAAGCCAGTGCCACCAATAAATACTTACTGACCTTGATATGTTGCCAATATAATGGAAGGATTCAATTTACAAGTATGGCTTCTAAAACCAACCGATCTCTAATATGCTGCAATAATAGACTGCTCCAAATCAAACAATCACTTGGAACAATATTTAGTCAAACTATGAACTCCATCAATAAAATATGAGAAAGATACATCATAGGAGAAGCTTCAAGATATATATGATCTTTTAAAAGATAAAATATAGGGGCAGATAAGGAAATTCTAATCAAAGAATCATGTGTAAAATAAAAAATAAAATTACAAAGGATCAAATCTAACAATGAAGTTTAGAATGCATGAATGAATGACTTTTGGTTAAATTCAACATTTTTACTCCTACTAGAGTTGTAGATTTTGACTATAAGACGATTGCAAAATCATATAATCAGTCCGTATAATTCTAGGTTTGATGATATATTGTTATAAGTTTAAATTTTGTTCACAATAAGATTCTGAGGTCTTAGTTTTATTTTCTAAGCAAAGTTCATGTTGTAAGTAATGTCAAGAAATGGAAAGAAGACTTGTTTGAATAAAATATAAATTCACACTAATAGTCTCAACTTAATGTTATAAAAGGTGAAAGAGGCCCATTTTTTATTGCTATAATAATACATTCATTTCAATAATAAAGAACTAATGCTCAACCCAAAAGGAAACTGCAAAAATTAGAATTGAAACCACATTTGTCCTTTCTATACACAATCGAAGTGGATATAGAAATTACATGGCACACATTGATAGATCAACTCTTTGCAAGGACAACTACATTCGTGACATGGAGGGTCATCTTCAACTTCCTTAATGAAAGTAAGGGGGTGTTGGTGACAATCAAATGTGTAAGCGCCTCCAAACTTCAAATTTGGATATTTCCCAAGAATACATTTGGGATGTGTAGGATAAGTGCAATCTTCACAGTAGTAGAACCAATGGTTTGGGTTTTGTTCTTCTACATAGATATCATAGTAATATTCACCAAAATCATCTTCAACTGTATAACTAAGAGTGAAGAGATGCTCATGTTGTTTGTGCCTTGTGGTTTGTGGTAGTGTCACACATTTAAAATCAAGTGCAAATTCACAAGTGGTACAACGAAATACTAGATTTCTTCTATCACCACAACTACTGCAACTCTGTGTAAAGCTTGTGTAAGAGAGGATGAGTCGGTGCTTATGACCTTCATGGGTAAGGATTTCTAGGACCAAACTACATTGAACATTAATTTTAAAGTTGCACGTTGCACAAGTGTAGACAAAACCATTGCAATACTGGCTACAAGCATAACACTTGTTGCCAAAAGGTATCTTTGGAAGGAAGGTGAGTTAGTATTGATGAAGTAGGTGTTGCTTTTTCATTGGTAAATTAGCACATGATATATGAAGAAAGAAGCTACACTTGGCACAACTGTAAAAAGGAGGGAGAATAGCTCTTACACATCCATCACATTTTTCTTTGTTTATTGTGAACCTCTTCATCAGTAAGCTTTAAGTCATGCTTGTAATTGAAGTGTTCAATTTCTACGGCTATTTCAATTCCGTCCTCTCCCACTTTGATTTTTTTGAATTTGTAAGCTGACTAAATAGATTAATCGAGCTTTGCATCTTCGTTCTCCCTATCTTTAAGTTCCAGCAAATTTATGTTCTTCCTGTTTCTCCAATCTATAGCACAATTGAGGTAGGCAACGAAATCGCATTTAGAGCAATAGTAAAGCTCATAGCGCATGTCCACTTTTTGAACACAGAGTAGATTTCGCACTCACCTTTTTGGTCAACGAGAATAAGAGGATGGATTGGGTGCAAGGGATGGTGCAACCCAAGGGGTAGTTCCACACATGGTTTGTGATGGTATCTCACGTTGCATTTTTTACAACTGTAGCTAGGACCCAATATTTGTTCGTTGCACCCATAACAACTGTTTCCACTTCTGTTGTCTTGATTGAAGACCAATGGATGCTCCGGATGGCAAAATTGTTGAAGTGGCTCCATCAGATCTTGTATGACATCATTGACATGCACAGTCACAGACAAAATAACATCCAATTTGTTTAGAGAAAAAAGAAAAATGTGACTTATTAATACAACAGGGGCTGGTACACTAAATCAAAATCTATATCATATCATATAAAGAGGAAAAGATACACACAAAGAGAGAGAGAGAGAGAGAGAGAGAGAGAGAGAGAGAGTTTTATCAAAATCCAACAATATTAATTAGATTTAAAGAATATCGCACTTCTCCCACCAAGCTTATAAATGATGATTGATGAATTAGAAATTTATGATCGTCAATACACGCAGATCGTCATTCACCCAGAGAAGACGATACTTATTTATTATGCACATTGATGATGAAACATAATGAACGGAGCAACGGTTACAAAATGAGCTGTGATCTCCAGACAAATATTCTGTAACGCACTAGCCGTTGAGCATAAATGCACCACATCATTGCCCATTAATGGGGCATATAACTATAAAAGAGAAGACAACAGAAGTTAAAGATACGCATAAATACTCTACGAAATCACTCCCAACTCTTTTTTCTCTCTAGAAGCTTTCTCCCTTACTGACTTAAGCATCAGAGGCAGTTTGGTTGACGCCACACTAGTGTGTTACTCTTCCCCTCAGTTCATTTTGCAGGATTCTCATTTACAAAGACGGTCCCATTCACAACATCGTCCATCCGCTACGACGAGGAGCTCAACTGTTGATTTTTTTGCATCATCAATGATGATGATGATGGTTGCTGGAGGGGTTGTTCAATTTGGATTGATTTTGAATGTTTAGTTGTAAGATTGATGAGTTGGGGATTCTAAGCAAAATGTGGGCGTGAGTGAGTGAAAGAGCAAAAGAATGACAAATACATCTAAACAAAATCAGGTGTTTGGGTCTAACAAGTAAAGTGGCGATGTCAATTTTGGATTGAAAATTGGAAAGTGATTGTTTGAAAGGCATGGAAACGATGGATTGGAGGTGGCACAATTTTTTGTTGGCTGATATATAAAATTGGTGCTTCGATTTCCCTAATTTATTGTAGCAATGTTTATTTAAGTTTAAATTAATTATCATAAAAACATATTGCATCATTTTTTTTTTAATTTTATAATTTAAAAGAAGGAAGCCATGATTAGAAAGTTAAAAATATTGAGATAGACATCAGTTTTTTTTTAGTTCAAAAAATACTTGTGTAACTTTTGCCAAATAACGTAAGCTTTCTATAGGATAAAATTACAAGTTAGATTTTGGGTAAGTTTTACAAAACTTTTTTTTCTTCATAATAATGGTTTGCTAAACCCACTATTGAATTTTATTTCTTTTCTACAATCATCATGCTCACCAAATATTTAGATGATCTATCATTCTTGTCAAATATCAAGATAATTAGGCATTAAAAACTCACTCATTTATGAAGAGCCCTTATACTCTTCTTTTTTTCTTTTTTATTTGTATTCTAAAATATACTAAACAAATAACCTTATAGATTTAACAATAAATAGAAACCCATTGTAGTGAAATGTGAAATTGTGTATGTGATTAGCCCATAATGGATATTTGATACAATTGTTTGTAATATATATATATATATATAAAAGATTGATAAAATTTTTGAATTAATGCAAACTATCTCGCCTTTAATATGAGACAAAATGAATATTTGACAGAGATTAGGTTCAAGTTAGACTTTTGGTAGTTTTTTCAAAAGTTATATTACTCAATACTTTTTTTAGGGTACATGAGAATGGTTTGCTAAAGCTACTATTGGAAAAAAAAATTCCTTTCCAACCATTATTATACTAAGCAAATGTTAAAGTGATTTTTTTTTTTTTAATACCAATGTGTTTGGGCATTTGCAACTCAGTTGATCTTTAGCTTTTTGTTTTTGTTTTCTCAAATTACTAATGGACTAACCTTATAGATTTAACATTAGGGAAAAACTTAGGTATACTACCACAAGTGCGATTCATTAGGTTCCCTAATTAAATTCAAACACATGGTTGTATTAACCAATAAAATACAATCAGTTATTATTATTTCCGTCGACAATTAAATTCAATGCAGCAATGTGTTTGAATTTAATTAAGGAATTTAATGTACAACACTTAAGGTACAATATATAAGTTTAAGTAATGATACAGTTACAAACTATTTTACAACATTTTTATAGACTATTGATGTGGCTAGCTTCTTATTGGTTTTTATTTAGGCCTATCATTAACATCATTTTTTCATTTACTAATAACCACTCACCATATCAGCAGTTTGTAAATTTTTTTGTAAAGAAGTTTGTATCTCTAACATTATTCTATAAGTTTTACCCTTAATAATAAATGACAATTGATTATTTTGAAATTTTGCATGTAAGTAAACTATAATTGATATTAAATAAATACATGGATTAAAGAAAAATGTGATTTATAAAAAGTAATTGAGTGATATAACTTTGATCAAAGCTACAAAAAAATTAACATATACCAAACAATTTAGCAGTAATATATCTCAAAAAATATGATATTAATTTAAGTGCAGTAAAAGTTTACTACATTTAACATCTATATGACAAATTTTAAGCAAGCAAAAAAACACCTATTTATGAACAACAATAGAAAAACACGTATATGAACAAATTTGTTAAAGCAATTAATGATACTTACGGCAAGAAGAATCCAATTTTGGCTTCAAAACACACAAAGGCAAGCCTCCAAGTAAGCCTCAAATTTCAATTTTGTTATGACTATGTTAATGTGGAATTCATCTGCAACTTCCACTATATATAGCATTGTAATCAATCGTATCTAATAAGAAATGCGTTCTCTATCTCAAAAGAATCTCAAAAGAAAACAAACAAGGAAAGAACAAAATAAGGAAATAAGCAAGGTATTATTCTTGCTCGCCATAATTTCAAAAAAAAAGAAAAGAAAAAGAATATTCTAAACTTGAAACTTAGAGGCTATTTGGATGCCTAGTTTCCGTGACTCAATTCTCTATTTCCAAAACTCATAACTCAAAAATGGTGAGACCCATAGTAAAAAGTTCGTTTAGATGCACCATGACTCTGTTTCCATAACTCTGTTCTCATCACTCAATGCTCTGATTTTTGAGTCATGAGTTATGGAAACTGAAAACATATTTTGACTGTTTTCAGTTTCCATAACTCATAACTCAATGGCATTTCCATAAATAACACTACATGTAGGGACCCACTATCAGTCAAAGCTGCAACTTTTGACTCTTTTTTTTTTCTTCACTGGTTCGATGCGTGCGTTCATGTTTTTTTTTTTTTTTTTTTTTTTTTTTTTTTTTTTTTTTTTTTCACACTAGTGGCTTCTTCACGTTCTTCACTGGGTTCAGTTCTTTGTCTTTTTTTTTTTTTTTTTAATATATATACTGGGTTCGGTGAGTTTGGGTACTAAAAAAAAAAAGAAAAAAAAGCTATACCGAGTGACAGTTATGAGACCCACAAATAGTATGAAAAATATTGAGTGATAGAAAATAAGTGATGGTGCCAAATGGGTGTAAAAAATTAAGTGATGAGTGATAAAAATTGAGTGACGAAAATTGAGTGATGAAAAAAATTCATCCAAACAGCCTCTTATCTTTCATGTGTCCAAGTCTATTAAAAAACATCGTCTATAAAAATTGTCAATCTTTTTATGCTCAAACTTTACTAATAGACTAGTATGTAGCCTCATACATATGCACAGATATAATTAAAAAAAAAATCATAATTACATAATTCAAATAAATTTTATTTTTTAGAAGACGTTCAAATTATACAAGCTTACACTTTTTTTTAAACCATACATTTCTAAAATATGTAATGGTTTCTCATTATATATATATGATTTATAATTTAATTGGTTTTAGACTTTTCAGTTTTTGCACCCAATAATTCACTTGCCACAAAAATTAAAAATTTAGATGGACACATGGCAAAAACCTGGACTTCAATTGAAATCCAATTTAGAATTTAATTGAATTTGGACTTTTCGATTTTTACACTCAATAATTCATTTAGTACTAAATTAAAAATTAAATGAGACACATGGTGCAAAATTGAGAATTGTGAATCATGCTTTGCCAACCTTCCATTTGCATTGAGCCACCAAATCTTGACAAAACATGTAAATATATAATTCTAAGAATTTTCTTTTATCTTAGCATATGATGCAATAGATTACATGACATAATTTTCATTCATTCTAATGATCTTGTGCCTTTAGTGCAAGACAACTTTCATTTGCTCTAAAGAAGTTGTTTAGTTCCCAGGGTTCACTAGCACACTAATGGCCTCTTAATAAAAATCCGATAATAATAAGATAGTAATTGAGTGATCATATATTAATGCTAATTGTGGCATATTTTTAATAGATAAAAGTCATATTATATTATTTACATAATAATTCTTTGTCACTTAAGAGATATGACCTAATTAATTTACTTTAGTTTGAGTATATTTTAAGTTATTATTAGTTAATTTAACTTGTTTCTTTCAGAAAATTGTTGTTCCATTTAATACTTTTGCTTCAATACATTTTAAGTTATTATTTACGTTTATTTTAAGTTATTATTTACGTAATCATGCTTTGTCACTGTAGGTTTTATTGGAAGTAGTATTTGAAAGACATGAAGAATATTATATTTGTCCTCCACCCCGCCCCCCCAGCCCTTGTTCCCTCTTTCCATTTTCTTTCTTTTTGAAAAACTCAAGTATTAGACTGATGTGGTAAAAAACATTTTAAAAAAAAAGGATTACCTTCATAATTTAAAACACACTAAAAAAGGAAGGGAAAAGGGGGAAAAAAAAGAAAGAAAAAAAGAAGAAGAAGGAATCTATGGTCTATAAGAAATCTTACAATATTTCTTCAATTCTTAATACTCTTTTATAACAATCAAGAAAATAAGAAACAACATCAACACAAAGATACTTTGAAGAAGTGGACTTCTTTTTCTTTACATAATATCAACTCAATCAAATTTAAAAATTATGTGTACTTTGTTTTTTTGAAGAAGTATATTGTTCTTTCTTCTGTAAAGGGGTTTGCATAATTCAAATGCCAAGCAAAGCATAAAGAGATTCAATGTCTTTATCTGTAATAATAATTAATAAAGTATATTTTTTTTAAAGGATTGAGAAGGACACTTCTTTTTCTTTATGCAGAATCGACTCAATCAAATTTAAAAATTATATGTATATACTTTGTTTGTTTAAAGAGGTATATTGTTCTTTCTTTTGTAAAGGGTTTGCATAATTCAAATGCCAAGCAAAGCATAAAGAGATTCAACGTCCTTATCTGTAATAATAATAATTTTTTTAAAAGAAAGTATATTGTTTTTAAAGGATTGAAAAGAAGGGCAATTAGGTTTTTTCTTGTTGTGCTATATTTTTTCATCCCTTTGATATGTCTCTAACCTTTTTTTTTTAATTATCTCTCCACTTATAGTTTTAGAATCTTTCATAACTTACCAACAAGTTACTTTGCCTAGTGGTAAGAGTATATGTTCGAGTTCCTCTGCTAGCAAGGTGTTGACTATGGTATAGGTTCTTAGTTTGAAAACAATTAGTATGCTACAATGATCACACACAAATAAGAAAATCACACTGGTTACCTTCTTTTAACCATTTTATTATTAGGAGAAAGGAATTCTTTAATCCATACAATTTCATCAATAACATTTCTAGCATACATAGCTAATCAACTAGCCACCATATTAAGGTTTAAAGCCTGTACTATGTATCCAAGAGTTAAGCTATTTTGGATATATACCACTGTTAATTTCTTTAAAACCTTCTCCTCTCTCCCTTTGTGGGCATGTGTATTAAAATACTTAATATTCTAAAAAAAAAATAGCCACCATATTACCTTGCAATAAGCCGTAATTTTTATGCATTACAACTTAGATCACATAATTTTTATTATTCCTTTTGTATTTTTTTTTTAAATCAAGGAAATAGAGTAATAAACTACATTTGGAAAAAAAGAAAGAAAAAAAAAAGCACCTATATATATAAAAATAAAAAGATTGGTAACATTTGTGAACTAATGCAAACTATCTCACCTTTAATATGAGACAAAATGAATATTTGACGGAGATTAGGTTCAAGTTAGACTTTAGGTAGCTTTTACAAAAGTTATATTACTCAATAATTTTTTTTTGGGGGTACATGATAATTGTTTGCTAAAGCAACTGTTGGAAAAAAATTCCTTTCCAACCATTATTATACTAACCAAATATTAAGGTGATCTATTATTCTTTTTTAATACCAATGTGATTGGGCATTAGCAACTCACTTGCTCTTTAACTTTTTGTTGTTGTGTTCTCAAATATACTAAAGGACTAACCTTGTAGATTTAACATTAAGGAAAAACTTAAGTATAATACCCTAAGTGCGATTCATTAGGTTCCCTAATTAAATTCAAGTACAGGGTTGTATTAACCAATAAAATACAATCATTTATTATTGTTTCTAACGACAATTAAATTCAATGCACCGATGCGTTTGGATTTAATTGAGGAATTTAATATACAACACCTAAGTTACTATATAAAAGTTTTACCCTTAATAATAAATGACAAATGATTATTTTGAAATTTTGATTAAAGTTATATCACCCAATTACATTTTATGAATCACCTTTTTCTTTAATCCATGTATTTATTTGATATCAATTATGGTTTAATATATCTCAAAAAATATGATATTAATTTAAGTGCAATAAAAGTTTACTACATTTAATATCTATATGACAAATTTTAAGCAAGCAAAAAAACCTATTTATGAATAGCAATAGAAAAACACGTATATGAACAAATTTGTTGAAGCAATTAATGATACTTACGGTAAGAAGAATCCAATTTTAGCTTCAAAACACACCTAGGCAAGCCTCCAAGTTATCCTTAAATTTCAATTTTGTTATAACTACGTTAATGTGGAATTCATCTGCAACTTCCACTATATATATAGCATTGTTATCAATTGTACCAAATAAGAAATGCATTCTCTATCTCAAAAGAAAACAAAACAAGGAAAGAACAAAATAAGGAAATAAGCAAGTTATTATTCTTGCTTGCCATAATTTCCAAAAAAAAAAAAAAAATGAATATTCTAGAATTGAAACTTATCTTTCATGTGTCCAAATCTATTAAAAAACATCGTCTATAAAAATTGTCAATCCTTATATGTTCAAACTTTACTAATAGACTAGTATGTAGTTTCATGCATATGCACATATATAATTAAAAAAAATCATAATTATACAATTCAAATTAAAAGTTTTTTTAGAAGAGGTTCAAATTATACAAGCTTACAATTTTTTTTAAATCATATATTTCTAAAATATGTAATGGTTTCTCATTATGTATATATGTGTGTGTGTGTGTGTGTGTGTGAGATTTATAATTTAATTGGTTTTAGACTATTCAGTTTTTGCACCCAATAATTCATTTGCCACAAAAATTAAAAAATGTAATAGACACGTGGCAAAAAATTGGACTTCATTTGAAATCTAATTTAGAATCTAATTGAATTGGACTCCTTGATTTTTATACTCAATAATTCACTTAGTACTAAATTAAAAATTAAATGAGACACGTGATGCAAAATTGAGAATTGTGAATCATGCTTTTCCAACCTTCCATTTGTATTGAGCCACCAAATCTTGACAACACATGTAAATATATAATTTTAAGAATTTTCTTTTATCTCAGCGTATGATGCAATAGATAACATGACATAATTTTCATTCATTCTAATTATCTTGTGCCTTTAGTGCAAGATAACTTTCATTTCCTCTAAAGAAGCTGTTTAGCTCCCTAGGTTCACTAGCACACTAATGGCCTCTTAATAAGATAGTAATTGAGTGATCATAGATTAATGCTAATTGTGGCATACTTTTAATAGATGAAAGTCATATTATATTATTTACATAATAATTCTTTGTCACTTAAGAGAAATGACCTAATTAATTTACTTTAGTTTGAGTATATTTTAAGTTATTATTAGTTAATTTAACTTGTTTCTTTCAGAAAACTATTGTTCTGTTTAATACTTTTGCTTCAATACATTTTAAGTTAATCGTGCTTTGTCATTATAGGTTTTATTGGAAGTAGTATTTGAAAGGCATGAAAAATATTATGTTTGTCCACCCCCCCCCCCCCCCCCTTTCTCTTGTTCCCACTTTCCATTTTCTTTCTTTTTGAAAAACTCAAGTATTAGACTGATGTGGTAAAAAACATAAAAAATGAAAAAGAAAAAAGAAAAAAGGATTACCTTCATAATTTAAAACACACTAAAAAAGGAAAGGGAAAAGGAGGGGGGGGGGGGGGGGGGGGGGAAAGAAGAAGAAGAAGGAATCTATGGTCTATAAGAAATCTTACAATATTTCTTCAATTCTTAATATTCTTTTATAACAATCAAGAAAATAAGAAACAACATCAACACAAAGATACTTTGAAGGAGTGGACTTCTTTTTCTTTACATAAAATCAACTCAATCAAATTTAAAAATTATGTGTACTTTGTTTTTTTTGAAGAAGTATATTGTTCTTTCTTCTGTAAAGGGGTTTGCATAATTCAAATGCCAAGCAAAGTATAAAGAGATTCAACGTCTTTATCTGTAATAATAATTAATAAAGTATATTGTTTTTAAAGGATTGAGAACACTTCTTTTTCTTTATATAGAATCGACTCAATCAAATTTAAAAATTATATGTATACTTTGTTTTGTTTGAAGAAGTATATTGTTCTTTCTTTTGTAAAGGGTTTGCATAATTCGAATGTCAAGCAAAGCATAAAGAGATTTAATGCCCTTATCTATAATAATAAATTTTTAAAAGAAAGTATATTATTTTTAAAAGATTGAGAAGAAGGGCAATTAGGTCTTTTCATGTTGTGCTATATTTTTTCATCCCTTTGGTATGTCTCTAACCTTTTTATTTTATTTTATTTATTTTTATCTCTCAACTTATAGTTTTAGAATCTTTCACAACTTACCAACAAGTTAGTTTGCCTAATGGTAAGAGTATATGTTCAAGTTCCTCTGCTAGCAAGGTGTTGACTATGGTATAGGTTCTTAGTTTGAAAACAATTACTATGCTACAATGATCACACCCAGATAAAAAAATCACACTGGTTACCTTCTTTTAACCATTTTATTATTAGGAGAAAGGAATTCTTTAATCCATACAATTTCATCAATAACATTTCTAGCATACATAGCTAATCAACTATCCACCATATTGGGGTTTAAAACCTTTGTTGTATATCCAATAGTTATGCTCTTTTGAATATACACCACTGTTAGTTTTTTTAAATATTTATTCCCTCTTCTCTTTTGCATGTGTTAAAATACTTAGTATTTTCTTAAAAAAAAAAAAAAAAAAAAAGCTAGCCACCATATTCCCTGCAATAAACCTTATTTTTTATGCATTTCAACTTAGGTCACATAATTTTTATTATTCTTTTTGTATTTTTTTTTAAATTAAGGAAATAGAATAATAAACTACATTAGAAAAAAAAAAAAAAAAAAGCACCTATAATTTCCCAGTGTTTATTAACACATTTTCTACATAATCTTGAAAAGAAAGGTCCTGATAGAAATTAGAAAAAAAAAAAAAAGTTTTTCCGGATTTTAATTTATTATGAGAAACATTTTCCTACAAAAATAATGAAAACTTTACATGAAAAACATCTCAAGTAATATTCCATGCACATTAAATTCTGTGAAAAATTAAAAATCCCATAATGGTTTTTTTTTTCCCAAGAAACAAACGACAAACACTCTTTCTTCATCTCTCACCGGTTTTTTAGATTGATGACGTGGCAAAAAATCGTTTTAGTGTTTACACTCTAAAGTCTAAAAAACCTTCACAGATCACAGACTCATCACAGTTCAATCTTCGATTCTACGCTTTCGGCATTCTCAGACACATAGCCCACAAATCTGCAGAGCTCAAAAGATCGTTTGGAACACAGGTTTCACCGCATGGCTCTCAATCTTCGTCAAAAGCAAACAGGTACCTCTTATTCTCTCTCTCTGGATCTACTTCTTGCTTTTGATCTTTTTTTCCAATCTAAGAAATTGAATTGAAATTCCAGCAATTAAACGAAAACCCATTTCGTTTCTGAGGTTTTTAGCTTATATTCACTTAATTTCATCCATAAAGTTTGTATTTTTTAGATTCAGAAAAGAGGCTGAAATGGGTTTTTTTTTTTTTTTTTTTTTCCCTAATGTTCGATTGCGTCTTAGAATTTTGGTTCAGAGTGTTATTCTGTGCACTAACAAAGTAACTGAAACAATATTTAAGCAATTTAATAATAACCCATTTCATGTATGAGTGAATTAAGTGTGTTTATATATGTTATTGAGTTCGATCTGTACTATTATTGTGGTTCAGAATGTATTATCCGAATGTTGAATCTGAACCAACCCCTGAACGCAACTGGTACTGCGAATGAAGAGGTGTACAAGATCTTGATCTATGATAAGTTCTGTCAAGACATCCTCTCCCCATTGATTCGTGTCAAGGACCTTCGAAAACACGGTGTGACCCTATACTTTCTCATTGACAAGGATCGAAAACCTGTCCTCGATGTGCCCGCCGTATATTTTGTTCAAGCCAATCAATCCAACGTTCAGCGAATCATTGCTGATGCGTCCCGGTCACTGTATGATAGTTTTCATTTGAATTTCTCATCCTCTATACCACGGCCCCTGCTTGAAGATCTGGCATCTGGGACTTTGAGTTCGGATTCAATTCAGCGGATTGCAAAGGTGCATGATCAGTATTTGGAGTTTGTGACATTGGAAGATAATTTGTTTTCATTGGCACAAAAGTCTAGTTATGTGCAATTGAATGATCCATCAGCTGGGGATCGTGAGATTGAGGAGATTGTGGAGAGGATTGTTACTGGTTTGTTTTCTGTTTTGGCTACGCTGGCCGTTGTGCCAATAATTAGGTGCCCACGTGGTGGGCCAGCTGAGATGGTTGCATCAGCATTGGATCAGAGATTGCGAGATCATTTGTTGTCGAAAAACAATTTGTTTACAGAAGGTGGGAGTTTTGTGAGCTCTTTCCAGCGGCCAATTTTGTGTATATTTGATAGGAATCTCGAGTTGTCAGTTGCAGTAGAGCATGATTTTAGGTATCGACCTCTTGTTCATGATGTTCTTGGATTGCGGCTGAATAGGTTGAGCGTACAAGGTGAAAAGGGTGGGATGAAGTCATATGAGTTGGATAGTTCTGATCCATTTTGGGTGGCGAATGGGTTGTTGGAATTCCCTGAAGTTGCAGTGGAGATTGAGACTCAATTGAATAAGTATAAGAAAGATGTTGATGAGGTGAATAGGAGGACTGGTGGGAATGATGGGGCTGAGTTTGATGGAACTGACTTGATGGGGAACACAAAGCATTTGATGAATGCAGTGAACTCACTGCCTGAGTTGACAGAGAGGAAGCAGGTGATAGACAAGCACACCAATATCGCGACTGTTTTGTTGAGTGAGATCAAGGAGAGGTCTCTTGATTCTTATGCAAAAAAGGAGAATGACATGCTGATCAAGGGAGCTATTGATCGGAATGAGCTTCTTGGTGTGCTTAGAGGGAAAGGGACAAAGATGGATAAGCTGCGGTTTGCTATCGTGTATCTGATCTCTTCAGAAAGCATTAACCAGTCAGAAGTGGAATCAGTGGAAGCAGCACTCAAAGAGTCTGAGGTTGATACTAGTGCATTTCAGTATGTGAAAAAAATGAAGTCATTGAATGTCTCAATGGCATCAGCAAATTCAGCTAGCCGAAATAACATTGTTGACTGGGCTGAGAAAATCTATGCTGTGACAGCTGGTGTGAAGAATCTCTTATCTAGCGATAGGCAACTGGCATTGACAAGGACAGTGGAAGCCTTGATGGAAGGGAAGCCGAATCCTGAAATTGATAATTACCTCGTGTTTGATCCTCGTTCTCCTAAGTCAAGTTCTGGTAGTAGTAGTCATTTGAAAGGGCCATTTAAGGAAGCTATTGTGTTCATGATTGGTGGTGGTAATTATGTTGAGTACGGGAGCTTGCAAGAGCTTGCACAACGTCAGCAGCCTGTCAGGCATGTTGTATATGGAACTACAGAAATTCTCACAGGAGTGGAGTTTATTGAGCAGCTTACACAGTTGGGGAATAAGATGGGATTTGGGAGTAGCACTGCTGCTCCAAGTCATTAATTAGATGTGTATTACATGCTCTTTGAAGCTTGCAGTTTGGAAGCTTATACATGGTTGAGGAGGTCCTGTGAAAAGTTAAGCTGCAATATGTAACTGAACATTAATTTGAAGCTGACTATCTCAGAACAAATGCAGAGATTGTTGGACAATGCATTTCTTTCTTTGATTCTGAGGCAAGCATGCCGGTTTTGAATTGACTGTCTTTCTGGATCTTGAAGTATGCCTCTTTATCTTTCAACATAGTGAGTAGTTTTTTCCATTGAAGAGCTATATTTGTTTTTATTGAATTAAGTTTCTGTGGTTAGAAAATATTCTTATACATGATTACTTGTAATCTGAATCAATCACCAATCTTCAAAATGAAAATTTTGCTTGGTCCCTATTTTCTTATATATGTATGTTTTTAACTGGTAATAATGGTAAATAAGGACAGTAGGTTATGACATTGAGCTGCAAGATTTTTGGCAAGTAAATGTTCTAGTTGGTGTACAATTCAAATATACAGTTCGATGTGCTTCACTCTTCTGCCTAATATTTTCAATTCTTCATACATTTTTCGATGAAGTCTCAAAATTTGTTCAGCTCAAGAACCTTCTTCGAAATTGTATATTTATGCGGTACAAAATTTGAAGCATTATCATTCTTGTCATTATTATCTTTTCTCTTTGGTTCTCCATTTTCTTCAGCATCATATTTCTGTTTCTTCTGCAACTGCATTAGTTGTGCCATCAACTGGCAAACATCCGATTAAAATGTTCCACGTATTATATATACAGAAATTAATATGATACATTGAAAAGGCATTTACTTCTGTATTCTCACATTAATGATTAAACACAGCCACATGAATATATATATTGAGTTACCAGATAACACCAAAAGAGTTTGGTTCAAAGTAATGCGAAGTCTTCGGGATCATTTCAATCAATGTGAAATCTGAATTGGCACAACATAAGAATTGATCATAAAGATTCCTTCTACTTGGACATGGAAAACCCGCCAGCAAAGAACTACAAAAAAAACATGAAACAACTTAAATTACCTAGAAGGTACTCATTAGTCATTATAAATTTTGAATCAAATTAAACCTTTTGAGGGTGATATGTTCTTATTTTTTAATGCAACAAAAATTTAATGATAGCATCAAACTCTTGAATAGCAAAGCATGCTTATGAAAAAGAGTAAGATATATGTATTATCTATGCTACTATGTAATGGGCTTTCCTTGTTTAGATTTCTCAATTTTTATGCCTAAAATACTTTTAAATTCATCTGTTTGTATAGCTTAAATAATAGAGTTAGACATGTAAAATTAGTAATTTAAAAATTCCTAATTTTTAGCTAAATTAAAAAAAAAAAAAAGTTTTTTCTCCCACCTCCACATTTCACTCTCACGTTAGTAGTCAAGTACTAATACAACTTCTTCTTTTCTAAAAAAATAAATAAATATAAAATTGTGTTATTTTCTCCCATAAACATACTCTTTTTTTTTTTTTTTTTTTTCTAAGTAATTGCCAAAATGAAATTGTCTGCAACTTTTTATCACTAAACGGTTTAACAAATTTCAAATGTTTGACAAATATTTTTTTCCTCAAAATTCGCATACATTATCTCTATTTAGATATATTCCACACACTTTTTACATATCCTATGCATATCCTAAATTAAATAACTAAAAAAAAAAAAAAAATCAAATCCCGCGTTCACCATCTTCCTAAAATTTAGCATACCTCTTCAAATCACAGGTACACTTTCTCCTATTTGAACTCAATATTTTTTTTCCTAATTTCAGTTGAAGCTTTACTCTTAACTTCTAATCAATATATTTTATTTTTATTAAAAAAAAAATTTAACTGTTCAAAACTCTTTCTTATTCGTTAACTAATCACCAATATTCCCAGCAAAAATTTTATCAAAAAATATATATATATATATATATTCCTAGCAAAAAAGAAGAAGTTAACAATTGAATAAGATAAACTACGATAAATTATCGCTTTAAAAAAAATCTGCCTATAAATTCTCACAAACACAACTTTAAATTTCCACCCATTATCATTAAGCAGTTATAATGTTCTTTCTCCATCCCTATCCTCTATAGCAACAACTATTTTTGTATGTAGCCTCTGTAATGAACGTTGTTTTATGTTTTCAGGATAAAATTTTGCAATCAAATGGTAGGGGACGTGAAGTTCATGCTACAAATGATATGCCATTTTTTGAAGTCCCTTCATGTTGACAACCCAGCAGCTAAAGTTCATTATAGAGTCTACATTCCTAATAGAGCAACATCATCTCTAGAGGTAATTATTTCATGCTGTCTAGATCTAAATATATGTTAGAATGCATTGTGGGAGTTGGATTTGGGAAGTGTCTTCCTAAGTTTAGTAAGCCCAGATTTACATGTTTAATTTTTTAGTGCGTTTTGTGTAAGAGATCAAAAAATTATTAAAATTTACTCAAAAAATAGAAGAGCCCCTGACGCGTGCTTAGAGGCTAGTTGTATTATAATTCCTCTACTGCCATATTTGCTTCTCCTAAATAAACAGTTTTGCCGTAGGTAGTAAAAATAGGTCATCAAAGAGTGCAAAGGCTTCACCACTTGGCTGGTGAATTGAAGGGAAAACAGTCCTTGCAAATACCAGTGTAATATGTACACGTGGAACAAGTTCACCACCACCACTACTACCCTTCTTTGATCAAACATAATAATAAGAAAGTTGTGAAATAATATCAACCAATTACCAAATATCGCTATTACAAATCAAATTGCAATGAAACTAAGAAGTAAGAAGGAAACACATAATCAATCTAAAAACCATATGTTCTCCTCACCACATATATCTCTCACTTGAACTCTATTGCAAACAAGAAGTATAGCTACATCATCTGCAAAAGCTACGGCATGGCCCTCCCCATTCTCATACTACAAAGTGATGATTTCACATTTTATCGTCATGTCAACCAAAGATTGACATATATTTTGCTCAACTCATGCCATAATTCAAGGGAATTACGTGAAAAAAAATCGCCTCCCATATAAATCTCAATTCTGTTCTAATTTTAATCCAATTTTAATCCATGATATTTAAAAAATCTAATAGTTTTCATTAAATCCATTAAATCCAAACAAAATCAAATATATCAAATATCTCAATAGGATATATATATTTCTTGAAACAAATGTGACAAATAGGATATACATATTTCTTGAAGCAAATGTGACAAATTGCCTAATTACAGACAATGATATCATTTCAAACTAGGAATCAAGAAATTGTGAATGTTCATTCGAGTATTAATACATATCCACACTTCTTAATACGTAGAAAACATGATAACGAGATTGAGTAGTAGCACGCTCAGTTGTGCATTAGTGATACCCGTGAGCTTTACAAAAAACCTAAATGATAATATGCCATAAGGTGTGGGGTTGAGGATTACATAAACAAACTCCTTTTTTTTATCTTAAAAAAAAAAGAAAGAAAATAATATATATATATATATATATTTATTTATATAAAATTTTCTTTTTCTTTTTAAGATCCCATAAGATCTATACTATGACGGCTGCAACTAGAATCAACCCTGAAGTTAGGACTTGTCCAAACTACGAAAAGTCAGAAAATTCTGGTGGGATCAAAAACACAAAAAGCCCACAGAAAGGGGTATCTCTGCAAAAAAAAAACCCACCTTTTTACTTTCTGTTTTTGTCAACACACTTTTTTCTCAATCAATCACGTCTTCTTTCCTCTAATGGCTTCACCTTCTCAACTCTTCTTCAACCCATACACTCTCTAAAGTCTAAACAACAACGATACCTCCCCATCCTAACCTCACCCCAAGAGGCACGCACAAAAACCCCACATGGCTCGTCGACACATCATCCCATTCCTAAACCACCTCACCTCCACGCGCCTCCCTCTCACGCGCTCCGTCACCTACATGCCGCGACCGGGCGACGGCGCCCCACGCGCCGTGACCTTGATCCCAGGCGACGGGGTGGGTCCGCTCGTGACAAACGCGGTGGAACAGGTCATGGAGGCCATGCACGCGCCGGTGTTCTTCGAGAAGTACGATGTATACGGGGACCTGAGCAGGGTCCCGCAGGAAGTGATCGAGTCGATTAAGAAAAACAAAGTGTGTCTGAAAGGTGGGCTTAGGACACCGGTGGGCGGCGGAGTCAGCTCGCTCAATGTTCAGTTGAGGAAAGAGCTGGATTTGTATGCTTCGTTGGTCAACTGTTTCAACCTTCCTGGGCTTCCTACGAGGCATGAAAATGTGGATATTGTTGTGATTCGAGAGAATACTGAGGGTGAGTACTCGGGTCTCGAGCATGAAGTTGTTCCTGGCGTTGTTGAAAGCCTCAAGGTACATTTTTTTTGTTTTGTTTTCATTTTCAACTTTTCAATTTCAATTCTATGTTGTACAATCAAATTTTACTTTTTATGGTTGTTAGTGTTACATATTGCTATGTGTCATGTTGTGATTAGAGTATTGTTTTCATGTGGACCCCATTACTTTTTATTACACAACAGTTAAAACATGCTACTCTAGCAGTCTAGTGCTAATCGATAATGTTGGAAAGAGTAATGCTACTAACACCGAATTTGTCACGCCATGTGGTGAGTTGTGATTAACAAAAGTGTGATTTGTTATACTATCATTTTTATATAAAAATACAATGGGTTATTTGTTGGAGTATCATTTAAATTTAGGTGTCATTAGTTAATTTAGCACTTTCTATGGAAAGAGATGGCTTTTAGGCTCTAATCCGTTGAGCTCTAGCTCAAATTTTACAGAGGGCGAGGTTGTGGGATCAAAACTTGTTGGATGCACAAAACCTTGGGCTGCCCAGTTAAATTATAATATTCAATGATGTTGCTATATTGGAATGCAGTACCAACAGTGTGATCTTCACTACCACAATTAAATTTAATTGCGTGGCTTATTGATAATGTAACCACATGGGTGAAATTAAATGAGGAACCCAAGGTAGAACTCCTAAGAAACTGTACCAAAGTTTTGCCCTTGATTAGAACCCCCTTATGGTTTTGGAATAATAACAAAAAATAGTTTGCATGTTTTTCATTCCAATTGATGAATTTTCCAACTTTACGTAAATGTATATTGCTTTCCACACAACATTTTAACTTTAGGATATGTTTGGAGTGGAGGAGGGAGATGAAGAAAGAGAATAGGGGAAAGAGGTTAAAATATGTAGAAATTTGGTACATTCCGTTCACCTTCCTTTCTCCTCTTTTCTCCTCTCCCACCTTCTCCCTGCACCCAAACATAGAGTTAGTTAGGCCTTAAATGGGGTTTAAAATTTAAAGTTTCTAAGCTTCATAGAAGATGTAGTACAATGATCATGTTCTTGGATTTGAAATCATAATGAGGCAATGAGTTTTGGCTCAAGTGCCACTTTCTTTTATCATAAGAATGAGTGGAGGGTGAGGTTGTTGGTTCAAAACTCACTGGATGCATGTGAAACATATGAGAAAAAACAACGATAACAAAGCCTTAGTCCCCAAACTATGGGGTTGGCTATGGACTTTAACTAGACTAATTAGGGTTGATTACATGTATTCTTTCATGTTATATAATGTTATCCACAATTATACTCTTTGTCACCTCCATAAAATTAGAAATAAAGCCTTGTACCTTATTCAGAAGGTTAAATTTTGTATCTTATGCAAAATGTGCATGTCACAAGGAAGAATTTGTCAATTGGAACAAACCAATTCATTTTAGCCCAAGGCATGGGGAGTTTTAGTGTTGGTTCCTAAAATTTCTAATTATCTATCTATCTATAATGTATTATTATTACAAAGGGATTGTTTACAATTTGGGATTTGTTAGGTGATAACAAAGTTCTGCTCAGAACGTATTGCAAAATATGCCTTTGAGTATGCTTATCTGAACAACAGAAAAACGGTGACAGCTGTGCACAAAGCCAACATTATGAAACTTGCAGATGGATTGTTTTTAGAATCTTGTCGGGAGATTGCGACAAAATATCCAAGTATCAAGTACAATGAGATTATTGTGGACAATTGCTGCATGCAACTTGTTTCGAAGCCTGAGCAATTCGATGTTATGGTAAGTAACCTTGAGAATTTTTTTAGTTCAAATGGAAGCACTTGTTTATTATGACTTGATATTTGATATTATGCATCTAGAAGTTGTCATTATTAGTCTTAAATTCCCGCTATATAAGTGATAAAATTCTCGGTGAACTATTCTTTTAATGGAGTGAGGAACAATGTTTTGTAAGTACTAGATACTGTTGTATATATGGGTGGGACGAGCTTGACTTGAATTGAACGATTCAGTTTGGTTTGGTAACCAATGGTGTTGCAAGTTACAAGTCTTTTTGTGGTTGATATAGAGATGGTCCGTGTTTTTGAATTCTTATGGCTGTCAAGTTGATGCTGATGAATATTGGGTTGTTAATGCTTATTCAATAGAAATGGCAATGTACTTGTCTTCAAATTCTTATGACTGTCATGTTGATGCTGATAGATATTGGGTTGTTAATGCTTATTCAATAGAAATAGCAATGAAGTGGAAAAATATATCTGAACACGATTGAGCAATGAAGTGTTAAATTGGATGTTTCGAAGCAATAATTTTTTCCCCTCTTGCTTATTATAATTATTGTTGTTGTACTGCTACTGCTTCAAGTGAAAAGTTTATCAGATCCTTTTTTTTGGCTTGACCAATAGAAAAAAAAAAGTTGGATATAGGACCAAAACCTTTTGAGTTGCATGCACAATATCTGGCTTGGCTTGTGGAGAATATCATACAGGTGCATATGTTCACAAAGAAGTTTAGCCTGGGCTCAACCCCGCTGGTGAATAGTTTATATTTAAAGAATACCATATATAAGAAGTGATCTAGAGCCAGTTAGATTGTGGAGCATGCTTTATTTACAGATATGCTATAGCAGAGGTAGAAATCTTTACTCAAAAATGAATTGATTTGCATGATAAAATTTTTGAGCTGGACCTGGCTTGTGTTCTATTGTAGTGCTCTGCTCAAGTAGCCAAATAATCTGCTTAGCTTGACTAGTTTTTGAAGCTATGTGAGTTCAGATTTGTTCGCATCAAAACATTGTTCCTCCTTTTACTGTATTCCTCAAATCATGGTCTCTTGCATTTCGCCCTCATTGTTGATATAAATTCCAAGTTCTTTGTGAAACTCTTGATTCCTTCCTTCCTTTCAAGGCCTTTGGGCACATTTTTTTATTACCGTTTGGCCTGCTGAGTAATTAGCTAAGTCATGTTTCTGGATTCCTTTAAACCTTGGGCGTTTGGTCTTCTACTTTTACCTGGCCAGTTGAAACTTTTGACCTTCCCAGCCACTGATGGAGATTTTTTTTTTTGAGCAGGTGACTCCTAATCTTTATGGAAATCTAGTGGCAAATACAGCAGCTGGTATTGCTGGAGGCACTGGTGTCATGCCAGGAGGTAATAATCATGATCTTACATGTTCTAATTTTTGCTTTAATTTTGCATTTCATGATGTGAACATATTAAGTTGGCCTCTTCATGGCATGGATCTGTTCAAGAGGGGCTGAGGATAACCATCTGTTCTTTAAATGTTTTATCTTACCAGTGTCTGATAAAAGCATATTTGACCAGAAAAAAAAAAAAAATGAAAGGATAAAAATCTTCTGAACTCTTTTTCTTCAGTGTCTCATTTGGTGATTGGTGACTGCAGGCAATGTGGGGGCTGATCATGCTGTGTTTGAGCAAGGTGCTTCAGCAGGAAATGTGGGAAAGGACAAGATTGTACAACAAAAGAAGGCAAATCCCGTAGCTTTGCTCCTGTCATCAGCCATGATGCTTAGGCATCTCCAGTTTCCTTCATTTGCTGATCGGCTTGAGACTGCAGTGAAGCGTGTAATCTCTGGGGGCAAGTACCGAACAAAAGACCTCGGTGGAGACAGCAGCACCCAAGAGGTGGTTGATGCTGTCATTGCTAATCTGGACTAGTTGATTAGGAATCGCCACCATATTTCTCAGCCATCACCTGCCTCTGTTGATTCTCCCCAACCTTTCTCATGGTTTGATTTATATATACAGTTTGTTCCACATACAACATCCTGCTTATCAGAAAGCGTGAGAGTTTTCTTCATACAATTTCTCAATTTGATGAAAGGTTGACATTGTTTCTCCTTTCCTATAAGGCCATGTAGTCTGTTTTAACTCAATTTTGTTTGTCTTCTGTAATTTTACGCCCCAAGATATTTCACTTTGAAATAAAAGAAAAGCGTGCATTTCAGCATTTGGTAGGTTGATGGCTGTGAGGGTTGATTTTGAGATGTTGGGCTAAAGGGAATTTTGGGCCTATCACAGTATCACTCACTTTAATATAAATGGGAGGCTAGTTGTGCATCGTGAAGAATCACTTGACACCAACTCAACAATAACAGCCGGTCTCAGGCCTAAGAAAAGGAGGAGGTTCCAATAGGTTGACTAATATAAAGTTTAATCATTATATAATGAATGGGCCCATGACAATACTTGTTAGATCGGCTCTTATCAGCAACGGCTTGCTTTGGAATACATATAACCGATCCTAACTAATTTATTGAGAATTTATAAATAATCAAATAAATTTGGGATGGAGGTTTTGTTGTTATTTGGTCAACTAAAGGGGTTTATTTTAGAATTATAGTTGATCGTTTTACTATTGTATTATCCCTTTTTCAATGAGCTGTGTTTGTTGGTGTCCTTGTTTGATTAATAGAAGTACTAGATGGTTGAAGTATCGGAATTATTATTATTTATTTTTTTTTTTTAAGTTTTAGGCTGAAAATAATGCGAGAGGGTGAATTCGGTCCCAATTCAGGTTTGCAGTTCAAACCAAGGATGCCAAAATCTAACTCTTAGGGTGTGTTTGTTTGGAGATGAAATAAGGTGGATGAAAAATTTTGGAGAGAATGGGAAGGAAAACTTTTTTGGAGCTTGTTTGGTTGGGTGGAGAGGAAGGAAAATAAATGGTAGGACCCAGGTGTTTTCTCTCCGAACTTACCAAAAAGTTTTTTTTTTTCCTAAAATGAAGAGAAAATGAAAGGGAGAAAATGAGGTTACTTAATGGACGAAAATACTCATATGCACTTGCACATTGCCTTTGCCAATTTTTTATTTTTATTTTTTTCTTTTCCTTTCCTGGCATGTTGCCTCTGCCATTTTTTTTTTCTTTTCCTTTCCTCGGCATGTTGCCTCTCCCAATTTTATTATTTATTTATTTTTCTTTCCTAGATGTTGCCTTCATTTTTTTTTTTTTTTTGGATTTCCTGGGCTGCGGGTATGATATTTGTTTTGTTTTGTTTGTTTAACTAGACATGATTTTTATTTTTGGGACATGATTTTTATTTTTTAATAAATTGGGTGATTATTTATTTATTTATTTTTGTTGTTTGTCACTTTTTTGTTTTAATTGATCATCATTTTTTAACTAGGGTATATGAGTAAATTTATATAAATTCACTTTTTCTATTATTCCACTTTTCCACTTCAAATCAAACAAAAAGGAGAGAAATTAAAATTTTTTCTATCATTCCACTTTTCCATTCTCATACAATTTTCTATTCTCTCACTTTTCCGCCCCTCCAACTAAACGAACCCTTCCAACCAAACGAACCCTTAGGGTGTGTTTGTTTGGAAGCGAAATTAGAAGGATGAAAAATTTTGGAGAGAAAATAATAAGGAAAACTTTTTTAGAGTGTGTTTGGTTAGATGAGGATGAAGGAAAATAATTGGTGGGGTCTAGGTGTTTTTTCTCTTGGTCCACCAAAAAGTTTTCTCTCCAAAAGAGAAAACTGAGAGGAAGAAACTCATGAAATGAACTTCCAAAAATGTCCTTAAAATTCACGTTTAAGTCCCCAATGTGTTAGGGCCCGTTTGGTCATAGAGTCTAAAAATTGTTGTTTAAAAAGATGAAAAAAGTATTGTTTAAAAAGTGTTGTTGAAAAACGTATTTTTTAGTGTTTAAAAAACAAAAAAATGTGTTTGGTATTATAGTTTAAACAATAGTTTTTAGTGTTTAAAAAACATAAAAATGTGTTTGGTATGTGTGTTTAATTTTATAAAAAAAGTTGGCAAAAAGTACAAAATAATATTTTTTAATCAGGAGAGAGACGAAGACAGGAGACAGGAATTGATAGAAAGGCTGATCAGGTGGGCCCCATATTTTTCAATTTTATTACTGAATTGCCACTCAAATGTGTGTTTATTGTTTGAAATCAGTCCGGACCATGTTTTAAAAAGCCCATCATTTTGAACAACATTTTTCAAACTGAACGTGAACACAGATGGGCCACCAAACGTTATTTTCTGGTTTTGGGCAATATAGTTTTGTGGTTTGAAAACTAAACAATGTGTTTGAACTGATAAACCAAACGGGCTCTTAGCTTTTTATTTTTTTCTTTCATTTTTTCTTCTTTTGTTTCTGACGTGTTGACTTTTTTTTTTCCTTGAATTTTTTTTCTTTGTTACTGACGCGATGATTTTCATTTTTTATTTTTTTTTCTTCTTTTCTTTTGTCTCAATGTAGCTTCTTTTCTTTTCTTCTTTTTATTTTCTTTGACTTTTTCTGGATGTGTTGCTTTCTTTTATTTTTTTTCTATTTTTTACTCGTATGTTTATTTTCTCATTAATTTTGGTTGGTTTTTTTTTCTCTTTTTTTTTTGAAAACATTTTATTATGCTTTTTTTAATACTTTAATTAGTGTTTATCTATACATAATTTTTTTTAAAAGTATAATGTGTTACCTTTTATTTTATTTAATAGGGACATGATGGTCAATCTATACAAACATTATTTTCAACAAAACAAAAAATTTTTTTATTCATTCACTTTTTCACCCTCCTAACCAAACACAAATGAGAAAAACTAAAATATTTTCTATCCTCTTTACATTTTCTATCCTCCCAACCAAACGGACTTTTAAAGAAAAACTTTAAAATATGTTAATATTACAATGTGTGTGTATATATATATATATAATATTACAAATCACGAATGGACAACAAATAAACATATGATTGTTTGTTATATCACATGGTTATCACCATAAAATAGTAAAAATATGAGAATAAAAAAATAAAAATCATATATGGATTTCCAAATCCTTCATAAATGTCCATACGCCAAATATCTGTTTTTTTTTTTTTTTTGGTTAAGTGGATAATATAATAGACGAAAAAAATTACAAAAGTTATGGCACTGCTACTGCCAAATATCAAGACGTATATTATTGCAGATTATCAAAAATAATGACTGAAAGATTGATTTAAAGTGGTTGGACATGGTGGTGTAATCTCCTGAGAGAAACTTGGCTCGGATATCATTGTTGGTCTGGTCCCAATATGGATAGTAGTCTTGTTAGAGACAAAATCACAAAGGTAGGGCATGTGTCTAGAGAGAGCAAAATTGTGTATATATAGATGTCCAAACGAATGCTTATCCTATTTATTTGCAAGCATATACCCCTTGAAAAGATGCACATTTATTATGAACATATATATATATATATATATAGAGTTTAAGAGTCATACCCTTACTTAAATACTTAGTATTCTAAAAAAAAAAAAAAACAGTGAGTTAAAATCCTATATTGGAAAATACGTGTAAGTTAAAGAGGTTTAAAAGCCTGTACTGTGTATCTAAGAGTTAAGTTCTTTTGAATATACATCACTGTTAGTTTTTTTAAAACATTCTCTTCTCTCTTCGTGTGTGTTAAAATAGTTAGTATTCTTAAAAAAAGAAAAAGAAAAAAGATTTCACTTGCCACAACAGTTGCATTTATTCTTCTAACTTAAGTCTATCCTTACTATAAAAGGCTGCAAATCTCAAAGGTGTTCTTGTCTTGTATGTTGTAGATAGTCTCGTTCTTTTTTCTCAATTATTGAATTATTGCTTTGTGATTATAATTGTGAAGACTTTGTGGTCATGATAAGATAAGGATTATTTTAAACTAATATTTTCTATTTTGTGAGATCTTGAGTTGGTGCCTTGGTGGACCAAAGCTTTTGAAAAATGAGTACACTTCTAAAAAGTAACATGGATTTTAAATTTCTCGCAATATAATTAGATGAGTTCAATGATTATGATTACTATTAATAGAGGCTGATGCAATTCATTTGGAGGCTCTTTTATAATATATCCTTGCTATATTTAAACACCATCAATCTTTCCATAAGTCTTCACTTCTAATATCACATCCATTTCTGAGAGGGAGAGCAAGAGGTCTACCAACAAACTACTACTTCTGTTTCTCTTAGATTTCAACACCATCTTTAGTACACTACAAGTCTACAAGTAAAAATAAAAGTTAGAAATGTGGACAGTTGGATTGTGTCTTGTAGCAGTGGTTGTAGCATATATATTGTAGTTACTGGCTAAACAAATGGAGGAATCCAAAATGCAATGGAGGCCTCCCTCCAGGCTCTATGGGCCTACCCTTTATTGGAGACTTTCGTCAGTTAATTGTTCCCAGTTACTCTCTAGACCTCCACCCATTTATTAAAAACAAAGTTCAAAGGTAAGATTTTGTATGTGTGTGGACATATGTATAATTATATATATGAGATGAGTTTAAGTTACATCTTGTGTAACTCTAAAGAGTTACACATTTTTTAAACTATTGGATTTAAGTAGATCCAACGGTAAAAAAAAGACCCTCATTAATGCTAATATTTTGATTAGGATTTCATTAATTATCACTCATTTATTATATTTTATGTTTATCTCTAAACCCAAAAAAAGTGTTATATTTGACTCACTCTCTACGTTTCTCTCATTGTCTATCATAGCAAACCTTGAAGCCTGTTCATCCACAGATTCTTGAATACCATGTGAAATTTTAGATAGAGATGTAGAGCTCTTGTCACTCGCAGGACCACTGACACAGCTTGTTCACTCCAAAATCAGCACCAAAACTTCCAAAACTCAACTTAGTTCTTTCAGACTCTCCATGGATGCTAAAGTTGGTTGTTGCTGCCTGTATTCCTTGATTTGTTAAGTCAGTCCGTATGTAGTCCAGGGCAAATGATTTTTATTCTTATTTGGGGCATGTGTACTTTTAAATAAGAGTTTGTTGATTGGTTTATCCAATCAATTAAAAAAAAAAAAAAAAAAAGAGTTTGCTGATTTGTAAGCTAAGTTATGGTTGTAATAATTATCTGATGTTTTTTGAACATTGTACATGTGTTTTGCTACTTGAAAACTATAGATTTTGTCATTTTCTGTCTCTATTGCCTAGTTGATTCTCTTTTGAATGAATTATTGCCATTGTAGACATGTGTTTCTATCAATCTTTTTGGCTATAAATGAGGAAGTTAGAGCTGATTCGATCTTTCGTGTAATTACTTCTTGTTGTATCTACTAACATTTTATGGTCAGCTAGAACTATTTTTGTGATATAACACTGATTGTTTTAGTTTGAGTTATTAATGAAATTCTGATGACTTGCTTAATATTTATGAGGAGTTTATGATTTTGTCTTCAATAGGTGGTCCTAATAAGGAATGGAAACCAAAGCCAACAAATATTAATGTTCAAGATTTTGGAACAGCTGTTGCACCTGAGGCTCCCACTATTTTGGTTGAAGCCACTGCCTAGACACAGCACGACACTAGTGTCCTTGATATGGAAGAAGCAACTTCAAAACTGCAGAGGAAGTTGGAGGAGTTACATCTTCCAAAACGTCACCTTGTTATTCTTCCAAAACATATCCATGTCCTTGAGTCTGAAAGAACCAAGTTGAGTTTTGGAAGTTTTGGTGCTGATTTTGGAGTGACTACAAGCTATGTTAGTGGTCCTGTGAGTGACGAGCTCTACATCTCTATCTGAAATTTCACAGGGTATTGAAGTATCTGTGGATGAACAGGCTTCAAGGTTTGCTATGATAGATAGTGAGAGAAACGTAGAAAGAGAGAGTCAGAAGTAACACTTTTTTTGGGTTTAAAGATAGGTATAGAATATAATAAATGAGGGATAATTAATGAGGTCCTAATCAAAATATTAGCATTAATGAGGGTTTTTTTGACCGTTGGATCTACTTAAATCCAATAGTTTAAAAAATGTGTAACTTGAATCTCTCTCTCTCTCTCTCTCTCTCTCTCTCTCTCTCTCTCTCTCTCTCTCTCTCTCTCTCTCTCTCTCTCTCTCTATATATATATATATATATATATGAGTGTGTATAGAGGTTGTAATGACAAGCGTCATTTATCTAAACAATATTTTATTGATTCATATTCCAAAATCAACCTCTTCAAAGATAGAGTAAGGTTGCCTACCAATTAGTGGCAGAGCCAGAATTTTAGTTTAAGGGGGGCAAGATTAAATATAAAGGTACATGTAAATTATATTTTGTTCTTGTCTTTTTTCAAAATTTTTTTCTATGCCTAATGTAAGAGTTGAAATTTAATAGTCACTGTTATCCTTAAGGTATTCTAAATTCTAAGGCCATTATAAGTTTAAGTAAATGTTTTAAACAAGTAAAACACATAAACATGAATGAAAAAAGGTAAATTAACAGAGAAGTTTTCATGCTAAATCTGTATTAGGGAACAAAAAATGGGGATCCAACTTTTTAAAATCTCTTATTCATTTTGCTACCTTTACTTATAGCCTTCTTATGATTGGTATATCATAAAGGAAAGAAACAATTTTGACTTAATAACGTTAGAAATATTATTAAAAAAGAAAAGAATACATCTAGGTGTACAATACAAAGAATAGTAGAGATAATAACTGATGTATGACAACAAATGCATAACTGAGTTTGATGTGGGGCTTGGGGTGGGGCAGGGGGGGGGGGGGCAATTGTCCCTCCTCGACCCCCCTAGCTCCGCCCCTGCTACCAACCTATATTACATAAACAAGAACCTTATTCATTGGTTATAACTGTTAATTTGTATTTGACTTCTTCTTATTCTTCTAAAATTTTCTTCTTCTTCTTCTTCTTCTCTCTCTCTCTCTCTCTCTCTCTCTCTCATCCTTTTTATAAGAATCTATATTTGTAGTTTTATGCAACATGTTAGGTGTGTATCTCCATTTTTTTAGGGGTTAATTGCACTTTTCTCCCCCTAACTATGGGGTATATTTTAATCCTCCATAAACTTTAAAACCAAATAATATTTAGAATGAGCAAATTATGCTGCACCATCTAATTTTCTATTAAGTCACAATAAAAGAAACAGAATCTTTTAAATCACTTAGAACTTGTGCCACCCTACTTACCAAATTTCCTAAAATACCCTCGTATAAATTGTTGGGTCTTGAAAGCCATAACAAAACCACACATTGGAATTACTAAACTCTGTGTTTGTGTGAAAAGATGAGGAAGAAGAATAAATATTAGAGATTTGGATTATGCAAACTCATATATATTAATTAAAGTTACATATTTTGATTGGATTAGTTGTAATGCAATGGAAATTTTTATTTATTTATTTATTTCTTTTCACTAAGTTTGCACTTAACGGCCACATCATTCACGGAAACGAGCAAAATGTGTATTTTGAAAAATATACAAACATTAAGCAAGAAATGAAAATTTTTAAACATGAGGAGCTAAAATGAAAACAACTCCTAAAGATAAAGGATCAAAAGTATAATTTAGTCTAGAATAGGATAAATGTTGATTCCTCCAAATTGATTAGCTTAAAAAGCAATCACTAATGTAATTTTTTTCCTTTCTTTAAGATATGGGCCAATATTTCGAACTAGCGGGTCGATCGATTGTAATATTAGTAGATCCTAAATTCAACCATTGCATCGTTAAACAAGAAGGGAAATTAGTTGAATTATGGTACTTGGATTCATTTTCCAAGGCTTTCTCTATGGAAGGAGAAAATAGGACAACTGAACTTGGTGTTATCCACAAATACGTAAGAAGCATCATATTGGATCACTTTGGTGCTGAACCACTTAAGGGAAAATTACTTCCTCAAATTGAAGTATTTGTTAGTAAAACCCTAGAAACATGGTCAACTCAGTCTTCTGTTGAAGTGAAACATGCTGCTTCCATTGTAAGTTACAATTTTCGCAGTAGACACATTTCTTTCATAGTGTTAATTTTTGTCATTCATGTTACAACATAACTTTTGAAAATTTTGTTTTGACCCCATATCATTCTAACTATCAAACTTGAATAACTCTTAGATAGAAGATCAATCAACCTTTGGACTTCTTGTGTATGATCTCCACCACAAAGGCATGTTTGCTCCAAGCTAAAACTCTGAAAAGTCAGTGTACACACTGACACAAGGTCAAACAAAGGATATCTTTGTTTTTAAGCTCAAGAGAGGGCTCTTTAGGTTTGAAATGGGATATCAGCCCTCTTGGGTTTTAAAGTCTTTCATCAAGGTGTATTTATATATATGTAGGTTAAAAGTCAGCAAAAATCCTTCCTCAAGTAAAATTAGAATTCAATGTTCGGCGATCTTGCTTGAGTGAATGCAGAGTTTGAATTAGGTGAAAACTTTGTCTGACTTATTGTTTCGCTCAACCAAATCCAAAATTTTGCTTGAGCAAAATTTTCAGGTTTTCAAATCTTTCTTCAATGCTTGACTTATTTACCTAACTGTTTTTTTTTTTTTTTTAATAATTTTTTTTGTTGAGAAAATTTTAGAAACTTTTATTAGGATAATCAAATTTAATTTTTTTGACTTAACCTAACTTGAATAAACGTTGTTCCAGCCATATTTGATGCATATATACATTGTCATATGGATTTGCAAAAATTAAATCCCAACATCTTTCTGAACGTTGCAGATGGTGTTTGATTTCAGTGTAAAGAGTATACTGTTTAGTTATGATGCTGAAAAATCACCCATGAAATTGAGTGAAAAGTTAATCAATGTCGCCGGAGGTTTTATGTCATTTCCCTTGAATATTCCTGGTTTCGCATACCATAAATCTTTGAAGGTAACCAAAATAATTAATGAGACAAGATAAATTCTTGCATTATAAATTCTCCCAACAAGTACTTGTTTAAATGACTCAAATACATTAATCTAAAATCTTCATTTTCATTCAGGATCAAAAGGAGGCATTGACCATGTTGAGGAAAATTGTAAAAGAGAAAATGAATTCACCTGGAAAACATGAAGATATGCTTTGATCAAGCCATACATAACATGAATAAGGAGAAATTCTTATCAGAAGATTTTCTCGCCCGTTGGGTTTTTGGGATCTCATTTGCTACCTCTGAGGCGATTTCAACAGCATTATCATTAGCTCTCAAGTTAATTGCGGACAATCCAGCAGTTTTACAAGAGTTGACTGTATGTGCATGTAGAACAAATTTCTTTTAGCACTTAATTTTGTGTATGGTAATGTTGAAACACTGATGATATATCATATATTAGGCCGAGCACAAGGCAATTCTCAAAGCCAGAAAGAATCCAAATTCCATTCTCACATGGGATGAATATAAGTCAATGACTTTTACCCTTCAAGTCAGTTCCAGAATCTCAAAATATTCTCTGTTTGTGATGTTAGAGGATTCCAATTATCTCATAAACATTAACATTTTGTTGTATGAAATTACAGGTAATCAATAAAGTTTTTCGGATCGCAAATGTTTCTCCTGGTTTACTACGAAAAGCAGTCAAGGATATAAAATTTAAAGGTATGCTCTTGGCAAAATTTGCTGAATAGTATTTTTTAAGGAAAATTTTAAGAGAATAGAATATAACTGAAGTTATTAGACTATTTTTGAAACTCGAACTTGACAAACTTGAGTTCCAACCCAAAATTGAGTTTAGCAAACTCAAGTTCTAATTTGTTATACAACATCAGACTGTCACGTAACCTAAACTAATTGAAACTTAAGTTTGATAACCTTGATTTTGGGTTGGAACTTGAGTTCCAAAAAAAGTTTATATTACTAAATAACTTCGCTTTCGTGCTATTCACCTAAAACTTTCCTAAAAAAGTACTATTCAACAAATTTTGGCTATGCTCTCAAATGCATATATTTGGTTTAGTGTCTTTATATTCGGTTACAAACTGTAAATGATTGGCTAAATGCTTACCAGGATATACAATTCTGGCTGGTTGGACCATTATGCTTGTAAATTCTGCACTTCAATTAAACTCAACACTTACAAGGAAAGAGAAGACTTAACCAGTTATAATACACACTTTTTTAATTCCCCATACTATTGCTTTTAACTGATATGGAAATATCCTTGACAACAATTTTTTTTAATGGAACCAGGATCTTGTCCCATTTGTTGTATCTAAGAATTTCATGCCTTTTGGAGGAGGAATTAGACAATGTGCACGGGCAGAGTATACTAAAACGTTCATGGCTATCTTCGTCCATGTCTTGGTCACCAAATATAGGTAATTTGTTCCCCTTCATAGTGTCACTTACATGGGGCTTGGGCTATTGCCACAACAAGATGATCACAAACCTCGTTGTGGTAGGATATTACTTCCTATTAGTGACCTCTTAAATTTTTATTTATATTTAGGTGGACAAAAGTCAAGGGAGGAAAAATTGCTCGAAGTCCTATGCTGATTTTTACAGATGGCCTCCACATTAATTTTTCTAAGAAGAACAATATACAAATTTAAAGAGCAATCATCATGGAGCAGACATCATACCTTAAAATTCTATCACGTCTATAAAAAAAAAAAAAAAAAAAAAAATCCTATTTCATGCAAAATAACAGGATGTTCTATATTGAGATAAAAAGTTCCGGTTTCATGCAAAATAATTAGATACTCTATATTTTATTTTTGGTATTAATGTTCTCTCTCTCTCTCTCTCTCTCTCTCTCTCTCTCTCAATGTATTTGATGTATGTGTAAGGAAACATGTTTTATGTTTCAACTTATGTGTTTTATTAAGAAATATGTGAACTTCTCAATTTTAATAAGTTTTTCCTAAATTTTGTTGAATTTAAATTTCATTGGAAATTCTTTTGGATGAGATTATCTGAAGAGAAGGATTTTGATTTAATGTTTTAGTTTAGAATTTAGATTTCTTTAATAAGGTATTGAAATATACCATTTTTTTTATGAATAAAATTAGGGTTTTGTTTCAAGTTCTTGTTGAGTTCTATTTTACAACAAGGAAGCGTAATTGAAGCGAAGAATTGCACTACTCTCTCTTTTTTTTTTTTGATGAAAAGGATTACACTACTCTTAGGATAAAAGAAGACACGTTGAAGTATTGATGTTGAAAAAGATTGATTATTTACGGGTAACCCTCCTTTTATATATAAAAGAGGATGTTGTTTTATCCATTAAAATCCAATAATCCTACCATTATTGTCACATGTAATATAAGTGAACAATGTAATTTAATCAATCCTTAGTATATATACAAGTTTTTTTTTAATATTATAATTTGATAAGTATAGCGGGAGAGAGGGGATTTGAATTCTATATACTTAATTTGAAAATATCAAGTAGTGTCAATTAATTGAATTATAAGACTTTTGACCTCAATATATGAGTTAAGTTTTCTACTTTTTTTTTTAACCACTTTTCCTAAGATTCATATGATGTAGTTACTAATGGCTTGTTTGGAAGTTTAGAGAGGGAGGAGAGTAGAGGGGAGTAGAGAGGAGGAGAGTAGTGGGGAGGAGAGTAGAGGGGAATGGGTATTCTCTACCTTATTTGGATGTTTTTAAAATTAGTAAGGGGGAAGAGAGTAATTAACCCTTCCTTTTGTTTAGATGTTTTAAAAATTGGGATGGAAAGGAGAGGAAATGATTTAAATAGACAAATTTATCCCTATTTGAAAATGGACTTGAAACATTGGTCTATGATTAATTTGTTAGATTAAATAATTATTTAATTAACATTCTCATTTCATCAAATCTCTGTGACGGAGCTCGGTGCCATCTTCAGCTCGCTCGGTTCCTCCTTCTCCGAAGAGGACGAGCTCCACCGCGTCATGGACGAGCTCGACTTCGACCATGATGGGTCCATTTCCCTGACTGAGTTCGTTGTCTTCTGCCGCTCCAGCTTCGAAGATGGCAGAGCCTCCGAGCTCCACGTTCAAGCTCTACGATCAGGACCAGAACGGCCTCATCTCTGCCTTTGAGCTCCACCTCATCCTCAACCGCTTGGGCATGAAATGCTTCGTCGAAGATTGCCACAGGATGATCCGCTCCGTCGATTCTGATGGCGACGAAAATGTCAACTTCGAGGAGTTCTAGAAGATGATGACCACCGTTAACGCCAATAACAACAACGCCTCGCCGCTCTAGGTTTTCATTTTCTCTTTTTTGATCCATTTTCCTCTTAATTGTCAAATGCGAATGATGTGGTTGTGGTTGTTTTTCTGTACTATTAACAACGACTTCTTTAATTACTGCTTGTTTCTAGGTAAAATGTTACTTTCTCGGAGAAAATATCCTGTCAAATATTGAAGAATTTCTTTTTAAATAATCAAAGATTATTTATATAATTAGTTTGTAATTTTGTTAATTTAGAAAGGGTAAATTGGGAAATTCATTTGGTCAATAATTTATCTACTCTACTCTCCCTCCAAATCTCTCAAATTTGGGAAAATTAAAAATAAGGGATTGGAGGTAGTTGAAACCCCTCCTCCTCCTTAAAAAACTTCCAAACAAGGTAATTGAATTACTCTCCTTCCCTTTACTCTACTCTCCCTCCTTTTTTAAATTTCCAAACAGGCCATAAATTTTGGCTTGTAGGTGGCATAATGTAAATTGTAATTGCTAATGCCACTAAAATATTAATGGTATACTTGAGGACAAATTAACGTTGAAATCTCAAGATTATGTAACCCCTATTACTTTGTTGATTTAATTTCTTTGACCCTTGTGTCACCATTCCTACCCCCTCCTAAAAGGATAGACCATTGCATTATAGAGTTATAGTTCTCCACACATATGGTCCCATGGTCTAGGCCTTGGGATGAGACGACAAATCCAAATGGAAGTCTAGGTGGGCATTTGATGCAAGTAAAACTTAATTTCACGTATTGCCGGGAGATAAGGAGTAAGAGCATCCACATTGGTGGAGCTATTTTTTTTAGCTATTTGGCATCACAAAAATCTACTTTATCATTCACTTTACAAAACATCCAGTATCAGTGGATCTATTTTAGCTTTCAACACAATAAAATAATATAAACATCACAATAATATAATATATCTACTACAATAAAATAATATATCCAAATAAAAAGCAGTGTGAATGCACAAATAAAAAAAGCCGCACAAATGAGTAAAATAATCCAAATTAGTGTGGATGCACAAAAAAATATATATATATATATATATATATTATTTTGCAATCACAATGCTTTTCTTATTTTTTATTATTTCTTTTGCATTTCATTTTGCATTCACACTATTTTTCCTCTCTCCGTGTCTTTGTGCAGTGAATTCTATGGTTTTGATGGTGGATGTGGTTGTGTTTTGGTGGTTGAATGAAATATTATTTTATTGTAGTGTTTATATTATTTTATTGTGTTAAAAGCTAAAATAAAACTATTACTGTTGGATGTGATAAGGTAAAATAGATAAAGTGACTTTTTGTGGTGTTAAAAAGCTAAATATTTGGCTCCACTATTATGGATGCTCTCATACGGCTATGTGTGAAAATCTACACCCTGCTTATGTATGAACTTCTGATTGGAAACCACAATTTATCTATCCCATACTACAAATCCAATCCTAGCGACATGTCATTTTCTACTATCAAAATTTATATTCTATTTATGTGTCAATTCTTAATTGAATTCAACATTTTCATATGGTTCCACTACATGTATTTAAAAATGTTGAAGTCTGATAGGCCACAAACTGAATGACCCCTTGTGATTTAAACTAATTAATTAATTAAGTCAAGTTATTAATTAATCAATTTAACATGCAAATACGTGGCAGCACAAACAAATCACCGAATAACTAAATATGCAGCGGAAAATAAAAGACACG
The DNA here is from genome assembly GCA_023621385.1 of Quercus gilva. Classification (NCBI taxonomy): domain Eukaryota; kingdom Viridiplantae; phylum Streptophyta; class Magnoliopsida; order Fagales; family Fagaceae; genus Quercus; species Quercus gilva. Next base: position 60,298,946 of record CM042483.1, read on the forward strand.
GTGATTTGTTCACGAATGGGGAAAAACCCTAACGGCAAAAACCCCACCGGGTGATTTTCAGGTCACCACTCCCGAAACTCCACTATTATCAAATCAAGCGGTTACAAATAAGGAATCCCAAGTACCTTACCAACCTACAGTTGAACCCTTACCCCAATACCCAATTGGACTTGATCTGTAGCGACAGTTCCCCCTTTTGATGCACGGCTCCCAAGTACGTGACTAACCAGATGCGCGGATCCCAGTACGCGACTTCAATCACCAACTTTAGAATGAGAGGTTGGCTGCAGAGTTCTTCAGATCATCCTATGCATGAAGATCAGGAAGATGCTTGGTCACAAAACCCTAAGGTGCACAATGCACAGCAACTTCTTGAAGAAGATGATCCTAGGTTAAGAACTTTGTCTTTAGAGCACAATTTGCTTGAACTAGGATTGCTCAATGCTTATGCAACTTGTGTCTATGTTGACGGCTCTTAAAACACTCCTTAAATATGTTTAGGGTTAGAAGAAAAGAAGGCCCAAAAACACATTCACGGATCCCAAGAAAATCAGAACAGAAATCTGACTTTCGTAAATCTCGACAGCTAGCAGGTGTCGAGGTAGGTGTCGAGGTAGGTGTCGAGAAGGTGTCGAGATTTAAAAATTCTGCACTTCAACTTGCTTTTTCTTGGACAGACTTGATGACTTCAACACTTGATCTTGAAACATAGTTTCTTGAAGTATTAAATACACCTAGAACTACCCAATTACAAGTAGAGTGCGTTTTGTCAAAGGATTAGCCAATTTACATAAAATGTGACATATGTTCCTAACATGTAAACACATATGTCCTAACAATCTCCCCCTTTGGCAATCCGTGACAAAACCACAACCAACAAATGAACATATGAGAGAAGTCATGAATCACTCAACTCATATTCACTTGCTACATACAATAAAATCTATCCTAACACAAACTCTTGAAGAACTTTGCAAAAAGAGAGTTTATGGCAAGTAGACTTTGACAACCTGTATTTCTGAAACACTTATAAACAAAACTCATCAAGGCATCTTGTGTGAAACAGAAATAATTAGATTGCATACAAATATAAAGAACATGTGTATAAAGAGAGAAAAGAAACAACACATGAAGAGGTAGATGAAAAAGAAACATACATCCACATATATAGAAGATAAGTACAATGTATGTAAACTGATATACAAGACCAATGTATCTAATAAGACTAGAAAAGAAAAAGATACATCAAAAGCCTCACTACATCCCTCAAAAAGTATGAACACTCCTCCTATCAAAAATGTCCTATACTAACTCTCCCCCTAGGATGACTACTCTCATAATCCAAAACTACTCCCCCTTTTTGTCACGAATGACAAAGGGTAGAGTGTCATGTAGACATCTCATCAGTAGAGCTAGCATCTCCATCATCATCATCTGAAGCATCATCGTCATCACCATCATCATCATCATCCTCAGAGTCAGGATCTGAATCCACTGGAGGAGGTGGTGGAGGAGAAGCCTCAGAAGCAAAACCACCCATGGTCGCCTGCCGTCGTGCAATATGACCAACACGAACATTCACCTGATACAACTCAGTGGTGAGTGTATCGAGGCGAGCATCCATGCGCTGCAGCTGCGCCATAATGTCTCCAAGAGATACATCGCTGGAGGAAGGAAGAGGAGTCGATGTAGATGGAGCAGATCTGGATGGAGCCGAACGGGAGGGAGGAGTGGAATCCGGCTGTCTCGCCCTGAACTGTGCCTCACTACGTTTTACGGTAGCGGCATCTATGGCAGAGATGTGTGTGAAGTGGTCGGACGAGGGAAAAGGGATGGAAAAATGGCGTAGAATCCTCGTGATAGCGGAAGGAAAGATGAGCTTATCACGGGACGCCGCATCTAAATGAACATCTATGATAGAGAAAATGAAGTGGGAAGGAAAATCTATCGTGAGATGCTCAAGTAGAGAAAGCAAGAAACGAGCACGAGGCTCTGTGATAGAGTTATAATGGGAAAGAGGATGAAGTACACAAGTCATCACCATGTTAAGGAATCTAGGTCCTTTAGCAAAAGGTCTACATGATGTGTACATATGCTCACCCCACTGAGAAGGGCGCTCACAGAAAGCAGAAATGAGCTCATCCCTGGACACAGTCCTCAGTCGCTCACAAGTAGGATAGTCAGGAAACTCTATCCTAGGGACATGAAGCACATCCGCAACCAGCTGCGGTGTGACAGAAATGCGCGTACCTCGAACGCGAGTATGAAAGAGAGGTACTGATCGATCTATCCCGTACATGTTGGAGTAAAACTCCTGAATAAGTACGAGAGGACAAGTGACCGGGACGTCACACAGTGACTCCCATCCCCTACTGTGAATGACAGAGGGAAGGTCAGTGTCGGCAAAGTCTGCCAGAACGACGTGGCGTTCCGAATGAACACCTCGTTTAGAAAAGTTCTCAGTAAATGCCTTGTAGGCATCTCCATCACGGAACCGAAGATTATGAGGAGCATTATCAGAAGATGAGGAGGCTCCAGAACGCAGAGGGTTCCGAGCAGGAGTGGATTTACGTTTAGGTGCCATAGATGCAACTAACGTAAAAGAATGAGAAAAGAGATAGAGAGGGAGACAATCAGAAAAGTCCCAAACAGTTCAAATATAACAATATTTTGAACAAAAATGGACGTATGCATGGGAATGCATGATCTTGTGACATGCAAACAAAAGAAACATCATGGGCTCAGCCCAATCCAATCCTAGCAGCACACAAGCAAGAATCACACAACTAAATGCATGAAAATATCATTCTAATGCTTATGGAATGCAATGCATGACATTTTAAACACTGTTTATTGAAAACCCAACCCAAAATTTCAATAAAAACTCAATAATTTTGAAAAACCCAAAGTTTTTAAAGAAAATCCCAAAACCTAAGTTTCAAATCATGAAATGCATGAAGAATGAAGGAAAACAAGATCATACCAGGTGATTCGAAGCAAGAAGGTGCCAAAAATCACGTTGGATGAAGGTTGGAGAGAAGAAAAACCGCTCAGGAACACGAACCGCCTCGGACAGATCGAAGAGAGATCGAGAAATGAAGGAGAAAATTGCGAAAGAAGAATATATAGGATCTCCAGTAAATCTCGACAGCAGAGGTGTCGAGAGGTGTCGAGATGCTGTCGAGAAGGTGTCGAGATAAAAAGCCTTCGACAGCTAAGGTATCGAGGATGTATCGAGGTGCCAAACAGCTGAACCAACACAGGATCTCGATCGATCGACCATGGTGTCGAGAAGGTATCGACCAGACAGAGATTTTCTCGATCGATCCACCAGGTGTCGAGGAGGTATCGAGATTGCGATAAAGAAAAGGCTTAGAGGCTCGACAGCTGACCAGGTATCGAGGAGGTATCGAGAAGGTGTCGAGCCAGCTATGAAATGCAGTTTTTCGAGATGTGAAAAACACAGACATGAATGCAATCAAGACATGCACCTCAACCATGATCCAACCAACATAAAAAGCTCTCAAAAATCATCTCTCAATGAAAATTTAAGCACATGGATCTCCCAAGAACACACACACACACTAAACAAGTCTAACCAATTTTATATTTCAAAAATAAGTCATGACAGTTTAGTAAGTATACAAAAGCACATGTAAAACCTTTGTGATGGCCAAATCACATTGTACCTGCACATGTATCAAAAGTAGCAAGGAATATTGCGTGTTGTGTGTGAAAAACATCGCAAGATTGCATATGTGTATACATGTTATGATGATCTGAGATATGAGAAAATAACTTTAACTCACACACAATCATAACTGTTTGATGGGGACTATCACCTTCGAGGTACATCCTATAACTCCCACATCTCCTAGAATACACGCTTGCAACCATTTTTAAAGCATTTTTAATCTTTTTGCTTTTTATTTCTTTGCATATTTTCTTTTTAAAGCATATTATACATGGGCTTATGAGAAAGAAAAGAAACACCCATTGATATTTTGACATTTCAATTTTGCTATGCCTAAGCACACAATGTCATTGACATCACACTTTTGCTATGCCGAAGCATACAGATGTCATTAATGATTGGCGGGCAACAGTGGTGAGATGGTTATTTATGCCTTTCTCTTAGGATTTTCTAGTCCTACCCGTCAAAAAGAGTGATATGAGTGTTAAGTCTAAGAAATAACCTAATCTTACTCATCACAAACACGAGCCACAAAGCTCACTTGCTTAGTTGTGCATAGGAATGCTCATCTAAGCTACAAGAGATACAAAGTTTAGAAAAACTTTGTTTCATTGGCCATCCAAGGTACACAAGTACCAAAGTACACAAGACACACACTGTTTTTGTATTTTTCAATTTTTCAATTTTTTTTTTTATATAAAAAACAAAATAAACAAAAATGAAAGAAAACACACAAAAACATGTTAAACAAAGCAAAAACAATGCATATGCAAGAAGGCATGATAGAAAAATGCAGATGCATGAAAGCATGATTCCAAAAGCAGATAAGAAATCAAGCAAAAAGTGTCCTACTTTAGATAGAAAGAATTAAAGCAGAGGACAAACAGAAAAGACAATTAAGTCTTAGAATCCTTTATCACCCACACAGCACGAGTCTTTGGCCGTGAAGATGAAAAGGCACGTGTCCTAGTATGATTACTAAAGGACATAGGGGAATTAGAATTCCCCTGAAATTGAGTCAAAAAGCTCAAAGCTTTTAATAACTCACCAAGAATAGGTACAGAGCCTTTAGACAAAGGATGAGACCTATTGGACACTCGTTTATGAGGAAACAATTTGAAACAATTAGGACGAGTGTGACCGGAAGCACCACAATGGTGACAAACATGAGTAGTTTTAGAATTACTCAGTTTCCTAGAAGGAGGTCTAACCTTGGAGGTTGACAAAGACCTTAACTTAAGACAATTTGGCCTAATATGACCAACAATATGACAATGATGACAAGTGGGGACAAATTCAGAATTTTTATTCAACCTAGGAGGAGTTTTAGACATAGGTTTAGAAACTTCAGCGTTAACATCAGAATTTTTACCTTTGTCTATCCTAGCAATATTAGCCTTCAACTCTTCATTATTCCTTTTAAATGGGGGAATATAAAAATCTTTTTCTTTTGAGTTAGGCTCAACAACAAGTTTGGCACTAGTTAATTTTTCAACTTCAGTTTTAAATTCAACTAGTTGCTCTTCCAAACTTTTAATTTTGTCCACCTGAGATGAAATTTGATTTTTAAAATTTTCATTCAAATTATTGGCTTCATCCAATTTTGCAATCAAATCATCTTTTTCAAGCTTGACCTTTTTAAATTTAGCTTTTAATTTTGTAGAACATTCAAGAGATTTCATACAAAAATTATAAAGCTTGCAATAGGCATCTTGAATATCATCATCATCATTCAACATAAGATCATGCAAATTAAAACAATCAAGAGTTTCCATGACAACAGGGGTCAATGGATCACACAGCAAAGATTAAAACCTAATCAGAGTGTGCCTGCTCTGATACCACTTGATAGGCCACAAACTGAATGACCCCTTGTGATTTAAACTAATTAATTAATTAAGTCAAGTTATTAATTAATCAATTTAACATGCAAATACGTGGCAGCACAAACAAATCACCGAATAACTAAATATGCAGCGGAAAATAAAAGACACGGTGATTTGTTCACGAATGGGGAAAAACCCTAACGGCAAAAACCCCACCGGGTGATTTTCAGGTCACCACTCCCGAAACTCCACTATTATCAAATCAAGCGGTTACAAATAAGGAATCCCAAGTACCTTACCAACCTACAGTTGAACCCTTACCCCAATACCCAATTGGACTTGATCTGTAGCGACAGTTCCCCCTTTTGATGCACGGCTCCCAAGTACGTGACTAACCAGATGCGCGGATCCCAGTACGCGACTTCAATCACCAACTTTAGAATGAGAGGTTGGCTGCAGAGTTCTTCAGATCATCCTATGCATGAAGATCAGGAAGATGCTTGGTCACAAAACCCTAAGGTGCACAATGCACAGCAACTTCTTGAAGAAGATGATCCTAGGTTAAGAACTTTGTCTTTAGAGCACAATTTGCTTGAACTAGGATTGCTCAATGCTTATGCAACTTGTGTCTATGTTGACGGCTCTTAAAACACTCCTTAAATATGTTTAGGGTTAGAAGAAAAGAAGGCCCAAAAACACATTCACGGATCCCAAGAAAATCAGAACAGAAATCTGACTTTCGTAAATCTCGACAGCTAGCAAGTGTCGAGGTAGGTGTCGAGGTAGGTGTCGAGAAGGTGTCGAGATTTAAAAATTCTGCACTTCAACTTGCTTTTTCTTGGACAGACTTGATGACTTCAACACTTGATCTTGAAACATAGTTTCTTGAAGTATTAAATACACCTAGAACTACCCAATTACAAGTAGAGTGCGTTTTGTCAAAGGATTAGCCAATTTACATAAAATGTGACATATGTTCCTAACATGTAAACACATATGTCCTAACAAAGTCCAATTAAGAGTTAAGACAAAAATAAGGTGTGGATTTGAGTGTGCGAAGCGGTGTTGCATTACTAAAAAAATGAGACAAAGGGTTTCTCTTTAGATGTGCTGTTGAATTATTATTATTATTATTTATTATTTATTTTGTTTGGTCCATTTTAAATAAAACATGTCTATTTTATTTATCTAAACATTAGATTACATCAATCCTGGTAAGGAGAATTCTGATTTCCAGTATCGGCAGGAGTGCTGATAAGGAAAATGTAAATCCATAACGCTGGGAGTTGCCTTGTATTTATCTCACCAATCACCATGCATGTATCACACGTAAAACACCATCTCTATCAGCAAAATATAGGATTAATTTTCTGCATTCCTTATTTAATTCCTTTCAAATCCAACAGTTCTCAGCAGACTTTTTCATTTCTAATATATCACATTCATTTCTGGAGTGGGATAGAGCGAGAGCTTTACCAACAAACCACGACTTGCTTCAGAGTTTTGTACACAATCTTAACCATTTTCTATACAAGAAAGGAGTTAAAAATGTGGATAGAAGGATTGTGTATTGTTGCAGTGGTTGTCATATATTTGACTTATTGGCTAATCAAATGGAGCAATCCAAAGTGCAATGGAGTCCTCCCTCCGGGTTCTATGGGCTTACCCATTATTGGAGAGTCCTTTCAGCTGAACGTTTGCAGTTACTCTCTAGATGTCCACCCATTTATCAAAAAGAGATCTCAAAGGTAATATGCAACTGATTGTGTGTGTTTTTGCAATATTTAATTTGTACGAATTTAATTATATATGTATCTTAAATGGATCTTCAATGTATTAGTTAGCTAGAATCGGTCACATATATTCTCTTTCTCTATTCTATTTTATTTAAAGTCATACTTTTTATTACTCTCTTGACTGATATGCCATTTTTCAAAAAGAGAGCTCAAAGATAATATGCAACTAATTGTGTGTGTTTTTGTAATATTTGTATGAATTTAATTATACATGTATCTTTTATAATTATATATAAATACACACAAAAATGCTACAACAATAACAACAACAAAACTTTAATTCCAAAATTTTTGAATTGGTTATGGATCTTCAATATATTAACTAGGATGGGTTACATTTATTCTTTTTCTCCATTCTATTTTATTTGAAATCATACTTTCTATTCTTTTTTTTATTAATATGCCATTTTTTACTACATTTATATATATATATATATATATATTGACTGCAATGAAATACCTTCTCTCTTCTTGTTGGGAACAACAACAGGATGAGAGAAGATTGAGTACCTTAGGAATAGGAATCACATGTGATAGTGTGATACCATTTGTGACAGAACACCGCTAATATTCCTCATATATTTCAAATACAAGTCCAACTCGTGGGACTTAACGTACACCTGCTCAACATCTTCGTATTCTAAATTCATACACAAACCTACACAATTCGGAATTTTTAAAAAATATTTTTATTATTGCTGGTCAAAAGTATGATCTTGTCATCTCACTTTGGTGCCAACTACTCCCCAAAAAAATACAGTAATGGAAAACTTAGTTATATAAAGGTAACTTAAGGCTTTGTTTAGTTAGGAGAATTATTAAAAAGTCAAATGACAGAAAATATTTGTATTTTCACCATGTGTGTTTGGTATGGAGGAAGGAAAAAATGTAGAAGGATAGAGAGTAAATTACTATTATATCTTATTATATTATAAATCTGTAACATAATAGTGGAGGGGTAAATTTGTAATTTTCTTTTCAATGTTACTTCTTCTCCCATTTTCATATCCCCATTTGGATGGAAAAAAATGGTGAATCCGGATGAAAAAATTCCAAATATCCCACTTTCTTTCCTCTCCATTTATATCCTAACCATTTTTGTTTTCCTTCCCCACCCCCCCCCCCCCCCCCTTTTTTTTTTAATATTTATTTTCTCTATTTTTCTTGGTTTAAAAACCAGACTGATCAAAGAATTGAAAAAGGGTTTGGTTCCTAATTTTTACGATTTTCACTTAATTAGGATCCAGTTCTCGTATGTTAAACCGATTAAACTTTCCAATCGGATTCGATTTTTAAAACCATGCACTTTTAACCCAACCAAACATAACATAAAGACTTAAGAACTTTGATGCTTCATATTACTGATGAGACAAACAAACTAACCTTTTTTTTTTTTTTTTTCCCCCTTCTTAGATATGGACCAATATTTCGAACTAGTTTGGCGGGTTGTCCTGTTGTTGTATCAATTGATCCTGAATTCAACAATCACATCGCTAAACAAGAAGGGAGACTAGTTGAAATGTGGTATTTGGATTCATATTCCAAGATCTTCACTATGGAAGGTGAAAGTAAGACAACTGCACACGGTCTTGTCCATAGATACTTAAGAAGCATTATATTGAATCACTTAGGTGCAGAGGCCCTTGAGAAAATGTTGCTTTCCCAAATTGAAGAAGTAGTTATAAAAGCTCTACAAACATGGTCAAGTAAGCCTTCCATTGAAGTGAAACATGCTGCTTCCGTTGTAAGTTCCAATTCTTTGATATAGACTCATTTCCTCGATGTAAAAGGATCATTTTCATTTAAACTGGATTCAATTCATAATTTAGATTAAATATATATTATAGTTTTAAAAGTGTATATAGTGTCATGTTATTTAAAATTTTAATGTAACACTTCGTACAATATTTTATTTATAAAATAAAATCTTAACTGTGAAATAGACTCCCTCAATTTTTAGTAAAATGGAGATCTATTATCCTGTTCTTCTAGGATATTGTAGAATTTGTTGTCTTCAAATTATAACATATCTATCTTTCCTGGACATTGCAGTTGATTTTACATTTCGGTGCAAAGCTATTGATTGGTTATGATCATGAAAAATCACCTCTGAAAATGAGTGAGACGTTCAATAATGTTCCGGGAGGTTTTATGGCACTTCCCTTGAACATCCCAGGCACTGCATATTATAAATCTTTGAAGGTAATCACAATAATGAGAAAAGATATATTTTCTGGGAGAAGTATTTGTTGGAAATGACTTAGGTAAATTAATTAAATCTTAATGTTGATCCATTAATTAGGATCAAACAGAGGCAGTGATCATGCTGAGGAAAATAGTAAAGGAGAGAATCAATTCACCTGAAAATCATCATGGAGATTTCCTTGATCAAGCCATTAATGACATGGATACGGAGAAGTACTTAACAGAAGACATTATCATATATTCACTTTTCGGGATCGTATATTCTAATTTTGAGTCCATTTCATCAATATTAGCATTAACTCTCAAGTTACTTGAGGACCAACCTAAAGTTTTACAAGAGTTGCAGGTATTTTATGTACATGTATAACAAATTTCTTTGATCACAAAATCTATTTTATGTGTATAGTAATGGTGTAACATTGGTGATGTATGATTGACTAGGCGGAGCATGAGGCAATTCTCAAAGGCAGAGAAAATCCAATTTCCACACTCACATGGAGTGAATATAAGTCGATGACTTTTACCTTTCAAGTCAGTTTATACAATCTCAACGTGTTATCTCTTGGGGATTTTTAGAGGATTCCAATTATCTCATAAGCATAAATATTTTGTTGTGTGGAAATTACAGGTAATCAATGAAGTTCTTAGGATTGCGGCTGTTTCTCCTGGTTTACTACGAAGAGCACTGAAGGACATTGAATATAAAGGTATGCTCTCAAATGCATATATTTGGTTAAGTAGATTTATATATATCAGGTTACAAATTGTATATAATTGGCTAAGTGCTTACTAGGATATACAATTCCGGCTGGTTGGACCATTATGCTTGCAAATTCCGCTCTTCAACTAAACCCAAACACGTACAAAGATCCACTTGCTTTCAATCCATGGCGCTGGAAGGTATTTAGTAAGCAACTTTCCTAGGGGAAAAGGATGATTCAACCAGTACTTATTACACACTTTTTCCTCATATTATTTCTGTTCATTAGGGCAATCTCCTTGACTGTTTTTTCTTTATTTCTTTTTAATGGAACTAGGATCTTGACCCATTGGTTGTATCTAAAAATTTCATGCCTTTTGGGGGAGGAATTAGAAAATGTGCAGGGGCAGAGTATTCTAAAGCGTTCCTGGCTACCTTTCTCCATGTTTTGATCACCAAATACAGGTAATTTTCTCCCTTTGGACGAAGTCTTACTTGTGCTATTGCCCCCACAAGCTAGTTAGGGGTTAAATTATGAACCAAAACAATTTTATAATTCAAGATTATACTAACATTCAAAACTGAATTAATATATGAAAAACAAAATTAGCATTATACAAACTGAAATCTTTATGTGTACTATATATTAAAAAATTAAAAATTTCAAGTGGGTCATGGGCCTCATGGCCCCAATTGGTCATATAGTAGTTTCTTCCTTGACTATGATCAAGACCAAGTTTGTGGTAGGATAATACATATCAGTGAGTCAGTGACATCTTGAATTTTTATTTTTTTATAGGTGGACAAGGCTCAAGGGAGGAAACATTGCTCGTAGTCCACTTCTAGGATTTCCAGATGGCCTCCACATTCGTATCACTAAAAAGAGTAGTTAAAAGACATTCTTATTTCTCGCAAAATAATAACTGGATTTACTAATAAGATATTCTATATTTAGATGAGAAGCTCCGATTTCACTAAAAAATAATTGGATACTTACCCAAATGTACCAATATTTTCTTGGGTTAGAATGTATCTTTATTTCATGTGCTTTTCTCTCTCAAAATTCCAGTTTGCAATGTATTTAATGCGTACGTGTGTGTAAGGAAGCATGTTATGTGTTACAACTTATATATGTATTTACTTTGAGCAATATCTGGACTTCTCAATTTGAATAAATTGTTCTTAAAGTTTGTTGAATTTACTAACAATTCATAGAATTTGAATATTTAGTTTAATTCACTATAATAAAAAATGAAATATTAAAAAAAGAATTCTGACAAAATTTATAGATTGATTTAAGTGTCACTAATCCCTAATGTGTTGTGTGGTTTTGAAGTGATTATGTTTAATTTCCATCAAAAAGTAGAAGAAGAAGAAGAAATGATTAGGTTTAATATGTTATTGGAAAATTTATAACACATGTATTTTTGTTGGACCAAATCCTAGAAACATAAAAATGTCAATTGTGCTCAAAAACTTTATATCTAGCAATTTATACATATAATCTATATAAGTTGAGTTCTTTTTCAGCTCTTTAGTTCTTCAAAGTGTCTTTTCGTATCGCCTCCAACTTTTCATTTCTCTAAGCTTTTTTCATTTCTCCAACTTTTCATTTCTCTAAGCTTTGTTTTAGCTTCTTCGGTGTTGTATTTTAGGCTAAATTCAACAATATAATTATATTAACTAATGGAACCAAAAAAAAAAAAAAAAAAAAAAATCTTGAACGACATTTAAATTTAGCCACATGGTTTATTCGTTAATTCGGTTGAATTGAATTGAAGAATGGGAAATATAACACCAAAGAAGTGAAAGAGCTGTACCTAAATTAAATTATGGGTTTTTGGGGACCTGACTGTGGGTGAGTAAGCCCAACGCCACATGTTGGGCTTGTGGCCCAATTTAAATATAATTTCCTGTCCAAAGAGATTGAAAGGAACAGTGCTTTGTTGTCCTGGCAGACATTCAACCAAGAAAGGATTATTATTGCGTCCGAAGACAATCTGACATGTCCGAAGAAATTCCGCTCGTCGGACCTCCAAAGAACTTGATCAAGTAAAAGATTCCTCAGAGGGAGGTACTGGGCATCCATAAGCTCGGAGATATCTTGAAATATCTTACAAATAAAGCTGCCATCACTGCATTTAATGCACTGCAACAACTTTTCTGGCCGCATTTATGTGGAGAAGACACCTGAACAGTGAAACCTTAGCCACTACCGCTCACTGTAGATTAAAGCAAACTCCTGATGTGACTAATACTCGAGTGAACGCTTAGATGAAGGACAAGTGTGTGGTGAGGATGAGGGAAAAAGGTGTATATATAAAGAAACACGTCCAACATAGAAGGGGATCAATTTTTGAGGAGGTGAAACGAAAGGCAAAAATCTCTTTGAATCAGAGAGAGACTTTCATTAAATTATCGCCTGAGTCCTTTTTTCTCTTATCTCGCTTGCATGAACCGTTGCTAAATCCATATTCAGCCCAGCTGTTTAACCCATTCTCTACAAATTCATTGTTGGGGATTTGTTGGGCTAACAATACGGGAAGTAATTGCGTAGTCCACGAAATTCATACCCTACACTGACAATGGATGAAAGAGCCATTAAGAGGAAAGGGCATCTGTAACTATAACAATAAAATAAAGGAAAAATAAAAGGAAATACTAACGAGTGCCTTTAGAGTACTGGTTAATAATCTATTTAAAGAAAGTTTTTATAGAAAATGAAAAAAAAAAAAAAGTAATTAATATTTTAACAATTTTTTTCATATCTCATAAAAGCTGTATAAAAACTTTTCTAAAATGAATTATTAACCAGTACCTTATGGGCATTCGTTAGCATTTCCCGAAATTAAAAACAAGAAGGGAAGGGAACATACTTATATTGAAAAAACTAAGCTCAACAAGTTGAAGTAACTAGAAAGTAGCAACAGCCCAAAGACCTAGAGGAAATTGATAACTTATATGAATTTATATGATTTTATTGAAAAGAAAGATACTGTAATGACGTACAGATCAAACTAGCTAGTCTTAATATAGCTGACCAAAGCATCATTAATAAAGAATCAAGTACTCTATGTTAAAGGATACTAGACTCTCAAAAAAAAAAAAAAAAAAAAATTAAAGGATTCTCAAAAAAATACCATAGTACATCTAGGTGCAGTGGTCACTCAACTTACTCTACGAGTATAAATGTTTGTGGGGTGTGGGAGGGGAAAGGGTTGTGGTTCAAGTCTCCAGGAGAGAATTTCACACACATATATGTTGGAAATATGCATAAACACAGCGGAAAAATTAACGGATTTACTTCATTCAGAATTGACAACATGCATTAAGTAAGTTTCAGAATATAGAACAAGAGAGTGTACCTTAGTGTAGTGAATTTTAAAACCAAAGATCAGAAATTCTTAGGAACACTTTCAATCTTCACTCCAATTCCATTATCGCTCAAGATGTGTGGTATCTCAATCAATTTTCAAGGAAGAGTAATTGAGTGGCTTCACTCACACATACACACCATTTCACAAAATTTGTTGTATGTTCTCAAATTTTGTATGTTTCTCTCATAATAACTGATTGTCTAATTGGGCTAGCTTTTTGGACCTTTCCAATTGGGTTTTAGTATGTGGCTTGGAGTGGGACCAAAAGAGACCAATAAGACACTAGCTCCAATGGGCCTTGGGCTTTTTGTCAACTTTGGACAAGTCTAAAGTTATCATTAATTATATTTAATACTATTATATAAATATAATTGCACTCTAGGCCTTATTAATAAATTATATCCCAAGACTTTATTATGCATACAACCCCTTCATAAAATATTCGTAGTAATTCAAAGTCATGAATATAGACTGTCACTTTGAAGATTACTACATCTTAATCCTTGAGTACCCGGTTTAATCCTTTTAAGTTGTTCACTATATATTTATGAAATCCAATTTTATAAATATATACTTTAGTAATTTCTTACTAAAATGGTTAGGCCTAACTCTCTGAATAACTGAACCCATTAAACTTATCTCAAGAGAATATTTTATATCTCCGTTAAGATACTATGAATTCCATTTTGAGAATATATGTTCCATCAATACTAAATGTGGTTGCCCAACATACTGAGATTTTGACCGTTACTTTAGATCTCACTCCTGATATATCAAAGTAACCTACACTTCATGATCAGGTCCATTATTCTCTCAGGATTAAGAGTTCATGCAAATATAAGTCGTGAGATTTATTATTCAATTGACAGTCATTAGGAGAATAATAAATCCCACAGCGGTCTAGTTTAATATGTCTTAACTCTTAAAACGTATCAACATATCAACTAGAAGTCTCCACTTCCATGATCAAGACAAATCATCTTAGTTGATATGTTATAGTTTTTGCAGATGAAACGCCTAATTTCATCACCGACTATGAACTAAGATTCTGAGTTTATAAAGAACTTGTGACTTATATCTTCTGTGACTAAATCACATAAATCACATACTATGCATCTCATGGACTAAATGATAATGTTCGAATATTCATGTTACCATTATTTTAGATAATAATAAAACAACTTTATTAATTACAATATTAAGTCATATATCATGTCAAACATAATGTCATACATAATATCATACATAACATCATACAATAGGATTATAGGGCACTAATCCCAACAATCTTCCACTTGCCCTAAAGACTATTGTGCGCTAATCTAACTCCCATTCCCTCCAAATGCGACTCGAAGGTCCTTTGAAGCAAGGTTTTGGTAAAGAGATCTGCTAGATTATTTGCACTTTCAATCTTTGCTACCACCACATCTCCACGAGCTATAATATCTCTAATAATGTGGTACTTTCTCTTAATGTGCTTTCCTTTCTTGTGATTCCTTGGATCTTTTGATTGTGCAATTGCACCACTATTATCGGAAAACAATGTGATAAGAACTTGTTCCATTCTCATTACACCAAGGTCATAAAGGAATTTCTTGAGCCATACAGCTTCTTTTGCTGCTTCACAAGCAGCAATATATTCTGCTTCTATAGTGGAGTCCGTAATACAAGATTGCTTGACACTCCTTCATGTTATGGCTCTAACTCCCAAGGTGAAAACACATCCTGATGTGGATTTTTTGAAATCTAGATCCGATTGAAAATCTAAATCTGTATAGCCAATGGGAATCAACTCTTCACAACGGTAAGCAAGCATATAATCTCTCGTTCTCCGTAGATACTTGAGAATATGCTTTACAGCTTGCCAATGTTTTGGTCCTGGATTTGATTGATATCGGCTGACCATGCCAATTGAATAACAAATATCTGGCCTAGTACAAAGCATGGTATACATGAGTCTTCCTACTGCAGAAGTATAAGGAACTTGTCTCATTACATCTACTTTCTTTTGAGTCTTAGACCTTTGGTTATTAGACAAAGGAACTCCATGTCTAAAAGGAAGTAATCATTTCTTGGAGTTTTGCATGCTAAACCATTTTAGAACCTTATCTATATATCTAGCTTGTGATAAGCCTAACATCTTATTTTTGCGATCTCGCCAAAACTTGATCCCTAGAATAAAGTTAGCCTCACCCAAGTCCTTCATATCAAATTGGCTAGACAACCAAACCTTTACTGATGACATTACCCCTACATCATTTCCAATGAGTAGAATATCATCAACATAAAGTACTAGGAACATTACTACTTTATCTCGATGTCTTTTGTATACACATGGTTCATCAAGATTTTATTCAAAACCAAATGACTTGATTGCTTGATTAAATCTGATGTTCTATGACCTAGATGCTTGCTTAAGTCCATAAATGGACCTATTCAACTTGCATATCATATGCTCTTAGTTCTTTGCTACGAAACCTTCTGGTTGCATCATATAGTTTTCCTCTTCAAGATTGCCATTAAGAAATGCAGTCTTGACATCCATTTGCCAAATCTCATAATCATAATGAGCAGCAATGGATAAGAGAATTCTGATAGATTTAAGCATTACTACTGGTGAAAAGGTTTTTTCATAATTAATACATTCTTTTTAAGTATACCCTTTCGCCACTAGCCTTACTTTAAAGGTTTCAACCTTTCCATCTATCCTTCTCTTCCTCTTGTAAACCCATTTGCAACCAACAGGTTTAATGCCATTAGGCGCCTTTACAAGATCCCAAACTTAATTGGAATACATGAAATCTAATTCAGATTTCATAGCTTTAACCCAATGATGTGCATCTATGTCATTCATTGCTTCTTCATAAGTGTAAGGATCGGTTTCGGCCTCTTCTGAGATAGGTTCATAAGTTTCTCCCAGACCTATAAACCTTATAGATGGCCTAACAATCCTCTCACTACGACGAGGCACCGGTGTACTAGACATCTCATGAGTAGTATCTTGTGGTGTATCTAATACAACCATATCATCCCTAGTTTCATCTATTGGTTATTCAACTACAGGTTCATTCATTTTAGCTAAAACAACTTTATTTCTAGGATCAAAATTATTAATATAATCATCTTCCAAAAATTTGGCATGTGTGCTAACAAACACTTTGTTATCTTTATGATTATAGAATAAATAACCCTTTGTTTCTTTTGAATACCCTAAAAACATGCATACTTCTGTTTTAGATTCCAACTTATCATACTTCCTTTTCAACATATGTGCTGGACATCCCCAAATGTGGAGATATTTCATACTAGGCTTACGCCCATTCCACAATTCTTTAGGTGTGTTGGGAACAGATTTTGATGGAACTAAATTCAAAATATGCATTGCAGTTTTTAGTGCATATCCCCAAAAGAAAACTGGTAAAGTTGAGTAATTCATCATGGACCTAACCATTTCTAAAAGAGTCCTATTCCTTCTTTCTGCTACACCATTCTGTTGAGGAGTTCCAGGTGCAGTTAATTGGGATATGATCCCATTTTGAGTTAAGTAATCCTTGAAATTCCCAAGAAGGTATTCGCCACCACGATCAGATCGAATGACTTTTATGCGTTTACCTAATTGATTCTTAACTTCAGCCCTAAACTCTTTGAACTTTTCAAAGGATTCAGACTTCCGTCTCATTAGATACACATAACTATATCTTGAGTAATCATTGGTAAAAGTGATGAAGTACTCATAACCTCCTTTTGCTTGGGTTGACATAGGACCATAAAAATCCGTATGAACTAATTCAAGCAACTCTTGGGCTCTTCTACCTTTTGCATTAAAAGGTCGTTTGATCATTTTGCCCTCCAAACAAGATTCAAAAACTGAAAATTCATCAAAGTCCAATGGCTCTAGGAGTCCATCTTTGATCAGTCTTTGAATTCTGTTTGGATTAATATGACCCAAACACAAGTGCCAAAGATATGCATCATTAGTAGAATGAAATTTTCTCTTTAATAATTTTACATGAGAGTTATTATCTAATTCAGAATTATATAATTCATACTTATCAGGAGTTAAAATATAAAGATCATCCACAATATTGCCAGAACAGATAAATACTTTACCCTTCTTTATTACAACATTGTCTTTAAGGATAACACAATATCCATGTTTACCTAAATAAGTTGCAGAAATTAAATTCCTATGAACATTAAGTACATATAGACAGTCTTACAATATTAAAACTCTAGACTCAAAACATAAATTATAAACACCAACAGCTACAACTGGAATCTTGCTCCCATTAGCCAAAGTAAGAAACAATTCTTCTTCATTAAGTTTTCTGGTCTCCTGGAACCCCTGTAAAGAATTGCAGATATGATTAGTACAACTTGAATCCACACACCAGGAATCTGTGGGATTTTGTACCAAACATATTTCAAGGAGGAATGAACTATTCATACCCTTATTTTTGGCAGCCTTGAATTTTGGACAATTCCTCTTCCAATGCCCTTTCTCACCACAATGGAAACATTTTCCTTTGAGCTTCTTTCCTTTGTCAGCAACCCCTAAGGCAATTTGTTTACCATCTTGCTTGGTGAATTCCTTCTTCTTCTTCTTCTTACCATTGCCTTTCGACTTAGGTTGAGAAGTAGAAGCTTCACCCACATTGGCTTCAACACTAGAAGTACCAAGGATGCCTTCCGTCGCTACCAACTCATTCATTAATTCAGACAAAGAGTAAATCTTTTTGTTCATATTATAATTGAGTCTGAATTCCTTGAATGATTTCAGTAGTGACTGGAGCATCATATCCACTTGGGATTCTCCATCAATATCGGCACCTAAAACCTCCAATGTATTCAAATTGGAAATCATTGTAAGACAATGCTCCCTCACTGAACTATCTTCAACCATTTTGGTATTATAAATTTGCCTTATGGTTTCTTGCCTTGCAGAACGATCTTGCTCATCAAACATCTCCTTTAGACTTAGCATAATATCCGAAGCTAGTTCTACATCCTGCATTTGATATTATAGAACATTTGAGATAGATGCAAGGATGTAGCACTTGGCCATCTCATTAGATTTCTACCAACGATCATATCGTTGTTTTTCCTCATAAGGAGCATCTAATGAAGGAAAACTAGGACATGGTTTAGTAAGCACATTTTTGTGTTCTTCAGCAATGAGAACTATATCCAAATTTCTTTTCCAGTCAACATAGTTGGATCTAGTCAGTTTGTTTTGATTAAGAATAGTAACAAGTGGGCTAAATGATGCCATGAACAAATCTGAAATTAATAAACATGAATATAATAAGTAAACTGGACATTATCAATCTAGCATATAAACATATAATATGGAACCTTAATAAAACCATAAAATAATATATGCAACGATAACTCAATCCATGTCTATAATTCCTTGGTAGCAAGTTTATTATAAACACATTAATTGATTGAGAACTATTCTCATTACTAGTGCTATCATGATAACTCTTATCAAACACTAATAATATGCCGTATTAACTTTAACCTCTAAGTAATAATGACATAGCTCCTTTGGGAGGTTAACATTACACTTAGTCTAGTGTATACCATTATCTAGAATCATGTGTAGCCACATTTCATCTCCCATTATGGTGTTTAAACTTGTAGTACCATGGAACAAAACACCCTTCTTTGGGATCGCAAGGCATATATGCCAAGACGAGGTGCTTGTCCACACTACTTTAAACGGGTAAGTTCAATCTTGTAGTACTATGAAGTAAACACTCTCCTTTGGGATCGCGAGACATATACGCCAAGATGAGGTGCTTACCTCACACTACTATGAACTGATAATGGAGGCTGTGAGATCCAACTCTTGTATCTCTCTCCCACTAGATGTTTTAAAAGAAATGTTTTTAATTGTTTAATACATATATAGTGTCCGTTTGGATACAACTGATTGTTGCTGAAAGTTGTTGAAAACTAATTGTTGCTGAAAACACTGTAGCAAAATAATTTTTAAATGTGTGAATAGTGCCATGGGATCCATTTTTAATATTTTTTATTGCGTGAACAGTACATGAACAGTGCACGCACTGTCGTGAATAGTATTTTTTGTCTCTCAAAAGTCAAGAAAACCGACAAAAAAAAAAAAAAAAAAAAAAAAACAGAAAATGCAACTCCACTTTAAGTAAAAAGATGTGCTATCCAAACCTAGTCATAAACTATTTACTTGTGGCCTTGCTCTTTATACATGTAAAAAAATAGGTGTCAGAATTTTTGGCGACTCGTTTTGGCGACTCGCTCGTTCGCCAGAACCAGTTGCGAGTTTTGGCGACTCACTGGCGACTTGTCCAGTCGCGAGATTCATCCAAAAACTTTGGCGACTCACTGGCGACTTATCTCGCGACTTGCCAGTCGCGAAAAAACCCAAAAATAGCCGTTTTTCTGTTTAACCATTTTTTACGTTTCTATGAACAAAACACATTCTTAATGATAAAAAACGATGAGATTAAGATTAAAACTTGAATTTCATTGATGTTAAAGTGTTAAAATTCAATTTTACATGGTCAAAATCAAACTTAAACAATATCATAACATCAAAATCAATTTTAATCAAACAATAGTTTCAAAAACTATAACATGCAAAAAAATGACTGCAAAATTTTCACAACTATGAAAATAGTTTTCTATAATTCTAAAGCTCACTAAACATATTATACAAATTCGAAAATAAAGACCGCTCTGATACCAATTGTTGGAAATATGCATAAATGCAGCGGAAAAATTAACGGATCTACTTCATTCAGAATTGATAACATGCATTAAGTTTGTTTTAGAATATAGAACAAGAGAGTGTACCTTGGTGTAGTAAATTTTAAAACCAAAGATTAGAAGTTCTCAGGAATACTTTCAATCTTCACTCCAATTCTACTATCGCCCAAGATGTTTGGTTTCTCAATCAATTTCCAAGGGAGAGTAATTGAGTGGCTTCACTCACACATACACACCATTTCACAAAACTTGTTGTATGTTCTCAAATTTTGTATGTTTTTCTCCTAATAACTAATTGTCTAATTGGGCTAGCCTTTTGGGCCTTTCCAATTGGGCTTTAGTATGTGGCTTGGAGCGGGACCAAAAGGGACCAATAAGACACTAGCTCCAATGGGTCTTGGGCTTTTTTGTCAACTCTTGACAAGTCCAAAGTTACCATTAATTATATTTAATACTACTATATAAATATAATTGCACTCTAGGCCTTATTAATAAATAATATCCCAAGATTTTATTATGTATATAACCCTTCATAAAATATTCGTAGTAATTCAAAATCATGAATATAGACTACCACTTTGAAGATTACTACATCTTAATCCTTGAGCACTCGGTTTAATTCTTTTAAATTATTCACCATATATTTATGAAATCTAATTTCATAAATATATACTTTAGTAATTTCTTACTAAAGTTGTTAAGCCTAACTCTTTGAATAATTGAACCCATTAAATTTATCTCAAGGGAATATTTTATATCTCCGTTAAGAGACTATGAATTCCATCTTGAGAATATATGTTCCATCAATACTAAATGTGGGTGCCCAACATACTGAGATTTTGACCGTTACTTTAGATCTCACTCCTGATATATCAAAGCAACCTACACTTCATGATCAGGTCCATTATTCTCTCAGGATTAAGAGTTCATGCAAATATAAGTTGTGAGATTTATTATTCAATTGACAGTCATTAGGAGAATAATAAATCCCATAGCGGTCCAGTTCAATATGTCTTAACTCTTAAAACATATCAACATATCAACTAGAAGTCTCTACTTCCATGATTAAGACAAATCATCTTAGTTGATATGTTAAAGTCTTCGCAGATGAAACGCCCAATTTCATCACCGACTACGAACTAAGATTCTTAGTTTACAAAGAACTTGTGATTTATATCTTCTGTGACTAAATCACATAAATCACATACTATGCATCTCATGGACTAAGTGATAATGTTCGAATATTCATGTTACCATTATTTTAGATAATAATAAAACAACTTTATTAATTACAATATTGAGTCATACATCATGTCAAACATAATGTCATACATAATATCATACATAACATCATATAATAGGATTTTAGGGCACTAATCCCAACAATATATACTTAGATTAGGTTAGAGTAGAAATTCTATCTTATATTAAAAAAAAGAATTCTCAAAAAAATAAAAAAGCAATATTAAAAAGTTCATTAATTTTAAACTAAATCTCCAATAAATGTAGACAATTGGATTATGTGTTAATTTTTGCAGTGCTGGTCATATATTTTACTTACTAGCTTTACAAATGGAGCAATCCAAAAGTGCAAAGGGTCTACTCCTTATTGGAGAGACCCTTCAATTGATTGTTCCAAGTTACTCTCTAGAACTCTACCCATTTATCAACAAGAGAGCGCAAAGATACGTATCTTGTGTGTCTTTATTATTAATATATTTTTTTACAACTAGTGTGTGTGTTTTTATAGTATATATCATTGATCTTTAAGTATGTATTTATATATTTACGTATGTATGAAAAAGAGAACTCATCTAGCTTGATCGAACAAGATTTGACTAAACCGATGAGTAGATTTTAAAATTCCATAGAACCTATGCTTTGAATTTAATAGCGAAAGACTATACTAGTGGCAAAGTCATATATTTTTTTCAAGGTTGACTAATCCGCCAAGGTTACATAGGATATGAAAAATGTTAGTAACTTATCCAAATAATAAAGGTAAAAATGCAAAACTCACCTTCTAAGTTTCACAATTTTTTATTTCAGTTCTCTAAATTTAGGTTTTGTCATTTTAGTCCTTTAAGTTTCATTCATTTCCAATTAAGTTTTCCATTAGTATTCTGTTAATCGTTGTCGTTAACTCACCAAAATGATGCCGTTTTGAACTTTTTTTTTCTTCTTAATTTTAGAAACATGTTAAATAAAAAAATAAAAAATAAAAAACAAAATTAATCCCCACCCCACCCACCCTGAATTTGAGAAAATCAAAATGAAAGAGGGGGAAAGAGAGATCGGGAGGGGGAAGATCGAGAGGAAAGATCCATAAGATTCACAATTGTAGTACTCCATCTTCCTTTGTTCATCTTTTACAGTTGTAGTACATGGATTGCCATTGGCCGAACATGTCTTTCTGCAAGTTGCTAAGAAACTTGGTAAATGGTAAAATGGAAAGCAAGAACTAGCAACTGGATGAGAGAAACTGTGGCTACTTTAGGTAGACAATTCATCTAACAACCTAGACTGGACTTCGTGTATGGTTTTGTCTTTGTTTCATCGAACCAGTTAAAAATGCAATTGCAAAGCAAATCCTTAGTTTGTAGTTTGCAAAACAAATCCTGTCAATCCCCTACCCACTGCAATTGCAGCAAAGTATATAAGCAGATCTTGTTGGACTGCAATGTATCAGGACCTCTTTACAACTGAAAGGCATATATATTGTTAGTTAATCTTATTGATCTTCCCCCTTTTGATCTCTCTTTCTCTCTCTTTCACCATCTCTCATTCTGGGTTTCTCTGATATCAGGTGGGTGGGTGGGGATTCATTTTGTTTTTGTTTTTTTATTTAGCATTTTTCTAAAATTAAGAAGAAAAAAAAAAGTTCAAAACGACGTCGTTTTGGTGAGTTAACGGCAACAATTAACAGAACAATAACGGAGGACTTAATTGGAATAAATGAAGTTTAAAGGACTGAAATGACAACTTAAATTTAGAGGACTGAAATGAAAAATGGTGAAACTTAAAGGGTGAATTTTGCATTTTTGCCAATAATAAATTATAATAATCTATTTTGAGAATTCAATAAAATCTTCTTCTTTTTTTTTTTTTTTTTTTTTTTTTTTTTTTTTTTTTTTTTTTGAGAAAGAATTCAATAAAATCTTATTCCTCAATACTAATCTAGTTTAAAAATTCACAAACATGCTGTTCTTTTTTTTTTTTTTTTTTTTTTTTTGACAAGGAACATTATGAGATTATGGACTATACTCTTATTAGGTATACCCATAAAAGAGTAGAAGAGAAAAAAAATTTAGCTACATTCTGAACCAGTTGGAGGGCTCACAGTGTGACACTGTAATTTTTATTACTTGAATTCGATCGACAAAAGAAACACGCCATTCTTTTTTTCAAGGTTACATAGGATATGAAAAATGTTAGTAACTTATCCAAATAACAAATTATATTAATCTATTTTGAGAATTCAATAAAATCATTTTTTGTTAATAAAATCTTATTACACAATACTAATCTAGTTTAAAAATTCATAAACATGCTGTATTTTTTTTTTTTTTTTTGACAAGGAACATTATGAGATTATGGAATATACTCTTTTTAGGTACCCATAAAAGAGTAGAAGAGAAAAAAAATTTAGCTACATTCTGAACCAGTTGGAGGGCTCACAGTGTGTCACTGTATTTTTATTACTTGAATTCGATCGACAAAATAAACACGCCATTCTTTATTCTTATCAAGGAAGTCAAACTCATTGTACAAGTAATTGTACTATTTCAAGGAATGGATCAAAGTTTGACTTTATGAATGGCTTCCCTCAGTATAGAGTCTATAGACTCCTTTTGTTTTTACCATACAACATAATACAAGTTCATCCTCCCCGAAATTTTATCAAAGCAGAAGAAAAATTTAACTAGACAACATAATATGTACCAAAAAATAAGAAAAAATTTCATTGCATGATTAGTGCCAATTATTTTTTTAACAGTTGGTACACACAGATTGTGGTAGTTGGGTACTTTGGATTAAAAGCCCCCATTCGACGAAAAGAAAGATAAGCCTCAAATTAAAAGTCTATTATTAATATTTTAAGAACAAATAATTAATAAATTAATTTTATATTATTTTTTATGATATAATTCCTCAAATTAAGGGATAATATTTAGCAATTATTTAATTTAGATCAAACATATCATTTATGCTTCAAAAATTTTATATTATATTCAAACTAAAAGCCTATTATAAAAAATTTTAAACTTAAATCGTAGACAAAAACCCATGTTTTCTTTCTAAATATATAAACAACCTTTTGACTTCTACTCTAATTAAAACTCTATTATCAACATCTCCAAAACAACTAATTAGTAAATTAATTTTTATTATTTGTTATGATATATTTCCTCAAATTAAGAGATAATATTTAACATATATTTAATTTAAATAAAACTAAAAGTCTATCATCAAAATTTTCTAAACTTAAATATCACATAATTCACGAATTATATCATATCAAATCATATACTATATATATAATAATAAAAGTTGAGCTTAGAATCAGTGGTTGTGCCAAATGACCATTCTCACTAATTAGTAAATTAATTTTATATTATTTATTAGGATATATTTATCAAATTAAGGGATAATATTTAAAAAAATATTTAATTTAGGTAAAATTTTATTGTGGGGCCAGAAAGAGTCAGCCAGCCCCGGCCCACTTCGAACCAGGCCCAAAGGCCCGCGCTGAGGATGTGTCCAATATCCGAGGACTAAAGTATAAAGCCCAGTTGCCCAAGAACCAGTGCTGAGGACAATCCTGTCCTCGGACGTCCGAGATCATAAAGTGGAGAAGCGGCACACCATCAAGAGGAGTCTTCCTGAGCATCCAAAGAGCAAATAGCAAGTACCAAGCGCCGGCAATGGAAGCATGGTGGAGGAGTAAGTCCCAAATGAACTGTTACCTCCACATTAAATGCCCTCAACTAACGCCTTGGCCACATTAATGAGGATAGGACTCCTGAACAGTGATGCCTTGGGTGTTGCAACCCACAAGAGGAATGGGAATGCGGCTGATGGGACAAGCTCTCAAGTGGTGGCCTGGCTGGTCAACAAATGTGGGGATAGGATCAATTGAGAGAGAGATATATAATGTAAGAAGTCCCTCTTGAAAGGGGGACAGACGGAAAAACCCAAAATTAGGAAGTACTGTAGCGACTTGTATTCTTTGAGTCCTTGTAATCAATCTTCAAGGAAATAATAAGAACTTCAAGCTCTGCAAGGCATGTTCGAGGAGCATTATTGCTCATCCCGATTCACATTTATGTTATCAAGCCCACCAACAACCATGCATGGCCGTTGCCTTCCTCACTAGGGCTTAGTTCTTGAACCCATTCTCTATAAATTCATTGCAGGGCTAGCTGGGTTTGGGTCCACTCTTTCAATAACGGAAGTGCCCAAAACCGGTCCCTACATTTATCATTTAAATTTTAACAAGTTTAAATTATATTTAAACTAAAAGCCTATTATAAAAATTTATAAACTTTAATCTCAAACAACTACCCACGTTTTCTTTCTTAAAAAAAAAACCCATATTTTAACTTCTACTCTAACTAAAACTCTATTATTAATATTTTAAAAACAACTAATTAATAAATTAATTTTTATATTATTTGTTATGATATAATTCTTCAAATTAAGAGATAATATTTAGCAATTGTTTAATTTAGATAAAACTTATTATTAAACTTCAACAAATTTAAATTCTAGTATTGATGTTGAATGATGATTTATTGTTCACAGGTAACCCTCCTTTTATATATAAAAATGGATGTTATTTTAATCAAATAACATTCAATAATTCTTTTATCATTGTTACCTGTGTGTGTTTGGTATCAACTTATTTAACTTTTGCAGATTTTTGTTGTTGTTGTTAAAAGTAGGCTAAAATATACATGAACATTAAATTTTTTTTTTTTTTTAAGTTATACATAAAATTTAAAAGATAATTAAAAAAAGAAGAAGATGAAACCAAACAGAAACTATAATATAAGTGGGAAAAATATTTTAATCAATCAATCTTTAACATACGCGTTAAGTTTTCTATTTTTTGTAATCACTCTTTCTAAGATTCATATGACATAATTACTATATTTACACGCGGCACAAATTTGTCTTGTAGGTGGCATAATACAAATTGTAATTGCCAATTTCATGCAATGGCACACTTTTTATTTATTTATTTATTATAATTCAACAATTGAGGGTAAGTATATTTGAATTTTGAATATTTTCATTGAAAACACCAAAATAAACTACAAGACTCTAATCACATAACAGTACAGAGGACGAATTGACATTGAAATCTTGAGATTAAGAGTTTGTTTGGGATTAGATGAAAAGTTCAATTTATTTGAGTTTTTAGCTTTTTTTGGGTATTATTTATGAGTCTTATTGTATTTTTTGGTACTATTCATGAGTCATATTGTATTATTCAGTTAGCTTTTATTTTATTTTATTATTATTTTTTTTTACATTTTCAGTAAAAAGATTTTCAGTTTTAGTTATATAAACTATACTCAAAGGACCTTAAATAGTAACCTCTATGCACAATCACATGCACAAGACAGTATTTACGTGGTTCGGCAATTTGCTTACGTCCACGGAGTTGCAGAAATTTCACTATTATTAGGGAAAAATACAAAATGCGGCTATAGTGTTTTTTTTTTTCCTCTAAAAACACGACAACAGTAACAAAACCCTAATCACAAAAGCGTGTGTTTCCACTAGTGTTTCCTCTATTTTTTTTTTTTTTTGTTTCTCACATGTTGGAATTTCGGTTGAATTCCCAATACACTGTTGATTTAATTTCCTAGACCCGTGTGCAGCCATTTCTATACTCCTAGACTTCTAGTGGGTGCATGACAACACACACACACACACACCTATGCATCCTATGAGCGGTGGGTGCATAGCATGCAATTCCCCTCCCAAAGGATAACCAGTCCATGCTTTCTTACAAGCTTAATGTCCTCCACATGATCTCATGGTCTGGGCCTTGGGATGAGAGACAAATCCTAATGGAAATTCTAGTCCATTTTGTTGACGCACAAATGGCTTATTCTTTGTCTCCAGCCAGTACGTGAAGCTTGCATGAAATGGCCACCTAGACTTGCATGATATGTCTAAAATGGGAAAAAAATTCAAATACTTGCCATAACAATTTATAAATTCCAAAGCAAAAAAAAGAGATAGTAGCTTTCTATTCAGATGCGTACGATTTTTTCTAGTTTTCTATATGGAAAATTCTGATTAGGGATATTCCTGTATGAACAGGAGTGCTGATATGGAAATTGTAATCCATGACTCGTAGAAACTTGTATATATCTCACCATGTATCACACATAAAACACAATCTCTATCATCAAAATATAGAATTTCCAGCATTCCTTGTTTTAATTCGTTTCAAATAAAACTATTCTCCGCAGACTTTTTCATTCTTATATCACATTCATTTCTGGATGGGAAAGCAAGAGCTTTACCAAACAAACCACCACTTGCTTCTGAGAAAGGAGTTAAAAATGTGGATAGCCATAGAAGGATTGTGTAATTTAGCGGTTGTTGTCATTTCATATATTTGACTTACCGGCTAAATAAATTAGAGTCATCCCACCAGGTTCCACGGGCTTGTTATTGGAGAGTCCTTTCAGATTCAGTTGAGTGATCCCTGTTACTCTCTAAATGTCCACCCATTTATCAAAAAGAGAGCTCAGAGGTAACACGCAACTGATTGTGTGTGTTTTTGTAGTATTTGTAGGAATTAAGAGAGAGACCAATTTATCAAAAAGAGATGTCAGAGGTAACACGCAACTGATTGTGTGTGTTTTTGTAGTATTTCTACTAATTGAGAGAGAGAGAGAGAGAGAGGACCTTTATATGTGTACATTGTACTTGCAATGGAAACTTACATTGTAGACAACCAAAAAATAGCAAAAATTGGTGGAGTGTCAAATTGCCACCATGTCAAACCATCACCCTTACCTTCAACTCGGCCTCCTGCCACTATTATATATTGTCAAAACCGCTACCAATACAGGTATTTTAAACAACAAAATTGGTTTTAAATATGATTTAGTTTTTTTTTTTTTTTTTTTTTTTTTTTTTTTTTCCTTTGGGTTGATTTGGCAAGATGAGGAAAATTAAGCAGGGTATGATCGAAGACATTTACCACCTCACTTAGAGCACTAGCATTGGGGGGTGTAAAAACCCCCCAGTTGCTATTTTAGCAACCAAAAACCCAAAATCTAGCCACATGCAGGGGTGGGGTTTTTTTTTTACCTGCTATGAATAGTTAGTTCTCATATATGAGAACCAAGTATTCACAAGGATGTAAAAATATATATTATTTTAAAGAGGAAAGATAGACAAAAAGGTAGAGAGGAAAGAGAGAGATGGGAGAGAAGAGAGAGAATTGATTTATTTATATTATTTGTTGGTATAGTTTATATTATTTTAATGTGTTGTATGTAAAAATAGAAATTGAGATATTGGGTGAGTTGTAAAATGAGATAATAATAAAATATATAAAGTAAGTTTTGAGGACGTAAAATAAACATTTTTTTGCATTCCCAATACTAGTACTCTAAGAGAAGAAGCAAAAAAGTGGAGAAATAATGGAAAATGGTTTTTTTGGTATTGGCTTCCATCAAATGTGTGGGGCTCTTTGAAGGTGAGCGTTCTTAGAGTGGAGGATTTTGTGTAGATCAAGGAATTTGGGTTGGGTGCACTGGCAAAATTACTTACATTTTTTTTTCTATTTTTTTTTTAATTGGTTTTTGCTTTGTTTCTTTGGGTTAGATGGTTTGTCCTTGATAATTGTTAAAAATTTTGTTGCTTTTATTTTAAAGGTGATAAAATTTGTTGAAAAAGTAAATGATGTTCATTGCATTGCAATACTTGATTTATGTTAATTTTGGATTTTCATTTGTATAAAGAAAATTATTTATAGGCAAACAGTGTTATGGTCAGGGTGAAAGATTTTAATTTGAATACTTTGTCTTGGCCTTTGGATTATCTGGGCATATTTTTATATGATTAGGCAAGTTGGCTATGCAGAATCTATTATGCCATTTAGATTACTTAGAGTACGTTTGGGAAGTAATGAAAGATGAAACTTATTAGAGTTTTTAGCTTACTTTTGCTACTATTCATAAGTCTCATTGCACTTTTTAGTACTATTTATATTTGGGTCTCATTGTACTATTTAACTAGCTTTTAGCTTTTTTTACAGTATTTTCAACAAAAATTTTCAGTTTTAGTTAAATAAGTTATTCCCAAATAGACCCTTAATATTTACATTTTCTTTATGCAAATTGAGTGCATTTGATTTATGTGTAGGAACTGAGGGCAACTCAGCCAAATCACGTGAAAGAGATTTTGTAGCATATGTGAAGTTTGCCTTAGACCTGACTAATGCACCACACAAAAATCATGACAGCTATTTGAAAAAATGAAGAAGGTAAGTTTGTTTCTTTAAGATTTTTCCTTGTTGTTGTATCTTTTAGATTTTAAGTAGTTATTGAAGAGAGATACAACTTGATTATTTATTATTTAGGGTCTGTTTGAGATCCACTTATTTTGCTGAAACTGAAAATTTTTTGTTGAAAGTATTGTAGATAAAAGTAAAAGTTAGCTGAAATAATATAGTGAGATTTATGAATAGTACTAAAAAGTGCAGTGAAACCCATAAATAGTAGCAAAAATAAACTGAATAGTAAAATAAGCTATCCAAACGGACACTTAATTGTGTTTTTTTTTTTGGTTATGTCGTGCGGATTGCAAATAGTCAAAACTTTAATTTGGAGGAAAACTATTGGCTAGGGTGCCTCAGCATTATTTTGGAGCATATGATGCTTTTTTAACCATAGTGATGAATGTCAATTTACTCACTATTTTTTTTTCTTCAGTATTTCAATGCATTATTTCTAATACCTTTCAAAAACTAGGAAGGATTAGGATCTCTCTGGATTAATCTCAAATCCCCTAATTTTTGTTAGGTAAATCAATTAATTCACTAGAGGTTTATGTCTAGATTATTGTGTAGAAGTCAGTTCGATACAAGGAGAGTAGAGGGATTGCTGAGAAATGGGCTCAACTATTTAGTACTCTTTGTTTCTTAGTCATAGCTATGAATACAATGGATACATTCAGTTGGTAAATATTAATTTTATAAATTAATTAGCCAGTAATATGAGGTATTATAATTGCAAATCATTCATAAAATCCATGATGTGAATAAAGGAATCATCGTAGAGTGATTTGTAAGAATTTAATATGGTTGAAACGTAAAGTCAAATTTACATTTTATATGTTGGGTAGGATTAGGTGCGCAAATCAATCAATCTTTAGATTCATGCTCTGCTCATAATTTTTTTATGAACAAAATTTAGGTACAGTATCTTAGGTTTCCCTCTAAAGATTTGGCCATGTGACTACTTAACTAAAAATACACTTCTGATTCATGAAAAAAAATCCACATGACAGAATTTTATGTGGGGAACCTAAGGAACATCATCTAAGTATTGTACCTAACTCTTGCCATTTTTTTTTCATATGTTATCTTATTCGTCCAAGATATGGAAGGAGTTGAGCTATATATGCGGGTTCTTGAAAAACATTGTTGACTTGGTAGCATGTTAGTAGTACAATTTGGTTCATTTTCTCCTTCTTTAAACAAATTTAATAAGTAATAGAGAAATTATAACTAATGGGACAGGTTCTATGGATGACTTTTTTTTTTTTTTTTTTTTTGAGAAAGAGTTCTATCGATGACTTGGAGATGAGAAATTACAGAAAAATAAGTGCAAAGAATACTCAACTAAGCTAGAAGTTTTTAAAGTAGTTTGTTTTTATCATTTGCTTTACTTTTATCTTGGCTGTTAATTTATGTTTATGCTGCATTTTTCATTGCTTTCTTGACCAACACATAATAAAATTTGGGTTTAATTAGACACCATGGTTGCGCCAAGTGGCTTCACCAAATTGAAGAATTTTTTTTTAGATTTTTAGGTTATGTTTGGTAACAATTTTTGTTTTCCATTTTTAAAAACTTGTTTTTGGAAATATAAAGAAAAAAAAAATTTCTTGTATTTTTGAAATCGAAAACACGTTTGGTTTGTTGAAACTAAAAAAAATAGTTTTTTGAAAAAAAAATAGAAAATACTAAAATATGATGTTATTAAGATTTAAACTCTAATGCGAACTCATTAAATGAGATATATTCATTAAATTAAATACGTGTTTTCATTACTTTTGAAAATTAGAAACTGAAAATAGCTTTTTGCATTTTTTAGTTTCCTTCACAAATTGAGTTTTGAAAACAATTTTTGTTTTCTGTCTATTTTGTGTTGCTAAACAAGTTTTTTAGTCTAAAAAATAGAATTTTTTTTTTTTTAAAACAGAAGATAAAGGGAAAAAATAGTTACCAAACATACCCTTATATTTTAGAAAGAAAACATATAAAACCAGCTAATATTAGATTAGCATTAGATTGTTTGTTTATGTCAACTTCTAATTACGAAGACCAAAAAAAACTAATTAGATAAACCCAATCTGAATCAAATATCACTCCCAAAACTAATTAGATAAAACAGGAATACAAAAACTTCTAATTAAAATGAATTACAAGGACAAAAAAAAAAACTAATTAGATGAAGACTAAGATGCATAAAACATAAAAAATAAAAATAAAAAACAAAAAGGTGAAGATGAATTTGATCAGAATTGAAATCTTATCTACATCAAATACCACTTCCAAATATTAATATTTTACTATTATATATTGACTCCTTTAGTTTTCAAACTAAGTCTCTCTCTCTCTCACAGTAAAAAAAAAAAAAAAAAAAAAAAAAAAAAAAAAAAAAAAAAAAACTCTCTCCCTCTCCTAGAAGTGGTTTGACATGGAAGACATACCACCACTGGCAAGTATTTTTTTACACTTTACATGCACTTGATTTGTTTTTCAAATATGCATACAGTTTGGTTGTGTATTTTATAATCATTTGCAAGATTAAAATGAAAATCCACTATGAGTTCACGACTATCAAGATCTGTAGATTCAGCCAACAAAAAGCAAAGAAACATTATTCTTGCAAATAGATCATATAAGCAATGAACAATTGAAGGTGACCAATATAGTCATACATTTATTTTACATGGTAAATTTGTATCGAATTACAAATTTTTCTACTTCAATTGTGTACATTTATTTTAAAATAAATTTGTTTCAATAAACTAATCTTGAATTATGAATACTTCAATAAACCAGGATGCTAATGCTGTTGCAAATTTTCAAAGATGTAATATATATAACAAGTACCAACAAAAGAAAAACTCCATTCAAGAAATTGATTTCCAGGCAAGTTTTTTTCTTTTTCTTTTTTCTCTAAAAACTATTGTTATTATCATTTATCAGTACATTGGCTTTAGTAATTGCCAGGCATAAATTTCTTCCTTATGGGATAAATGGTGGAACAATTTTAAATAAAAAACAAGAGAAGCAAGGTTAAGGCGAAGATCCATTAAGAATGAACAACGAGAAGGACCTACAAATTCAGCCACCAAAAGGCAAAATAACACTATTTAAGATCAAATATTCGTCCAAAAGATCATATAAACAATAAACATATGGTCATATATTTATTTCGTAATAATTTTTACTTTCAACTGTAAACTCATCTATTTTGATTGCGCACATTTATTTCATAATAAATTTGTTGTGAAATAATGAAGGTAATAAACTTGGTCATGTGTATTTTTCATATCATTTTTCTCTCCAAGTACTTTTTTAATTTTAATTTTTTTATTACTTTTCATAATCGTATCTTTATTTATTTACTCTATGACAACTCCTATAATCCTACTAGCATATGTAAATTTTAAAAGATAAAATTTTGTAAACTAAATCATTATCTTTTGAAACAAAATGATTTTAATCGTTTGCACTATTTCATTATGTTTGCTTATGCAAAAATCTATAAGTTATGCCTATCATTATCTAAAAATGAGGTTATCACCAATTTTTTATTTTCATATTTGTCTTCAAGTATATTTACAACTTGAGATTAGATCATAGGGAATAATTTGATGAGATTTTGTATTAGAGTTTAACTTGAAACTTTAAACAATACTTTA
This sequence comes from Quercus gilva, assembly GCA_023621385.1. Lineage (NCBI taxonomy): Eukaryota > Viridiplantae > Streptophyta > Magnoliopsida > Fagales > Fagaceae > Quercus > Quercus gilva. The sequence goes on from CM042483.1 coordinate 60,332,491, forward strand.
AGGATACCAACAGTGAAAGGTACAAGTTCTCTTTTCCTCTCCAAGGTTATGTAACTCTTATCATTTTTTTTTCCTATTTCATTATACATATATATTTGATAGGATCTTCCTTTTTTTATTTTTTATTTTTTTTAATTTCATAATACACATATATATTGATCGGATGAAATTCAGTGCCTCCTCCCTCACTTTTTAGTAATTTTTATTTTTAATGTTTAATAATTTAGGTTTTTCATAATTCTTAACTATTAAATTGAGGTTACCAATTAAATAAGCTTTCAAATATATATATATATATATATATATGTAAGGGCAAGTTTTGGTCCTAAGACCAAAAGATGAATAGATTAAGGCCCAAAGAGCCCGATACAATGAATTTGTAGAGAGTGAACTTAAAAGCTAGGCTTCAAAGGATCAGACAACGTACACAGTGGATTAAAGATACTAAGAAAGCAAAGAAAGACAAGTCCTAAGCAAGAAAATCCTTCCTCGGTGAAGTCTGAGGAGAATGATTCTTGAATATAGTTCTTTTGGACTTAGATGCAATTTCAGTTCTTGTTGCTACAATGTGTTCTCTCTACATTTTTTTTGATCCCCTCTTCCTGGAGGGTCTCTTACATTATATAGCTCATTTTAGATGATTTTGACCCTTCATTTGTTGATCGACCAGGCTACTACTTAAGTGCTTGTTCCATCAAACACCTTTCCAAGCCCCTTGTGAGTTGGAGTAGCCAAGACAGTACTGTTCAGGGGTCTTCTCCACATAAATGCAGACATGAGGTTTGGTGAGATGCATTAAATGTGTGGCAGCTACCATCCTTTTAGTCATGTTAGGCCTAACCCCCTCCCTAAAACTCTTTCTCTACAGTATGACCTCTTTTGGTAACGTGCTACTGACATAGCCTTATTGTCCGAGCGTGTGACCTCCTAGGTGTGATAATGGCCTCCTCAGCCATGGGTATGACATGTGGTGCCAATACCTTATTTAAATTCTTGTACTCCACAATAAATATATATATATATATATATATTTATTTATTTATTTATTATCTTTTTTAATTATTGAATTCAAGAATTTTTTTTTTCATTTAAATATGCGGTGGTGACTACTTGAACTTTAAAGCTTAATACATTATTTTGCAAACTCCCTTTATATATTTTTTAGCCATCTCTTTTTATATTAGTTACATAGTTAATTTTGGACTTATATATGATTTAAAAAAAAAAAAAAAAAAACTTAATCTTACACACATGCATTCATTATATAACTTAAAATAAAAGATTACTTCTCTTTTCTTTATTTTAATTATCTATTTAATTATTTAATTTTAATTAAATGAAAAAATATTTTCTTATTTTCTTTAGTTTACACATGATTCTTGATTAAGCCATACATCGCGTAGACATAATATTAGTGTGTATATATATATATATATATATATGAATGTATGTATATGGTACGATGACTTTATGTAACAAAAGTGTATATTAATATGATTGACTAAGTGCTACGTAGACCATTATACATACTTGCAAATTCTGCTCGGTAATTAAACCCAAACACGTACAAATTCTGCCCTGGAAGGTATAGATTAAGCAACCTTACGTGGCGAAAAAATTGATTCAACCTGTTATTAGTTATTACACAATTCTTTTCCATATTATTGCTGTTCATTAGGGCAATCTCCTTCACAACAATTACTCCATGTTTTCGTCACCAAATATATGTAATTTTCTCCCCTTATTAGTAGTCTTGCTTGTTCTATTTTGCCCCTACAAGTTCAGGAGAAATTATAAGATCCATATGGTGGACAAGTGATGTAGTCTACCATTTCACTAAAAAACTGCCACTTATTTAAAATTGTTAGTTAGAAAATTTTTTTAAACAAAAATTAATTACTGACTCAGTAATTTTAAACAAGTAGAAGTTTTTTAGTGGAATAGTGGACAAGTGACGTGGTCTATCAGAGAGCACTATAATTTCTCCAAGTTTAGGGCCAAATTATGAACCAAAACAATTTTATAATTCAAGATTATACTAAAATTCAAAAACTAAATTAATATAAAAATAAATAAAATTAGCATTATAAAAACTGAATTTAAAAAAAAAATATTTCTACTCAAACATATCATTTGAAATTTATGTGTACTATTTAAAAATTTAAAAATTTCAAGTGGGTCATGGCCTCTTGGTCATAGATTGATTTAATTGTTATTAATGTGTAGATTTAACGTGATTGGGTTTAATATGTGATTGGAAAATTTTTAACACAAGTATTTTTATTGGACCAAATCCCTAGTAGGTCAAATCTGTCATGTGTGGTTAAAAACTTCATATCAAGAAATTTATACATATAATCTATATAAGCTTTGTTTTAGCTTCTAAAACCCTGAATTGTCACATTTTTATAATATGTGAAAAGTGAGAACATGACAATTCTTGTACACTCTCATCTTCTCTCTCACAAGCATGACTCACTTGAGTCATGCTTGTACCCAAAAATTTGTAGGTTTCATGCTTGTACCCAAAAATGATTATGATAAAACTCCAAACCTCTCATTTTCCGTTTTTAACCCCCAAACCTCTCCCCACGCCCACTTTTTATTTTTTATTTTTTATTTTTTATTTTTTAAATGCACCTCAAACCTCTCCCTTGAGAGATAATATAAACAATATTTTACAACATCCCATTATAATAGTAATAAGTGAAGAAAGTGGCTTAACCAGCAAATTAGAGTTCCAATTAGCCTTATTGTTAAAGTCTATTCTCATTGAATAAAAGATTTGTGGTTTAAACTACATATACACTAAAAACAAATTAATATTTTAGTCTAATGATAAAAAAAATCATTATAATTTGAAAATTAAATAAATAAACCAGCAAACAAGCAACATTTTTGGCAATATGGCACTTATAGGCTAACATTAAATCTATTCTAACATGTAAGGCATGTCATCTTTTGACCATCCCTCTCAAACACTATTTTGACCATAGATGAGAGACAACCATGCTTGTAAGTTGTAGCGACCTTGAATTGATATATATTTGGTAGAGTAAGGGACTCAATAAGTCCACGCATTCTTATAATGGCTTGACAATAGAAAATTAGGAAAGATAACAAAAGTGACAACCGAGGTACGACAAAAAATAAGAGATTTACCACCGTATACTATTGGTGCGATGGTCATTCCACAAATAAAAATTCTTATGGAGTGTGAGCGGTAAGAGTCGGGGTTCAAGTCTCTAAAAGGAAATTTTACATACATATATATTTAGATTATATTAGAGTAAAATTTCTATCTTGTATAAAATAAGAAAAAGAGATTTAAGAGTCAATAATGGATTTATAATTATGGCATACTTATCTGAAAGAATTTTCCTTGTTATCCTAGCTACTTCTTCTTCTTCTCCTTTTTTTTTTTTTTTTTTTTTTTTTTTTGGCTATTCGAATGTTCCTAATAGCATAACAAACATTCACTATTCAAACATTGTTTGATATTGATTTCTCTAATGGTTAAGTATGTATTATTAGAATTTAAATTCAACCACAACTCATCATAGTTTTTTATTTTTACAAATGTTCATTTTAAACTAAAAAAAAAAAAAGTTTTCAAATGGCTTATACAAATGCACCCTATATATTATCATCATGAATACAAATCTCTTAGACTGTTTTTTGTGTTTTATTTTAAGTTCCACCAATCACTACTTGCTTCTAAAGGTTTTCTATAAAATATTTTTATCCGGATTGATCTACAAGAAATGTGGACAATTGGATTATGTACTGTTACAGTATTGGTCATAGATTTTACTTACTGGCTTAAACAAAGGGAGCAATCCAAAGTGCAATGGAGTCCTCCATCCAGGTTGCACGGGTCTACTTCCCCTTATTGGAGAGACATTTCGGTTAGTTGATTGTTACTAGTTACTCTCTAGACCTTCACCCATTTATCAAAAAGAGAGCTCAAAGATTGCATGCTACTAATTGAGTGTGTTTTTATTATTTTTATTTTACTTTGATAACTAGTACTATATATATATATATAGTACTATTATGCAAAGATCTCGGTTTGGAAGCTATTTAAGTGGAACTAGATGCTAAAGTTATAGTTGATTGGGTGGGTGGCTTGAACTGTCCTAGTAATTATTATTCTTCTCTTGTGGCATATTGTCACAAGTGATCAAGCACTGTGTCAATGAAGCGAGTTAATGTGCTGATGCTCTTGCTAGGCAGTGATCGAGCACTGCGTCATTGAAGTGAATTAATGTGCTGATGCTCTTGCTAGCTAGGCATATATAAAGCATCCTTTATTGAGGATTTTGTTGTCTTCTCTGCTTTTGTATGACGCTATGGGCGTGTATTATTAGAGGCGCAACCTTATTTCCTTCAATTAGTCTATGAACCCCCTTTTGCCGGGAAAAAAGAAAAAGAAAAAAGAAATCTATTTTGACAATTCAATAAAGTCTTATTGTTCCACCTACTAAAGTCTTCTATAAAAAAATAAAAAAAAAAAAAAAAAAAAATTTCTACACTGACAATTCATCCTTAAACATGCTGTCTTATATTATTATTATTATTATTTAGACAATGGTTATCAAAAAAAAATATTAATTAGACAAGAATACGTGGTCTTATTTTATGCAATATATTCATAGGTACTCACAAAAGAGTAGAGAAAAGTCTATAAATATTGATTGGGCTTGTTATAGCAGTTCTCATAAGACTTCTTCACTTATTATATATATCACATCCATTTCTAAAGAGGGAAAGCAAGAGATATACCAGCCAAACCCCTACTTAATTGCTTCTGACGGTTCTAACAAGACAACATCTTTAACCAAATCTACAAAAAATGTGGACAATTGGATTATGTATTGTAGCAGTTCTGGTCATATATTTTACTTACTGGCTTAACAAATGGAGCAATCCAAGGTGCAACGGAGTCCTCCCTCCAGGTTCCATGGGTCTACCCCTTATTGGAGAGACCCTTCAGTTGATTGTTCCCAGTTACTCTCTAGACCTCCACCCATTTATCAAAAAGAGAGCTCAAAGGTTACATGCTACTGATTATGTGTGTGTTATTATTATTATTATTATATTACTTTGATAACTAGTACCGTGTGTGTGTTTTTATGGTATATATAACATTTTCTATAAGTATATATTTATATATGGACACAATTTGATTACAAACTTGGTTGTACCTAATAGTTACAACTCCCATTAAACAAAATTATCATTGCTACATATTTTGAAAATCAAACTTTTGGATTGTATGTTATTTAAGTTCTTTAACATATATGTCAAATTTTGTGCTAATAATATGTTATTTACTATTCGATCTATAAACTTATTTTTTATGTATAATTTAGATTATAGAGTATAAAAACTTGAAATTTCAACAATCGATTGGTGACATAGCTATATATTGATCTTTATTCTTCTAAAAATTTTGCAAACATAAAGTAGAAAAAAAGAAAATGCAATCAATGGTGAATTTGTCAAAATACACATTTAATAAAAAGACATTTAGTGGAATTTTAGCCATTAGTTACAACCAAGTTTTTATCCAAATCTTGTCATTTATGTATTTAATTTAAATTTTTTTTTTTTTTTGGTTGATAAAATCTTTCTTTTTCAAGGTCACATGCATCATGTCATCTCACTTTGATGCAAAAAATACAGTAATTGAAGACTTCAGATAAGACTACAATTAAGTCAACACTGAAAGCGTCCTTAGTTTAGAATTAGTAAGAGTAAAATTAATCAGAGATAACATATCTTGGTCACTGAAATAAATGAGTCTTTATATAGGGTCGGATGAGGCTGAATTGGTACAATGATCCCCCAAAGGTGGAGCCAGTATCTTTAGAAAATTTTTGGCTTTGAACATGTTGTAAACTGTTTTTTCCAATTTATTACATGGTGTTTTATAAGATTATCAATGTGTATTATTCAAATAAGTCAAGAGTAGTGTTACAGTTACAAATTATTTTATAACGTTTTATTCTAAACTCCACCATTAATGTCACTTTTTTATTTACCAATAATCATTCACCACATCAGTAATTTGTAAAATATTTTGTATCTTTAGTATTATTCATAAGTCAAATGGATCATTAAATTTTTTTGTGTGACTAAAACTGTACATAAATGATCTCTTTAATTGCCACATAATGAGTTAGAGTCAAATTATGACCATTATCGCAAAATGCTTGGAGATTTAGGGTGGAAATGATTCGAGTTGCGGGGTTAGTAGCATATTGCAACTATCTTTAAAAAAAAAAAAAAAATCTTTGGGGGCCCAAATTTAAATATCATAATTAATTTTTTCTATATACTACATATTATACACACACACACACACACACATATATATATATATATATATGAGCAAGACTTAGGTATAATATTTAGATGTTGTTTCTTAGATTTCCATTTTAAGATTCTATTATGTGGATTTTTTCTCATGAGATGGAAGTGTATTTTTATGCAATTAGACTCAAACATATATATAGAGTTTTTAAGACCAATATAAAATTAAAATATGATAAATTACAAATTTGGTCCCTATCCTTTACACTAAATGTCAATTTTGTTCTTAACCTTTCAATTGTATAAATTTAGTCCCTATCATTTTTAGTGCCGTGTCAATCAATTTAGTTCTTAATGTTATTCTTTAGATGGAAAAAATTGATATGTCAAATGGAATAGTAAAAAATTATTTTCTATGCTACATCAACTGTCAATTGTATTGCCATGTCAAATTAAATTATTATTATTATTTTTTTAAATCTGCACACAATCAAATTCATCTCATAAATGGTTCTAAAATCCCAAAAAGCCTCTCTCTCTCTCTCTCTCTCTCTCGTTAGGAGTATAATCTCCTAGCTACCAAATGACAAATTATTGGTCTCTCTTAGTTATTAAGAAATTCAAAAGAGGGGCATGACATATATATATCACGAGTCCGAGCAAAATATAAAGTAAGACTCCGAGCAAGAAAAAGACATTTATATCACAAGGAAAAGAATATTGTAGTAAAAGTCTACGGCATTATTGCCTCTGAAGAAGTACAACCTTTTTTTTATCAAAAAAAAGAAAGAAGTACAACTTTTTAGTTCTGTCCTTTAGGTCCAACAAAATAAAATAAAAAAAAGTCTGTCCTTGGGTGCATGAGGGTCCTCCCTTCTCCAAGCCCATTGGTCTTTCTTAATTGACCCTAGACTGTCCCATACTTTCTTCTTGGCCAATGGCCAAGAACGAAGGTTTTGGTTAAATCAGTGATTTTGGTTCCATTAACTCTAGGAGCAACAGGTGTATTTTGTGGCGCATGCGGTTCTTCTCCCATGATTGTTGTCTTTCCAATGTTGAGCCTAGATTGCCATGTATTTTCCTCATGCCTACTCTTAAGAACCATAATTGTCTCACTGACTTTGGTCTCTTGCCTCTCTTTTTGGGCTAGAGGGTCCTCCCTCGTGGCTGTTGACCTCTCAAAGTTATCCCAGAAATCACGAGATAGAGAGAACAAACCTCTGCTACTGCCAGAATCCTTGTCGCCAGCGTTGCTATCTGCAACTTGATCTTGACCCAAGTGAGAGTGAGGGTGAGGGAGATGAATCTGATGAGATGAGAAGTTAGGGATTTCAGTTTTTCCCCAAATTTGATCTCAATTTGTGAATATTTTGTTTTGTTTTAGTTTTTTTTTTAATCTGACATGGTAGGACAATTTTTTTTTGCTGAAACATGGTAGGACAATTGGCCATTGATGTGGCATGGGAAATGATTTTTTATTATTCTATTTGACGTATTAACTTTTTTCATTTAAATAATAATGGTATAGACTAAATTAGTAAATTGATATAATAATAAAAATGTTAGAAATTAAATTGACATAATTGAAAGGTTAGGGATCGAATTGACATTTAGTGTAATTAACCTGTTAAAATATAATGCATGTATATATTGAGTGCTATTTTAATGTAAGAGAACCCACAAAAAAATGACATATTATTCGCATTTTCTTTTGCTTATATAAGCCAATCTCCCCCCCTCTCCGGCCAATTTTTTTTTTCAAAGTCAAAATTACAGGTATGAAAAAATAAATAAATAATGATAATTAGATAGATACTAAATAAATCTTACCTAATTTTATGTTGATATGTAACCATCCCAAAAGTTTTTTTGGTTATTAAAAAAATTTTATGAAGTGGAAAAAAAATATTGCATAAATTATTTGATGTCTTATTAGCTTTTTTATTTTTTATTTCTAGTATCACTACTTCTGAAAGATGAAAATATTATTCTTCTTTTTCTCCATTGTCAAAGCTGTAGCTTTGTTATTTTCCCCTTTTCCCCCTACCTTCATTTTATTTTTATAGGTTGTGAAGCATATAAACATGGAAAGAGTAGAAATTTTTTTATTTCTTTATATATATATATATATATTATGAATTTTGACATATAAAAAAGATGATAGTGTATTTATTATAAGTAAGATAAAAAAAAAATTTAGAATAAGTCTTGTGACAACTTGTTGAACTAGTAGATTGTGAGAGGAGAAAAATAAAATTACTTCTAATGATGGGCTCATGTGAAACCACTTACACCTTACGATCTCAACAAGTTGTGTTTATAAAAAAAGTAGAAAAAAATATTATATCAGTGAAAAATGCATAAAACAATACTCCCAAAAATAAGATTATAAATTTTTAATCATTTTTTTCCCTCTCTTAGATACGGACCAATATTTCGAACTAGTGTGGCAAGTCAGCCTGTAATAGTATCAACAAATCCTGAATTCAACAATTACATCCTTAAGCAAGAAGGGAGGTTAGTTGAAATATGGTATTTGGATACATTTGCCAAGTTTTTTGGGATGGAAGGCGAAAATAAGATGAGTGCACTTGGTGATGTCCACAAGTACATAAGAAGCATCACATTGAATCACCTTGGTGCTGACGCCGTCAAGGAAAAGTTGCTTCCTCAAATGGAAGAAATTGTTAACAAAGCCCTACAAACATGGTCAAGTCAGCCTTCAGTTGATATGAGAGATGCTGCTTCTAAAGTAATTTTCAACTTTCCCTTGATATAGACAAATTTCCTTTACAATGTAGTGCCCTTTGGATTATGACATATCTATGTTTCTTCCATATTGTAGATGCTTTTCGATTTCGGTGCGAAGATATTCTTTAGTTATGATGCTGAAAAAATATCACAGATGAAAATGAGCGAGAAGTTCACTAAAATCTTAGCAGGTTTCATGTCATTTCCCTTGAATATCCCTGGTACTACACACTATAAATGTTTAAAGGTAATCAAAATAACAAGAGATGATTAACTTTCCCAAATATTATTTGTTTGAAAAAATTAGTCTGATACTTTAATTTTAAAATTTACTTTTCATTTGCTAGGAGCAAAATGAAGCATTGAGCATGTTGAGGAAAATAGTAAAAGAGAAGATCATTTCAACTGAAAAAAGTTCTGAAGATTTGCTTGATCAAGCTATAGATGACATGGATAAGAAGAAGTTCTTGTCAGAAGACTTTCTCGTCACAATGCTTTTTGCGATTTTATTTGCTAGCTTTGAGTCTTCAGTAGCATTATCATTAACTATGAAGTTAATTGCAGAGCATCCTGCAGTTTTACAAGAGTTGACGGTACGTAAATGTACAAGAACATTATTTTTAGCACACAATCTATATACATGTTATATGTAAAGTAATGATGTAACTAACATCGATCATTTATCATTTATTAGGATGAGCATGAGGCAATTCTTAAGAGCAGGGAGAATCCAAACTCCTTACTCACATGGGATGAATATAAGTCGATGACTTTTACACTTCAAGTGGGTTCTACAATCTCTACATGTTCTAGTCTCTCTTGGAGGTGTTTGATGAATTCAATTAGCTTATTAAAAATAAAAATTTTTGTTGTGTTGATTTATAGGTAATCAATGAAGCTCTTAGGATGGCAAATGTTACTCCTGGGTTACTACGAAAAGCACTGAAAGATATTGAATTTGATGGTATGTTATCAGATGCATATATTTGGTTCAATGTCTTCATATTTATATCCAACTACTAAGTGTAAATGATTGGCCAAGTGCATGCCTACAGGATATACAATTCCATCTGGTTGGACCATTATGCTTGCAAATTCTGCTCTTCAATTAAACCCAAACATATACAAGGATCCACTTGCTTTCAATCCTTGGCGTTGGAAGGTATGTGGTTACAACCTTATTAGAAGGAACAAATGATCCAACCAATGTTATTGCTGTTTATTCAGGGAAATCTCCTTGACAACATTTTTTTTTATAAATGGAACCAGGATCTTGACCCATTGGTTGTATCTAAGAATTTCATGCCTTTTGGAGGAGGAATTAGACAATGTGCAGGGGCGGAGTATACTAAAGCATTCATGGCTACATTCCTCCATGTTTTGGTCTCCAAATATAGGTAATTTGCTCCGTTCTATGATTTAAATTTTGCTATTGCCGCAAAAAAAAAAAAAAACTTTTTCTGCCAAGTTTGTCGTGGCATAAAAGAAACCTCTATTGAAATTGAACTTTTTAAAATTCAAAATATATACAATAAATTTAAATATTTTTTAAATAAATTTTTAGTTTGATAGTTGGAGGAAGAGATATTTGAACACTGGACATCTCTGTTGGAAAGATCAGGAAGTGTCAATTGAGTTATAAGGTTCTTGTCAAATTTAAAGATTTATTTAGTGTCACATCATTCAAAAAAATTTCATACGATCTTAATTGTGATATGAATCTATAAATTTAAGTTGTGACTAATATGTAATATCACACCACACCGAACATGATCCTCTTTATATATTTCTATATTTATTATATACGTTTTTAGACCCTTTACAACATAACCAAATTAACCTAGTTAATTAGTCAAGTGATTACTTAGTCAAATTATCAGATCTAGGTTAACACAAATATATCATATCAATGTAAAGTGCGGAAAGTAAAGAACACAAAGACAAAGATATGATGACTTAAGAAAACCAAACCGGTAAAAAACTTGGGGATGATTTAACCTAACTATCCTCAAGGTAAAATTGAATCCACTATGAAAGAATTGAAGTTTACACAATAATGACTTAGACTACTAACATCTTATTGATACATCGAATAGGAAACTTACTGCGACGACTACGTGACAGTTCCGAATTCACGGACTACTTCTTTCTTGGATTCGCAGCAAGTATAAGCACTCCCACTTGTGTATCTTTAAGCTCTTGAATTTGCAACTGAATTGATCACCAAGCTCTTGATATCAATCTTGAGTTTGGAAACCCTAAGTATGTATGAAGGCAAACACCTCTAGATCTCATAAAAGATTCATACACACAGCATAAAGAGCCACCTCAAAACGTGGTTAGGGTTTTCCCTTTTATACTTAAAGCAAAACATAAAACCTTACACGTCAAACGGGCTTGGGTTGAGTTAGAAATTCTGCAGAAAAAATAATATGCACGACTTTTGATCAATCGAGTCTAATTCTCGATTGATCGAGACAGGCAGATTTACACAGTAAATCCTGCAGTAACTTGATTCCAGCTTTACATAAAAGCACATACTTTGAGCAAGTCTTAACACGACTAAAATGTTTTGATCATGGTTTGTCAATATTACAAAATAAAGTTCTAATACATTAGTTCCTAATTCCTTAAAACCTAACATATTATTTTTTTTTTGTAGGTGGACAAAGGTCAAGGGAGGAACCATTGCTCGAAATCCTATTTTGGAATTTACAGATGTCCTTCACATGAAATTCTTGGTGAAGAGTAATTAAATGACATTCCTATTTCATGCAAAATAATGGATATTTCTATATTGAAATAAGATGTTATGATTTCACAAAAAATAATTAGACACTTATCCAAATGCAAGTACATTTTACTTGTCTTATTGTATATGTATTTTAGGGCTTTGATTGGGCCACTTCCAACAATACATTATATATAAAATGTGGACATTGTGTGAAACATTATATATTTGAGAATGTGAAATAATAATTCCACCTTACTTTATGTAACCTCTGTCTCTCTAGAATGTGAAACATGCCATTAATGTTTTTCTTGTGTGAGGAAATATGTGCTACGTTTAAGCCATATCCTTCAGCCCAAAAAAGGAAAAAAAATGTAAAGGAAGCGAGATTTTTTTATATGTTTTAACTTTTATTTTATTTTATTTTATTTTTTTATACAAGATAGAATTTCTACTCTATCCTAATCTAAATGTATATGTGTGTGAAGCTCCCTCTTAGAGACTTGAACTTCGGTCCTTGTCCCCCACACCCCCCAAGCATTTATACTTGTGGAGTGACCATTGCACCAAGGGTATGCGGTGGTTAACTTGTATTATAGCTAATTTGTGCAGTCGGTAAAGTCTCCGAACTAATTATAAAGAACAATCATAATAGAATGGATGATATAGGTTTCGATCGCATCATCTATATAAAGAATGTGAAGTGCATTTTCATCCTCTTTTTTTATTTTTTATTATATATATATATATATATATATTTTTATGAGAGTTTTAACTTAAAGCGCCTGCTCCTGATAATAATTTTTTATCACTAGACCAAGACACTAATTAGTTTTTGGTGTAGGCGGGAATTGAACTGTATATCTCTTATTTAACCATCAGAAACTTTACTAGTTGAGCTAACTAGCTAGAACTCACATATGCATTTTTATCTTAAATGAACATTTTAGAAGCACATGTTGTAAGTTGTAGCATATAGTCTATCATATTACAGGTGAATATAATGTGAGGGGATACTACAAGCCAACTATACCTATGCCTGATACGGGAAAAAAAAAAGTTGGTGGGGTTAGGGTAATCTTTAAGAATTTTCAGGAATCTAGAGCAATCGATATTTGGTTGCAAATAGCTGAAAGAACGACTGCTTAGCAAAACGACCTAAAAAATTACCACTAAACTAAAAATGATGTCGTGCCTTTATTGAACCTAACTAGTAGCACTAATAGTTGCAACAGGAATTTTTTTATGGGTGATTAACCGGCCAAGGTTATATAGGAATATGAAAAATGTTACAGTCAATAACTTATCTTTTTTTTTTTTTTTGACAAAACAGTCAATAACTTATCTAAACAATAATCTATTTTGACAATTCATGTTTTACTAACAAGGAAATAAAATTCGTACAAAAAAGGAAATAAAATTTCTAAATTGATTTAATTCTATGTATATACAGTAAAAATGTAATATTATTAAATATTGTGTTATGTAGTTCAGTAAGTTTCCATTTGAGAATTGTTTATATCCAGCAGCTTATTTGCACCACGTTTATTAAAAGATACTAGTCGTTAACCCGTGCGATGCACGGGATAGTTAAATAAAAGAACAATTAACCAACATCACGTTAAGGTAAAAGAATTAGTAAAAGACTGATTTGTCCACCAAGAATTTAAAAGAAAAAAAGATTGATATAATAAAATCTAAGAAATTTAGAAATAGAAAATTGGGTTAATAATATGCATATTATAGACATTTTGCTAGTTAGCGTTTAAAAAAAAATGGATCTGTCATAATTAAATAAAATACAATGAGAATAAATATTTAACTTTTATGTTTTTCATTAGTTTAGAAGTGTTGTCTAACGTAGAATGTTATTGGGTTGTAAGAAAATTTTTTATAAAATGTTAATACCATATATATATGCTTATATTGTCAATGTCTCACTGCAGGTGCATAGTTACTGAAACTTACAAAGTAATTTATAATTCTTAAATTAATAAAGCAAAATTCCCAAAAGTTATATACACACACACACACTCAAAACTGATATAAACTACAAAGATAAAAACAAATCTTATTTAGTCGTATTAATAACAATATAAACAATTCAAAATATGGAACATTATCAAATTTATAACACATAATTCCATTATCTTTTACGTTGAATCCAAACAAATAATTAATTGAAATTAATCCAAACAAATAATTAATCAACCAAAAATCAAAACTTTAATTAAGAAAACAAAAAATCACATGAACCCAAAATAAAAATTCTCAATAAAGAAAAAACATATAAGGTAAAGAATTAAGATCAACTTACTAAAATGCAAATACCAAAAACCCCAAAACTTAAACCTTCCAAATTTTATAGAATCCCCAAATTCTACTTCAAAACCAAACAAAACCCTTCAAATTCAAAAAATTCATATATAATATACCAAATAAAAATTTACCATACCTTGGGTTGGAAGACATAGGTTGCAGTTTTGATTTTTCTTCAAAAAATAGAAATGCTTCATCTGCTGTATACAATATAAAATAATTATTAGAAATTTCAACCCAAGAACCAAACTCACAAAAACACTATCAAAATATAGAGATTAACCCAAATAAAATCACATGAACCCAAAATAAAAATTCTCAATAAAGAAAAAACATATAAGGTAAAGAATTAAGATCAACCTACTAAAATGCAAATACCAAAAACCCCAAAACTTAAACCTTCCAAATTTTATAGAATCCCCAAATTCTACTTCAAAACCAAACAAAACCCTTCAAATTCAAAAAATTCATATATAATATACCAAATAAAAATTTACCATACCTTGGGTTGGAAGACATAGGTTGCAGTTTTGATTTTTCTTCAAAAAATAGAAATGCTTCATCTGCTGTATACAATATAAAATAATTATTAGAAATTTCAACCCAAGAACCAAACTCACAAAAACACTATCAAAATATAGAGATTAACCCAAATACTTAGAAGAAAATAAATTCTAAACATAACAAAACAATAAGATAGAATGAAAATTTCAGGCACATATGAAAGCAAATAAAAAAGACAAAACCTACGTTTTTTTTTAGTTGAGTCTCTCTCCTTTTTATTTTTTTAATTTTAAAGTGAAGTTAAGTTTAGGGTTTTGAGATGGTAATTGCTAGGGTTTTAAGGAGAGAAGAGAGAGTCCTACCAGGAGTCTAAATAATATAAACAATTCAAAACATGGAACATTATCAAATTTATAACACATAATTCCATTATCTTTTACGTTGAATCCAAACAAATAATTAATTGAAATTAATCCAAACAAATAATTAATCAACCAAAAATCAAAGTTTTAATAAAAAAACAAAAAATCACATGAACCCAAATAAAAATTCTCAATAAAGCAAGAACATATAAAAATTTATCACACCTTGGGCTGGAAGACATAGGTTGCAGTTTTGATTTTTCTCCAAAAAATAGAGATGCTTCATTTGCCATATACAATATAAAATAATTATTAGAATTTCAACCCAAAAACCAAACCCATAAAAACACTATCAAAATATAGAGATTAACCCAAATACTTATAAGAAAATCAATTCTAAACATAATAAAACAATAAGATAGAATGAAAATTTCAGGCACATATGAAAGCAAATAAAAAAAGACAAAACCTACGTTTTTTTTTTTTTTTTTTTTTTTACATGAGTCTCTCTTCTTCTTATTTTTTTAATCTTAAAGTGAAGTTGAGTTTAGGGTTTTGAGATGGTAATTGCTAGGGTTTTAAAGAGAGAAGAGATTTTGGTATTTTTATGCAAAAAACGTTATTTTAGGTCTAGGTGATTTATTTTCTTGTTTTTAGGCTCTTTTAATGTTTTTTTAGGTCAAATTTGGTTCCTATTATGGTTAGATATTAATTAGGGCTTATTTTAGAATATATTTTCTTGTCCATCAAGTTTTATGGAGCCCTTAAATAGGCCTCCAAGTTTGTATACGTTTTTCAATATTATTGTTATAAGATATAAAACCTAAAATAAAAAGAATCAAAAATAAAAAGAAAAAGAAAATAGTGATGATGTGGAAAATTGTGAGAGTTTCAAAAGTTTCGGTTTTATATATATATATAGATGATTTTTAATGAATTTTATTTTAAATGTGTGACAAAAAGTTAAAAGTTAGTTTATTACCAAAAATCTTAAAAGTTATATTAATAAATAATAAATAAACTGAGACAAAAAGTAAAAAAAAAAAAAAAAAAAAAAGAAGCAATTGGCAAACACACACTAAGTATCAATCAACCATCATTTTACATAAAATATAAGCAATATTGTTGTCATAAATATTTTGTTCTTTAAATTTTAAGAAACCGTACCCCAGCATCACTTTTGCTGATATTTTAATTATATTTTTGAGGAAATAATGGTATATATGATGTGGGATAGAATATACAATTTTTTTTTTTTTTTTTTTTTGGTGTTATTTATTGATTTGATATATATATATATACACACACAAACTTTTTAAATTTCAAAATTTTCTAAAATAGGGTTTTACTAATTTCCTTTTTTTTAGAGAGTTTTTTTACTCAAATTTTAGTCATTATATGGTAGGGTATTTTAGTAAAAAAAAAAAAAAAAAAAAAAAAAAAAAACTCTCTAGAAATTGTGCAAAGAAATAGTATGGTCCGCCTCCGCCACTAGCTAGTAGGTCGGGCTTCGGCGTTGAATGCTTATTACTTGTTTTATATTACCATTTCCAAACCTATTTAGTAGTTGGGCTTACAATAACGACAGCCAATTCACTGTATACCTATTCTCATATTTTACTACCAAATCTAGAAGCATAAAAGATTTTTGAATTACGACCAAATATACTCTATCCATTTCATTTGAAATGGAGAGAATCAATTGTTGAGTTAAAAAAAAAAAAAAAAAAAAAAAGTTTTGGTGCTTTCAAATCTCTACACCATTATTGGCTCATTTAGTTTGTGGACCTTTTCAAACATTCCAGTTTCATCAATTTTCCCTTTGAGTATCATCACGTACAATTGATGTTTTGGTAGACTTAAACGACATGGATTCAGAACTGATTGTATCTATCAAAAGAATATATATATATATATATATATCTCCATTTTATTTGGTTCATTAGTTTAAAAAATGTTTACTATTTTGGCATAAAGAAAGAAATAAAAAATAGTGTAAATAGATCTACGTATGGATATAATATGGATTTTCATGAAAAATTTAAGACTAAAAGAATAGTTATATATGCCAAATGATTTCTTTTAAAATATAAATATTACATAAAAAATGGAACTAAAAAAGATATTGATTTTGATAATTTTATTGTGGTATATAATAAAACACCTTGACACAATTAATATATAATTATAATATCGATAAGAGTATTAAACTTTAGATAAATTGAAATATTTTTGAGCACCGAAAATGTTCAATATATGTTTTTAGATTTAATTATAAAATACGCATATTTTTTAGAGTATTTTTGTTTCATATGATAAATAAGAAATATATATGTGCATACATATAAGTATATAACATATGATAAAACACATGTATTTTGCTAACTAAATTTGAGACAGATAACTATCATAACGAAAGTAATATTCATGTTCATTACGCTACATAACTGTCAGGTGAAAGAACAGAAAAGACATCTTTTGTGTCCCTTCCATGGAAGGAATATAAATGCTATGTTCCAATTTTTGTGTTCCAATTTGTATGACTTTTAAGAGTCCAAATCATTTATCTCATTCTCTCTGTCTCACTCTATACTCTCCTAATAAAAATATGCCATATGTCTATCTATTAAATTAACTTCTACCATTATGCCTTTCCTAATTTCAATTACCTAAAATAAATATAAATAAATAAAAACCCCAGCCCATCCCCACTTCTACCAACACTACCACCACCAGCGCCATCAACGTCACTGGTCATGGCCTCCACCATCACTTCGTCTGCACCACTATCACACTACCACCCAAAAATAAAATCCAAGAACACAACATAGTGTGGGTGCGAAAGAATCGTCCAAATGAAAGAAACCAAACCCATAAATCAGAAACAACAAGAGGAAGTGAAGGCTCCAATTTGCACAACACCCACAAATCCCTTTTACTCATCAATAAAGCTACGGACCTACAGTAGCTTTCTTTTAAATTAATTTTTTTCGTTGAGCTCAGTTTTCATTTAGTTAGAGCATTCACAATTGAAAATGTCATCCTATCCTATTTTACAATCCCAAAAAGCTACTTTATCAATTATATCATACTATTTTACAATATTCCCAACATCCCAACTTTTATTTTTCCATTCTACTCATTAAAATAATAAATATTACCTACTAAAATAATATAATATATTCCAATACAACCTCCCTCTCTCTCATGAAAAAAAAAAAAAACTCTCCCTCTCTCTTCTCCCCTATCTCTCTGTTTCTTTTCATTGGTGTCTCTTCCTTTGAACCACCATCCACCCGAAGCCAAATACCTCATCCACTGGCTACTGGCAAACAACAATCAGCAACTAGCCACCAGCCAAACCCAACTAGCCACTACCACTAGCCACAAAAACCCGTCACCACCACCATGCCACACACCAACCACCAAAAGCCATTAAATCAAACCCATTAAATCAGAAAACCAACAATCCCTGATCAAAAGAAATTAAATCCATTAAATCAGAAGACCAATAAACCCCAATCAAAACTCTATCGACGTTGTCTCCACGCCTCACCGCCGTTGTCTCCATGCCTCCACACATACCCAGATTAACCCACAACCCAAATCAATCCAAACCAAGCAAACCCACACAAACCTAGACCAACCCACACCATAAACTCAGATTAACCCACCATCGAGACCTCTCGACGTTGCCGCCATTGATCATCGACCCAGACCCACACCGCCACCATCGAGACCACACCACACGCCATGCGTCGATCTCGCCACGCCGTGACCAGACCGTTACCATGCCGTGACCACGCCAAATCCAACCCAACCCCAGTGGCATGCTTTGAACGAGAGAGAGAGAGAGAGAGAGATGTGAGAGATGAAGTGAGAATTGAGGATGAAAGAAAGAGAGAATCAAAGAAAAAAAAGAAGAAAGAAAGAAATAGCTAAGAGAGAGAGAGAGAGAGAGAGAGAGAGAGAGAGAGAGAGAGAGAGAGAGAGAGAGAGAGAAATAATATAATAATTATACAAGCCTGCTACAGTACCATCCTACATATAAGATGGTACTGTAGCAGTATTGTAAAAAGTTTACAAGTTTAGAAGGCCGGATGGAGTGGGTTTTTTGTGCATTGATGGTAAAATGCACTAACATATGCCATATACAATTGCCAATGGGAATGCTTTTACACAATAACATGAAGGCCTTTGTTCAAGTATTGTCTCTGGTTGAAGAAAATGCTATGTGGGTTATATTGGTAGTTCATATAGTGTGATGGTGTTTGATGGGTTTGAGAGGGATGGTGAGATTAGTTTGGATTTAAAGAACTGTGAGATGGTGATTGGCTTTAATTTTGAAAATCAGTGAGGTGGTGGTGTAGACCAAGTGATGGTGGCTTGCCATGACCGGAAATGTTGATAGTGCTGGCGGCTGGTGCCAGAGAAAGATGGTGGTAGAGGTGGAGGAATAGTTGTTTGGTTGTTTGGTTGATGGCGCTGGTGCTGGTAGTTGTAGTGGTGGGGATGAGTTGGGTTTTTATTTACTTTTATTTATTTTAGGTAATTGAAATTAGGAAAGGCACAATGTTAGGAGGTAATTAAATTGATGGACATGTGATATATTTTTATTGGTGGAGTACAAAGTGGTGTAGAGAGAATGAGACAGAAGATCTGAACTCAACTTTTAAAAGCACATGTTGTAAGTCGTAAATAAACTTTAAAATTCCATATAAAAGTTTAACATTTTAAGAAATGATTAATTTAATCATTTAATTATAGTTCTAACAGTTCCTCAAAAAAAAAAAAAAAATATATATATATATATATATATAGTTCTAATAGAACCCAAGCTTTGACTTTAACAACTAGTAAAATTCCATATTAAAGCTTAATATTTTAAGAAATGATGAATTTAATCATTTAACTATAGTTTTAACAGAACTCATGCTTTGACTTTAACAACTAGTAAAATTCCATATAAAGCTTAATATTTTATATGCTTTTGAAAAATTTAAACTTGTTGGCTTGTGAAAGGAAATTGCAGGATTTCTATATCTCTTAAAGAACTGTGTAATTCCTCAAATACACTTTGTTTCTCATGGTTTTTCACATACAAAACCAAAGATGCGTGCTATATGGGTGAGAAAAGACTTGCTAAGGTGAGTGTTGTGTAATTGTCCTTGGTATAATTATTTCAATTATTTGTGGACATGTTTTTTTTTTTCAATTTTTGGTTGTTTTATTTTCTTAGGTTGTTTTGTTTATAACCAAAAAAAAAAAAAAAAAAAAAAAAAAAAAAAATCCAAAAACATTGAAAATTTGCATAATGACAAAAATATTTTATTTTGAGTCTTGTTTTATTTTTCTTGAGGATTACATGAATTATAATATCTCTTTCTTGACTTAGAACATGCTTGATATTGTGGAGAAACTTGAAAAATATGTGTTGCATAACTGAGTGCATAAACTATTTATGATTTTGTATGAGTATGTACTAGATTATATATGTACTCATGGGTTAATTAAGAAATTTATATTTTTTGTTTGTGTATCCTCTATAGCTTAGTTGCGCATTGCCATGCATTGTTGTTGCATTTTATTCATTTACCATAATTTGTGCTTTTTGATTTTTGGTCATAACATAAAAACATAAAAATATTTTTACTTTTTTTGTATTGCACACCACTAAGTATGTAATTAAGGTTGGCCAATGAAACTTACATTTCATAATTGTATATCTTGTTTAGCTTTGATGAGCTACTTTTTGCACTTTGCAAGTTTGTGCCTTTTAGTGCTTAATTGTGTGAGTTGTTTATAGTCTTTAAACAAATGATCTTGATTTTGATGTCACATTCTTTTGATCACATGGACTAGAAAATCTTAGGGAAAATGCATAAATAACTATCTCATCACTGTTACTTGCTAATCATGAACACTTGTGTGCAAATCATAAAAGCCGAGCTCGGCAAGGTGTAGCACTTGCAAAGCAAGATAAAACGAAGTGTTATTTATTAAAAAAAAAAAAAAAAGAATTTGTCACATGGGTATTTCTTTTGTATCTCCTACATGTCCATGCATGATATCTTTGATTGTGCTAAAAAAAAAAAAAAAAAACAATAATAAAAAGCAAAAAAAATCAAAATACTATTTGTAAGGACCTTTTTTGTAGCCCAAGTCTAAGGTGAGTGAGACCTCGGCCCAGTGAGCCCAATAAAATAGAATTTGTAGAGAGTGGATTGAAGAATTGAGTCCTAGTGAAATTAGTAACAGCTATTATGGATTTAAAGTGAAATCAGACAATAGCAAAATCAATAATATTGAATATATGTAATGTCCGAGGAGATCAATTGGGTTATAAATCTTCTCTAGATGATTACAGATGAAACTTTAATTGCTATAGTGTTCATCTTCTCTTTTTCACGATTTCCTTCTTTGTGGAGGGGTTTTCACCTTATATAGCTCCATTGGATCATCCTCACCTTACAGTTGTCGATTATCTATGCCCTCACTTGAGTATTTATCCCATCAAACATCATCTCTGGCTTTCTGTGACTTGGGGTGATCAAGGCAACACTGTTCAGGAGTCTTCTCCACATAAATGCAGCTAGAAAAGTAGGTGCAGGGCATTAAATGCGGTGGTATAGCTTTTTCCTAGATATTTATCAGTTTCCATTATTCTTGTGTATATATATATATATATATATGAAGCTTGTTCTTATCACTGAAGCTTTCTCGAAGGTCACGTTGGTGGTTGGAATATAGGTTTGTATCATGTCCAACATATCCGAGGAGTAGTTAATCCTTGGATAGTTCTTTGTTCGTCCTTTATCCATGGGATTCTGATATTTGAGTCTTCCCTAATTTTTTACCCTTCTCGGACAAACTTATGTCTTCAATATGTGAACTAAGCCCAAGGCCCAATATATAATTTTGGGCCTTTATCCCTACACTATTATATGATTGCAAGCGTTCTTTCTAGTTGATGTGAAAGTTATATGATGTAACTCTTTAGGTGATAGTCACTTTCAAACCAATGTGATTGATGATATAGAAAGCTTATTTGATTATTGTCTACATATCACGTTTCCTGTACTTTGTACACATACTAGTTACACACACTACAAGCAAATCTTTGCTAAATTTTGTAAATATGATTGTGTGTTGACTAATCTGGTCATCTTTAATTGCATATGATTTGATGTCTAAATGTTTTTTTTTTTTTGTTTTGGTTGAGAATTTGAAGAAAAATGTGTTTAGAAGTTTAAAATCTTTGTTTTCAACTTCTTGATTGATTTTGATATTTGCATCTAAGTGGCATCATGTTTTTAAAACTTTTCTGGATCATGTGCATCTGCATTAAGTCTCAAAAACTGCTCTTACTCTAGGTTGTCAAATCCGGACCAGACTGGATGGTCCGATCCGATTATCCATGACTCGGGCCCCAATCCGGTTCTTTAGCAAGTGAAAATAGGTCCTAAAATTAATTGGGAAAAACTCATGCTCTAGGTATAGAACCAGTAACCTCCTAGGAGTTTTGGACCTTTGTCCAACACGATAAGCACTGAACTAGTAGGCTTCCTTGTGTCATTCTTTAAATTTATATTTTATTTATTTTAATTTTACAAGATTAATAGTTTTGGATTTAATTTTATCACTATTTACTTAATAGTAGTTTCTAAATTTTTTTTTTCAAGAATTATTCTTTCACATCAATAAATATGAATATGAAAATTGTAAATTTATGTTAAAAATGATTTTATTTTAAATTAAAATGCATTTTTTATTTGAAAGATTAATAAATACAATTTTTTAAAGCTTGTTTATATTTATTATTTTCTATTCACTTTATAAAAATAACGAAAATACATTTGAAAGTTATTTTAATTGCTTAATATTTTTTTAAGGGTAAAATTTCATATTTCTACACATTTAATAAATTTAATTTAATTTTAATTAATATTAAATTAATTTTGACGTCATCACGGTTTGACTTCGGTCCGACCTTAAAAACCTGGAACCTCTCCCTTCTTCGGTTCTTTGAACGGTCTGGGTCTGAAAACTATGTTCTTACTGTTGTTTTTCTGCATAAAATTTTCAAATTTTTAAAACTTTAAAATTTACATTGTTCGACCGATCAAAACTACGAGCTTTTGTGTTTAAAACTCTCTGCCTCTCTCGATGGATGCTTGATCGATGTTTGTGTTGGGGTTTATGCCCTAAAATCCAATTTATAAGCATGTCAGAAATAATTAAATTGTTTAATTATATGAGACTATTTATAAATGAACTAATTGGACATTATCTTAGTCAATGAGATACATAACATGTGATTTATGTGATTAAGTTACAGAAGATATAAATCATAAGTTCTTTGTAAACTTAGAATTTTAGTTCGTAGTCGGTGATGAAATTGGGCATTTCATTTACGAAAACTATAACATATCAACTAAGATGATTTGTCTTGATCATGGAAGTGAAGACTTCTAGTTGGTATGTTGATATGTTTTAAGAGTCATGACATATTGAACTAGACCGTTGTGAGATTTATTATTCTCTTAATGACTGTCAAATGAATAATAAATTTTATGACTTATATTAACATCAACTCTAAATTTTGAGAGAATAATGAACCTAATCATGAGATGTAGGTTACTTTGATATATTAAGAATGAGATCTAAAGTCACGATCAAAACCTCAATATGTTGGATAGCCGCATTTAATGTTGATGGAACATATATTCTCAAGATGAAATTCATAATCTCTTAATGAATATATAAAATATTCATTTGAGATAAGTTTAATGATTTTGGTTATTTAGAGTATTGGGCTCAACCACTTTAGTAAAGAGTTACTAAAATATATATTTATAAAATTGAATTTCATAAATATATGATGAATAACTTAAAGGATTAAACCGGGTACTCAAGGATTAAGATGTAGTAATCTTCAAAGTGGCAGTCAACATTCATGACTTTGTATTACTACGAATATTTTAATGAAAGGGTTGCATGTATAATAAATTCTTGGGATATTTATTAATAAGACCTAGAGTGAAATTATATTTATATAGTGGTATTGAATATAATTAATGGTAATTTTAGACTTGTCAATAGTTAACAGAAGCCACATACTAAAGCCCAATTGGAATGGCCCAAAAGGTTAGCCCAATTAGATAATCAGTTAAATATAATGAGAGAAACATACAAAATTTCAATAAAAAAAAGGGTCTTCATTAAGATCATATAGGAATGAAATGGTGTGTATGTGAGTGTAAGCTACTCTCTTATTTTCCCTTGGAAACTGATTGAGAGACCACACTTCTTGGGCATAAACTAGAATTGAAGTGAAGATTAAAAGTGTTCTCAAGTACTTCTAATTTTTTGTTTTTGAATTTCACCGCACAAAGGTATGCTTTCTTGTTCTTAAATTCTGAAATTTACATAATATATGTTGTCAATTGCGAATGAAGTAAATCTACTAATTTTTTGCTGCTTATGTTTTGTATGCAATGCAAAAATGTATTTTTTCGACAGTTTGACCTATCGAAACTGGAAAATTTTCAGTTTTTAGATTCTTGACCAATCGATCTTTTCATGCATCATTTGTATTTGGATTCACATGCATTACATTGTTTTCTTTATCTTTCTTGCATTTTTGCTTTCATATCTATCATAGATTAGTTTCACACACAATGCACATACATTTTGCTAAATTGGGTACTTAACTTGATTTAAAAATTGATTAATTAATTTTTGAGTCCTGTACATTTTAGTATATGCAATTTTTTATGTGCGAACTGTAGAAAATTTGTTTTTATTTTTTATTTTTATAGGGTGGATAATAAATGTGCAAATATTTTCTCTACTCTTGAGGTTGATTTGAGTTTACAAAATATATTGACACATGAAAACACATTGCATGCTGAATTTTTATATTATTGAGATCTATATTGTATGGTCTTAACTAATTATGCCTAGAGTGTTTGCATGCATCTGTTTATGGGTCACATAGTGTCAAGTTTGCATATATTGAAAGAGAAGATAGTTATATTAATGTGAATCTTCAACTTATTTTTTTAAGTTTAGTTTGTGTTTCTTTATTTTTCTCCACCTCCTAAATTTTTCTCAAAAACTTGTTTTGTTTTTCCTATTTTTATAGGGGGAGAAAGCTATTTTTAAAACCTATGTTGTTTATAGGGGAAGTTGTTGCTCTTCATAGGGGGAGTTGCCTCTATTTTCTATAGAGCTGATTTCGTTTGTGTTTCCTTAATTCTTTATTTTCTCTTGACCTCTATTGTGTATGTTTTTTGTCTACTTTCTGATTGGGTTGTTTTTGTCAGTTCGTGACAAAATGGGGGAAAATAGATGAAAATTCGGATCATGTTTAAAATATTTTTCAACTGTTTTTATTTAGGGGGAGATGAATTTTTTTTTTTTTTTGAAAGGGGGATAAAATAAAAGTTTTTTATGTTTCTAACTTAGGGGGAGATTTAGTTTGCATGTTTATTATTTGCTGTTGCATATTTGTTATCATGGTGATTCATATTGTTTATCTGTCTTTATTTCTACACATGCGTTGATGTTCTCTTTTAAATGTTTCAGAAAAGATAGGTACATTTCGATGACGACCTTCTACCTCTTCTTACAACTTTTGGGTTAGAAGTCTTAGATTGGAATTTGTGATGTATTTGGGTATTTTATTATAATTGGGTTATTCTTATATTTGAGCATTTCATTTTGTATGTAAGTTTTGTCACGGATTGCCAAATGGAGAGATTGTTAGGTTCTAAAAGTTTCGAACAATTGGCAAATTGTGAGTAGAAACTTGTCTAGATATAGATTCCTAAGTCTATAGGGTATATTAGACAATGCTGATGGTGCTGCAAGTTAGAATACAAGAAAAATGAAGCTATAGGTCAAGATTTCAAAAACTGCCTTGCTCGACCGATCGAAACACGGATCTACAGAAATTAATTAAAGTCTATCAGTCCGTTAAGCCGATTAAGTGATTGGGGTTTTAGATTTAATTCTCCTAGTATTTAAAGGAAATCCTAAGACACGTTTTGTTATGACTTTGAATGTGTTCTTTTGAGATCTAAAAGGTACTGTGCCTTCTCATTTCAAAGTCACTACAAGTTCCATCTACACATCATTAGAACTAGTAGATCTAAAGTTGCTGCTACAAAGATCAACTACTGCTGATGATCTAAAACTTTGAGTGGGATCTCAAAGTAACAAATGGGGATGTTTGTCTGCAATGAATTCAGATAGAAGAGTTTGTGGATTAGGGGTTACGTGTGGTCACATGAGTAAGTACTACAAGAGGTAGCTTTAAATTTAGGGAAAATTCTATTGTAAACACTTCCATTCTATTTAGTGAATTTGTTGCCGTGAGGATAGTTTAGGTTAAATCTTCCTCAAGTTTTTTACCTTGAAATTGGACGCTTTCATTTATTTTCTTGGGTCATCATATTGCTTGTCTTCTTTATTATTCCACTTTATGTGATATGGTTGTTTGTGTTTAACATAAATCTGAATAATAAACCTAAGTATCAACTCAGTTAATTAATTAAGTTAAATAATCTGAGTGTTCAGGGGTCTAAACAAACAACACTAACTAATAGTAGTGGTAGCTTATAATAGTGGGAAGATAAATACCTTTAGTTAATATAATAAATATGTTGGGTAAATATGCTTACAGTGGTGGGGTGATAAATACCTTTAGTTAATGTAATAAATATTCTGGGTAAATACCTTGGGTAAGACTATGCTTGTAGTAGCATGCTTATAGTAGTGGGGAGATAAATACCCTTTAGTTAATATAATAAATATTTTGGGTAAATATCTTGGGTAAGACTATGTTGGAGATATGCTTTGACTTTAACAACTACTAAGAGCAACCACATCAGATTGGGCATAATTGTGCAAAATGGAAAAAGAGGCTAATTTTACACAATTTGAGCAAAAAAACACCCACACTAGCTTGTGCATAATTGTGCATTTATGCACAATTGCTACAGTAACCGTGCATATATGCACGGTTACTATAGCATGTGTATTTATTATTTTATTAATTTCCGTTTGCACCCTTTTTTCTCTCTCTTCTCCGTTCACAACGAACTTAGTCTCCTCATCTTCTTTTTCCTTAGATGCACACAAACACAATCACACCCACACACAAACACATCCACATAGACAAATCATCACAGAAACACACCCACACACAAACAAACCCACACGAACAAACCAACAAAGAGACAAATCGGTGCTTGTGAAACGATCGGTGCTTGACTGGAATGATCGGTGCTTGCCAGATCGGAGCTAGGGAGATCTAACCGAGATGGGTCTTGCCTGATCAGAGCTAGGGAGAGTTGTTCAGAAAAAATGGGTATACAGATGGGTAGAGAGATGGGTATAGAGAAAGAGCAACAAATCAGACTGAAATTGCAAAAGAACAAGAAGAAAATGTAGAAGAAGAAAGAAGGAGAAGGAAAAGAAAAAGAAAGAAGAAGAAAAATGGAGAAGAAGAAAGCCGAAGACGCTGAAGAAGAAGGAGAAGGAAAAGAAAAAAAGAAGAAAGTGAAAAAGAAAAACAAAGAGATAGAGATCAGATATAGAAAGTGAAAAAGAAAAAGAAAGAGATGCGTGTGTGTTAAAGTTGGTGGGGCCATGGGTAGTTGTGAATAATAAAAAAATGTGAGAAAAATATTATTTAAATAAAAGAAGGTGTAGAATTGATGTGGGTGTTTTGTAAAAATAAGTGTGTAAAATAGAAAAAGTAGGTTTTTTTGTACAAAATAGAAGAAAAATTTGCATCCACTTATGTGGATGCTCTAACTCTATATAAAATCTTAACCTTTTTGAAAATGATGAATTTAATTATTTAACAGAACCCATGCTTTGATTTTGACAACTAAAGCTTGTAGATAAATACTTTTAGTTAATATAATAAATATTTTAGATAAATATGCTTACAATAGTGGGGAGATAAATACGTTTAGTTAATATAATAAATATTCTGGGTAAATACCTTAGGTAGGACTATGCTTATAGTAGTGGTAGCATATAGTAGTGGAGAGATAAATAGCTTTAGTTAATATAATAAATATTTTGGGTAAATATGCTTATAGCAGTGGGGTAGCATATAGAGACATCTCTTAACCCAACCAATGGGTATGAACTTAACTATGTTATATTATAAGTCTGTTTAAAAAACTCTATATACTACTTTCGTATTTGTGTGTTCTAATAAGTATTACTGTTTCCTAAAAAAAAAAATATATATTAACCACTTAACCCAAATGACCTAACTTAAGCTCAATGGGTATAAATTTAACTATATTATATTAACCACACATTTTTCTAAATCATTATTTAATGTGTGACTTCACTCACACTTGTATACTTAACAAGTGGCAAAATCAGGTATTTTTTTTAAGGGTAACTAACTAGCAAGGTTATATAGGGATATAAAAAATGTTAGAGTTAGTAATTTATCTAAATAATAATCTATTCTGACATTTCAGCCATAAACATGCCGTCTTATTATTATTATTATTATTTGGACAAGAACATGCCTATCTTATTTTATGCAATATATTCACAGGATGCACTGTTTTATATTAATCCAAACGCCTAAGTTCAGTGGGTATGAACCTTTTTTTTTTTAGAACAGTGGGTATGAACTTAATGTGTTATATTAACCACTTAACCCAAACGACTTAAGTTTAATGGTTATGAACTTAATTATGTTATATTAACCACGTATTCTTCTCATCATATTATTCAATGTGAGACCTAACTCACACTTGTATACCCAACAAGTGGCAAAGTCAGGTATTTTTTTTTTTAAGGGTGACTAATTGGCCAAGGTTATATAGGGATATAAAAAATTGTTAGAGTTAGTAATTTATCTAAAAAATAATCTACTTTTGACAATTAGGCATAAACATGCCGTCTTATTATTATTATTATTATTATTTTACAAGAACATGCCTCTTTTATTTTATGCAATATATTCACCAGTACCCACAAAGAGTAGAAGTTTATTAAAAAAAAAAAAAATTGAGCTACATTTTGAACCAGCTGAAGAGCTCACAATGTGTTTTATGCGCACTGTGTTTTAGTAACTTGAAAACATGACTTTAAATCGTGTTTTCAGTTATAAACCACAGTATGTGTAAAACAAGCTTTTTCCCTTGACAAAAGAAACACGCCCTTCTTTATTCTTATCATGGAAGTCCGTCTCATTGTATAAGTAATTTTCAACAAACGTGGTCTTAACTTGTGCTAGGTAGATTCTAAATTTTTCTAGCAATAACTGCAAAAGGAAATGAACAAATATCACACTCTTATGGTTGTAGTGAAAATGGGTCTAGAATATGTCTTGTGGTGTCAATTCGGACTAGCGTGTCAAGTTTGTGTTGTATCAAGATAAGGATATTCGACTAAATAGTTCAACTCTAATCCAACCCATGTAATAATTTTGTCATGATCTTTTAACACTAATTCGACTTGTTAATGAGGCGAGTTAACTTGACCTAAGCCACTTGACACACTTAATAAATAAGTCGTGTTGGGTTAAAAAGAATGTGACATAATCCATTTCAACTAACTTAATAGTTAATATTAAATATAATATTCATCTAAAAATAAATAATTTTTTATCCTAAAAGTAATGCATACACTTCAAGTTTTCAACCCACATTCAAAATAATATAGTCCAATTTCCAACCATATTAGGGTATGTAAAATTTGTAAAGTTTCAATTTTCAATTATACTTGTAAGTTTTACATAATTACTCGCTTTTCATTTTAAGTTTAAAATATAGGTTAGATATAAAAGGTATTTGCCAAATCTAAAATAAAATGAATATTTTTTTGTTATACAAGTTAAATAGGTTGTGTTAAATGGGTTATTTTAGATTGACATAAATAAATTGACGCGTCAAACATGTCTATTACAGATTGACCCTCTTATGACTCATTTCTTATTGTGTTGCTTTCGGGTCAATCCGTTTATGACCCAAACCTGTTAAAACCCAACCCTAACCCTCAAAAACCCGTGTTGGGTTCATATCGTGTTCCCAGATTAAGTCAAACATTGACACTCCTAAATATGTCTTAGCCAAAAGTTTTGTTACTGTAATTATAAAGCACACGGGAAATCTTGTTTTTGTGAAGAGCTGAAGTTTTATTATTTAAAATGCATTGGTAATTTTCACCTAAAATGAAATCTAGTTCATCCTCGCCGAAAATTTATGAAAGCAGAAGGAAAATCTACCATACAACATAATACAAACAAATAAGAACATATTTCATAGCATTATTAGTGCAATTATTTTTTAAAAAGTTGGTACACACATAACAGATAATCAATTGTATTGTTTCTTTGCCTTTGTCTAAACATAACAGAAACTTATGTAAACAGTTGTAATTTGCTACCTAAAAACTGATAAAGAACAATAAAATAGAAATATCAGTTAATTAGTAGATATCTTATTCTCTTCAATTTGAGCAATCCAAAGCCCCAGTTAATTAACTAGTTACTTAAGAAACAAATAGAAGAAGAAACGTAGACATCATCAACAAAAATATGGTCAAGAAGATGAATTGTGAGTTGACTCTCCTATACTTCGATATCTACCACAACATGACCTCCCTATGGCTGCGGGAATGTTTATAATCATGTTACCGCAGCATTAGGTTTTGAGTTTTGATGGGTCAATGATTTTGGGATGGATGTGCGAACTCGATTGGAGTTGGAGCTTTTTCGAGTTTTAATTGAGGTGGTAAGTTTTAATTAGGCCAAAGTTACATTACATGAATTGTATCTTAATATATTTTGTTAATGGATGCTTTTGGGGAATTTGTTTAGAAAATACTTTTACAAACTTCATATAAAAAATGAATTTTTTTTTGTTTTTAAACAAAAATTTATATTTCCAATAAGACTTCTTCACTTCTTAATTCTTATATATCACATCCATTTCTAAGAGTGAGAGCTGAGAGATCTACCAACCAAACCCCTACTTGCATGCTTCTGATCAGGGTACTATATATACAATATATTCAACCAAATCTACAAGAAATGTCGACAATTTAATTATGTATTGTTGCAGTGTTAGTCTTATATTTTGGTTAATGGCTAAGGGCACCTATACCAAAAAATAAAAAAAATAAAAGGACATATACTTTGTTGTATATATATCTGCCTCTCTGTTCAATGGAGGAGGCTAGCAAGTAAAAACCAAGCTCAACAGGTTGTAATAACAGCCGAAAGTCATAGAGGAACTTGATATTTTATATGAATTTATTGAAAATAAAGATAATGTCTTACGGATCAAAATCTAAATATAATCTTAATATAGTTGACCAAAGCATCATTAATTAATCAAGAATCAAATACTCTATATTGATGTACGTCTCAAAAAACAAGTACTCTATATTAAAATCCTTCTCAAAAAGAAAAAGAAAAAAAAGTACTCTATATTAAAAGAATTTATTAATTATGACCGGTTGATTAAGTAGAATTTGTCTTGTTCCAGTAGTTCTCACAAGACTTCTTCACTTATATATATAGATCCACCAATCAAACCATTACTTGCTATTTAAGGGTTCTACACAATAATTTTAACCAAATCTACAAAAAATGTGGATAATTGGATTATGTATTGTTGCAGTACTGGTCGTATATTTGACTTACTGGCTAAACAAATGGAGCAATCCAAAGTGCAATGGAGTCCTGGTTCCATGGCTCTACCTCTTATTGGAGAAACCCTTCAGATGATTGTTCCAAGTGACTCTCTAGACCTCCATGCATTTATCAAAAAGAGAGCTCAAAGGTTGCATGCTAATAATTGTGTCCGTTTATATTGTTTTTATTTTATTTTTGATAACTACAAATGTGTCTTTATAGTATATATCATTATCTACAAGTTTATATTTATGTATTTAAGTATATGTCTGCGTCTTGTATCAACTTAAAACAAGCCTAGCTGATATGAGTAGCAGTGAACTATTCTTTCTTTTGCTGGTCACATACATTAACTCATCTCATTGTTATGCCAACTACTCCAAAAATTCAGTAATTGAAGACTTAGTCACCTAGATATATACACAATGGCCTTGTATAGTGTGGGTGGTAGTTTAAAAAAGAGATGGAACAATAGGGGGGGTTGTCTAGCTCGATCGAACAAAATTGATTCCTGCTGAGAAATTATCCTCTTGTAAGAGAAATAAGAAATTTTAGTGCTACCTAGAACAAAGGTACTTCGATGGTTAGATCAACACTAGGAGTATTATTAATTAGTTTAGAATTAGTAGAGATCACACATCTTGGTTAGTGAAATAAATAAGTCTTTACAGGGCCGGTCCGGCCAAATGAGCTTTGGTGGGAATGATCCCCCGAAGCCCTAGTAAAGAATTCATATTTCAGAAAAGTTTGATTCCAAGAATGTTTTGAAATATTTTTTTCCAATTTATTTTAATGTGGTTTATAAGATTATCTAAGTGTATTATTTAAATAACTCATTAAAAGTCATATAAATACAACTACATGTGAATAGTCTCTTTAATCATTACATCATATAGAACTAAATTAAAATAACTTAATTAATTTTTTCTTTCGACAAACTATATTGTGGTACCCCAAACCTACGAACGTTACTATTTAGGATGACAGTGGATTTGGGCTCCCAATTTATTTGTCGGTGGGTTTTCTTATAGTCCTACAGGTTTTGCTTCAAACATAGCCTAGATAGCCTAACCTCAAGTATCATTGTGGTTTCTAGCCCAACACCCTCTTCCCCTTAGATTTTGCTTCTTACTTTCTCTGCTCTCTTTGTTCTTTCGTCCCCTCTGTGTCTACTCCCTCTCCTTTTCTTTTCTTACTCTTTCTCTCACTTCCCAGAAAAACCAACCCCCTTTTTCTGTCTTCCCTCACTCCCTTATATAGTCTCCTCTTAGTGGGATTCATCAAATCATTACTTTTCACTAGTTCCTATGCAATCCCACTTTCACTCATAATCCCTAGAAAAATTATGTCTTCTGAAGATTCTCTCGAAACTTGTTCTTGTCGCCAACCTGCGTTCGGCAACGAACTCCCCAAAGGCACTACTAGTACTTGGGTATGATCTGAATTT
This sequence comes from Quercus gilva, assembly GCA_023621385.1. Taxonomy (NCBI): domain Eukaryota; kingdom Viridiplantae; phylum Streptophyta; class Magnoliopsida; order Fagales; family Fagaceae; genus Quercus; species Quercus gilva. The sequence goes on from CM042483.1 coordinate 60,365,607, forward strand.
ATCCATGTCCTCATTGATTTCCCACTGTCTTGTTAGTCAGTAGTGGGCCAAGATCAGCCTAAACGTTTAGCAAATTCCCCGAGAAATACTCTCTATATCCTAACATACTTATTGTTGGGCCAAGCCCATTCCCACAGGGTTTGGGCCAGTTTCAATCTCCCCGGCTAACCTTGGCTATTCAAGCCAATCTTGGCGATCTTGGGCCTAATTAGGCCTGAGATCAGCTTGAGTAGCCAAGTCCCCTGGGCCGGTATTGATCACTTGGGCCCAAGTTTCCTACACACACACGTATATATACACATATATATCGACACATATATGCAATTACACTCTAACATATATACAGAGTTTTAAAGATCAACATGAAATTAAAACATCGTGCATATATATATTGAGTTCTATTTTAGTGTAAGAGAATTCACAAAAACGATGATATATTCATCATATTTTATTTATTTGTTAAGGTTTTTTTGTGTGTGTGTGTGTGTGGGGCTTAAATAAGTCTTTTTACAAATTTTTGTTCAAAGTTAAAATTACTGGTATAAATTAAAATTTTTTTAACAGTTACATAGAAACTAAATAAATCCTACCTAAATTTATGTTCCTACGTAATCATCTCAAATGTTGTTTTGGTTATTAAAAAATATTTTATGAAGGAGAAAAAAAAAATATTACATAAATTATTTGAGGTCTTATTAGCTTTTATTTAGTATCACAACTTTTGAAAGATAATGATATTTTTCTTCTTTTTCTCCATTGTCAAAACTCTAGCTTTGCTATTTTCACTTTTTCCGCCTGAACCTGAAAAATCAAATTATAATTCTTTATCTTTTTTCCCTCTCTTAGATATGGACCAATATTTCGATCTAGTTTGGTTGGTCGGCCTATAGTACTATCAACAGATCTTGAATTCAACCATTACATTACATTGTTAAACAAGAAGAAAGGTTAGTAGAAATGTGGTACTCGGATACATTTGCCAAGTTTTTAGGGAAGGAAGGCGAAAATAGGATAAGTGCATTTGGTAATGTCCACAAGTACATAAGAAGCATCACATTGAATCACCTTGGTGCTGACACCGTTAAGGAAAATTTGCTTCCTCAAATGGAAGTTGTTAACAAAACCTTACAAACATGGTCAAGTCAGCCTTCAGTTGAAATGAGAGATGCTGCTTCTGAAGTAATTTTCAACTTTCCCTTGATAGAAACACATTTCCTTCACAGTGTACTGCCTTTGGGTTATGACATATCTATGTTTCTTGGATATTGCAGATGCTTCTTGATTTCAGTGCGAGGATATTCTTTAGTTATGATGCAGAAAAACTATTACAGTTAAAACTGAGTGAAAAGTTCGCTAATACCTTAGATGTTTCATGTCATTTCCCTTGAATATCCCTGGTACAACATACCATAAATGTTTAAAGGTAATCAAAATAACAAGAAATGTTAAACTTTCCCAAATATTATTAATTTGAAAAAATTACTCATACATTAATTTTAAATTTTACTTTTCAGTTGCTAGTCACAAAAAGAAGCAATAAGCATGTTGAGGAAAATAGTAAAAGAGAAGATCACTTCACCTGAAAAAAGATCTGAAAATTTGCTTGATCAAGCTATAGATGACATGGAAAAGGAGAAGTTCTTGTCAGAAGACTTTATCGTCCAACTGCTTTTTGCGATCTTATTTGCTAGCTTTGAGACTTCAGTATCAGTATTATTAGCGTTGAAGTTTCTTGCAGAGTATCCTGCAGCTTTACAAGAGTTGACGGTATGTAAATGTACAAAGAACATTTTTTTTTTCCCCACAATCTGTATATATGTTATGTTGTACAGTAGTGATGTAACCTAACACTAATCATGTATCATTTATTAGGATGAGCATGAGGCAATTCTGAAGAATAGAGAGAATCCAAATTCCATACTTACATGGGATGAATATAAGTCGATGACTTTTACATTTCAAGTGTGTTCTTTGTGAAGAATAATTAAAAGGCAGTCCAATTTCTTGCAAAATAATGGATATTTCTATATTGAAATAAGATGTTCTAATTTCACGAAAAATAATTGGACACTTATCCAAATGCATGTACATTTTGCTTCTCTTATTGTATATGTATTTCGGGGTTTTGATTAGATCACTTCCAACAATGCATCATTTATAAAATTTGGACATGGTATGAAATATTATATATTTGAATGTGAAATAATAATTCTCCTGTACTTTATGTAACCCCTCTCTCTCTCTCCCTCCTAGAATGTGAAACAAAATCTACTGTTAGCAATTAATGTTTCTCATGTTTGAGGAATATGTGCTCGTTTTAAGCCAATCGTTTTGCAAAAAAAAAAAAAAAAAAAAAAAATGCAAAGGAAGTGAGATTTTTTATATTTATTAACTTGTATAGCTAATTTAGTATAGTTGGTAAAATATCTGATCTAACGGTAAAGAAAAATTATAATAGATTGGATGCTATAGGTTCTAATCCCATCATGTATACAAAGATTGTGAGGTGCATTTTAATCTTTGGTGAGCATGGAAAAGCACATGTCGTAATTCATAACATACCGTCTATCATATTATGGATGAATAATGTGAGGGGATACTAAAGGCCAACTATACTTATGCTTCATGCTAAAAAAAAAAAATCAAGTTGTTGTTTGGTTTAGGGTAGTCTTTTAGAATTTTCAGGAGTCTAGAGCATTCAATATTTGGTTGCAAATAGCTTAAAGAATGACTGCTTAGCTAAGTGACCTAAAGCAAGACCACTAAACTAAATGATGAGTAGATTTTAAAATTCCATAGAACCCATGTGTGAGCGCACCACCTCGCACTACACACGTGGTTCATGCTGCCCATGTGAAGTATGCCTTAGCCAATGGAAGTAGCCACCTGAGTTTAGGGTGAAAAAAAATAAATTAAATAAAAAAAAGAAATAGAAAACGAATAAGCATGTTAGGAAACCTAAACTCTAAACTAACATAAAGCAAATAAAACTCTGGCCGCCCTAGCCTTTTTTATTTTCTCTTGCAAGAAAAAGGAAAATATTAATGAACATGATCCTTTCTATATATATATATATATATAATTATTTTAGTATGTGGACAAAGGTCAAGGGCAGAACCATTACTCGAAGTCTTGTTCTCGAATTTAGAGATGGCCTCCACATTAAATTCTCTATGATGAGTAATTAAAATACATTTCTGTTTCATGCAAAATAATGGATAATTCTATATTGAACTAAGATGTTTCAATTTCACCAAAAATAATTGGACCCTTATCCAAATGTAAGTATATTTTTCTTGCCTCATTGTATATTTTAGGGATTTGATTATGTCACATCCAACAGTACATCATCTATAAAATGTGGCCACTTGAAGTGAAAGTGTGATAATTATGTGAAACATTATATAATTGAGACTGTGAAATAATAATTTCCCTTTAATCTATGTATCCTCCCTCTCTCAAAGTATACATGTGCTAGTTTTAAGCCATATCAATTTCTCAATGTGAATACATTGTTAAAGTTTGTTTAAATTATGTTTCACTAACAATTCATTTAAATGGAATGTTTTATTTCTTATTTTATATTTTTTACAAATATAATAAAATTTCAAACGATGATATTCACTAACTAGTTTGAAGAAAAGAGACTTTACTAGTATAACTAATTGGTTTTTGTTCAGTTTATGTTTCACTAACAATCGATTTAAATGGAATGAGAATCATTGCTTCCAAAAAAAAAAAAAAAATGGAATGAGAATTATTAAGACAAAGATTTTTTTTTAAAAAAATTCGTTTAAATGAGTCAAAAGAATACCAAATACTTTTTCTAAAAAAAAAAAGAATACAAAATAATTGGACAACTTATTGAAATGCACCAATATATATTTTTTCTGATTTTACATTTATCTCTCTCTCTCTCTCTCTCATGTTTGCACTATTTTTTATGTGAGCGACGCATGTTGTGCCATGACCTACATGTATATTTTAAGTTGGAAGTAGCTTAGGTCTCATGCTCCTGTGCACTAGACCCATTGAGATGCAGACACATGTCAACATCCCAACGGATCTAGTGCTCACATGTACTAGACCCAATCCTTACCCATTTTAAGCCATATCTGAACTTCTCAATTTAAATAAATTATTAAAGTCTGTTGAATTCACATTTCACTTGGAATTCATTTGGATTGAATGGAATTAGAGGTTAATGGATGGGATTGTCATTGGGATTTAATGGGTTTGGTGAAAGTAATTACTTTTGGGTGGGCCTCTATTTGAGAGAGAGAGAGAGAGGCATCGACGGCTTCAACAAGGTGATAAGGAAATCTATTGAGGTTTAATGAGAGATTTTTTAATAAAAAAAAAATTTTAAGTGAGACTTTTTTATACTTAATAATTTTATTCCAGCTATCTAGGTACAATTGGTAAAATTTTTGATCTAATATTAAAAAGTAATCATAATATAATGGATGTTGTAGGCTCCAACCCATCGTATCTATAAAAAAACAAATAAAGAAACAAACAAAAAAAACCTAAATTAAAATTGATTTAAATATAAAGAATATGAGGTGCATTTTTTTATGGAGATAATGCACTTTTGATCCCTATATTTTGGGCCGATTCTCATTTTGGTCCCTAACTTTTATTCGCGCCTACCTCAATTTCTAAAAACGAAAAATTTCATCCATTTTAGTCTTTGTCGTTAACCCACTAACAAAAAATTCATATATGACAAATGAAGTGTACTTTTTACACAGTAAATACTGACGTGACTAATAAAATAATAACAAAAAAATTTATTTAACATTTCAAAAATTTCATGTCAACTTATAAATTTTAAAAAAATTTAAAAAAATTAATTTCTTAATTTTAATTTAAACTGAAAATATAAATTTGATTTAAAATGAAAATTTTAATTTCTCAATTCTCAGATTTTCTTGCATTTTTTTTTTACCCAAACACAAAATTTCAAATGGTTTGGTCTTAAGCCGGATCTTCCCCAAATCTCATATCAATTTCTCTGCTCCTCTTATCCAAAAAAAAAAAAAAAAATCTCTTTTCTACTTCTCGATCTCACTCTCTCTAATTCTTCGAAACCCATGAATCAGCAAGGCCTCTATGGCTAAACCTTCAGCTTCTCCATGACAATCAACACCTCAGACAATGGCTTAAGCTCATCCTCCTTCTTCGATCCTGGCTTAGGAAGACTCTAAAGGGCGAGTTCAGATTGTGTTTGAGAAACGAGATCTGGGAAAAGAGCGATGACATCTCGAGTTTAGTCAAAGCCAAACCTCAGCCCATGTCCGTTTCTCTCTTCGATCTATCCCCAGATCTCCCTCACATCTCAAGTTTAGTCAAAGCCAAACCCCATGACATCTTGGTCTCTCCCTCTCTTCAATCTAGATGATTGGATTGGATTTTTGCTATTTGATTTTCATTTTGGGTTTGCTTTGTTGCTATTTGTGTTTTGAATCTTTGAAGTTCCATTGTGTTTATACTGAGAAAGTGAAAAATTGGCTGAGTAATTGTTGAAATTTTTGTGGGATCGGTGGCTTGTGTTGCCATTTGATTTTGCACATCTAAGATTAAGGTTGAAGAGGAAATTAAGGAATATGAATTTGATAATTTGAATGTGAAATTTCTGGGTTTATGGGTTTGCTGAAGATTGGGCTGGTTACTGTGTTTTTGGGGTTATTTCTTGGGCTTATTTATGGTTTGGTTTGGTTTCTTGGATTTATTTTTTGTTTTTCTGGATTTGATGGAGATTGGATTTGGTCGCCGGATTTGGATTTGAGGTTTACTGGAGATTGGTTTGATTGGTGGTTTTGTTTCTTGAATTTGGAAAGAACATGAAGAATAAATTGTAATGTTCTTACGAAAAAATAATGAAAAGTAAAAAAAAAAATTAATTAATTAAAAATTCTAATTAAATTAGAGTTAAGGTTTTTTTTTTTTTTAATCTAATTAATTTTTTTGTTTAAATTTTATGAATTGGCCTTTTTAAAATTAAAATGCTGACATGGAATTTAAAAAATGCCAAATAAAATTTATAATTATTATTTTATTAGTTACGTCAATATTTACTATGCAAACAGTGTACTCTATCTACCTTGTATGAATTTTTTGTTAGTAGGTTGATGTTTTTAGGAACTGAGGTAGGAGTGAATAAAAGTTAAGGACCAAAATGAGAATCGGTCCAAAATATAAGGATCAAAAGTACATTTTCGCATTTTTCTTTTATCCTAGGTGAACATGTAAGTCATAAATTGATTTTAAAATTAAATATAAAAGTTTAACCTTTTAAAATATGATTTTTTTTTAACGAACCTTTTAATAAATAATGAATTTAATCATTTAACTATATTTCTAAAATAACCCATGCTTTGACTTTAACAACTAATAAAATTCCATATTAAATCTAAATCTTTTAAGAAATGATGAATTTAATCATTTAACTATAGTTCTAACTAAACACATACAAAAATGAAACAAAAAAAAAAAAAAAAACCCAAATTAAAATTGATTTAAAGGTAAAGAATGTGAGATGCATTTTTTATCCTAGCTAAACATTTATAACTTTTAAGAGCCTGTGTTGTAAGTCATAAGTAAATTTTAAAATTCAATATAAAATTTTAGTCTTTTAAGAAATGATTAATTTAATCATTTAACTATAGTTCTAACACAACTATGCTTTGACTTTAATAACTAGTAAAATTCCATATAAAAGCTTAATATTTTAAAAAATTATGAATTTAATCATTTAACTATATTTATAGCAAAACCCACAAACAATGAAACAAACAAAAAAATGCCAAAATTAAAATTGATTTAAATGTAAAGAATGTGAGATGCATTTTTTATCTTAGCTGAACATGTATAACTTTTAAGAGCACATGTTGTAAGTCGTAAGTAAAATTTAAAAATAAAAATAAAATTTTAACCTTTTAAGAAATGATTAATTTAATCATTTAACTATAGTTTTAACAGAACTCATATTTTGACTTTCACAACTAGTAACATCCCATATAAAAGCTTAACCTTTTAAGAAATTATGAATTTAATCATTTAACTATAGTTCTAACAAAAATCATACTTTAACTTTAAAAACTAATAAAATTCATATAAAAGTTTAAGTTTTTAAAAAATGATGAATTTAATCATTTAACTATAGTTCAAATTCAACCTATGGTTTGACTTTAACAACCAACGCCTATGTTTTATGCCTTCATTGAACCTAACTAATAGTAGTGCCTTTATTGGACTTATATATGCTTCATGCCTTCACTGAAGCTAACTAATAATAGTGGTGTTAGGCAGATAAATATCTTGGGTAAGACTATGCTTACAGTAATGGTTTTGGGGGAGATAAATACTATGCTTCATGCCTTTATTGAAGCTAACTAACATTTATTGAACCTATGCTTCAAGCCTTTATTGAAGCTAACTAACATTTATTGAACCTATGCTTCATGCCTTGCCTTTATTGAAAGAGGTTCATCTCTATGTGAGAAAGAGGAAACATACATCCAATGTATGGTGTATTTTCTCCTGGTCAACGGAAGAGGCTAGCAAGTAACAACAAAGCTTAACAGGTTGTAGTAACAGTTGAAAGTCATAGAGGAAATTGATATTTTATATGAATTATTTGAAAATAAAGATGATGTAATGGCTTACAGATCAAAATGTAAATGTAATCTTAATATAGTTGACCAAAGCATCATTAATTAATCAAGTACTAGCTCTATATTGATGTACATCTCAAAATACAAGTACTCTATATTAAAAGAGTTTATTAATTATGACCGGGTTGATTAAGTAGAATTGGTATTTGTTCCAGTAGTTCTCACAGGACTTCTTCACTTATATATATAGATCCACCAACGAAACCATTACTTGCTTTTAAGGGTTCTACACAATAATTTTAACCAAATTTACAAAAAAAATGTGGATAATTGGATTATGTATTGTAGCAGTACTGGTCGTATATTTGACTTACTGGCTAAACAAATGGAGCAATCCAAAGTGCAACGGAGTCCTCCCTCCAGGTTCTATGGGTCTACCTCTTATTGGAGAAACCCTTCAGTTGATTGTTCGAAGTGACTCTCTAGACCTCCATGCATTTATCAAAAAGAGAGCTCAAAGGTTGCATGCTAGTAATTGTGTCTGTTTATATTGTTTTTATTTTATTTTTGATAACTACAAATGTTTGTGTTTTTATAGTATATATTATCATGTACATGTTTATATTTATGTATTTAACTATATGTATGCGTCTCGTATCAACTTAATACAAGCCTATCTAATATGGGTAGCAGTGAACTCTTCTTTCTTTTTCTGGTCACATGCATTAAGTCATCTCATTGTGATACCAACTACTCCAAAAATTCAGTAATTGAAGGCTTAGAGAGTATTTGGATTGATGAAAACTAAGTTATATAACTCAGTTTTCGTCATCTAAAACTCAAAAAATGTGGAGCCCACTAAATTATAGTTTGTGTGGATAAATTTTTGAGTTAAGTTCTCATCACTTAAAACTCAAAATTTTGATTTTGAGTGATAAAAACTAAAAACAAAATTTAAGTGTTTTCAGATTATAGAATATAAGTTATAGGGGGAAAGCTGTCAAAAAAAACCAAACTTATAGAATAACTCAAATCTCTCTATCAAATCAATAGTGTTACACCAACTTTTTTTTATATTCTTTCTTTCTTCTTCACGGTTACACCGGCTTCTTTTCTCTCTCTCTTTTTTTTTTTTTTTTTTTTTTGGCCTTTTCTCTTCTTCTTCTTCTTTCTTTTTCTTTCTTTCTTTCTTTATTTCTTCCTCAGACCCACTCCATCATCTCTTTCTGGTTTTTTTTTTTTTTTTTTTTTTTTTTTTTTTTTTTTTTTTTCTTCTTCTTCAGACCCACTCCACCATCTTCTTCAAACCCAAGCTATCTCAAACCCAAAAACACATGGGTATTAATCAAACACACAAACACAAACCCAAAAGCACAAACCCACAACCTTGGCTCCGAATCTTTCTGTTACCTTTGAAACCCGATTCGTCTCAACAATCGGGTCGATTCTTGACAACTCAGCCAAGTTCGAGGATTGATTTTTAAACGCGTTGAATGGGTCAGGTTTGCTTAACAGAGGGTTTTCGGACCTATTTTCGGTGAATTGCTTGCTAGGTTTGGACGATGATGATGTTGTTGACGGCATGGGAGGGGATTTTTGGCTTATGGGTTTAGTCTATTTTTGGGTTTTGTGATGGGCATGGCAAAACAGAAAAATGCGATGGCATGTTACCCATTTTGCCAAAAATTGGAGTTAAAGTGTGAAAAATATAACTCAGTATTGGAACCAAACACAAATTTTAGAAAGATTTGAGTTATTGTAGTAATAGAGAAATGAGTTATGGATTATGAGTTTGAGTTATGGGTTTTGAGATATAAGTTTTAAGATATGGGTTATGTGCAATCCAAACAGGCACTTAGTCACTTAGATATATATACAATGGCCTTGTATAGTGAGGGTGGCAATTTAAAAAAGAGATGGAACAATAGGGGGGTTGTCTAGCTTGATCGAACAAAATTGATTCCTGCTGAGAAATTATCCTCTTGTAAGATAAACAAGAACCTTTAATGCAACCTAGAACAAAGGTACTTCGATGGTTAGGTCAACGCTAAAATTATTCTTAGTTCAGAATTAGTACAGTAATGATAAATAGAAATCTTATATTTTTTTTCTAGCAAGTTTCAATATATATCGTCCGCTCCTGATGATAGCTCTTTATCATCAAACTAAGACACCAATCGGTATTTGGTGTAGGCAGAGATTGAACCCTAAATCTCTTATTCAATCATCAGAAATTTTACCAATTGAGCTAAGTAAAACTCATTGAAGTCACATATCTTGGTTAGTGAAATAAATAAGTCTTTACAGGGCCGGTCTGGCCAAATGAGGTTGACTTTGGTGGGAGTGATCCCCCCGAAGCCCCAATTAAGTAAAGAATTCATATTTGAAAAAAGTTTATCTCCAAGTATGTTTGAAGTATTTTTATTTTCTAACTTTTTACGTGGTGGTTTATAAGATTATCCAAGTGTATTATTTAGTCACACAACTTATTAAAAATTCATGTAACTAAAACTATATGTGAATAATCTCTTTAATCATCACATCATGTAGAACTAAATTTATTTTTTCTTTCTACAAACTATAAATATATATATATATATATATATTTATTTATTTATTTTAAGACCAATAAGAAATTAAAATATCATGCATGTATGTATTGAGTTCTATTTTAATGTAAGAGAATTCACAAAAACGATGATATATTCACAAAAACTATTTAATTGTTAAGGGTTTTTTTGTATGGCTTAAATAAGTCTTTTTACAAATTTTTTTTCAAAGTTAAAATTACTGGTATAAATTTTTTTAAAAAAAATTAACAGTTAGACAGAAAATAATAAATCTTACCTAAATTTATGTTGCTATGTAATCATCTCAAATTTTTTTTTTTTTGGTTATTAAAAAATATTTTATGAAGGAGAAAAAAATATTACATAAATTATTTGAGGTCTTATTAGCTTTTATTTAGTATCACAACTTTTGAATGATAATAATATTTTTCTTCCTTTTCTCCATTGTCAAAACTCTAGCTTTGCTATTTTCACTTTTTCCGCCTACCCTCATTTATTTTTTTATAGGTCCTGAACCTTAAAAACGTTGTAAGAATTGGAAAACTTTTATTTTATTTTTGAATTTTGACATATGAAAAAGATAATAGTGTATTTATTATAAGCATTATAGAAAAAAAAAAATAGAATTAGTATATTGACACAACTTGCTAAACTAGCAAATTTTGGGTGATGAAATTATGAAAAACAAGAGAACAAGGATGCATCACCAGCTGCCACACTAGTGCAGCATGCATCAGGTAATGCAGAACCAACTCCAGTGCAGCATGCATCAGGTAATGCAGAACCAACTCAATGCAACAGTACTGGAACAACTAATTCAAGATCAAATTCAAGTAGAAGTCTAGATCACTTCTCAGAGTTGAAGAAAATGAAGACTTGTAATTATTCCTCTAAACGACAGTGTGGTTTGCTTGGTCTGCTTGATGAGTACACATAAACGGCATGTAGTTTTTCATAATTCTTAATTGGTTAGTTTGTTAGTTTTAAGTCAGACACGTGAGAGAGTTAGTTAGTTTTATTTCATTGTGTTCACACGTGCTTGTGGTTGTTAAGTTAGTATATATATGCAGTTGTACAGTTACAGAATCAATTCAATGAAAATAGTTTTTCATCCAAAACTTTATATGGTATCAGAGCGATTTCTTAAGCGTCTCTAATTTTCTTAGGGTTTCTCAGATCAATTTTGGGAACTTTCTGTTTTTCTCATTCATCACCATCATCTTCTTCGAAGATTTTCTTTTGCTCTCTGTTCTTGATTTTCACATCAGAGAGCATTGTTAGCATCGTTATCTTCTTTGAGTTTTTCTTTCGATTCACCATTACTGTGTTCTACAAGCTCCTCAAGCTTCTTTAATGGCAGAAACAGCAACGATCAATACTTCCACTATAGAAGCTTCGTCTTCTTCACAAGATTTGTATAATCTTAGCAATCCTCTGTTCTTGCACCCTGGGGAAAATCCAGGAGCACTACTCACTTCTCAACCTTTGATTAGAGGTGAAAATTATCCTGCTTGGGCAAGATCAGTGAGAAAATCTTTGATTGGCAAGAACAAGCTAGGATTTATAGATGGATCTTTAACCATCTCTTCACCATTGGTGAATTCTCCAGAGGCTGCTCAAGCATGGATTCGTGCTGATAACATAGTGGGAACCTGGCTTATTAACTCTGTATCACCAAAGCTCCAAGGAAGCATTATCTACAGAGATATTGCTTTGAAAATTTGGATTGACCTTCGAGACACTTTCAATCAAGGAAACGGAACCAAGATCTTCAATATCCAGAAGCAAATTGCTGAGATTCATCAGGGAGAGCAATCACTCACTGATTACTTCACTCAGCTCAAAATTTTGTGGGATCAATTGCAGAATCTGAATCCATTTCCCCAGTGTACTTATGGTCAATGCATGTGTGGAATTAATCAAAGGTTGAAGAATCTTCAAACCAAGGAATCCACCATGAAATTTCTTATGGGAGTGAATGATGCTTTCTCCCAAGTAAGAACTCAAATCCTATTAATGGATCCCTTGCCTTCTGTCAATAAGGCTCATTCTTTGTTCATTCAAGAAGAAATGCAAAGGTCTGTGCATAATGTTGTTAGAGTTGAGTCCATAGCCTTAGCAACCAAGAACTCAGGAACTAATTTCAAAAGCAAAGACAGGCCCTTATGCACTCACTGTGGAAAACTAGGCTATACTCTGGACAAATGCTATAAGTTGCACAGCTTCCCACCAGGATTCAAGTTCAAGAACAATAAAAATGCCACTGCACATCAAGTTTCAACGAATCTTGAACTAATTCAAGGCAACATCTCTACTGGAGTCACTGATTTTGTTCCATCCATGTCAATATCTCAAGCTCCAGCCTTCACTCATGACCAATACCAGCAACTTCTGACCTTAATTGGTTCTTGTTCTACTCAACAATTTCCTAAAGGTCAAGAACCTCATGTTGCAAATTCTGTGGCTTATCCATCAAATGTTGTTGCAGGTACTTCTATTAACTTTAAGCATTCTATTTTTTCTGCCAAAATTGTTAATAGAAGAGCTTATAATCTTCATACATGGGTTATTGATACTGGTGCAAGTGATCATATAGTATGTTCCATTCAATTGATGACTTCTTATACTGAAATTTCACATACTATGGTTGAACTGCCTAATGGGGAAGCAGCTCTTGTTACACACATTGGTACCATTCAACTTTCCTCTCACATAACCCTCAGTAATGTTCTTTGTGTACCATCATTTACCTTTAACCTTCTGTCAGTCAGTGCCTTAACAAAATCCCAACCTATATGCTTGGTTTTTTTGTCTCAATTTTGTTTTCTACAGGACCTTACATGTTGGAGCACGATTGGAATGAGCAAAATGCATGATGGTTTGTACTTGTTACAAGATTCAAGCCTCTCCCAAGCTACTACTTCACTTTCTAATTTCCTTTCCAAGCAGAACTTCAAGTCCTTCTCTGCCGTTTGCTCTTCTTCCCTCTTTACAAATGTGTTTTCTCTTTGGCATTCAAGACTTGGGCACCCCTCTGATGTCAAGGTTCATTCTTTAAGTAGCACTTTACCTTTCCTTAAGAATTGTTGTAATAAGTCTTATACTGTTTGTCCTTTGGCAAAACATAAAAGAATTCCTTTTCCCTTCAATAATAATAAATGTGCTTCCTCTTTTGATCTTGTTCATATGGATGTATGGGGTCCCTTTTCTGTTTCAACTTCTAATGGTCATAAGTATTTTTTAACAATTGTTGATGATGCTTCTAGAGCAACTTGGGTTTTCTTGCTCAAAACAAAATCTGAAATTAGACCTCTCATTGTATCCTTCTATGACATGGTTCTCACTCAATTTGGAACCAAGATTAAATCCATTAGATCTGATAATACTTTAGAGTTTAGTTTTAATGATTTTTACAACTCCAAGGGGATTGTTCATCAATTGAGTTGTGCTTACACTCCACAAAAAAATTCAGTTGTGGAGAGAAAGCATCAACACATCCTTGCCACTGCTAAGGCCTTACAAATTCAATCCAATGTTCCTCTCTCTTTCTGGGGTGATTGTGTCCTCACTGCAATCTACCTTATAAATAGGCTTCCATCCCCTTTCCTAAATCATAAAACCCCTTTCGAACTTTTGTTTCACAAACCTCCCTCCTATTCACATCTCAGAGTTTTTGGCTGCCTGTGTTATGCTGCCAATCTCACTCCTCATAAACACAAAGTTCACACCTAGAGCTAGAAAGTGTGTTTTTCTAGGATATCCTTTCAATGTCAAAGGCTATAAAGTGTTTGATGTTGATTCTCACACTACTTTTCTGTCTAGAGATGTTGTGTTTCATGAGTCAAGCTTTCCTTTTGCTTCAGATGCTTCTTCTCAATCTGTCACTCTTATTCCTCTACCTATCTTCCATTCACCTTCTTCCTCTGAATCTAGTGTTCCTCTCTCTATTCCTTCTTCTTCCTTTACCATTTCTGATGATACTATTGTCCAAATCCATCAAGATTTCGATGAAGAAGTTCATGAGTTTCCTGATGCAACTGATGTTCCTACTGCATCTGAGTTTCTTGAAGCAAATGCTGTTCCTGATGCATCTGCTTTACCAGCTGTTCTTAGAAGGTCTGCCAGACCTTCTAAACCACCCTCTTACCTTTAGGCTTATCACTGTAATCAAGTCAAATCAGCAGCCATTCCAAGCTCCTCCAATCATGTTTCAGGTACTTCTCATCCCCTTCATTCATATCTATCTTACACTAATCTGTCCCAGCCTTATAAATCCTTTTGCTATGCCATTTCTTCCATCATTGAACCTAAATTTTACTACCAAGCTGTTGGTAACCCCAAGTGGCAGGCAGCCATGGATGCTGAAATTTCAGCTTTAGAAGCTAATCAAACATGGACCATTACTTCCTTGCCACCTGACAAGAAACTCATTGGTTGTAAATGGGTATATCGTGTGAAGTATAAATCAGATGGTTCAGTTGAAAGATATAAGGCCAGGTTGGTTGCCAAAGGTTTCACCCAAAATGAGGGGTTGGATTACATTGACACTTTCTCCCCAGTTGCCAAAATGGTATCTGTCAAAGCTGTGCTTGCTGTGGCTGCTGTGAAAGGTTGATTTCTCAGCCAACTTGATGTCAACAATGCTTTTCTCCATGGAGATTTGCATGAGGAAGTTTTTATGTCGCTTCCACCAGGCTTTCACAGCAAGGGGCACCCTCAATTTCAGCAGTCTAAGCAGTCTCACAGCAAAGGAGAGCAGCCTTAGTTGGTTTGTAAACTAAACAAATCACTATATGGTCTCAAACAAGCCTCTAGAATGTGGTTTTCTAAGTTTTCAACTGCCTTAATTGATCTTGGCTTTGTTCAGTCCAAGGCTGACTACTCATTGTTCACTAGGCAGCAAGGAGATTCATTTATTGTATTGTTGGTTTATGTTGATGATGTTCTAATTGCAAGTAATGATAGAAAGGGAGTTGAGGAGTTTAAAGTCTTGTTAGACTAGAGGTTTAAGTTGAAGGACTTAGGGGACTTGAAGTATTTCCTTGGTTTGGAGGTAGCAAGGACAGCCAAGGGCATTTCCTTATGTCAAAGGAAATATGCTCTAGAGATTTTGGAAGATGTTGGACTATTAGGATGCAAACTAGCCAAGGTTCCTATGGATCCTACTTTGAAACTTAGTAAACTTGAAGGTGATGTGTTACATGATCCTAGTCAATACAGGAAGTTGATTGGGAGGCTGCTATACTTAACCATTACTAGGCCTGACATTACTTTTGCTGTTCACAAGCTCAGTCAGTTCATGGCAACACCTAGAAAACCTCACTATGCTGCTGCACTTAAGGTGCTTCACTACCTCAAGAATGAACCAGGGAAAGGAGTATTCTTTTCTGCAAAGTCAGATCTCCATGTCAAAGGCTTCAGTGATGCAGATTGGGCATCATGTCCAGATACACGAAGATTTGTTACAGGTTACTGCATTTTCCTTGGAGACTCCTTGATTTCTTGGAAATCAAAGAAACAAGCTACTGTGTCAAGGTCTTTAGCTGAGGCAGAGTACCGGGCCATGGCTGTAGCAACTTGTGAAATTGTGTGGATACTTTATTTGTTAAGGGATCTGCATATTAGACATGATAAAGAGACAATGTTGTTTTGTGACAGCCAATCAGCTTTGCACATAGGGTCCAATCCAGTTTTCCATAAAAGGACCAAGCATATATAGATTGATTGTCACATTATAAGAGACAAGGTGTTGGCTAAAGTGATTAAGTTGAATCATGTGAGAACACATTGTCAATTGGCAGATTTATTGACTAAAGCATTAGGCCATAAACAATTCTCTGTGTTAACGTCCAAGATGGGACTGCTTAACCTCTATTCTTCCTCAGTCCATCTTGAGGGGGAGTATGAAAAACAAGAGAACAAGGATGCATCACCAGCTGCCACACCAGTGTAGCATGCATCAGGTAATGCAGAACCAACTCCAGTGCAGCATGCATCAGGTAATGCAGAACCAACTCAATGCAGCAGTACTGGAACAACTAATTCAAGATCAAATTCAAGTAGAAGTCCAGATCACTTCTCAGAGTTGAAGAAAATGAAGACTTGTAATTATTCCTCTAAACGACAGTGTGGTTTGCTTGGTCTGCTTGATGAGTACACATAAACGGCATGTAGTTTTTCATAATTCTTAATTGGTTAGTTTGTTAGTTTTAAGTCAGACACGTGAGAGAGTTAGTTAGTTTTATTTCATTGTGTTCACACGTGCTTGTGGTTGTTAAGTTAGTATATATATGCAGTTGTACAGTTACAGAATCAAGTCAATGAAAATAGTTTTTCATCCAAAACTTTATAGAAATTAAAAAAAAGGTAATATTAGTGGTAACTTCCTGTCAAAGTAATTGTTTACCAGTCTACCGCTGATACCTTGCTATCTCAATAAGTTGTATCTATAAAAATAGTTTAAAAAAAAATTAATATATCAATAAGAAATGTATGAAAAAAATACTCACAAAAAATCAAATTATAATTCATCAACTTTTTTTCCCTCTCTTAGATATGGACCAATATTTCGAACTAGTTTGGTTGGTCGGCCTGTAGTACTATCAACAGATCTTGAATTCAACCACTACATCGTTAAACAGGAAGGGAGTTTAGTAGAAATGTGGTACTTGGATACATTTGCCAAGTTTTTAGGGATGGAAGGCGACAATAGGATGAGTGCACTTGGTAATGTCCACAAGTACATAAGAAGCATCACATTGAATCACCTTGGTGCTGACGCCGTTAAGGAAAAGTTGCTTCCTCAAATGGAAGAAATTGTTAACAAAGCCCTACAAACATGGTCAAGTCAGCCTTCAGTTGATATGAGAGATGCTGCTTCTAAAGTAATTTTCAACTTTCCCTTGATAAAGACACATTTCCTTCACAGTGTAGTGTC
This sequence comes from Quercus gilva, assembly GCA_023621385.1. Classification (NCBI taxonomy): domain Eukaryota; kingdom Viridiplantae; phylum Streptophyta; class Magnoliopsida; order Fagales; family Fagaceae; genus Quercus; species Quercus gilva. The sequence goes on from CM042483.1 coordinate 60,382,733, forward strand.
CTTTGGGTTATGACATATATATGTTTCTTGGATATTGCAGATGCTTCTTGATTTCAGTGCGAGGATATTCTTTAGTTATGATGCAGAAAAACTATTACAGCTAAAACTGAGTGAAAAATTCGCTAATACCTTAGGATGTTTCATGTCATTTCCCTTGAATATCCCTGGTACAACATACCATAAATGTTTAAAGGTAATCAAAATAACAAGAAATGTTAAACTTTCCCAAATATTTACTCAGATATATAAATATTAAATTTTACTTTCCTTTTTCTAGTCACAAAAAGAAGCACTGAGCATGTTGAGGAAAATAGTAAAAGAGAAGATCACTTCACCTGAAAAAAGATCTGAAAATTTGCTTGATCAAGCTATAGATGACATGGAAAAGGAGAAGTTCTTGTCAGAAGACTTTATCGTAAAACTGCTTTTTGCGATCTTATTTGCTAGCTTTGAGACTTCAGTATCAGTATTATTAGCTTTGAAACTTCTTGCAGAGCATCCTGCAGCTTTACAAGAGTTGACGGTATGTAAATGTACAAGAAATTTATTTTTTGCCCACAATCTATATATATATGTTATGTTGTACTGTAATGATGTAACCTAACACTAATCATGTATCATTTATTAGGATGAGCATGAGGCAATTCTCAAGAATAGAGAGAATCCAAATTCCATACTCACATGGGATGAATATAAGTCGATGACTTTTACATTTCAAGTGGGTTCTACAATCTCTACATGTTCTGGTCTCTCTTGGAGTTGTTTGATGAATTCAATTACCTTATAACAACAAAAATTTTGTTATGTTGAATTATAGGTAATCAATGAAGTTCTAAGGATGGGAAATGTTTCTCCTGGGTTATTGCGAAAAGCATTGAAAGATATTGAATTTAAAGGTATGCTCTCACACGCATATATTTGATTCAAAGTCTTCACATACATATGGTTACTAAGTATAAATGTTTGGCCGAGTGTATACAGGATATACAGTTCCGGCTGGTTGGGCCATTATGCTGGTAAATTCTGCTCTTCAGGTAAACCCAAACACATTCAAGGATCCACTTGCCTTCAATCCATGGCGTTGGAAGGTATGTAGTTACAACCTTATTAGAAGAAACAAATGATCCAACCAGTTATTAGAAACCTTTTTCCCTAATATTATTGCTGTTTATTATGGGCACTCTCCTTGACAACATTTTTTATAAATGGAACCAGGATCTTGACCCATTGGTTGTATCTAAGAATTTCATGCCTTTTGGAGGAGGAATTAGACTATGTTCAGGGGCGGAGTATATTAAAGCATTCATGGCTACATTCCTCCATGTTTTGGTCACCAAATATAGGTAATTTGCCCACTTATATTATCTAACTTGTGCAATTGTTGCACAAAAAAAAAAAAAAAAAAAAAAAAAATCCACGTTTTGTCTTGGGATAAAAGAAACTACTCAATTGAAATTGATCTATTTAAAATTCAAATTAAATACAATAAATTTAAATATTTTTTGAAAAAAATTATTTGATAGTTGAAAGAAGGAGAATTTAAATCCTAAATATCTCTATTAATTGGAAAGACTAAGGTAACAATTGAGCTAAAAGGTTCTTGATAAATATTAAAATTTATTTAGTTTCACATCATTTAAAACAGTTTTATACAGTCTTAATTGTGATATGGATCTATAAATTTAACATGCGACTAATACGTAATATCCCACCACACTGAACATTATCCTCTGTATATTTATTAATTTTTTTTATAGGTGGACAAATGTCAAGGGAGGAACCATTGCTCGAACTCCTGCTCTGGAATTTATAGATGGCCTCCAAACTAAATTCTTTGCAAAAAATAATTAAAAGGCAATCCAATTTCAGGAAAAATAATGGATATTTCTATATTGAAATAAAATGTTTTTTTTTTTTTTAGAGAGTTTCAATCTATAGCATCTGCTCCTGATGATAGCTCTTTTATCAGACCAAGACACCAGTTGAAATTCTCTCAAAAAAGAAAAAAAGAAATAAGATGTTCTAATTTCACAAAAAGTATCTTTTGCTGCTCTTATTGTATATGTATTTCAGGGTTTTAATTAGATCACTTCCAATAATACATCATTTATAAAATGTGGACATGGTGTGAAATAATATTATCTTGTACTTTATTTTACCTCTCTCTCTCTCCTAGAATGTGAAACAAAATCTACTGTTAGCAATTAATGCTTTTCATGTGTGAGGAATATGTGCTAGTTTTAAGCCATATTGTTTTGCAAAAAAAAAAAAAAAAAAGGGGCAAAGGAAGTGAGATTCTTTATATTTATTTACTTGTATAGCTAATTTAGTATAGTTGGAAAAATATCTGATCTAATGGTAAAGAAAAATTATAATAGAATGGATGCTATAGGTTCTAATCCCATCATGTATATAAAGAATGTGAGATGCAGTTTAATCTTTGGTTAACATGGAAAAGCACATGTCCTAAGTCATAACATACCGTCTATCATATTACGGATGAATAATGTGAGGGGATACTATAGGCCAACTATACTTATGCTTCATGCGGGAAAAAAAAAAAAAAAAAAATTTAAATTGTTGGTTGGTTTAGGGTAGCCTTCTAGAATTTTCAGGAGTCTAGAGCATTCAATATTTGGTTGCAAATAGCTTAAAGAATGACTGCTTAGCTAAGTGACCTAAAGCAAGACCGCTAAACTAATTAATGAGTAGATTTTAAAATTCCATAGAACCCATGTGTGAGCGCACTGTCTCGTACTGCACACATGGTTCATGCCGCCCATGTGAAGTATGTCTTAGCCAAATGAACTGGAGGAGGAGATTTGGAAGTAGCTACCTGGGTTTGGGGTGAAAAAAAAAAATTTAAATAAAAGAAAGAAATTTGCCAAATTTGGGTTTAGGATGTATATGTATACTTAACCGTGTGTGTCGAAACCTTGCATGTGCATTCCCAACCATGCATACGCTTCCTTAGCACAAAAAATTGGAAAACCAAAATTTTATATATTTAAGTAAACCGAGATATTAAAATAGAAAACGAATAAGCATGTTAAAAAAACTAACATAAAGCAAATAAAACTCCGGCCACCCCAACCTTTTTTATTTTCTCTTGCAAGAAAAAGGGAAAATATTAATTTCATAAAGACGTTAAGTTAGAGAAAGTCATGGAGATAACGATACAAAATATCAGACTTTAGAACTCCCATAAAAGCTCCAACAACTGAACATGAAACAAAAAAAGGGGGACACCCATCTTAAATGAAAATGAATTCCCAATCTTCTTGATGTCTGCAACTCCAAAATTCAACAGTAACATTCAATATAGGATACCCATTAATCGGTTATGTGGACTTTTTCCAATATTTTTATTTTATTTTATTTTTGAGTAGTTATAGTAAACTTCTCTTTATACACTATTTCTATATATGTGTTATTATATGTTAAATGCAAGCATTTTTTTCAAAATGTTGATACCTAATGTGAAAGTACGGATATTGTATATATTACGGAGTATGAAACAATAATTTTTCAAAAACTCATTCACCAAAGATTAAGATGAACGAAGATCATTTTTTTAATATTTGCTTGGTGGAAGTCCATCTGGTCTGGAAGAAAAATAGCCCACCGGGTGGGGTTGGTGCCTCCCCACTTTACAATGTGTGTGTGTGTGTTTTGTTTTTGTTTTTTTTTTTTTTTTTTTGAAAAAGGACTCACCACTTTATAACTTCTGCCAATAGAAACCCTGTAAGGCGTTAGAAAATATGAACCTCTAGAATCCGTCCAGCGAAGACATTCTTTAGTTTTGCGGTCTGTCCTCGGGCACTCAAACCTCAATCAGCCTTCCTAAGTACATTAAAAATTAGATATTCCTTTTTTTTTTTTTTTTTTTTTTTTAAGTACATTAAAAATTATGTACATTTGTGCATTAAAGTGTTGAAAAGCATATAGTATGAACCGTGAACTCCGCCGATGACTTAACTGGTTTAATGGTACTTAAACTAAAATTTTTCAAATCGGAGTGAAAATACAAGAGAAAACTATAGTTCTAGTTCTTTTAGCTTCAAAAAGTCAATATTATCCATTATTTTTCTATTAACCAACAAATTTTTCTTTAATATTAATATTTTTTTCTTCTCAAAAACAAACAATATATATATATATATATATTCTTCTTTTTATTCAACAGTCAGTACAAGGTATATCAACTTTTTCTTAATAATAATAATAATTTGTATAATTAAAAAAAAAATAGTGAGTAATATGTCCGTGAGTTATATATAAAAAATAATTATAATATTTTATGTAACAAATGTATAAAAGTAAATAAAAGAGTTTTTCATCCCTCAAGTTTTTTACCCCAACCAAACACACATGTGGGGAACTTAAAATCTCTTCTATCCCTCAAGTTTTTTCTTCCCCTTCTTACTTTCTATCATTAGACCAATTAGACACTAGGCACTTAGGCCTCAAGTTTTTTCATCCTCTCCTTACTTTCTATTTATTCACTCCTGAGTTTCAACTTGTCACTCTCTTTTTAGGAGAGCCTCATTTGGAAGAGTCATCTTTGGAAAAGTCTCTCCTCTAGAAGAGCTAAAATTTGTTATATAATGTCACTTGGGAGAGTTTTCCTTTTTAGATAGATTAGGAATTTCCTACAAATCAAAGTACCTGCAATGAAGTGCTTATTTAGGTTTAAGAGTTTTAAAAGGAATCAACACTAAGGAGTCATCACAAAGTTGCTCTTAGTTCTTCGGGCTATAAAAGGCAAGAGGAGAGGATACATGCAAATCACGAGGTCATCGACATAAGGAACTCTTTGGTTGCTAAATGGGCGGAAAGTTGGCTCTCTCTCTCTCTCTCTCTCTCTCTCTCTCTCTCTCTCTCTCTCTCTCTCTCTCTCTCTCTCTCTCTCTCTCTCTCTCTCTCTCTCTCTCTCTCTCTCGGAAGCCTGAAGAAAGCATACATGATACTATCTTTGATGGTAAACCTCAAATTCACAGGCAATCCCTTGAATCCACAATGTGATAAGTCTGGCATTCACATGAGAAAAAAATTGACAAAAGTTTGTATTTTATTGATATCAATTTGATCTGCCTTTGGAGGTTACAAAACACATAAATACTAATGAAATAAAACGTTAGGACAATTAGGAAACATCTGAAACCTTAATTCGCATTAATGATGAGATTATGTGGCAAAATTCTAAATATTACCAAAAATGGTAAAATTGAGTTAAATGGAAAATCGTAAACTACTGACTTTAAGAGTTGTCCTAAAACAAGCAGGTTCTTATTCTGACTTTTGAGTAAAAAGTTATTAAAAAAACAAAAATAACTAAAAACAGAAAAGTCACTGTTTCCGGGGGTTAAATGAATGAATTCACCAAAATCAAACCATTTCCCTTCAGCCTACCAAATTTTATACAATTCTGACTTTGTCAGCCAAATGATTACTACTAATGCGTTTTTACCTTGTGCATTTTAGGAACCCTTGAGAGTTTAGGAAGATCATGGCAGTTTGTTCTATATATATATATATATATATAATCTTAATTTATAAACATCTCTAAACCCCACTAAATATCAACTCAATTAACCTTCCGAAACCAATGATCATATCAAAAAATCATTAGAGAATTCACATAAAAACTTATTAGTCTAGAAGCTTATATTAAATTTGTTGCTCAGTAGTACAATACAATTACAAGCATATACAAAATTAAAAATCAAATTCAAGATTTTCACACTCATTTCATCAAACAAATGATATGCTTGCATTGAACTTCAAATATTAGAGAACCGCACTCATATTTGTTTTGCTCAAAATTGAATGTAATTCAAGAAATCAGAGATTAGCATCAAAATTAACACAACATTCCAAAATTTGGGTTTTCTATCCTTGTACTTCTATTCTTGTACTGATTCTTACAATCTAAAGATATTTTGTGTCCATATTGGAATTAGATTGAATTGGTACATATAAATGAAAAGTGAAAGAAATATGATACGCTAGGAATGATGAGTTCTGTGAGTAAGTGAGTGGTTTTATTTTAAGGGTGTACATGAATCAGGAAATAATTGAAAAATTGCTGAAAATAATGATAGGGGACGAGGATGAAGTTCGGATGCCTTGTTTACATCACGGCATGGTCATGAAACTAATCTTAATATAGGGCATCATAGAGCATTGCACCTCAGATCTAAAAACTAAAATGACTTGCAAATCAAAGTTACATGTTTATGTAGACATGGCAAAACGGGGCAGAATTTTCTGACCCAACTCGACCCGAACCCGATTTTTTTTTTTACCCGAAGCAAAAACGGGTTGACCCGTGACCCGACCCGTGTTTTTTGCGGGTCAACCCAACCCGACCCGCGACCCGACCCGAACCCGAACAATTTTTTTTTTTTAAACTTTTTTTTTTTTAGGTAAAAAAAATAGTAAAACTAAGACAATATTAGTTTCATTGTTTATTGTGAACTTTAAGTAAACAATTAATACATTTACATAACTGCATGCAAATTAATTGAAAGATAAATAGTTGAACATTCTGTAATGAGTAAAGATTTTTAGATATCAAATAGCGAAGTACATGCCAAGATAATCTGGTTATAGTGGAGATAAAAACATAGATTTAAAATTATAGACATATGTGAGAAACATTCACAAGTGTGAAAATAGTGAAGCTAAAGTATTCAAAAGTATCAAATTAGCATAAATTATGAATACTTAGACCTATTTTTTAATAATTTATGTCCAAAATAAATGGTTTTTCAAAATAAATTACGATATTTCTTAGAGTGTGTGTTGTTTAACAATGATATGATATTCATAAAAGAGACCATGTATAAATAAGTAAGCAATCAAACTTTAAAGTATATTTCAAATTGAAATAGAATGTCAATCATAATTGATAATTGATTATAAAATTAATTTTCAAGATTGTAAATTTCTTATATGTTTTTATTCTTTATAAAATGAGTTATCTAATAAGTCATTTGTAATTTTGTTTTATATTTTGGAATGTTGATATTGTGTAGAAATAAAACTTGTGTATTTGTTTTACTCATCTTTGTGTTATTTTGTTTTAGATAGCAATATTAGGATTTGTATAATTTTAAAATTATTGAATAAGTATTAATAAGTTCATTCTTGATATAAGTGGTGAATTCAAAATAATGCATTTTACATCAAGTAATTTGTTGCATAACTTTTCAAATGGAAAATACATGTTGTTTTCTTTATAAAAATAATAAATAAAAAAATTCATGTGAAAAATACGGGTCAACCCGACCCGACCCGCAACCCGATTGACCCGAACCCGATTTTAACCCGCTTAAAATGACCCGTTTTGACCCGTGACCCGTTTGACCCGCAACCCGTTTGACCCGACCCGAACCCGACCCGCCCCGCCCGTTTTGCCATGTCTATGTTTATGCCTTATTTACCTCACGTGATAACATGTCCAAGAATGAGTCTTTATATTTGAACTAAACTTTTGTCATGGAAATAATCAAGTTTCATGAATGGTCTATACCCAAATTCTTTTCAATTATCGGAATTTTATCAAACATGTGAAGTGCTGAAGGAATGAATCTAAGTTGTGACATTAATTGGCCATGAATTCTAAATACCCAAAAAAATTATTGAAGAAATGAATACAAATTCTCTGTATCACTTTTTATATTCCACTTTATGTTTCACCAATTACAATTTGTTATGTATTTAATTTTTTTCCATTTCAAGCTTTGGTTATTTTATAAGGAAAGTTAAACAAATATATAACAAGTTATGATTTGCAGAAAATAAGTGGTCATAGGATGTGGGGGGCAAGGGCTAGGGTTTAAATCTCTAAGAGGGAGTTTCAGACATATATACACTTAAATTAAGCTATAGTAGAAATTTTATCTTATATAAAAAAAAAAATTAAAAAAAAAGGCAAAAAAGTCGCTCATTTGCGCCATATATTTCCAATCCAATGGAGCCCATCTAGGAATTTAGCAATATTCCTGGTTTTTGTTTTCTATGGCGGAAAAATCTGCCTCACTATTAGGTAATTAATAATTTAAGGGTTCGTTTGAATACAGTTGAAAACAAAAAACAAAAAAATACTGTAATAAAATAATTTTTAAATATGTGAATAGTACCATAAAACCTATTTTTAATGAAAAAAGTTGTTGAAAAGTGAGATTTGTAGGTCTCGTGAACAGTGCACAGGATCCACTGATATGCTGAAAGTCAAATATTACGACTACTGTTTATGAATAGTGTATAAATAGTAGCCATAACAGTGAGGATTGTCTCCTACAACGTGAGCCAAAAAATAAAAAAATAAAAAACGCCAGACGCAAACGCGTTGGCTTTTTCAGCCGGATCCAAATGTATCTAAGGGTCCGTTTGGATACCGCTGAAAACTCAAATGCGTTGGCTTTTTCAGCCGGATCCAAACGTATCTAAGGATTTGTTTGGATACCGCTGAAAACTGAAAACTGAAAACACTGTAGCAAAATAATTTTTAAATGTGTGAACAGTACTGTGGGGCTCATTTTTAATGAAAAAGTTGCTGAAAAGTGAAAATTGTGGATCCGTAAACAGTAAAATTTGGGTTGAAAAGTTAATTATTACGGCTACTGTTTATTGAACAGTAGCCGCTACAGTGCTGCACAGTAAAAAAGCGGCTAAGAAAAGCTTGAAACGCGTGAGAAAAAAAAAAAAAAAAAAAAAAAAAAAAGAGCTGAAAACGTAAACACCAAACGCAAACTCGCTGGCCAAACGCACAATAAGTGTCTTTTCAAAAAAAAAAAAAAAAAAAAAAACGTACACGATAACGTTTTTACTTTTGGGCCGCAAAGGTAGTACTTGTCTTTCATGAGCTCCAGCGAAGAAATCACCTTTCGGTATCGTGGCTTGTTCTCATTTACTCCCGTCTCTGTCTTATTAATAGTAATTAGAATAGTATTCTTTTATTTTGGAGATTTGATCGTGTATTCAAAGCATGTGAGACCAATTGGTCAAGACAAATATTTCAAGCATACTATTCAACAACACCTCATTGCACAATGCGTCGAAAAAACGATAATGCTGTATACCCGGAGGAAAGAGTCCCTCATTTTTTTTTTTTTTTTTTTTGAAAATACTTATTAGTTAATACACATAAATTGTTTTACAAATCATTTTAAAGAATACATTTTTAGGTTGTGTAAAATAATTTCGAGTTTGAATTATTTTTAGTATTTTTTTTTAAGTGGAAGTAAGTCAAATCTACTAATTAAATGAAATGTGGAAATTAAAATTTACTACCACTTACTATTATATATTTAAAACAACAGAAAATGTCTAATTAAAAAAATACTAAAGTTAAGTGGAACCCAACAATTTGTATGCAATTAACACAACACTTGGAAAAATTAGAATTATTATGCACCAATAACAAGTTAACGTATAGGTATGTTATAAAATTGGGTACAGATTTGAGTGCATCTCTAGTTCTCCAAAACAAATTCCGTGTTTTCAAAACGCGATCACATCTAGTGGCCCACGAAGAAAATCGGAAGGAAACGTCCTTTTTAATTTCCATTTTTTCTCATCCTATTTATTCACGTCTTTGCGTCGACCGTGTATTATGCGGACCAAAGTTTGGAGTTGAAGTGTCCAATGAATTAGTCAATGTAGAAAGTAGACACATGCATTAAAGTTTAGAACAGGAATGATATATATTGCCATGCATACTAAAATTCTTCAAACCTCCAACTGCAGAGGAACAATGAAAATGGGTTGTTCTAAACTACAAATTTTCTTCTATTTTGCTCTCATTCATCTTGTTATTCCCACAGCTGCCCAAAATATCTGTACTAACACTGATAACTACACCAGTAACAGTACCTACAGGGCCAACCTCGATGGCCTCCTGACCTCCATCATTAACAACACCAAAATCGATTATGGGTTTTACAGTTTCTCTGCTGGTGAATCTCCGGACAAAGTATACGCGATTGCACTTTGTGCTGGAGACGCTTTGCCCAGCGAATGCCGCAGTTGTATCAATGAGTCAAGATACGACCTACTGCAAGCTTGTCCAAACCAAAAGGAGGCTCTCAATTGGGCTTGGGACAAAAAATGTTTAATTCGATACTCATACAAATCCATATTTAATAAATTGGAAACTGACCCTAAACATGCCTCTCACAGAGAAGACAACGCCATAGATGTAGAAGCTTTCAACAACGTGCTAAGACCCTTGTTAGATAGCCTAAGAAAACGTGCTGCAAAAGGAAACTCTACTCGCAAGTTTGCTCTACAGAGTGTGCCTGCCCCAGACTGGCAAACCATATATTCACTTCTGCAGTGCACCCCTGATCGAGCTGGAATGCAACACTTGCCTGCAGGATCTTCAGGATTATACTGCATCACTTTTTAATGGAAAGCAAGGAGGAATATTTTTAGCACCCAGCTGCGTTCTAAGGTATGAGACATACCGTTTTTATAACCCTTCTGCTGAGACAACATCACCGGCACCGGAATTGCCGACGAGTACTACACCGGGTATGCACTGATGTTGTTTCATGACACTTTTTTAACTGGTGTTTCATAACATAGATGTTGACTTAATTATCTTCTTGGTTAATTTAATTTATTTATTTGTTTGCTCGTTTTTAGTGGAATTGTTTCTAATATAATGGATTTTTTTTAATAATGTTGAAACAAATTATAATTCAAAATTGTATTACTGAACGTGGTTGAAAACAAGATATATATTTTCACAAGACATTACTGAACGTGGTTGAAAACAAGATATATATTTTCACAAGACATATCATTCCTTTAAATGAGAGATGTTACATCTATAATAATTTTACAACAAATCACAGGTGGTTAGTTGTTATTGGTTCAAATTTGAAACTAAGATGTTTACGTTTATGTTTAGAAACTTTTTTATTTTTGAATAAAGATTAATAATTTGTATTCATTATGATTTGGAATTGCTACATTTTCTAATCATAAAAAACATAGGAGTGTGATAAAAAAATATTTTATTTACAAACGCATAACACTAATCATACTCCTAGGTATTTTTTTTTTCCATCACACCCCTAAGCATTTTATAATTAGAAAATATAGCAATTTAAAATTATAATAAATACAAATTATTAACATTTACTTAAAAATAAAAGAATCTCTGAACACACGCGTGAACACGTGCTTAGAGTCTAGTCTATTAGAATTTTTTTTAATTAAATAATCCACTATAACTTGAACACGAATACCTAAAATATAAAATATGCTTAAATAATAATATTGCTCCCTTAAAATTGTTAAAGTCCATATCTATTCATTTTTGTTATTACTACTGAATTCACTCCAATATTTGTAAGCATATCTACTCTACCAATGCCAAACAGCATCAAAAAATGAAGAAAGAGAATAACAGTAAGTAAATTGTACAGTGGCATAGATACAGAAGTAAAAGAAGGGTTTGATAATTCAGGGGCCGGTGGCTTTTCTTCCTTGAGTTTAGTTCCTGAACGCAATGGGTAACGTTGAAGCTTCGGTTTCCCCGATCCTACAATGTCTCCTCAAACAAACATACAACACCACAACCTTAGTACCCAAAAAACAAAAAAATACAGAGAAAGAGAGAGGGTGTTGTTGAATACAAGGAAGTGGAGTCTGGGTCTGTTCCTTGACTGGGTCTTCCATGGCTATGGCTCTATGGCTATTGGGTGTCTCTGCTTTTTCAAATTTTTTTATTCTTTCTATTTTTGGTCACAGAGAAAAAAAAATACGGGATTCTTTCGGAGAAAACTGAAGCAACTGCACAACTCTCAAAATCAAATGACTTAAAAAAGTTGCAAGGAATAAATCTGACAGAGTGAATTTTATATAGAGCTTTTTTATTTTTTTTAGTTAATAATTTTCATTCATCATAATAGGTTTTTTTTTTTTTAACTGTTAAGACTTTTATTTTTGTTGATGTGAAGCGGTTAAGACTTATTAAGGATTAAAAAAAAAGTGAATTTTTTTTTTAAAGAAAAAAACCTAAGTTTAGGTAGTTGAAGCATTTCAAATACCTTAACAGATAGTATTTCTAATTTTTAGGCAATATTTTAATGTAAGTTAAATATGTATTTTTTTTTTATTATCTTTTAGTTTTGTCTATTTTGGAACAAAAAAAAAATCATGTCTAAATAGAGAAAGTGACGTGGTCCACCAAAGGACACTATAATTTTTCCAAGTTCAGGGCCAAATTATGAACCAAAACAATTTTATAATTCAAGATTATACTAAAATTCAAAAACTAAATTAATATAAAAATAAATAAAATTAGCATTATAAAAACTGAATTTAAAAAAAAAATATTTCTACTCAAACATATCATTTGAAATTTATGTGTACTATTTAAAAATTTAAAAATTTCAAGTGGGTCATGGCCTCTTGGTCATAGATTGATTTAATTGTTATTAATGCGTAGATTTAACGTGATTGGGTTTAATATGTGATTGGAAAATTTTTAACACAAGTATTTTTATTGGACAAAATCCCTAGTAGGTCAAATCTGTCATGTGTGGTTAAAAACTTCATATCAAGAAATTTATACATATAATCTATATAAGCTTTGTTTTAGCTTCTAAAACCCTGAATTGTCACATTTTTATAATATGTGAAAAGTGAGAACATGACAATTCTTTTACACTCTCATCTTCTCTCTCACAAGCATGACTCACTTGAGTCATGCTTGTACCCAAAAATTTGTAGGTTTCATGCTTGTACCCAAAAATGATTATGATAAAACTCCAAACCTCTCATTTTCCGTTTTTAACCCCCAAACCTCTCCCCACGCCCACTTTTTTTTTTTTTTTTTTTTTTTTAAATGCACCCCAAACCTCTCCCTTGAGAGATAATATAAACTGTTAGGTTTTAAAGTCTTAGGATTTTGTGTATTTAGAACTCTAATTTGTAATGTTGGCAAACCATGATTAAAACAATGTATTTAGTCTTGTTTAGGCTTGCTCAAAGTTGGTTTAATATTGTAAAGTTGGAATCGAGAGACTGCAGAAGCATTGGGGCTTCTCGGCCTGGATCGACCGATCGAATGTAATTCTCGATCGATCGAAAGTCGGCCCAGATGCGTTTTTCTGCAGAATTCCAACTCAGCCCAAACTCTTTTAAACGTTTAGGGTTTTCTGTTTTTGCCCTAGGTATATAAGGCAAAACCCTAGCCACGTTTTGAGAGTTGCACAAGTTGTATTGTTGCTCATATTTGCGGTTTTGTGTAAATCTCTTGTGAGATCTAGAGGAGCTTTCCTTTACACATAACTTAGGGTTTTCAAGATTGAGATTCTTCAACATCTTGATTATCAACTTGGTTGCTGCCATTGGAACTTAAAGATAAACAAGCGGGGAGCTTGTACCTGATTGAAGGAAGACAAAGAAAGAAGTAGTCCGTGGACTCGGAGCCTGCGCGTGGTCGTGTCAGGAAGTTACTACTGGTGGGTAGCATTAGGAAGTCAAGCGAGGAGCTTGTAAGTCCTTTTGTAACAACTTCAATTCTTTCTTAGTGGATTCCGTTTTGCCTTGAGGATCGGTAGGTAAAATCCTCCCCAGGTTTTTCCGTGTGGTTTCCTAGGTGATCATATCTTGCGTTCTTTATTATTTCCGCTGCTTTATATGTCTTATATGCATGATATGATTATTTGATTGTTTTAACCTAGAATTGCTTAATTTGACTAAGTAAAAACTTGGCTAATTAATCTAGGCTACGCAATCTGGTTATGGTTTAAGGGGTCTAAACCCTGTCAAGTGGTATCAGAGCGGGTTGCTTTTTTGTTTGAGATTTTCATCTCTGAGCTGATCCTTGACCCCGGTTGTCATGGAGCATGGAGACTCTCTGTTTGTTCCTCCTCACTTTGATGGGAACAATTATGCCTACTGGAAAGTAAGGATGAAAGCATTCCTGAAATCCATTGATGAGAGAGTTTGGAACTCTGTTGAATATGGTTGGGAGAAGCCCACTACTCCTGTGAGTGAGTGGCAAACTTCTCAGAAAGAAACAGCTGCATTTAATAGCAAAACTATGAATGCCATTTTTAATGCTGTTTCAATGGAGGAATTTAAGAGGATCTCTAATGTTGAGGTTGCTCATTCTGCTTGGAAAATCCTCCAAACTGTGCATGAGGGCACAAAGGCTGTTAAAATAAACAAATTGCAGCAATTAACTTCTAGGTTTGAAAGCATTAGAATGTCTGATGATGAAACCTTTGATGAGTTTTATGCGAAACTCAATGATATTGTTAATTCTGCTTATAATTTGGGTGAAGTCTATGATCAACCTAAGATTGTTAGGAAGATACTTAGATCCTTAACTGAAGACTTTAGACCCAAGGTGACAGCCATTACTGAGAGTAAGGATGTTGACTCCATCCCTGTGGATGAGCTTGTAGGATCTCTTCAGTCCTATGAGTCTGACCTACCCAAGACTGCCAAATCCAAATCAATGGCTCTTAAGTCTGTTGATGATGTTGAAGCTGGTGGATTTGATGATAAGCTTTCTCCCACGGAGACAGCTTACCTTGCCAAGAACTTTAGAAATTTCCTTAGAAACACTAATAGGAAGGCAAGGACTACCAACACTGTTGAACCTAGAAATTTTAGGAAGAATGATTCCACTAAGGTAAATAATTTTGAAAAACCTAGAGAACAAGTAGGTCAATCTTCTAATAACTCTTTGGGTACTCAGTGTTTTGGTTGTCAAGGGTATGGTCATGTCAAATCTGAATGTCCTACTTTCTTGAGAAATAAGGGTAAAGCTATGGCTGTAACCCTTAGTGATAATGAGGTTTCTGATGATAAGTCCGGTTGTGACGAGGATGGAAACTTCATTGCTTTCACTGCTACTGCTGAAGTTGATGAAAGCATATCTGCTCAGGAGAATTCTGCTGATGGGGAACTCTCTGAAGATGCAGATCTTCAAGAGGCCTATAACAAACTTTGCAAAATTGTTGCAAAGGATGCTATGAAAGTTGATCTAGGCCTGAAGAAAATTGATGCTCTTGAGCTTGAAAAGAAAAATCTGCTTGTAAAACTATTTGATGCTAATGATCTTTTGAATAATGTTAAATCTGAAAATATGCTTTTACTTGATAAAGTTAGAACTTTGGAACATGATTTATCTGTTGCTAGATCTGCTAGTTCTAAACTTGATCATATGCTGAATGTTCAAAAGTATCCTTCTGATAAAGCTGGGTTAGGATATGTTGAAAGCATCTTTGATTCTGGACCCCATTCCACTGTCTTTGTTCCTTCTTCTTCTTCTTCTGAACCTCTTGTGAGTAAGGTTGTGAGTGAAACCATTAAACCCCCTGTGAGTGAGGTTGTTAAACCTGTAGAAGTTTCACCACCAAAGAAGATTAGGGTAGACTTAAGAGAATCCAAACCTAAGGAGCCTACCAAACCTAAGGAGCCTACCAAACCTAAGGACAAGATGCATGGTAAACCTGCTTGGGTTTGTCATTATTGTGGTAAGTCTGGACATATTCGTCCTAACTGTTACAAGCTTCAAGCTGATAAGAGAGCAAAAAGACCAAAAGTGCCTGTGCCTCAAGCACAAGATCCTATGGCACTAATTGGTGAATTGGTAAAGGCGTTAAACCTTTATTCCAATTCTGGAGTTAGGAATCACTCTAATGTGAATAAGAACTCCAATGCTCGTGGTGCATCTAAAAAGTTTTGGATGCAAAAGACTCGAACTAACTGAGTCTTTCTGACATGGTCCTTGTGCTTCATTGCTCTATTCTGTTGTGACCATTGTTGTTTGGTTTTTGTGTTTTCCTTTTGTTCTAGGACTTGCATTGCATTACATACATGCATTTCATTCTAGGATTTATTTGTTTTCTCTTTTAATAATAATAATAATAAAAAATAAAAAAAAAATAAAAAAAAGGAGAAAGCAAAATCTTTGTGAACACTATTTTTCTTGATTTTTCTAAAACAAGGTTGGTCATTCTTTTTACACATGTCATGTCCTGTGTACCTTGTTTAACTTGGATGAGCTTATTTACTGCACTTGACTAGTTGAAAATTTGTAGTGCATGTTGTGTGGGAAAGATGTGTGTGGTTTTTAATCACTTTGCCTTAATCATGAAGTCACATGTTCTTTGACTGTCGGATTTGATTCTTTTTGAGAAAGGCATAAATAACCATCTCACCACTGTTCACTAGCCAATCATGAACACCTTAGTGCATATCATAAAATTTTGTGCTCGAGAAAATGTAGCACATGCACAAAAAGAACATAAAGTGTAGCCTCAAATTAAATTAAAAACTGGTGTGTACTATTAGGCTTGATGCCAATTCACTTAATTCAAACCGGTGTGTACTATTAGGCTGAATGCCAAATTCATATATAAATAAGAGGCAAAAATGAAAGAAACTTACATGATTGCAAGCTTTTGTTCTAGGAGATGTGGGAGTTATAGGATGTAACTCTTTAGGTGATAGTCTCTTTTAAATTCTATGTGATGAATTGTGTAAACTTTGTGTTTGATTACTATTCACATATCACCTCACATGTATCTCAAGTTTTTGCTAGTTTCACACATTACACAAGTTACTCTTTGTTAAACACTGTACATGTTAGTGTGTGTGTCCTTGGTCTGACCAACCAAGTTTGAAAATATCTTGAGATTTGTGCACAACATATTTTGTTGCTTGAGAAAATTGAATGGAGGATAATTGAATCTTGTTTTAGATGAAATTGGGTTTGAAAATTTAGGTTTTTGAAAAAGCATTCCACTTCATACTCATGCATTTTGTTTTTCATTAATCAAATGCTTTGAGGAGTTTTTTTTATTGGGCTTATGTTTTTCAAAACTTTTTTTTTTTAAATTTGTGAGAGTTTCTGCCCATTTCGATTGATCGAATGTATATTTCGATCAATCGAAAAAGTGCCCTGGATTGTTCTAAAACGTCTGTCTCATTCGATCGATCGAATGTATTTTTCGATCGATCGAAAATCGTGGAGAAGCTTATTAAAAGAGGAAATCTGACTTTTTCAAAGTATTCAAACTTTTTCAAAAAAAAAATTTTTTCTCTCTCCGACGAGGCAAGACCAAAACTTCAATTTTTTGTCGTTTTCTTCCGGATTTTTTGCACAATCTCTCTCTCCTCAAGCCGGTATGTCCTTTTTACCCTTCCTTTTCAATTTATTTTCATAATTCATGCATTTTTCATGCATTCTTAAGGAGATTTTCGGAACTTTTTCTTTTTGGGGTATGTGTTGTTTCGGACCAAATTATTTGCAATTGATCAATGGGTTTTGATGGGGACACCCTATAGACATGTTCTTGATTGTTTAATTTGATCAATTTTGTGTTTTGTGGAAAATTGAAATTTCTAGGGTTCATAATTGATCCGAATTGGGGCTTTTTGTGCAATTGAGTTTAATTGATGAAATTGGCTTGTGTAATTGATGCAATTAGTTATTATCATCTGTTTTCAACGTTGTGTAATGATTAATTCATCAATTTGTTAAAAAAAATTTATCAAGTGGTTTTCAAAATTTTAGGGTTTTTGTTGAGAAACTCTATGTTCAAGCCAAATTTTTGAAATTGAACTTAATTTAAATTGTGTTTACTGCATTAGTACATGCATCATGGCATTGCATTTGTTCATGCATCATAGAGATTGTTATTCTATTTGTTTTTTGTGCTAACTTGCAGTCTGCCCTTGGTTTTGTTGTTTTTTTTTCTTTTGATTTTGTCCTTGTGTCCTTGTCCTTTCCTTAGCACCATGCCTAGGAAGACTAGAGCTCGTAGGACTATTCCTTCCCCTTCTCCTTCCCCTCCATCCTTTAACCGAGAGAGGTTTCCTAGGGAGAAAAACCAAGAGATTTATGAGAAGCCCAATCTTCAAAGGAAGATTTGGGCTGAGCGATCTGTCATTCTAGATGAGTTAGATCCTGCCATTAGGGCAAATTTTGAGCGTAGAGGTTGGTTGCCTTTGTTAGCTGTGTCTGACCCTCCTCCTCCGGCTACCTTGATTAGAGAGTTCTATTCGAACATCTCTATCCGCGTCTATGATTCCAACACTCTTGTTCAGAGTTGGATACGAGGCGTAGAGTACTCCATTACTCCTGAGGTAGTGGCTGATGCTCTAGGGGTACCTTTGGTTCGTGAGCCTGTCTATCCTTATTCTGAGTCTCCCGAGCTGAGCGACGTTTTGTCATACATCACTGGGACTACTGTCCAGTGGGGTTCTGATCCTCGGATCACTTCTGCTGAGCTCTCCGGGTTGCATTACCTTTTCTTTAGGATAGCCTGTCATTCCCTCTGGCCCATCTCTCATGTTCACACCATTCCTCTCGAGAGGTGTGTATTTTTGTACGCTCTTGTCACCGATGCTCCTATCAGTTTTCCCCATCTTTTTCTTCGTTCTTTGAACGAAGTTTATAGGAGTTCATCTACTGCTCATGCCCTTGTTCATCCTATTTTCATTCATAGGATTTTGATGTATCTTGATCTTAGTGGCTTTCCTTCCTCTAAGCCCGTTCATGTTATAGGTCCTATAGGTGCGTCTTTTCTTAGACAGAGGGCCGCTCATCTTCGAGCTGGTTCTAAACACCCTAGGTCTGAGCCTTCTTCTAGCGCTCCTCCTCCTCCTTCATCTTCTACAGGTCCTGCTGGTGAGGATATTCCTGATCCAGTTGGTGATGATGCTGATGCTGCTGCTGCTGCTGTTCCTCCACCTCCGTTGGCTGACTTCGATGTTCGTCGCACTTTGGAGATTGTCATGACCGTTCAGGCGGCTCATGGTCAGATTTTAATGGATTTGTTCGATGAGATTCGAGCTTTGCGGGCAGATTTGGCGCGTCTTCATTCACCTTCACCACCACCTTTTGATGGCGACTCTTGACGGCCCTTTGGCATTCCGTCACAAAAAGGGGGAGTGGTTACTGTAGATGAGTTTTGTTTTTTTTGAGGAGATTTTGTAGTTAGGGGGAGACATTTTTTTTAGCATGAGATTTTTGTTCTGTGGAGTTTATTAGATTGTATCTAGGTGCTTCACTTTGTATATCATTTTTGGGATATTCATGTTAGGGGGAGTAACATTGATATATTGATATACATGTTTATTTGATTCTTGTTGTCTTATGATTCACTGCTTATTGATTTATATTTATGAGTTGATTCATTGATATATATCTTTATTTTGTGTTGTGTGAATCTTACAAGAATATTATACCTGTCTATATACTATTTTCAGCCACACATGCGTTTATGTGTTTGTTGAGTATTTCAGGAATATACAGGTTGTTTCAACAAAGCTGCTGTCTACACTTGCAACCGATGGATAGTAGTTAGGTTGAACTGTTGTTTATGAGCATTATTTTGTAAAGGGCTTTTTACTTGTAAACTTTGAGCTTTTGATTTGTGTTTTGTCACGGATTGCCAAAGGGGGAGTTTGTTAGGTTCTAAGGTCTTAGGATTTTGTGTATTTAGAACTCTAATTTGTAATGTTGGCAAACCATGATCAAAACAATGTATTTAGTCTTGTTTAGGCTTGCTCAAAGTTGGTTTAATATTGTAAAGTTGGAATCGAGAGACTGCAGAAGCATTGGGGCTTCTCGGCCTGGATCGATCGATTGAATGTAATTCTCGATCGATCGAAAGTCGGCCCAGATGCGTTTTTCTGCAGAATTCCAACTCAGCCCAAACTCTTTTAAACGTTTAGGGTTTTTTGTTTTTGCCCTAGGTATATAAGGCAAAACCCTAGCCACGTTTTGAGAGTTGCACAAGTTGTATTGTTGCTCATATTTGCGGTTTTGTGTAAATCTCTTGTGAGATCTAGAGGAGCTTTCCTTTACACATAACTTAGGGTTTTCAAGATTGAGATTCTTCAACATCTTGATTATCAACTTGGTTGCTGCCATTGGAACTTAAAGATAAACAAGCGGAGAGCTTGTACCTGATTGAAGGAAGACAAAGAAAGAAGTAGTCCGTGGACTCGGAGCCTGCGCGTGGTCGTGTCAGGAAGTTACTACTGGTGGGTAGCATTAGGAAGTCAAGCGGGGAGCTTGTAAGTCCTTTTGTAACAACTTCAATTCTTTCTTAGTGGATTCCGTTTTGCCTTGAGGATCGGTGGGTAAAATCCTCCCCAGGTTTTTCCGTGTGGTTTCCTGGGTGATCATATCTTGCGTTCTTTATTATTTCCGCTGCTTTATATGTCTTATATGCATGATATGATTATTTGATTGTTTTAACCTAGAATTGCTTAATTTGACTAAGTAAAAACTTGGCTAATTAATCTAGGCTACGCAATCTGGTTGTTGTTTAAGGGGTCTAAACCCTGTCATAAACAATATTTTACAACATCCCATAATAATAGTAATAAGTGAAGAAAGTGGCTTAACCAGCAAATTAGAGTTCCAATTAACCTTATTGTTAAAGTCTATTCTCATTGAATAAAAGATTTGTGGTTTAAACTACATATACACTAAAAACAAATTAATATTTTAGTCTAATGGTAAAAAAAATCATTATAATTTGAAAATTAAATAAATAAACCAGCAAACAAGCAACATTTTTCGGCAATATGGCACTTATAGGCTAACATTAAATCTATTCTAACATGTAAGGCATATCATCTTTTGACCATCCCTCTCAAACACTATTTTGACCATAGATGAGAGACAACCATGCTTGTAAGTTGTAGCGACCTTGAATTGATATATATTTGGTAGAGTAAGGGACTCAATAAGTCCACGCATTCTTATAATGGCTTGACAATAGAAAATTAGGAAAGATAACAAAAGTGACAACCGAGGTACGACAAAAAATAAGAGATTTACCACCGTATACTATTGGTGCGATGGTCATTCCACAAATAAAAATTCTTTTGGAGTGTGAGGGGTAAGAGTCGAGGTTCAAGTTTCTAGAAGGAAATTTTACATACATATATATTTAGATTATATTAGAGTAAAATTTCTATCTTGTATAAAATAAGAAAAAGAGATTTAAGAGTCAATAATGGATTTATAATTATGGCATACTTATCTGAAAGAATTTTCCTCGTTATCCTAGCTACTTCTTCTTCTTCTTCTCCTTTTTTTTTTTTGGCTATTCGAATGTTCCTAATAGCATAACAAACATTCACTATTCAAACATTGTTTGATATTGATTTCTCTAATGGTTAAGTATGTATTATTAGAATTTAAATTCAACCACAACTCATCATAGTTTTTTATTTTTACAAATGTCCATTTTAAACTAAAAAAAAATAATTTTCAAATGGCTTATACAAATGCACCCTATATATCATCATCATGAATACAAATCTCTTAGACTGTTTTTTGTGTTTTATTTTAAGTTCCATCAATCGCTACTTGCTTCTAAAGGTTTTCTATAAAATATTTTTATCCGGATTGATCTACAAGAAATGTGGACAATTGGATTATGTACTGTTGCAGTATTGGTCATAGATTTTACTTACTGGCTTAAACAAAGGGAGCAATCCAAAGTGCAATGGAGTCCTCCATCCAGGTTGCACGGGTCTACTTCCCCTTATTGGAGAGACACTTCGGTTAGTTGATTGTTACTAGTTACTCTCTAGACCTTCACCCATTTATCAAAAAGAGAGCTCAAAGATTGCATGCTACTAATTGAGTGTGTTTTTATTATTTTTATTTTACTTTGATAACTAGTAATATATATATATATATATATATAGTACTATTATGCAAAGATCTCGGTTTGGAAGCTATTTAAGTGGAACTAGAATCTAAAGTTATAGTTGATTGGGTGGGTGGCTTGAACTGTCCTAGTAACTATTATTCTTCTCTTGTGACATATTGTCACAAGTGATCAAGCACTGTGTCAATGAAGCGAGTTAATGTGCTGATGCTCTTGCTAGGCAGTGATTGAGCAGTACTGCATCATTGAAGTGAATTAATGTGCTGATGCTCTTGCTAGCTAGGCATATATAAAGCATCCTTTATTGAGGATTTTGTTGTCTTCTCTGCTTTTGTATGACGCTATGGGCGTGTATTATTAGAGGCCCAACCTTATTTCCTTCAATTAGTCTATGAACCCCCTTTTACCGGGAAAAAAAAGAAGAAAAAAGAAATCTATTTTGACAATTCAATAAAGTCTTATTGTTCCACCTACTAAAGTCTTCTATAAAAAAAAAAAAAAAAAAAAAAAAAATTCTACACTGACAATTCATGCTTAAACATGCTGTCTTATATTATTATTATTATTTAGACAATGGTTATCAAAAAAATATATATTAATTAGACAAGAATACGTAGTCTTATTTTATGCAATATATTCATAGGTACTCACAAAAGAGTAGAGAAAAGTCTATAAATATTGATTGGGCTTGTTATAGCAGTTCTCATAAGACTTCTTCACTTATTATATATATCACATCCATTTCTAAAGAGGGAAAGCAAGAGATATACCAGCCAAACCCCTACTTAATTGCTTCTGACGGTTCTAACAAGACAATATCTTTAACCAAATCTACAAAAAATGTGGACAATTGGATTATGTATTGTAGCAGTTCTGGTCATATATTTTACTTACTGGCTTAACAAATGGAGCAATCCAAGGTGCAACGGAGTCCTCCCTCCAGGTTCCATGGGTCTACCGCTTATTGGAGAGACCCTTCAGTTGATTGTTCCCAGTTACTCTCTAGACCTCCACCCATTTATCAAAAAGAGAGCTCAAAGGTTACATGCTACTGATTGTGTGTGCGTTATTATTATTATTATTATATCACTTTGATAACTAGTACTGTGTGTGTGTTTTTATGGTATATATAACATTTTCTATAAGTATATATTTATATATGGACACAATTTGATTACAAACTTGGTTGTACCTAATAGTTACAACTCCCATTAAACAAAATTATCATTGCTACATATTTTGAAAATCAAACTTTTGGATTGTATGTTATTTAAGTTCTTTAACATATATGTCAAATTTCGTGTTAATCGGATGTTATTTACTATTTGATCCATAAACTTATTTTTTATATATAATTTAGATTACAGAGTATAAAAACTTGAAATTTCAACATTCGATTGGTGACATAGCTATATATTGATCTTTATTCTTCTAAAAATTTTGCAAACATAAAGTAGAAAAAAAGAAAATGCAATCAATGGTGAATTTGTCAAAATGCACATTTAATAAAAAGACATTTAGTGGAATTTTAGCCATTAGTTACAACCAAGTTTTTATCCAAATCTTGTCATTTATGTATTTAATTTTTAATTTTTTTTTTTGGTTGATAAAATCTTTCTTTTTCAAGGTCACATGCATCATGTCATCTCACTTTGATGCAAAAAATACAGTAATTGAAGACTTCAGATAAGACTACAATTAAGTCAACACTGAAAGCGTTCTTAGTTTAGAATTAGTAAGAGTAAAATTAATCAGAGATAGCATATCTTGGTCACTGAAATAAATGAGTCTTTATATAGGGTCGGATGAGGCTGAATTGGTACAATGATCCCCCAAAGGTGGAGCCAGTATCTTTAGAAAATTTTTGGCTTTGAACATGTTGTAAACTGTTTTTTCCAATTTATTACATGGTGTTTTATAAGACTATCAATGTGTATTATTCAAATAAGTCAAGAGTAGTGCTACAGTCACAAATTATTTTATAACGTTTTATTCTAAACTCCACCGTTAATGTCACTTTTTTATTTACCAATAATCATTCATCACATCAGTAATTTGTAAAATATTTTGTAAAATAATTTGTATCTTTAGTATTATTCATAAGTCAAATGGATCATTAAATTTTTTTTTGTGACTAAAACTGTACATAAATGATCTCTTTAATTGCCACATAATGAGTTAGAGTCAAATTATGACCATTATCGCAAAATGCTTGGAGATTTAGGGTGGAAATGATTCGAGTTGCGGGGTTAGCAGCATATTGCAACTATCTTTAAAAAAAAAAAAAAAAATCTTTGGGGGCCCAAATTAAAATATCATAATTAATTTTTTCTATATACTACATATTATACACACACACACACACACACACACACACACACACACACACACACATATATATATATGAGCAAGACTTAGGTATAATACTTAGATGTTGTTTCTTAGGTTTCCATTTTAAGATTCTGTTATGTGGATTTTTTCTCATGAGATGAAAGTGTATTTTTATGCAATTAGACTCAAACATATATATAGAGTTTTTAAGACCAATATAAAATTAAAATAGGATAAATTACAAATTTGGTCCTTATCCTTTACACTAAATATCAATTTTGTTCTTAACCTTTCAATTGTATAAATTTAGTCCCTATCATTTTTAGTGCCGTGTCAATCAATTTAGTTCCTAATGTTATTCTTTAGATGGAAAAAATTGATGTGTCAAATGGAATAGTAAAAAATTATTTTCCATGCTACATCAACTGTCAATTGTATTGCCACGCCAAATTAAAATTTTTTATTTTTTTCTCTTAATCTGCACGCAATCAAATTCATCTCATAAATGGTTCTAAAATCCCAAAAAGCCTCTCTCTCTCTCTCTCTCGTTAGGAGTATAATCTCAGAGCTACCAAATGACAAATTATTGGTCTCTCTTAGTTATTAAGAAATTCAAAAGAGGGGCATGACATATATATATCACGAGTCCGAGCAAAATATAAAGTAAGACTCCGAGCAAGAAAAAGACATTTATATCACAAGGAAAAGAATATTGTAGTAAAAGTCTACGGCATTATTGCCTTCGAAGAAGTACAACCTTTTTTTTTATCAAAAAAAAGAAAGAAGTACAACCTTTTAGTTCTGTCCTTTAGGTCCATCAAAATAAAATAAAAAAAAGTCTGTCCTTGGGTGCATGAGGGTCCTCCCTTCTCCAAGCCCATTGGTCTTTCTTAATTGACCCTAGACTGTCCCATACTTTCTTCTTGGGCAATGGCCAAGAACAAAGGTTTTGGTTAAATCAGTGACTTTGGTTCCATTAACTCTAGGAGCACCAGGTGTATTTTGTGGCGCATGCGGTTCTTCTCCCATGATTGTTGTCTTTCCAATGTTGAGCCTAGATTGCCATGTATTTTCCTCATGCCTACTCTTAAGAACCATAATTGTCTCACTGACTTTGGTCTCTTACCTCTCTTTTTGGCTAGAGGGTCCTCCCTCGTGGCTGTTGACCTCTCAAAGTTATCCCAGAAATCACGAGATAGAGAGAACAAACCTCTGCTGCTGCCAGAATCCTTGTCGCATTTCCTCTGACTTTGGTCTCTTACCTCTCTTTATTCGCATTTTCTTTTGCTTATATAAGCCAATCTCCCGCCCCCCCCCCCCCCCCCCCCCCCCCCCCCGGGCCAATTTTAGGTATGAAAAAATAAATAAATAATGATAATTAGATAGATACTAAATAAATCTTACCTAATTTTATGTTGATATGTAACCATCCCAAAATTTTTTTTGGTTATTAAAAAAATTTTATGAAGTGGAAAAAAAATATTGCATAAATTATTTGATGTCTTATTAGCTTTTTTATTTTTTATTTCTAGTATCACTACTTCTGAAAGATGAAAATATTATTCTTCTTTTTCTCCATTGTCAAAGCTGTAGCTTTGTTATTTTCCCCTTTTCCCCCTACCTTCATTTTATTTTTATAGGTTGTGAAGCATATAAACATGGAAAGAGTAGAAATTTTTTTATTTCTTTTTATATATATATATATATATATAATGAACTTTGACATATAAAAAAGATGATAGTGTATTTATTATAAGTAAGATAAAAAAAAAAATTAGAATAAGTCTTGTGACAACTTGTTGAACTAGTAGATTGTGAGAGGAGAAAAATAAAATTACTTCTAATGATGGGCTCATGTGAAACCACTTACACCTTACGATCTCAACAAGTTGTGTTTATAAAAAAAGTAGAAAAAAATAATATATCAGTGAAAAATGCATAAAACAATACTCCCAAAAATAAGATTATAAATTTTTAATCATTTTTTTCCCTCTCTTAGATACGGACCAATATTTCGAACTAGTGTGGCAAGTCAGCCTGTAATAGTATCAACAAATCCTGAATTCAACAATTACATCCTTAAGCAAGAAGGAAGGTTAGTTGAAATATGGTACTTGGATACATTGCCAAGTTTTTTGGGATGGAAGGCGAAAATAAGATGAGTGCACTTGGTGATGTCCACAAGTACATA
Organism: Quercus gilva; assembly: GCA_023621385.1. Classification (NCBI taxonomy): domain Eukaryota; kingdom Viridiplantae; phylum Streptophyta; class Magnoliopsida; order Fagales; family Fagaceae; genus Quercus; species Quercus gilva. The sequence continues at coordinate 60,408,938 of CM042483.1, forward strand.
AGAAGCATCACATTGAATCACCTTGGTGCTGACGCCGTCAAGGAAAAGTTGCTTCCTCAAATGGAAGAAATTGTTGACAAAGCCCTACAAACATGGTCAAGTCAGCCTTCAGTTGATATGAGAGATGCTGCTTCTAAAGTAATTTTCAACTTTCCCTTGATATAGACAAAGTTCCTTCACAATGTAGTGCCCTTTGGATTATGACATATCTATGTTTCTTCCATATTGTAGATGCTTTTTGATTTCGGTGCGAAGATATTCTTTAGTTATGATGCTGAAAAAATATCACAGATGAAAATGAGCGAGAAGTTCACTAATATCTTAACAGGTTTCATGTCATTTCCCTTGAATATCCCTGGTACTACACACTATAAATGTTTAAAGGTAATCAAAATAACAAGAGATGATCAACTTTCCCTAATATTATTTGTTTGAAAAAATTAGTCTGATACTTTAATTTTAAATTTTGAAAAAATTAGTCTGATACTTTAATTTTAAATTTTACTTTTCATTTGCTAGGAGCAAAATGAAGCATTGAGCATGTTGAGGAAAATAGTAAAAGAGAAGATCATTTCAACTGAAAAAAGTTCTGAAGATTTGCTTGATCAAGCTATAGATGACATGGATAAGAAGAAGTTCTTGTCAGAAGACTTTCTCGTCACAATGCTTTTTGCGATTTTATTTGCTAGCTTTGAGTCTTCAGTAGCATTATCATTAACTATGAAGTTAATTGCAGCCCTGCAGTTTTACAAGAGTTGACGGTACGTAAATGTACAAGAACATTATTTTTAGCTCACAATCTATATATATGTTATATGTAAAGTAATGATGTAACTAACATTGATCATTTATCATTTATTAGGATGAGCATGAGGCAATTCTTAAGAGCAGAGAGAATCCAAACTCCTTACTCACATGGGATGAATATAAGTCGATGACTTTTACACTTCAAGTGGGTTCTACAATCTCTACATGTTCTAGTCTCTCTTGGAGGTGTTTGATGAATTCAATTAGCTTATTAAAAATAAAAATTTTTGTTGTGTTGATTTATAGGTAATCAATGAAGCTCTTAGGATGGCAAATGTTACTCCTGGGTTACTACGAAAAGCACTGAAAGATATTGAATTTGATGGTATGTTATCAGATGCATATACTTGGTCCAATGTCTTCATATTTATATCCAATTACTAAGTGTAAATGATTGGCCAAGTGCATGCCTACAGGATATACAATTCCATCGGGTTGGACCATTATGCTTGCAAATTCTGCTCTTCAATTAAACCCAAACATATACAAGGATCCACTTGCATTCATGGCTACATTCCTCCATGTTTTGGTCACCAAATATAGGTAATTTGCTCCGTTTTATGATTTAAATTGTGCTATTGCCGCAAAAAAAAAAAAAAAATAAATAAATAAATAAATAAAAAAATAATAATAATAATAATAATAATAATTTCTGCCAGGTTTGTCGTGGCATAAAAGAAACCTCTATTGAAATTGATCTATTTAAAATTAAAAATAAATACAATAAATTTAAAGATTTTTTAAATAAGTTTTTAGTTTGATAGTTGGAGGAAGAGATATTTAAACACTGGACATCTTTATTGGAAAGATCAGAAAGTGTCAATTGAGTTACAAGGTTCTTGTCAAATTTAAAGATTTATTTAGTGTCACATCATTCAAAACAATTTCATACAATCTTAATTGTGATATGAATCTATAAATTTAAGTTGCCACTAATATGTAATATCCCACCACACCAAACATGATCCTCTTTATATATCTACATATTTATTAATTTTTTTATAGGTGGACAAAGATCAAGGGAGGAACCATTGCTCGAAATCCTGTTCTGGAATTTACAGATGTCCTCCACATGAAATTCTCGGTGAAGAGTAATTAAATGACATTCCTATTTCATGCAAAATAATGGATACTTCTATATTGAAATAAGATATGATTTCATGAAAAATAATTGGACACTTATCCAAATGCAAGTACATTTTTCTTGTCTTAATGCATATATATTTTAGGGCTTTGATTCGGTCACTTCCAACAATACATCATTTATAAAATGTGGACATTGTGTGAAACATTATATATTTGAGAATGGGAAATAATAATTCCACCTTACTTTATGTAACCTTGGTCTCTCTAGAATGTGAAACAAAATCTACTGTTAGCGATTAATGTTTTTCATGTTCGAGGAAATATGTGCTAGTTTTAAGTCATATCCTTTAGCCAAAAAAAAAAAAAAAAAAAGTAAAGGAAGTTAGTTTTTTTATTTATTTATTAACTTGTAGTATAGCTAACTTTGTACAGTTGGTAAAGTCTCCGACCTAATTATAAAGAACAACCATAATAGAATGGATGCTATAGGTTCCGATCCCATCATCTATATAAAGAATGTGAGGTGCATTTTCATCTTTTTTATTTTTTACTTTATTTTATTTTTTCTAGAGTTTTAACCTATAGTGTCTGCTTTTGATGATAGTTTTTTATCATTAGTCTAAGACATCAATTAGTTTTTGGTGTAGGTGGGAATTGAACTCCTAAATTTTTTATTCAACCATTAAATACTTTATTAATTGAGTTAATTGAAACTCACTTGTGCATTTTCATCCATTTTTTTTTAAAGAAAGAAAATTATGCTTGCATTTTATTCAATGAACTGGAAAATCATCTGAAACATAATCAACAACGTCTAATGGAACAGACTCTATCTAAACTTGAAAGCTCGAAAATGTGTTGAAAACACAAGAACAATTTAGACCCCCAAATTTAAATTACGGCTTGGTTGATTTTACACTAACTTAATGATAAGTGCGGAATAGTGTAAACACAAGCGTATAAGCAATACAACTACTCTAATCCATAATTAAAGCAACTCAGCAGTAAAAATGAAATGAACAAGAGTAGGGAAGAAGGATGCAAACACAAATAACACTGAGACGTGTTATCGAAGAGGAAACCGAAGAACTCGGCGAAAAACCTCTCCGCCGCCCTCCAAGCGGAAATCGATCCATTAGACAATCAGTTGGGATACATGGGTTAGCAAGAGACCCTCCAAGCCTAGTCTACCCGATGTACCTAAGCCCTCCAAGCTCCTACTCCAACAAGGCTTCTCGGAACCGTGTCTTGTCTTAGTTATCCGGATCCCGCAACAAGCTCCATGTTGCATCTGCCATTCAAGGCTCCTTCCAATGCTTCCCAGCAGCACCAAAACGTCACTCAGCACTCTCAAAGGTGTGGTAAGTGTTTGGGTTATCAACCTCTCAAAGATATGGATAATGGAGAGGGAAGGGTTGAGGAGATACCACAAGCAATTGTATAGAGAAACATGGGGAAGACAATCTCTAATTATCAATGTGTTTGGCTAGGGTTTTCTCTCTGAAGCATTCCTCAATAATTGTGGGTAATGATGGTATATATAGGATAGGTGCAAAAGGTATGACTCAAAAAGTACAGGCTGGCAGAACAGATTGCCTCGCGGGTGTCTCGCGGGAAGGCCTTACCCGCGAGATACTCGCGAGACATAGCTGTCTCCACCTGGCCTGACTCTTCGCATTCCAGCATGTGCCTGGCACATGATTCACTTCGTGGGATGCTAGGTCGTGAGACACCCGCGAGAATCCTTCAATCTTTAAATGCTTGAGTCTTCATACACTCTCTCTATCACACAACCCTTACAACAAATCCCACAACAAATACAGGGTTTAAACGATTGAACATAATTACAATCAAATTTGGCATGGAATAAAAGCCAACAAAAACATAGTTGTAAATTACAACTTTACAAAACTAATAAAGGAAAAGTCAGTTTTGCTCTCTAGGTTAAGGCATGTGCAACAACATTTCCTTGCCGAACAATGTGAGAGAAAGAGAAACTCCGTAGGGAGCTAACATGAGTTAAAGTATCTCTAGCTGAATGACCAAAAGATGAGGAAAACATAGTGCCCATCCGTAAATGTGCTTGTTGTAGCCCAAGTTCAGCAGCAAAATAACGGCACGCCTTGCTGCCAATATCTCCAAGTTTTCGACAGTACAAGGCTTGCTAATGTCTTTTTGCTAATGATGCCAAGACCTAACCTGCAGAATCGCGAACTACAATACTAATTCCTGCCTCTTTGCTTTCATTAAACATTGTGCCATCGAAGTTTAATTTATATTCACCTGGTTTTGGAGGCTGCCACGAGTGCTTTCTTACTGATTTCCTCGGCTTGTTTCTGCACTGTGAGCCTTGGCTAGCATTGAGCAGTTGCAGGTAATTTTTGGCCGTGTCTTTGATCTTGTCCAACGGTACAGCTTCCTCCTTGAGTTTGGTTTTGTTTCGATGAACCCAGCTATGCCAAGCGGTGGTGGCAAACAGCTCAGATCCAAAAAAATTACCATGCGCAGCTTCAGACCAATTTACCCAGCCAAAGTCGACACACCAAGACTATTTTTTCGCTTCACAATCCCATAATGCATGCCTCGTATCTTCATCACATTTTCCACATCGGTGACACAGTGGTTACGGAACAATTTTTCTCTTTAACAGATTTGTTTTGGTTGGCAAGCTATTTGTACAAGCCCTCCAAAGAAAGTGTTTGATTTTCCCTGGTACATTGAGCTTCCAAATCAGTGATCGTATCCCTGATGTTTTTGCCCGGTTTGAGACTGAAGCTTCTCTCATCTTGCATCCTCACAAATACCTTTGTACCTCGACTTCATCGAATACATTCCATCTTTTTCCAATGACCAGTACAATAAATCTGGTTGGGGAGATACACTTAATGGAATAGCTTTTATTTGTTGTGCTTCAAATGGGATGAAACAAGAGTCAATCACCTGTTCATTCCACTGACCCGAGTTGTGCTCCATCAGACTGTCCACTCTAGCCTCACTGCCTAGTGCCGTGGGGGAGGAGGTGATTGTCCCACCATTAGTTCCAGGCAGCCACCCATCTTTGAAGACTCTAATCGACTTTCCATCACCCACTCTCCATTTTGCACTCATGGAGATAACTTTTCTTGCCATCAAAATGCTTTTCCACGCAAATGAACCCGAAGATTGTTTTGCCTAAAAAATAGTACAATTTGGAAAGTATTTTAACTTAAAGACACGATAAAACAAAGAATTTTTATCATGAATAAGTCTCCATAACTGTTTTGCTAACATTGCATCATTAAACTTTGCTAACTCTTTAAAACCCAGCCCCCCTTCTTCCTTTGGTTTGCAAAGAGTCTCCTAATTTTTCCAATGGATCTTCCTATGCTCACCACATTGCCTCTACCAAAATTTCTAAATCACCATCTCAATAGCCATACATAGTCCCAATGGGAGTTTGAAACAGCCCATTGCAAAAGTGGGTATGGCTTGGACTACTACCTTTAAAAGCATTTCTTTCCCTGCCCGAGATAGGAGTTTTTTATTCTTCCACCTTTGTAGCTTTCCTCAAACTCTATCTTGTATATAGTTTAAACTTGCTCTCCTATTCTTCCCCACCACTGTAGCTAGCCCCAAATGCTTCTCGTACTGCTTTATCTTCGGAACACAAAGAAGATCTTTTATTGAGTTTTTTGTTGACTCCATCACTGATTTGCTAAAACATAGTGTTATCTTCTCTATGTTTATTTGCTGGCCCGAAATTTTTCATAAAGCTTCAAAATATTTTGGATGGTGTTTATCTCTTCCAATTTTGCTTGACAAAATAGGAGGCTGTCATATGCAAAAAACAGGTGAGAAATTTTTGGTCCTCCCTTACAAAGAGAGTAACCTCGAATATTCCCCTCATTAACAACATTATTTATCAAACCATTTAGACCTTTAAAGCATAAAAGAAAAAAGGTAAGGAGATAGAGAATCCCCTTGTCTCAGCCCCCTTGTCATGATAATGTTACCCTTTGGTTCCCCATTTACCATAATAGAGAAAGAGACCGAGCTAATATACTCATACACCCACCCAAATCATTTTTCATGAAACCCCATCCTTGCCATAATTTTTACAAAAAAAAGCCACTCCACCCTTGTTGGAAAAATTGGTTTTGCATCTCATAAAAAACCCACTGCGGAAGCAACACAAGGATCTACTTCATTCATGAGATATAACATACAACCTTGAATTCTAGAACAAAGAAGAGAAAACGTACCTTAGTACAGTGAAATTCAAAAACAAAACTTGAGAATACATTCAATCTTCATCCTAATTCCACATGGTGCCCAAGATGAGTGGTCTCTCAATCAGTTCTTGTGTACATTGATTTTCCTATGGAAAAGTGTATTTTCAAGATCCTCTAGAGAAAAACAGTTTTTCTTCTTCTAATCATACATACACATTAACTACCTTGGCAATTACTTTATTTAATAACTCTTATTAAATAAATAACTGATTATCTAATTGGGTTAGCCTTTTGAGCCAACCTAATTGAGCTTAAGTGTATACCTTGGGATGGGACCAAAGGGACTAATAAGGCTCTAACTCCAATGGGCCTCAAACTTATCTGTTAACTTTTGACAAGCCCAAAGTTACCATTAATTATATAACAAGTACTACTATGGAAATATAATTGCACTCTAGGCCTTATTAATAAATTATTTCCCAAAACTCTAATATAATATCATTTGACCCCTCCATGAAATATCCATAGTGAACAAAGTCATAATAAACTGTCACATTGTAAACAACTATTTTATTCCTTAAGTACGCAGTTTAAACTTTTAGTTATTCATATTTATGAAATCTAATTTCATAAAATATGAACTTTAGTAACTCTTTACTAAAGTGGTTAGCCCTGAATAACCAATTCCCATTAAACTTATCTCAATGGGATATTTCGTATCTCTATGGGATATTTCGTATCTCTATAGAAAGAGATTATGGATTCCATCTTGAGAATATGTGTTCCTTCAACACTATCTGTAGTTATTCAACATACTGAGGTTTTAACCATTAAATTAAATCTCAATCCTGATATATCAAAGTAACTTGTATTTCATGATTGAGTTCATTATCCTCTCAAGATTGAGAGTCTATGAAATTAGAAGTCGTGAGGTTAATTATTCAAGTGATAGTTGTTAATTAAATAATTAATCTCACAGCAGTCCAATTCAATATGTCTTACACCCTTAAGACATATCAACACATCAACTAAAAGTCTCCACTTTCATGATCAAGACATACCATCTTAGTTAATGCGTTATAGTCTTTGCATATGAAACGCCCAATTTCATTATCGACTATGAACTAAATTTTGAGTTTATAAAGAACTTGTGATTTATATTTCTGCAACTAAATCACATACAATATGTCTCAAGGACTATGATAATGTCCCATTAGTTCATTTTAAATAGTCTCATATAATTAAACAATTTAATTATTTATAACATGCCAATAAATTGGATTTTAGGGTACAAACCCTAACAATCTCCCACTTGCCCTCAAAGACAATTTTGCTATCTAACACTTATTTCCCTTTAAAGGAACTCATAGTCACTCTAAGGCAAGGTCTGGAAAAAAGTTTCAGCCAAATTTATTGCATAAGTTATCTTTTCTATTACTACATCCCACGTTTTATTATCTCTCTAATGAGATGATACTTACGCTTAACGTGTATCTTCACCACCTAGAGTGAACACATATCCTGAAGTCAAACTTCGTGAATCACAATCAAACTACAAGTCAGCGTTGTGTAGCCAGTAACTATCAAATGCTCAAACTCCTAAGATACTTAAGTATATACTTTATTCCCACTAAGTTAAGTAATCATGGATTTTAATTGATATTTGCCTACCATGCTCACTGCAAAATTGATATTTGGCCTAGTATATAGCATAGCATATTTGAGACTTGCTTTTAATATGGTATAAGGAACCATCTTCATATGCTCTTCCTTTTATATGTCTTAGGACTATAGTCCTAAACAAAATAACTTCAAACATCTTTATCATAAGGGCTGTATTAAGAAGTGGTCAGACACGAGTCATATTGTTAGGGTCATATTTACTATGTAATTGGTTAATCTTTTGACAAAACGCACTTTACTTGTAATTTGGTAGATCTAAGGTAGGTTTAACATATCAAGAAATATGTTACTCAAACATATCAAGTGGTATCTTTAAAGTCATGAAGATTGATGCAAGAAACAAGTAAAGAAAAGCTGATTCATTAAGTCTTAACAGAAACTCGACAGATACTGCTATCGAGGTTAAGTGAAGAAGTTCGACACAAGCTCTATTTATTGAGAATTACGATTTCAGAATTCTAGATCTGAAATTCGGCATAGGTTGATGTATTTGTTTAGGGTTTCTTTTCTCACAATCATAGACATATATAACACTTATTTTTAAGAGCCATCACACACAACTATAAAGACCAAGAGTTTAATTTTCTATGTGAGAAGCTACTGCGTTTGTACGCCATAGGGTTTTGTAACCAAGTTTTCTTTATTTCACCAAACCAAAGAGTAACTACCACAGACTTGCTACTATGAACAAAACCTTCAAGAGGTTCTTGAAGTCAATTGGAGGTTCCAATTATTATTGTGGGTGAAGCGTTCATATATTGGAGAGTTCAGAGGTTCTAAAGCGGTAGAAGGTTTCTGTTGTAAGTTCATCTACTTGGATTATAGATAGGACTGTTCACAGGTCGGGTCGGATCGGGTTTGGGGTTGACCCGCAATCAACCCAATCAGATCAGGTGTATAAAAAATGGACTTGTAGCCGACCAAATATTCAGGTTAGACCCAATATTTCGAGTCATCGGTTGAGTGGGTCGGAGTCATCGAGTGACTTCGGGTTTGAAGAACAACATAGCAGAAATAAAACCCAAACCTAAAGAACATAGTTCACGAGTCACAACCACAATCCAAAACTAGTGAAATCAAATAACACCAAAAATACCACAAGCCCAAATCTGAGATTGAAACCAAATAGCATCAAAAACACCACAAACCTAAATCTAAGATTGAAAGAAAGAGAGAAAGATGAGACTCGGATTTGAGATGAAAGAGAGAGAAAGATGAGACCTAGATCTAAGATTGAAAGAAAGAGAGAAAGAAAAGAAATTATCACCAAATGACACCACCACCACTCCTCATTCGGTAACACTTGTGCCACTCCTCCTTCAGTAACATTCCTTCTAGTTCTCACCATCATTGTATGCATCATAATATAAATACATCCACCATCAAATTACACAAGATCAAAGCATATTAGAGGAGGCTTTACAAGGAAGTAGGTCTAGGGCTAGTGATTTGAGAGAAGCAAGTCTACGGCGGCAGGAAGACAAAGGCAGGAGCTAGGGGTTTGAGAGAGAGAGCGTGAAAACAGAGAGGTAGGTTAGTGTGAATAATGGAGAATGGTAGAAAGACCCAAAATGTTTCCTTTTAAATTTAAGAGCGATCGGGACGGTTTATACGATTTCAATTTTTAAAACAATTCAACTCTTGAAAAATAGGTCAAATTTTTTTTTTTTTTTAAATGTCATTTCAATTGCAGCTACAAATCTTCTCCAAAAAACTATTGCAGCTACAACATTAGGTGTAGCATGAAACTCGACTTTTTGACGTAAGTTTGAAAAAGATACTATAATGAAGTGGATAAACAAATTTGCTAATTTAATCCTTATATCCAACAAGCAAGAATAGTGAAAAAGAAAGAAAGAAAGAAAGAAGAAATTAAAGTTCCGCCACAGCCCCGCCAAGATCTTATTTTAAAAATACTAAAACACCCTTTTATCCTTTACTTTAAAAATATATATATATATATATATATATCCAACTCAACTGAGTCGGTGAGTTGATTTGAATCACTTTTTTCTTGGGTTCCTTTTGTTCTGGTTTCTAGTACTATTATGTCTATGAGGGTGTGTTGTGCAACTTCAACTTCCCTTGGAATCAACTATGGGCAACTTGGAAACAATCTTCCAAGTCCCACACAGGTTATTCCTCTCATTCAATCCATTGGAGCCAAAAGAGTCAAGCTTTTTGACGCAAATCCAGAAATTCTTCATTTCTTCGCCAACACCGACATTGAAATCATGGTTGGACTCAGCAACGAATACTTATCGGCAATGCTTGATCCAAATCAAGCTTTAACTTGGGTCAAATCGAATGTTCAAGCATACCTACCAGCCACCAAGATCACTGGCATCATGGTAGGGAACGAAGTGTTGACTTTGTACAAAGCTGATTTGAGCAAGAATTTAGTCCCGGCCATGCAAAGCATATATAGTGCACTACTTGGTTTAGGACTAGACAAAAGTATTAGTGTAGCCACCGCACATTCCTTTGATATCATGGAATTTTCTTATCCTCCATCGGCTGGAGCTTTTAAGCAAGAATTAATGGGATATATGCATGAAATCTTGAACTTCCACGTGCAAACGGGTTCAAAACTTTATGTTAATTTGTACCCTTTTTTGCATACAAGGGTTCAAAGGAAATTCCTCTTGATTATGTTCTTTTTGAGCCAAATAAAGGGTTCGAAGATCCAGCTACCAATCTCTTCTATGACAACATGTTATTTGCACAGATTGATTCGGTTTATTTTGCAATATCTATGTTGGGTTATAATGGGATCACTATTTGTGTCTCGGAGACTGGTTGGCCATCAAAGGGAGATGTTGATGAAGTTGGTGCTACACTTGATAATGCAGCTAAGTATAATGGCAATTTGATTAGCATGGTAGCTCAAAACAAAGTGACACCATTGAGGCCGAATTCGGATTTTTGGATGTGTATATTTTTGCGTTGTTTGATGAAAATATGAAGCCTGGACCCACATCTGAGAGAAATTTTGGGCTATTTCAACCTAATGGTATGCCAGTGTATTCCATTCGAGTCGTTTGTGGAGTTGATAGTTCTTCTGCCGTTGAAAGATATAATCAAATTGGGCTTATGTTAATCTTGTGCCTTGCATCAATTGCGCTGCTCTAGAGTCGATTGAATTGATAAAGAATGTAGAAGGCGGGCTCAGAAGCGGGGGAGCCATCTAAACCTAAAAACAACAAAATCCTATGAATGAAAATAGGATAAATAAAAGCGTGACCAACAGCGCTACTCCTATGAATCTCGTTCAAAGAACGAAGAAACAAATGGGGGAAAGAAATAGAAGCTCCAGAAACAAGCGCATACAAAAACACATATTGCTCAAGAGGGATGGTGTGGAGATGAGAAATAAGCCACAAAGAATGACACGCTATCCTAAGGAAACTTAGCGGACGTGATCCGAGGATCAGAACCCCACTGGATAGAAGACCCAGTGATGTAAGACATAACATCATCAAGAGGTGGAGACTCCTCATAAGGATAGACAGGCTGCCTAACAACCGGAATCCCAAGAGCTTCAGCCACTACCCTAGAGGTAATGGTGAACTCAACACCTCGTATCCAACTCCTAACAAGGGTGTTGGAATCATAAACGGGGCAAGAGAGATTCGAATAGAACTCTCTAATCAGGGCAAATGGGGGTAGATGATCTATCTCCAATAAAGATAACCAACCTCGACTCTCAAAATTTGCCCTAATGGCAGGATCAACCTCATCTAACAACATCTTCCACTCAGCCCAAATATTTCTCTTAATGTTCAGCTTCTCATAGGCCTCTCTGCATTTGTCACTTTGAAACACCTCACTCCTAGAGGGAGACTCAGTAGAGGTGGAGGGTGTCCTATGGGCTCTAGTTTTCCTAGGCATAGTGCTAAGGAAAGGACAAGGACACAAAGCAGAACAAAAAAATAAAAATAAAAAACCAAGGGCAAACTACAAGTTAACACAAAAACAATAGAGAAAAAAAAATCTATATGATGCATGAACAGTTAAATGTCATGATGCATGCTCTAATGCAATGAAACTAAGTTCAATTGAAGTTCAAATTCATAAAAATGGCCTGAGCATTGAGTTTCTAATAAAAACCCAAAGTTTAAAAAACCACTTGTTTGTTTTTATAAAAAAAAAATGACCAATTGATCATCACACAAGCTAGAATACATATTATAATGATCAATTACATCAATTCAACAAGCCAATTGCATCAATTAAACTCAAATTGAACAAAATCTCCAATTCGGGTACATTAAAGCCCTAGAAAATCCAATTTCTCACAAATTACACAATTGATCAAATTAACTCAGCAAGATCAAGTTGATAACATCCTAGCACAAAAACCCATTGATCAATTTCAGAAAATATTGCTAGAATCAACAAAAACCCCAATTTTTAAAAAGCCCGAAAATCCTAGACAAATGCATGAATTTATGCATCAAAACATGAAATAAAATGCAAGAAGAAGGGTAAAATGGACTTACCGGTATTGGGAGAGGAAAACCTTGCCAAAAATTCGGAGGAAAACGACAAAAAATTGACGTGGAGCCTAGTCCGAATCGGAGAGAGAGAGAAAACTTGAAAACTTTTGAAAAAGGTAAGTTGAAAAAAATTAAGATCTGATTTTTAAAAACTTGATTCATGATTTTCGATTGATCGAAACATTAGGTTCGATCGATCGAAACAGACAGAGGCTCACGTCAAATTTTAATCACAATTTCGATTGATCGAAAAACAGGTTCGACCGATCGAAATTCATAAAAAATCAAATTTTTGAAAAACAACAAAATTTTGCACAAAAGACTCCTCAAAGCATTGAATTTTCAAGATAAAATGCATGAGAATGATATGCAATGCCTTTCAAAAACACAGGCTTTAACCTCAATTTTCCAAACATTAGATTTTCCAACATTTTCCCTTTAAATTTTCAAGCATCAAATATATTTTGCATAAAACTCAAGGTATTTTCAAACTTGGTTGGTCAGACCAAAAACACACACAAAACATGTACAGTGTTTAGCAAAAAGTAACTTGTGTAGTGTGTGCAACTAGCAAAAGCTTGAGCTACATGTGAGGTGATATGTTAATAGCAATTAAGCACAAAGTCTACAAAATTCATCACATAGAATTTGAAAGAGACTATCATCTAAAGAGTTACATCCTATAACTATCACATCTCCTAAAACAAAAGTTTGCAATCATGTAAGTTTCTTGATTTGCCTCATATTGTACACACCAATTTTAGTTGTTCAGAAAATTATTAAAAGCCAGTATAATGTACACACCAATTTTATTTATTTAATTTAGCATTAAGCCCAATAATGTACACACCAATATTAAGCATTTAAACCGAGGCTACACCTTATGTTCTTTTTGTGCATGTACTACACTTTCTCGAGCACAAAATCTTATGATATGCACTAAGGTATTCATGATTGACTAGTGAACAGTGGTGAGATGGTTATTTATGCCTTTCTCAAAAGGTTTAAGTCCGACAGTCAAAGACATATGACTTTAAGATCAAGACAAAGTGATCAAAAACCATAAACATCTTTCCCACACAACATGCACTACAAAGCTCAAACTAGTAAAGTGCAAGAAATAAGCTCATCAAACCTAAACAAGGTACACAAGACATGTTACGTGAAAATTAATTGACCAACCTTATTTTCAAAACCAAGAAAATAATGCAAAAACACAATTTGCTTCCCCATTTTTTTTTTTAAATTATTATTTTTAATTAAAAATAAGAAACAAAAACAGTCCTAGAATAAAATGCATGAATGTTATGCAATGCAAATCCTAGAAAAAAAAAAAAAAAAAAAAAAAAAAAAAAAAAAAAAAAACAATTAACAATGGTCACAAAGAGTAGAACAATGAAGCACAAGGACCAGGTCAGAAAGACTCAATTAGATCGAGTCTTTTGCATCCAAAACTTTTTAGATGCACCTCGAGCATTGGAGTTCTTATTCACATTAGAATGATTTCCAACTCCAGGATTGGAATAAAGGTTGAGAGCCTTTACCAATTCACCAATAAGTACCATAGGATTTTGTGCTAGAAACACAGGCACTTTTGGCTTATTTACTCGTTTAGCAGCTTGCAGCTTGAAACAGTTTGAACGAATGTGTCCAGACTTTCCACAAAAATTGACAAACCCAAGCAGGTCTACCATGCATCTTGTCCTTAGAAAGGGTAGACTCCTTAGGTTTAGACTTTTTCAGATCAACCTTAATCTTCCTAGATGGTGAAACTTCTATAAGTTTTTCAACTTCACTCCCAAGGGGTTTAATAGTTTCACTCACAACCTCACTCACAGAAGGTTCAGAAGAAGATGAAGGAATAAAGTTTGTGGAATGGGGTGTAGACACAGAGATGCTTTCAACAAAACCTAAACTAGATTTGTTAGAAGAGGACTTTTGAATACTTAGCATTTGATCAAGTTTAGAACCAGTAGATCTAGCAACAGATAAATCAAGTTCTAATTTCTTAACCTTATCAAGCAAAAGCATATTCTCAATTTTCACATTGTTCAAAAGTTCATTAGAATCAAACAGTTTAACAAGCAAATTCTTCTTATCAAGCTCAAGAGTTTCAATGTTCTTCAAGCCAAGTTCAACATTCATAGCATCCTTTGCTGCAACTTTGCAAAGTTTATTGTAGGCCTCTTGAAGATCTGCATCCTCAGAGAGTTCCCCATCAAAAGGGTTCTCTTTAACAGATACGCTTTCATTGACTACAGCAGTAGCAGTGAAAGCAATTAAGTTTCCATCATCGTCACACCCAGACTCATTATCAGAAATTTCGTTATCACTAAAGGTTACCGCCATAGCTTTACCCTTAGACCTCAAAAATGTAGGACATTCAAATTTCACATGACCATACCCTTGACATCCAAAACATTGAGGACCCATAGAATTATTAGGAGATTAACCTACTTTTTTTCTAGGTTTTTTAATGTTGCTAACCTTAGTGGGATCATTCTTCCTAAAGTTTCTAGGTTCAGTAGTGTTTGTACTTCTTGCCCTTCTATTACTATTCCTAAGAAATTTTCTAAAGTTCTTGCCAAGGTAAGCAATCTCTATAGCAGAGAGCTCATCATCAAATCCACCAACCTCAACATCATCAACTAACTTAAGAGCCATTGACTTGGATTTGCTAGCTTTGGGTAGGTCCAACTCATAGGACTGAAGAGATCCTACAAGTTTATCAACAGGGATGGAGTCCACATCCTTGCTCTCAGTAATGGCAGTCACCTTGGGTCTAAAGTCTTTAGTTAAAGATCTAAGAATCTTCCTAACAAGTTTAGGTTGATCATAGATTTCACCCAGATTATATGCAGAATTAACAATGTCATTAAGCTTAGCATAAAATTCATCAAAAATTTCATCATCAGACATCCTAATACTTTCAAATCTAGAAGTTAATTGTTGCAATTTATTAATCTTAACTGGCTTTGTGCCTTCATGCACAGTCTGGAGGATATTCCAAGCAGCGTGAGCAACCTCAACATTAGAGATTCTCTTAAATTCCTCCATAGAAACAGCGTTAAAGATAGCATTCATAGCTTTGCTATTGAACGGAGTTGCTTATTTTTGAGAAGTTTGCCACTCACTCACAGGAGTAGTGGGCTTCTCCCATTCGTACTCAACGGAATTCCAAACCCTCTCATCAATATATTTCAGGAATGCTTTCATCCTTACTTTCCAATAAGCATAGTTATTCCCATCAAAGTGAGGAAGAATAACAAGAGAGTGTCCGTATTCCATGACAAAGGGGTCAAGGATTAGCTCAAAGATCAAAAGATCAACAACAAGAGAGCTACCTGCTCTGATACCACTTGTTAGGTTTTTAGACCCCTTAAAACACAATTGGATTAATCTAATTAATTAGCCAAGTAATTAACTTAGTCAGATTATGCAAATCTAGGTTAACACATATAAATCATATTATGCAAAGCAGCGGAAATATAAATAACACAATGATATGATCACCCAGGAAAACCAAACCGGTAAAAAACTTAAAGAGGATTTAACCTAGCTATCCTCAAGGTAAACTTGAATCCACTATATGAAAGAATCGAAGTTCATACAATAGGACTTAGACCACTAATATCCTATTACTACCCACCAGTAAAACTTACTGACATGACCATGTGCAAGCTCCGAATCCACGGACTCCTTCTTTCTTGGATTCTTCAAAAGTACAAGCACTCCCACTTGTGTATCTTTAAGCTCTTATGGCAGCAAATGAATGATCATCAAGTTCTTGAAGTAATCTCCTTCTTGATAACCCTAAGTTTATGTGAAGGAAAGATCCTCAAAGATCTCACAAGAGATTCACATAAACAGCAATATGAGCAACACTAAAACGTGGCTAGGGTTTGCCTTATATACCTAGGGCAAAAAGATAAAACCCTAAACGTTTTAAGTGAACTCGGGCTGAGTTGGAAATCTGCAGAAAACGCATTCTACCCGAGGTTCGATTGATTGAGCCTAAGCTTCGATCGATCGAGCCAGGCCGAAATGCACAATAACTTTTGCATTAACTCAAATCCAACTTTACATAAAACGGTACAACTTTGAGCAAGTCTAAACAAGACTAAACAACCTGTTTTAATCATGGTTTGCCAACATTACATATTAGAGTTCTAAATACATAAAATCCTAAGTTTTTAGAACCTAACAGTTTGAGTTTAGAAAGATGAAGCGTTCGCGATGAACTAATGAGAGAGATAATTGAAAATAAAAAGTGTCGTGATATTATAGCATGGGGCCTAAAGCTTTTTCAGATTTGTGTGACATGCTACGTAAAGAAGGTGGCCTCCAACCAACACAATGAGCAACGATTGAAGAACAAGTTGCCAAATTTCTTTACATATTATCACATGGTGTAAAGCATCGGGAAATATCTTTTTTTTTTTAGTCGTTCTAGTGAGACTATAAACTATCATTTCCATCAAGTATTAAGATCTGTGATACAACTAGAAGAGAAGTTTTTGAAAAAACCTGATGGATCTCAAACTTCAGTAGAAATACTCAACAGTTCTAGGTTCTTCCCATATTTTAAGGTAAAAAAAAAAAACATTATTATACTCTAATAGCTTAATTGTGGTATATATAAGGATTTTAACATATAGAAGTAAGTACTCAACAATTTTAGTTCTTCCCATATCAGGATTGCATTGGGGCAATTGATGGAACACACATTCGGGCAAAAGTTCCTATTGAAGATGCACCAAGATATCGTGGTAGAAAGGACTACCCAACACAAAATGTGCTAGCGGCATGTACATTTGATTTAAAATTTACATATGTTTTGCCTGGATGGGAAGGAACTACGTCAGACTCAAGAATTTTAAAAAATACATTAAGTAGATGCAATAAGCAAAAAGTCCCCCAAGGTAATTTTGTTAGAAAAAAAAAAAAAATATATATATATATATAGCCATTAGTGTATAACAACATAATGATGCGTGTCATTCCTATAGGTAAATATTACCTTGTTGATGCTGGATTCATGTTGAGGAGCACACTTCTTGCACCTTATAGAGGAGTTTGTTATCACTTAAAAGAGTATTCAAGAAATCCACCACAAAATCCTAAAGAGTTATTCAACCTTAGACATGCATCCTTACGCAATGCGTTTGAAAGAGCATCTGGAGTCTTGAAGAAAAGATGTCCTATAATAGCAAACTCAAATGAGCCGTCTTACGGAGTTCCAACCTAGAAAAAAATAATTTTAGCATGTTGCATTTTGCACAATTACTTGATTGGTGCAAATTCGGATGATAGAATTCTTTATGAGGTGGATGAAGAAATTTTAAACAATCTTGAACCTCATGAACAGTTTGGTGCGCAAAGAGAGAGAAATAATGATGATGCTGCCCAAGGAGAGGTTTTAAGAAACTCAATAGCAACTGATATGTGGAGGGATTATACATCCAACTCAACTTGATGTTATTCTAAATTTAATAATTGTAGACAAATGCTTCTAGTGGATTTAGAACTATGTCTTTGTTTTAATGGGCTGATTCTCATTAGAATTGTTTTATTATTTAATTTTGTTTTTATGGACTTATCATTTTGTTTATAATACATTTAATTTGCTTGGGATAAACTATTGAATGAGTTTTGATTGTGACTTGAGAACGTGTTTCTTTTTGTGAGGTTTGTGTGAGACTTTCCTCTTTAGTATGCAAAATGAATTATTCCTCTATATTGTGTTAGAGCAGCACTATCACAGCAAGTTCTAGTTTTTTTAGTATAATTTTAATAAATTTCATTCACTGTGATAGTGGCAATTTGCAGGTAATCTTTCTTTTTCTATTGTTTTACATTATGTCTTTGTCCTTTAAGTTGCGTTGGCAACCTTTTGCTTCCGACTTGCTTACGTTTGCCCACTTAGTTTTCTCTGCTTAGTTGTGTTGGTAAAATGAGCTTTTATTATTTCAACCATGGATAATGTGTAAATATATTTATTTGCTCAAATAATTTTTTATAGGTTCAAATATGTTAGAAAAAAGGACTATTGATGATGTGGTTAAGAAAGATAGAGAATATTGGACAGCTGTTATGGATGATGCGCTTATTGATGCACTCTTGCATCAACATCATCTAGGTAACAGAAATGGTTTAGTCTTCACCACACATGCCTATGACAATATTGTGAAGGAATTGCAAGAAAAATTTGAAAAACCAATAGACAAGCAAAAGGTGAAAAATTGCATTAAAACCATCAAGTATAATTGGTCATACTGCTATGATGTGTTTAAGAATGGGTTGAGTGGTTTTGCTTGGAGTCCAATCACCAAAATGTGGAGTGCTGAACCGGAAGTTTGGGAAAGTCTAATCCAGGTTTGTCACTTATACTCTAGGAGTTCATATTGTTTCTTGTGGTACATTTTACAAGCTGCTGCGTAGAACTTTAACAATTTCACAATTTTTACTAAATATTCTGCCTTCAAAACTTGATTTCAACGGCATGTTTCATACATACAATGTGTAAATATCACTGCTGATTTAATTATTCTCGAAGAAAGTAAAAGGAATGAACTTTGTAAGAATTGATCAATCACACCGATCAAGAGAGACAGGCCATGTTATTAATCTTCTTCTTCTTTTTTTTCTTTTTTTTTTTTTTTTTTTTTCGCTGAGAATGTTTTTACTCTCTTATATACTCTATATCCACATGCCACAAATTTTCGTGCAATTTTCTGAAACATGTTACTTTGGACCCATCAAATAGTTTAATAGCTGCTAGTATTAGGTAACCTGTAAAATTCCTATTGACCTCTTTTGTTCTAGTCCAACCAAAATTCTTTTATAACCTGACTACATTATCAGTTAAAGTTCTAACCTCTAACTAGCACCTTTGATATTGTGACTTTAGCTTTGTGTGTAATGGGCTATATATATATGTTACTTTGTAGAAAGATATTTCTAAGGATTAATAGAATTAATAGCTTTCTGTGTAATGGGTTTATTTTGTTGTCATTTTTTAAAGGTTAAACCTAAAGTAAAAGAGCTTAAGAACAAACCAATTCCAAACTACAACAAATTGGTTGAGCTTTATGGAAAAGATAGAGCAACAGGGGAACAATCTGAAACTGCATCGAAGATGAGGCAACGGTGGGCTACTTCAACCGGAGAGGGCTTTATGGAGAACATTGAAGATATTGATCATTTAGTTGCTCAAAATGAAGTTACTTTGGAAAGCTGTGATAATGTGGGTGATAATAATGTGGGTGAAGCCTCCTCAAAAGCCAAAAAGAGAAAAACATCAAAAAATGAGGACATGGAACAAATTATGGGAGCAATTCAGGATGTTGCTTTAGCAATGAGAGAAGGAAATTCAGCACTTAGAGAAGGCAATTTAATTTTTGAGAGGAGCTTGGCACGTCTTCCCATTCCTGAGCAAGACGTGTTCCATCTCTTGGATGAGATAGGAATTGATTCTAGATTGCAAATGAGGGCTTATCTCTATCTTATTAAGAATCCAGATATGTTGAGAGCTTTTATTGGCTATCCAATGGAGGAGCGCAAGGAGCTATTGTTCACAATGATGTCTAATCCTTAAATTTCTCTAACAATTAGACAAGTAAATGTTCCAAGACAATTTAAGTTTCTAAAAACCTTTTCAATTGATCATTGAAATGTAAACTCTTGGGATTAATTTTTCTTTGGCACCAACTTGTGTTTATTTTTAGTTTTGCTTTCTGAAACAAGTCTGTTAGTAATTACAGATATGGTCATAGCTCATTGTAATACTATCCTTTTTTTAGTGGCTTGAAAACTTTGTCTACTTACATTCATTTTTATGCTTTTCACTTCTTAGTTGTCTGGCATGATACAATGTCATATTAGGCCTTTGATTCAAAAATTATCACACTATATTGATTATATATTTCACAAAGGCAATAAATAATAATACGGGATGAACCTGTGGGTCACTGGCTGTGAGAATAACAGGGGATGCAGTGTGAAAAACACCTTGGCATCCATCAACTGCAGAATCAAAAGATCCTTCTTCTAGTAAATCTACTTTGAATATCTGAAGTCTTTCTTTAGCTCCATCAAGTGAAAGTAAATGCTCCATTTTCTTGGGATCATCTGTGGAATATATATGCATAAATTTCAATTGGAAGGCTAAATTATTAGTACCAAACACTACATGAAAAATATAGGTGAGAAAAAAAATGGGAAGTTAAAAGCACTATGTGCCTGCCATAGGAAATTTCAAAACTCTGCCTTCAACAGAAGCTTATGCTTGGGATGGGGTATTTCTACAAAAGTTTTTAATAAAAAATCTTAAGAAGGGAATTGATCAGTGGTTTGTTTTGAAGAAGTTCTATTTTCCTATGTTGCAGAACTTGAGTGTTTTTGCTGTTGGTGGAGTGGGGTAGTACTGTCTCACTGATATTTGTGTGTGTTTTTGGAAAGATTTAAGTTAGCCTTTGTCCTGAGGTAATGAAGGGGTGATTAGAGCTCTTTAGCTGTGTGGTTTTGTACTTTGTTGCTTGTTAATAATATATGTCATTAATAAAAAAAATTTTAAAAAAAGAAGAAGAATAACAATGCACTACATATCCAATATTATTCAAGTTTGTAAATCTACTATTAGATCCTATTTCAGTTCTTATATTTGTGACATAACTTACCACAACTTGGACATGGTCAATGGTCGATTGTGAGTGATGGACAACCACTTTCACATGGATTTATTACTTTTTCTCAACCACTTATAGTCGATCTCACATCTAAGTTGTGGCAAAAATTATGTCCATAAACTGTCTATATCCTATCATTTGGGATGACAATTTGATTATTCAACACAATTTTTTGGGGTAAAAACATGTTTACCCAGTTTGTGTGCCACTTTTTTGTGAGCCTCCTGTGCACAGAGTCACTATGGTCACATGATAAGCAATTTATAGGTTTTTGAAACAGTACATGTCCGAGGTAATAAAGACTTCCAGTGTATCATTTTTCATGGTGGATCTTTGTGTAATATATAATCAATATAAATTCACATACTAAGAAAAATTAAAAAAAAATATTAAAAATAATAATAATAAATGAAAGAAACATTCAACATTCAATATTTTGTTGATTTTTTCAGTAAATAAACAAACCAAACATTTTTTTTTCTTATTTTAATTATTATCAATTAAGGATGGTTTTTTTTAGTATAATAAAAAAGTAAAAAAAATATTTAATCATAGACCAATGTTGATTATTTAATTCACATAAAAAAAATTATCAAAAAAAAATATTACATGTTATAGTCATAATTATTTAATCTAACAAATTAATCATAGACCAATGTTGCAAGTTCATTTTAAAATAGGGGTAAATTTCTCTATTTTAATCATTTCCTCTTCTCTCCATCCTAATTTTTTAAAACATCCAAACAAGGAGAAGGGCTAATTACTTCCTTCCCCCTTACTAATTTTAAAAACATCCAAACAAGGTGGAGGGGAACCATTCCCCTCTACTCTCCTCCCTCTCTAAACTTCCAAATAGGCCATTAAAGCTACCCTAGAGGAGACTGAGAACATATACTACAATATGGGCTTTAATGATGCTGAAAACTCAGCCGAGCCTGTCATGTTCGAGAACTGGAAGTATGGGTTTGGCAAAGGATGGTTGGCTGCCATGATGGATATGGGTGTATAAGAGGATTCCCCTTTGAGGAACCCTGACCAAATACCCTACCCAGAGCCGCCCCCACGTACAACTCAAAACCCCACCAAAGCTGAAGACGAGGACACCCCAAGTATGAGGGAACTGGTGCAGGCCATTGATTCTCATGCTAAATTGATTGACCTAGAGATCACCAGCAATCCAAGTGTTGTGCTGACCATAGCTCAACCCCAATCTGCAAATCCTAACATTCAGCCTCCAGTGAACCTTGCTCTCGTTCAGCTAGACTAACCGCAGGATCCAACTACTTAAGCTATCTCTTGTTTTCTTTCCATTATGTTTTACTTTTTTGTCAATTTGCCTAAAATCACTGGGTTGTGTTGATGAAACAATGTTGATTTTAAGAATTTTATATGTATGATTGGGAAAACTTTTAACGCCATTACATGCTGGATTTAAACTATCTATGCTTTGTTAGATCTCTTCTATTCTTTGTAGATACTTAATAATCGAGACCAAATTAGGGTTTCGTTTAACCATGAATGGGGGATTTAATCAAATTCATACTTGTACTTTTAAGAAGTGCATTTGTATGTTTTAGTATGATCGGTGACCGATGTCAAACTAATCGGTGACCGATTTGTGATAAGGTTTCCACATGGTCGGTGACTGGGGTTGAACCAAACCTAGGCTTTTGTCAGAAAAAT
This sequence comes from Quercus gilva, assembly GCA_023621385.1. Taxonomy (NCBI): domain Eukaryota; kingdom Viridiplantae; phylum Streptophyta; class Magnoliopsida; order Fagales; family Fagaceae; genus Quercus; species Quercus gilva. The sequence goes on from CM042483.1 coordinate 60,431,594, forward strand.
TTTCCTAACTTGATGAGGTTTCCACCTGGTCGGTGATCTGGATCAAACTGAACCTAGGCTTCTGTCCTTAGAAAAGTTTTTGTGATAAGGTTTCTACGTGGTCGATGACCGGGATCGAACCGAACCTAGGCTTCTATCCTTAGAAAATTTTTGTGATAAGGTTTCCATCTGGTCGGTGACTAGGATCAAACCGAACCTAGGCTTCTGTCCTTAGAAAATTTTTGTGATAAGGTTTCCACTTGGTTGGTGAATGGGATAGAATCGAACCTAGGCTTTTGTCATTAGAATTTTTTTTTTTTAACTTGATACTAGGGCCAAGACTCTGTATATTACATGCATAGATATGTTCATTTACATAGTAGCTTGTACACAACCCATATTAATACATTTCCTACAGCTAATAGTAGAACTTCAAATTTTGAAAATTCCATGGCCGTGGAAGTGTTCTCTCCTCCATATATTCTAAATAGTACGCTCTCTATAACACAAGGTCTACTGTACTAAACTCCCTTTTCTTCATATCCTTGTTGTATCACCGAGCAAGTTTTTGCTGATAATCCGCTAATTGTATGGTCGCTAATTCCCAGCATTCTTCTAAAGAATCCAGCTGCTTCACCATTAATTCTTCATTCTTCACCGAAGCAAATCCTGAAATTAGGGCACTACATAGGCTTATTTCAGCCGGTATAATAGCTTCTGTCCCATATATTAAAGAAAATGGAGTCTCTCCCGTGTACCTTCTGGGGGTTGTTCAGTAAGCCCCTAAAACGTTTGGTAACTCCTCAGCCCATATACCCTTAGTCCCTTCCAACCTTTTCTTCAGTTCATTTACAATTGCTTTATTAGTTGCTTCGGCTTGACCATTGCTTTGTGGGTATGCCGGGGTTGAATACTTGTTCTTAATGCTGAGGTCGCTACAAAACTTACGGAAGGCTTTACTATCAAACTACAACCCATTGTCAGATACCAAAGACTCCGATACTACAAACCTGGTCACTATATTTCTCCACACAAATTTTTTGACGTCTACATCTCGGATATTGGCTAGTGCTTCAGCCTCTGCCCACTTGGTGAAATAGTCCATGGCCACTAAAACAAATCTTCAATTTCCTATAGACCGAGGGAACGGACCAATGATGTCTAGCCCCTATTGTGTGAAAGGCCTTGGGTTATTAATAGGATTCAAACTTCCTGTCGGCTGATTTATCAAAGGGGCATGCCTTTGACACTGCTCACACTTTCGGACATAGTCAGCGGCATCTTTTTGCATCTAAGGCCACCAAAACCCTTGGGTCATTGCTCAATGGGCTAACGAGTGTCCCTCGACATAACTACCACATACTCCCTTATGTAGCTCGATCAAGAGCTCATCAACCTTATTAAGATGCAGACATAGAAGATAAGGTCCTCCAAAAGATCTCCAGTACAACCTGCGATCTTCAAACAACCAATATTAAGCAGCAATTTTGCGTATCTTTTAGGCCTCTTTCTCATCGTTCGGCACATAGTCCTTGGCTAAAAAGTCAATGATTGGATCCATCCAACACGGCTCAGACACCATAACAATTGAGACATTTACCTTTATGTCTATGCTGGGCTCTTACACAACTTCCACCTTGATTAACTGTGATACCTCCTCGATTAACGATGATACCAAGGTGGCTAAAGAATCCGCATGTCTGTTCTACCCCCGAGCAATTTGAATTAGCCTTACCTTTTGAAACAGACTTATGGTTTGTTTCACTAGCCGCAAGTAATCGATCATCGGGGGATCTTTGGACTTAAAACTACCCTTTACTTGGTTGACGATCAACCGTGAATCCGAGTAAACCTCTACACCCTGCGCCCCTGAGTCAAGAACAGCTCTCAGTCCAACAAGTAATACTTCATACTCGGCCTTATTGTTGGAAGCTTTAAAACCTAACCTAAGAAAGTGCTCCACCCATATTCCTTACAGCGTGATTATGACAATCCCAACCCCTACTCCCATTGCACTGGAAGCACCGTCCACAAATACTTTCCAAGGTCGAACTTCCGCATGGCACACAATCTCCATTTCTCTTCTTGGGGAAAACTCTACAACAAAGTCGGCAAGGACTTGGCCTTTAACCAAACTTCTGGGCCAATACCGTATGTCAAATGAACCCAGCCTAGTCTCCCACTTGGCTATTCGGCCCGTGAAGTCAGATCTTTTTAGCAAAGATTGCAATGGATACTTAGCCAGCACGTAAACGGTATGGGGTTGAAAGTAAATGGTGTGGCCTTGAAAGTAATGACACAACTTTCTAGTGACATGTACCAATGCTAATGCCAACTTCTCTAGAGGTAAATACCTTGTCTCCACGTCAACCAAGGTCTTGTTAATGTAATAAACCGACTGCTGTACTCCTTGGTCTCTTAACAACACAGCACTTACAGCATGCTCGGATATAGAGAGATACATGAATAAATCCTCACAAGGCTTTGGAGCCGACAATATTGATGCCCGAACCAAATACTTCTTCAAATCTTAAAAGGCCTCCTCACACTCCTCAATCCACTAAAAACATTTCCATCTCTTCAACAACTGATAGAATGGAAGGCAATGGTCAGTAAATTTCAAAACGAATCGGTTCAACGCAGCCAACATGCCGGTCAATACTTATACTTCCTTTGGATTGCTTGGAGACTTGAGGCATTCTATAGCGCTAATCTGGTTGGGATTCACTTCTATTCCTTGGTGAGTGATCATGTACTTGAGGAACTTGCCAACCCCCACACTTATCAGCATTGAGATGCAACTTGTGTCGTCTGAGTACTTCAAATAAATATATGAGGTCACCAACATGCCCCTGCTCTTCTTTGCTTTTTACCACCATATCATCAATGTACACCTCCATCGTACGACTGATCTTCTCCCTGAACATTCTAGTCATCATCCTTTGATAAGTGGCCCCTACATTCTTTAGGCCAAACGACATCACGGTATAGTGATAATTAGCATCGGGAGAGATAAATGACGACTTCTCCTGATCTTCAGCAGCCAAAACAATTTGATGGTAACCTTGAAAAGCATTTAGGAAACTCATTCTCGAGTGTCTGTACATTGCGTTTACTAGTTGATCAATTTTCGGCATAGGAAACGAATCTTTCAAGCATGCTTGTTTAAGGTCGGTGAAGTCCACACACACCCTCCATTTACCATTTTTCTTCTTCACGACCACTATATTCGCTAGTCATTCCGGGAAAAAGACCTCCCTTATCGCCCTTGCCTCTTTCAACCTTTTCGCCTCCTACTTAATAGCTTTAACATGCTCTTTTGTCGACCTTCTCGACTTTTGCTTCTTGGGTGGATATGATTGGTCCATATTAAGTTGGTGAGTTATGAACTCCGGATATACTCCAAGCACCTCATACAAACTCCAAGAAAAAACATCCAAATTTTGCACCAACAATAACATTTCTACCCTATCCTTGTTTGGCATACTTGCTCATATTTGAAAACTCTTACCTTCATCCAGTAATATACTTACTTTGATCAGCTCCTCAGCACAGCTAGCCCCCTTTTCTTCTAAGGGCTCTTGTAATTGCTATAAAGAAACTTCCTCGGTAGACTCTTTTTCTTTATCTCTCGGTTAACAGCTGCCACCAAGTACTGCATGGCCACTTGCTGATTTCCCCTCACCATTGCAATATCGCGTTCAGTGTGGAACTTGAATTTAACATGCAATGTGGATGGGATTGCTCCCATGGCATGGATCCACGGCCAACCGAGAATGGCTGTATACAGGGAAAATAAACTAACCACTATAAAAGTCACCATCACCTCCTTCCCTTCCATATTTACAGGGAATGAAATCTGCCCTTCAGGGACCACCATTCGACCATCGAATCCCATTAGAGGTGTGTCATACTTAGATAAATCTTCATTCTTCAAACCTAGCCCCTTAAACAAATCGAGATACATTACCTCGGCTCCACTTCCTTGGTCCACCAATACCCTCTTCATTATGAAGCCGTTTATCCTGGCTGTAACCACCAACACATCATCATGAGGCTGAGTTGTTCTTTCCAAATCTTCATCATTGAAAGCGATGGGTTCCCCAGCATATTTCATCCTCTTCCCCGATGGTCATTCTCGACAACTTTTCACTAGCACCACGATCAGCACCCCCTTTCTTTATGTCGCTAAAGTACCCCCTTGAAGCAACATGTATGACTTCTATTACACCCAATGAAGGTGGGAGAGGGTTCTCCTGAGGTCTTGTATTTTACCCGGTCTCTAGATCCCTAGGTTCCAAAACAAACTCCTTTAAATGCCCCGATCTCACTAATTGCTCCAGGTGATCTTTCAGAACCCTACATTGCTCAGTGGTATGTCTTTTGTCTCGATGATAAATGCAACACAAATTCTAATTTCTTCTTGATGGGTCACCTCCCATCTTGCTCGACCACCGAAAGTATGGCTCGTTCTTTATTTAGTATAGAATTTTGTGCACGGGTTCTTAAATGTCACGTTGACTTCCCCTGCCTAAGCACTGGGTTCTTGGATCCTTAAATCCCTTTTAGGTCTTGGCTGAAAACCCCCTCGTCGAGACTCCTTCAAATAATGCGTCATGGTCGGCGCCTTCCCCTTGCTCTGCTACCAATCATCCTCTAACCTCTTATACTCCTCAATTTGCCTCATAAGTTGCCTCATATCCTTTGGAAGTCTCCTTATCAGCGACTCTCACAATTTATAGTCCTTAGGAAATCCTAGCCTAAAAATGCTTGCTGCGATTTTTTCATTACCCCACCAATCTTGTTGTACAGTTCCCAGTACCTACTAGTGTAAATCCAACGGGTTTCCTCGGCTCCTATCTTCATAGACAGCAATGTGTCCACTAGTTGTGGTACTCGGCTATAGGTCATAAACCGAACCCCGAACTCTTGAATCAACTCTGCAAAACTATGAATTGAGCCCTTCCTTAACCCGTTGAACCACCTTAAAGCAGTGGGCTTGAGACTTATGGGAAACACCCTACATATCAACACATCATTATGATTAGACATCATATAGATATAATGGCTTACATGTTCTACCGGGTCTATTTTCCCATCATAAGAAATAAATGGGGGTTTGGTAAATCTGCTCGGCATAGGTGCTCATTCGATATCTCCGAGAATGGTGACTGAGCAACTCTACATAACGTCCGGCTTATAGAGCCCAACGCGGCATTCTGGGGCCTTTGCCCCTCAGAGGAAACCAAGTCTCTATTGACGTAATCCCGAGACCGATCCCTAGAACGACGGGAACCAGACTGACAAGATGCTTTTCCACGAATGCCCTCTATATTTACAGACCCTTCAGCATGTTCATCATGGTTTCTTCGTCAGTACCTTCCTCGTACTTCTAACTCCAAGTCCCTCACAATCCTATGCAGGCGTTCTAGCTCTTGATCCCTCCTATCACGATGCCCGTGTTCGGGGACGTCTGACATTAACCGGTACGTCTGGGACTAGGGCTGTCTAAACATATCCGGTGACCCAACCCACCTAGAGACCCGACCGGAACAGATCCAAAACCGGCCGACCCGACCTACTTAGGCAGTCGGCGGTGGATTTTCTCCACCAGAAACTGACTCCAGCGGGTCGGTTTCGGTTTCTCTCCCTTAAAAACCCGAAAAACCCGAACCGACCAGTGAAAAACCCATAACCAGGAGAAAAACCCAGATTCCGACGCGAAACCCAAATTCCAACGAGAAAATTCCAAATTTTGACGATAAAAACCCAAATTCACGCTATAAAAAACGCAGATCTCAGCGAAAAAAACCTTGATTCAGGAGCTATTTCACGCAAATCCAACGAGATTTTAACCTAATCTAGCTAAACCTCATCGAATTTGATGAGATTACCGTCGGATCTAGTGAAATCTCCTAGATTTCGATGAGATTTTCACCAAATTTAGGTTTTTCTCACCTTTTCTTTCCTAGCCGTTTTCTAAGATCTTTGACGCCAACTGACCCGTTCGCCACTCGTTGAAGTCTGATCCGCCCGACCTCGTTTACTCCGGCGGTCAGCGACGAGTGAGTTTTTCCAAAACCCGATTTCATTGGGTCGGTTCCAGGTTGGGTACAAACCTGACCCGGACTGACCCGTGGATAGCCTTATCTGGGACGATTCCTCCCTTGGACTAGAATGTTCCCCACCTCATTCATGTCTTCAATCCTTATTTCTCTTATACCTTCTTTCCCGCCAGCTGGAACCCCAAGAAGAGCCTCTAGAACCACTAGTGGCGTAACTCGCTGAGGGCCATTCAAACATCCTCCTCACTTGAATCTCAGCAAAACTACAGCTCTGTAAGAGATCCCTACAGACGATGCCAATTGTACATACCCTTTCCTTATTAGACCGAACTTAGGGTTGGGTACACAATATAATTATATAGTGGGTAATGAGTTTCCTACTTTAGGTAGCTCCCAGCCGAGCTTTAAGCAAGAATTTCCTCGCATAACCTAGCCTTCCTCTTTCCCTCCTTAAGCTCTCTCAAGCTACAGATGTGTTCTCTCTCTCTCTCTCTCTCTCTCTCTCTCTCTCTTCTTCTTTCCAATATCCAACCCCATTATCTCATTGCTTTCTCTTATTTATAGCTTAAGGTTATCATGATTACCTCTGATTCCACTCGTGTGGGTGAGGCCCAAATTGATTACTCTTGACAAGGATTATGCTTCATTGGGAATGGTGTTAAGGACGTTGAAACTAGCGCTAGCCTCCAAAAGATTTCTCAAAAGCGCGATTCCCCATGACACTCCCGAGCAACCGAGGCATTTCTGCCCATCACATGGATACCTACCGACCATCCTACACTTCGGTGGCATTCACGTGCTGAGCTTATGAATAGTGAGCCGGTCATGACACTAGGCCTGGGCCTGACAATATTTATGGTCCTATTTTGACCTGGGCCTAGTTAAAATGCTATATTGTTAATAATTTCATACCCTAGCCTCATCATTCACTCCTAAACAGTTTTGATTTCTCTTCCAAGGCTGATCTTACATTTGTGATTAACTTGGACTAATAAAGATACATACATGTCACTGCACTATATAGGGATAGATACTATAACATATTATTATATTAAACAATGAAGATGTCATATGAAACCATGCAGCTTTGTTTATTTAATAAAAAATTTACCTATAGCAGCTATTGTTTGTCCACGCTTTGTATTCCCATCATTCTAGGCAGAAAAATAAAGCTATTTGGAAGATATATGAGGGATGAATCATAGAAAGCTTTATTGTTGTGGCAGAAGAATTTATGATTAGGATAATCTCAATATGTTCAAAGGAGAGCTAAAAGGCTATCACTTACTAGGCTCCAAGAATCCATTTAGATTGATCAGTTGGTTTGTTGCATTAATATTCTAATTCATGTGGTAATGGAAGTTGTGATCACTTGAGTTTACTTGGTTCTCTATGCAGATATTCTCCGGTGTAATGTAATATTACTTGCCTCTTGTTTTGCATCAACAATACAACACTGATTTTATCATGTGTTTTGAAGTTAAAAGCTACTGCTTTAAATCTTATCTAGCATGCCCACCCTGACACAATTATTTGGAAAATGTCCTTTCAATACATACATAGAAATCAGCATTGATCAACCCAAACAGGTCCAACCCTAGTCTCAACTGATGTGTGATTAATCTACCTTCATCACACATAAAATCCTCAGGTTGCTTTTGTGATAGCTAATCATTCATGTGTGAGATGTTGTAATGTTGTACACCGAGAAAGATGGAAAACTTTTAGTGAAGGATCAAAATTTCCTTTCCTCATCCTTAATCATCACATGAGCATACACTTCCCAGTTCCCAGTTGCCTGTGTAGTGGTTTGTGAAGGAAGGAAATATAGTTATTCTCAGCTTATTCTGCAATCTTCTGCTTAATTCTTAGCTATCAGAATCTGTTGCAATAATTTGGCAATGGCCATTAGAATACTGGTTGTGTCAGAAGCCCTTGCTCTCGGCCAGTCTCTACGAATAGCTGCCTGTACTCTGACAAGAGCATTCAACTCTTCAAGCGCTCGTTGTTGGAGTAGGTTTAATACTTCTCTTTTACTCAACTATTTGTGACTATGTTCTCTCTGGGATTTTTTTTTTTTTTTTTTGAATGGTCAAATACATTTAAACATGCAGGTAAACACTCAAATTTAATATGTTTGAAGTACTTCAATATATAATCTAATTCATATTCTCAACAAGTGCAGCATTTTTCAATTATGCACTCCATTGGATAGAATTATTCTTTGGTTTTCTTGCCCATTGTTTGAAACATGCCTGACAAATGGTTGTTAATTTCTATCTGGTCTTCGTGTACTTGCTTGTGAAGCAAGATATAGACTTAAACCTTGCAGTAGAATCAGCCAAAGACGTTGATTGAAAATTCCCATTAACATCCCAAGCTCTAGAGATGTACGTCCTTTTTCGGTTGTATAGAAATTCTGGAGTCTCAAAATTCTAGCATCAAATATTGTTCGATCAGTTTCTGATCTTCTGATAATAATTTTATCGTTGGCAACTTCTCTCAGCTTTCATTTCATATTAAGTCTAATAATATATCCGGAACTGTGTTGTACTTATTGTCTAATTTTTAGGGTGTTGCTAAGACTGGAATGGAGTTGGCTTATGTGGTAGGATGAGAGACAATTTAAAACTTGTAGTCACATGTTATTGGTAAAAATATATTGCTGTAGCCTAGACTAGTTAGTCAGAATAAGCTCAATTGAATTTGCTTTTATCCTAAACTAATATTCTGAGAGGCCAAATCATATGCATTTAGTACATAATTTGCATGGCTTGTATTGATTCATGGCCAAAAAAGAAAATTGAACTATGAGGCAAACATACAAAGTGTAAGGTTGAATTTAATCAACCATCTTATTAGCTTTATTCCGTGCCAAATTTGCTTGTATTTTAGCATTTAGTAACCCTGTATTTAGGTGAGATAATTGTAAGGGTAGTGTGTGAGAAGATGTAAAGAAATGTTCCTCATTGTGCAAAGAAGCAAGGACTCGCGACTGGAACTTGTGGGTAGCTCGCGGGTGCAAGCCGCCAGAAGTGGGTCACGTGCCAAGCATGCGGGAAGCTAAAACATTATGCCAGCTGGTGCACTACAGGACAAAAGTTCCAGGCTGGCCAGACAGCTAACTCGCGGCTGGAACTCGCGACTCGGACCAGTCGCGAGACCAAGCCGCTAACCAGCCCTGTTTGGGAAAAACTATCTCTTCGTATTCCAAACACACACCACTATATATAGACCCTTATTCCCACTAAATGTAGAGAGCTTCCAGAGAGAATTTTGAGAGAGAAACCCTAGAGAAAAACAAGATTGATTCATCCACAATCTTTACCTTAGAGACTCTTTAAATTCCTCTACTCTCTTCCTCTCCGTTGTTACATCCTTGAGAGGTCCTTAGCCAAATCTTTTTCTCACTATACCCATATCCGTGAGAAGGCTTATTTGGTGCTTTTGGGAAGCATTTAGGAAGGAACCAATGTCTATTGGTTGATACTATGGTTTATAGCGGAATCCGGTAAGGTAAAGAAGAAATAAGTTCGGCGCAACCTCGTTGGAGCAAGAAGCTTGGAGGGCTTAGGTACATTGGGTAAATTAGGCTTGGAGAGTCTTCTGCTGTTCATGTATCCCAATTACATTCTTTAATAGATTATTTACCGCTTGGAGGATGGCGGAAAGGTTTTACGTCAAGAGTTTCGGTTTCTTCTTCGATAACACATCGTGTGTTGTCCATGTGTTTGCATTTTCCTTTTCCTTATCTTTGCCTTTTATTTTCTGTTGTGGATGTGATTATAATTGATTTAGACTATTTTTCAATTCTATATTTGGCTTATGTTCATGTTCCGCACATTAATTGTTTGATAATAAGCTAGAATTGATAATTTGTAATTTGGGATCTAAACGTTTAAGGATGTTTCATACCCATTTTGAACATTCACAAAGTATGGAGAGGAAGGTCAGACACATGTTTGTACAAAATAAGTTGTCACATACGAATGCAACTTTAAGTTTATTCTTCAATACTCCAGACAAGACCTAAAGACATCATTTAAAAAAAATTAAAATAAAAAATTTATTTAAATATTATGAAACACGTTTGGAGCTTGTAGGGCAAGTACATGTTATGTCGGAGATATCTTGATCTCTTACATCAATATTTCTCCTTTATAGAAGTCCCTACCAACTTAGGACCAAACCTTGAATCATTTGTAGGAGACAGGGAAGTAAACTGATATTGTTTGCTGAGCTGTTACTCACCTGATGTTTGGGAAGTAAACTGTAATTTTCCCAAACGTCAAAGATTGAATCAAACTAAAAATATTGCAAAGCCAACACTGCCCTCAAAAACAGAAAACAATTTTTTTACACAAATGTGGACAACCCGTTTTATCACCATCCAGAACCAGAATGACAATCAAAAGCCAACCTTCTCATACCTTTATTTTTTGGATGATAGACGTACTGAAAAAGTGACAAAACTTATGTACAATTTTTTAGATATTGATCAATACACAGTATAGATCAATATAGATGTATTTAAATATATAGACATGTTTGAATATAATTGAAAATCTTAATATAATAGAGTTAAATAACTGTACTAATTTTTGCCCTTGGAAAAATAAATTTAAATCCCTCTAGAGTCTAGACCACCTGAGTAGCCCCAGTTGATAGCTTGGGGTCCAATGTTTCATCTGGATAATTGCCATGCTTACTAGCATCATACTTCTCTCCATCACCCCACAATGCATATGCTTCCTCACCATGAACAGCATCATCCCCTATAACTAATAAATCATCGGGCATACGCAAAGGGATCACCAATTTTATCGCAAGGCAGATCATAGTAGTGACAACAAGGTTCCATCCAATGATGAATAAGCCACCTACAATCTGTTTGCCGACTTGTATTCCTCCGTTTCCTCCGTAGACTCCTCCCCTAGAGTTTGTAACAGGCAGAAAGAGGTTGCATAGTTCAGGCTCAGCAAAGAAACCAGTAAGAATTTCACCAAGTAATCCAGCCACAGCATGGGTGTGGAACACACCTAGTGTGTCATCAACCTGTTGGAGTAGTTTTGACTTCTTGTGTACTATCATCATAGTGAACCATGGAACACTTCCTGACAAAATTCCCATCACTATAGCTGCCCATCCTTGAACAAGACCTAAGATTAATTGAAGATAATTCAATTAAGTATAATTTAATGATGTGCCCCCTCATTGATAATTGAGTAATCATAAGTAGTTAATACGGTTAATTTGAACTTCATGTATTTGAAGGACCTATATATTTGACATTTTATGCATAAGGTGTGATTAATTGCTTTTGCAAAAACTATGCAACGCATGTAAGATAATAATAAAAGCATCCTCATTTTTTGTTGACTTTCTCCCCTAATAATGTAGCATTACATAGATGAATTAAATGAAAATCATGTAATGTGGTGTTGGTTGACTCACTTGACTAATAAAGTTTATTGTTGTCAATTGAATATTTCTGCTTGCATTGACTGAAGTGAGGTTTAAACTTTAACGTAAGGGAGAATCTATCTCCATAATAATAATAATAATTAGAGAGAACTTAATTAAGCCAACTGATATCATGCCAATATTCCATAAGCTGGCAAGAATTCTAGATTCCATTTCCCAAAATTATTTTAAACTTGTATTTTACTCAAAAGAATCATGAAATATAATAACATTAAGGCTTAATTAATCCTATTTCATTTTGAATAGAAATAGTTTTTGAGTATAACGTGTACAAGAGGATTATGTAATAGAAATAGTTTCTAAAGTCTACATGTACAAGAGCATTATGTAAGATACAAGCATGAATAATTGTAATTTAGAAATATAACAAAAATTAGGCAAAATTATATTTTATTAGTCCATGATTTGGCATGAAGTGGACTTTAGCCATGCAGGTTCTGAAAGGTAGTACTTTTCTTTAGGACTTTAATAGTTTTTTTGTGAAAAATTGATGGATAGGTTTTGCATTCGCAATAAACATGTATACATATTAATTTTTGTTTTTCATGAATTTTCTTGCATCAAGCAAAGATACGATTAAAAATGAAAGAAAAGAAAGATAATTTACTCAAGTTAAGGCTCAAAATGAACTAACATGCAGCGCTGCATGTGCTAAGAAGGCACACTAGCTGAAAGAAAATCATATGAAGGAGAAATTGATACGTTAGGTGTATATAAATGATTTCCAACATATATATATCTATATATAATTCAATGTAAAAAATAATACCCCAATTGAGAGGAAATCTATTTACAGAATCTTTTAAGTACATAATAAAATATCAATGTTCGATGCCCTAGAGTATAAGTTAAGATGTATTTTATTTTATATTATAGTCTTTGTGTTATTCTTTAAAAAATATATATATATATATATATATTTAGACAGATAATAAAGAAAAAAATTGACTTTAAACCAGTTTTGAGTTATCATCTTCCTATCGATTATGTGATAATTGAAGATATTATTCTTGAATTTTTAAGTTACATAATTTTTTTAATGAATCATATGATGTATTTAAATAATATATATGAATAATCTTATAAATCATCGTCACGTAAATAATTAGAAACTAATTAAGATAGTTGATAATATCACCTGCACCGGGTGTGATGCAAACAAGGCCAGTGATCATGCCCTGGACGGCTCCAATGACTGAGGGTTTATTGAAGAAAATGACGTCTAGCGATGTCCACATCAGGAGGCTAGTAGCAGCACAAATGTTGGTGTTTAGAACAGCCATGGAAGAATCTATATTGGCTGCATATGGATCTCCACCATTGAATCCTGCCCATCCCAGCCACAGTAACCCTGCTCCTGCCAATGTCAACAATACATTGTTTGGAGGAAATCTCTCTCTGTCTCTTTTCAATCTTGGTCCCACCTGCATCATCATTGAAAAATCAGTCTAAGGTAGTAAGGGCATAACTAATTAATTTCATACCAAAATTCACAACGGTTGAGAGTGATAGTTTATAATTGACCTGTGATAAAAATAACGTATGTGATGGTTCACGCACATGAAAGTAATACGTTATAAATCACAATCGGGTACTTCAATAAATTGTGAGAAAAGTTGTGAAATTTTTTTGTGTGTATAACGTTGATGTCATTCAATTAAAATTGTCATCCACTCACCATGCATCTTGATTCCTTCACGCCTTCAAATATTTAATATTTATTTACGTGTATATATGTCTTATTATATATTACAAGTCAAACACATGATGATCATGGGGGATGGATATTCAAAAAACCAAATGGAATCTAAAAAAGCAACTTTCATCAATTAATATAATACAAGATTCATTGAACATTATTAATCATGTACTAATAATGTTCCATTGTACTAAGCCCTAAAACATTTAATCGCAAAGCAACAGGAATTATTAATATTGAACAAGTAAACAGCAAAAAGATTGTAATACTCCTGCAACACTTGCTTTTTCAACCAAGAAAATCTCTCTCTCTCTCTCTCTCTCTCTCTCTCTCTCTCTCTTAACTTATTGAAGTTTCTAAAAAATTACAAAAAATCTACTCTTGTAAGAATTGAATTAGTCAAGCTCATACCCAAAAAATAAGTCTAGCTTATGAAGTAGTAATTAATCTACCAAAAAAAAATATAGCACATCAATGTTCATAACAATTTTATAATTATAAATTCATCTTTCTTGCTCTAAAAAAAAAAATTAATTCATCTTTCGATTGATTTTTAAATTTAAGAAGTGGGTGGACAAGAAAACCTTACAAGACGACAAAGACCTTCTTAAGTAATAACTGATTCTTATACAAATAACATATTGGTATGCATTAATAATGTCTCAATTGAAGTGGCAAAACACTGACTTTTTTTTTTTTTTTTTTGCCTTAAGTGTATGAGAAATGAGTATAGAATAAGGCCCGTTTGGTAGCAATAATGACTATTTTTGATTTTCAAAATAAGATAAAAACTGTGGTTGAATTTTTTTTTATTTTTTTTATTTTTAAGTTTTAAACTATGGCATCCACTCATGATAATAGTTTTTCTATTATCAGACCAAAACACCAGTCGGTTTTTGGTGTATGCGGGGATTAAATCTCAAATCTCTTATTCAACTATTAATAATTTTATCAGTTAAGTTAACTGGAACTCATTTTTAATATGTGTTTTGTTTGAGTACTCATAATGTAAACAAATATGTTTGATTCTATGTTTTCAAAAAGAGTAAATAGTGAAAGAATTAGAGACTCCAATTAACTCAATTAGTAAACTTCTTTATCTTTAAATAAGAATTTAAGTTTGAATTCAGTTTATTCCAAAAATTAATTAATATCAGAAACCTTATTAGTTGAGTTAACTGTAACCTAATTTAATATGTATTTTGTTTGAGTACTCATAATGCAAACAAATATATTTGATATTATGTTTTCAAAAAGAGTAAATAGTGAAAGAATTAGAGACTTTAATTAACTCAATTAGTAAACTTTTTTATCTTTAAATAAGAATTGAAATTTGAATTCAATTTATATAAAAAATTTAATTAATATCTTGATATAATAATAAGTAATAGTTATTAATTAATATCTTCATATATATATATATATATATAGAGAGAGAGAGAGAGAGAGAGAGAGAGAGAGAGAGCTGACCCAGTATGCAGCTGTGAATCCACCAATCCCAGAAGAAAGATGAATGACAAAACCACCAGAATAGTCCATGACACCCCAATGGAACAAGAACCCACCACCCCACAAACTGAATGCTCCAACAGTGTAAGAGAAAGTAAGCCAAAGTGGCACAAACATCATCCATGCCTTAATATTCATCCTCCCCAACAAAGATCCAGCTAAAAGTATCAAAGTGATTGCAGCAAACACACACTGAAACCATACCATCGTTGCCATGGGGTAGTATGGCTGAGCCATAGCCGTCTCTAACCCACCAGTACTATTATACTGCGTAGTTTCAGGTAGTGCAGCCCGATTCAAAAGGAACTTCT
Source organism: Quercus gilva (assembly GCA_023621385.1). Taxonomy (NCBI): domain Eukaryota; kingdom Viridiplantae; phylum Streptophyta; class Magnoliopsida; order Fagales; family Fagaceae; genus Quercus; species Quercus gilva. Next base: position 60,446,641 of record CM042483.1, read on the forward strand.
GGCCTAAAGCTGGTCCAGCTTTGCCCCAGAAGGGAAGGAGCTTATCATCGAAGGACATCTTGTATGCCCATGTAACCCAACAAATTACCACAGCTGCAAAAGCATATAAAGCCATGAAAGCTGAGTTTACAGCCCATTTTTTCTTGACAATACTACCATAGAGTATGACAATCTCGCACTGCTGGAGATGTGCCGGATTGGTAAGCTGTATTGGTGGAGTTGCCATGTCTAGCTGTGACTCTTTAGCTACAATTAAAGCAAGCAAAGCCCACCAAACCCTCTGTGTTTGAATGTTGTGTGTTAAGGAGTTGCAAAGAAAAACCATAGAGAGAGAGAGAGAGAGAGAGAAGACTAGCGTGAGCTTTTAAAAGTCAAGGTTATGGTATAGAGTGATGTAGACTATAGATTTTGACATTTCAATAATGGTTTTAGAATATCTCCAACAGAGTCTTTAAATTTTTGTATTGTTTGGAGAATGAACAGTATACTATATATTTTATTTACTTACTTTTTCAAATACATTTTTCAACAGACTTTCTATCATTTATCTATTCCATTTAAATTTATTTCTTTATTCTCTTTTCAATTTTCCTTCATTCATTTCTAAAGATTACGTTCATAATACTTTTACAACATTTTTACAAAAAAAATCATTTGTGATAAGTTGATATTGATTTTAATTTGAATGTACTATTAAAAAAAAAATTTCTCTTTCTAAAAAAATTATTTTTTTCCTCACCAATATTAACTAATCATAACCTACCACTTAAAATTTATTGTGAAAGTATTGTAAAAATATTGAAGTAGTATTTCTCAATTTTAATTACTTATTCTTTGTAAAGTTATTATTTATAACTATGTATTTTGTTGGCTTTTATTCCTTACCAAATTTGATTGTAATTGTATTCAATCATTTGTACCCTGTATTTAATGTGGGATTTGATTGTAAGGGTTGTGTGATATAGAGAGAGTGTGAAGACTCAAGCTTATTAAAGACTGAAGTGTTTTCGCAAGTAGCTCGCGACTAAGCATCTTGCGAAGTGACCAATGTGCCTTGCACATGCTGGAATGCGAAGAGTCAGGCCAAGATGGAGACAACTGTGTCTCGCGAGTACCTCGCGGGTAAGGCCTTCCCGCAAGATACCCGCGAGACATTCTGTTCTGCCAGCCTGTCCATTCTGATACACACTTTCTGTGCCTACACTATTTATACCCACATTACCCACAAATGTTGAAGAGTACTTCTGAGAGAAAACCCTAACCAAACACCTTGAGAATTAGAGATTGTCATACCTACAATTCTCTACACATTTTACTTGTGGTATTTTCTCAACTCCTACCTCTCCATTTCCATACCATTGAGAAATTGATAACCCAAACACTTACCACACCCTTTCAAAGTATCAAGTGACGTTTTGGTGCTACTAGGAAGCATTGGAAGAAGCCAATGATGGTAGATGCAACATGGAGCTTGTTGCGGGATCCGGAGAACTAGACAAGACACGATTTCGAGAAGTCTTGTCAGAGTAGGAGCTTGGAGGGCTTAGGTACATCGGGTAGATTAGGCTTGAAGGGTCTCTTGCTAACCCATGTATCCCAACTAATTGTCTAGTGGATCCATTACCGCTTGGAGGGTGGCGGAGAGATTTTTCGCCGAGTTCTTCGGTTTCCTCTTCGATAACACATCAGCGTGTTATCTTGTGTTTACATCCTTCTTCCCTACTCTTTTACATTCTATTTTACTGCTATGTTGCTTAGATTATGGATTCGAGTAGCTTGTTTGTTTATCCGCTCGCATTTACACTATTCCGCACTTAGTATTAAGTTAGTGTAAAATCTATCGAGCATTAATTTTAATTTAGAGGTCTAAACAGCTCTTGTGTTTTTAACACATTTTCAAACATTCATTCTTTATTTTATTTCCCTTATCTCCATCCTTTTTTTTTCATCCATTTCATTTCTTTTTCTTTTTTTCCATTTTTTTTTTCTCCTCCACACACATATACTTCTTATCTCTATCTTCAATTTCATTTTTTGTTTCTACCTCCAAACATACCTCTAGCTCTCTTTCTCTCTTTCTTCTAGACATACCCCTAAGTATTGTGAATATATCACTCTAGGACTTGATTACAGTTTCAGCACTTTATGGCTGATTTGATATGTTTTTTCGGTGGATATTACTAGAGAAAATATGTGGGATTTTATGGTTTTGATACGTAAGGAGACAAGCATGATTTGGGGTTGTAAAGAAGAACAAAAGGAGAGTAATTTGTTACTGTTCATGGACTGTATGAACCATGACGTGAACAACAACTTTGCTTCAAAGAGAAAGAGAGATAAGAATACTCTAGGCACTTTAGCCTCATTTTCCATTAATGAAAGTCTGCATAAAAGACTCCTAATACCTTTAAGAAGCTCTAGAATAATCTATATCAAGCATTATTTAAAAACTAACCCTAAGAAAAAACTTATGCACAGGACTTTTATGAAATTTCAATTTTTCCCTCACATAAGCTACCTGTAACTTATAAACTAATGACTCAATTTAAAACTATTTTAACCCTGAGACTCTCATTAGATAACCTTCGAAAGTATATAGATTTGGTTCGACCGGATACAACATGATGGCCTCACACATGGAAAGCTCTTAAGCTGTCAAAACTAAAAATTTCTCGAAGGACAACAACTTTGACTCTTGTTCCATGGCTACATCAATGAAGCTATGTCTTCTTTTTTTGCATACATAAAAGAATACTAATCCATAAAAGCATTCAAACTCCTCTTACTTATTTTTTCTATTGGTTAGTTTACCTGAATAATATTGTAAAGGGGTCTGTAGCGAATATTGCTGCCGAGCTTGAGATCATGGAGCCATGTTGTAGTGTCAACGACAGGTAAGTAAAAAATGCTCTTTATGTATTAAACTTTTATAAGCATCTTCTAGTTAGTGCTCAAGGTTTTCAAGAATTAAGGTAGAAGTGATAATTTGCATGACCCACTTTGAGAATTATGTGGTCTTATGAATATTCTTACAAGGTTCCTTTATATTTTTCTATGTGGATAGTTGATTTTTAAAAGAAAAATCCAGAATGTCTCATAAGTCAGATTGTCAATATTATCTGTTTTTTTAATTTTTTTTTTAAAGGTCATTTCTTAAGCCGGTAATCTAGCTCTCTGTTCTAAGTTTCTAACAAGTTCACAATTCAGGCAGCAAATATGTTCATTTATAAGTGGTTCAAAAGTAGATAGAATTCTTAGGCTAACTCCACTATTGAGTTCTTACAATTGTATCCATCCAATGCAAAATGTGTGGATTTGATTTTGCCTTATCATTAGCATTTAAACAAGCATTGACTATTACAATTTTGGTATCTATAGAATTTCATATCATTGATGATGTGACAAATCCGATTCATTTATTCCACAATTTATGGATAGAATTTCATTTATTCCACAATTTATGGATAGAATTTCATATCATTGATGATGTGACAAATCCGATTCATTTATTCCACAATTTATGGATAGAATTTTAAAAACTCCATGGAATTAACTTGGGAACTCTATAGAGGATCTTAATCCTTAAGGACACGTATGTCTAGTACCTACTACGAGGATCACATAATCTCATCCATATGAAAAGCTAATATCCTAATTTATGGCCTCAAAAATCTTTGGAATTAGACTTGGAAATTGATTTTTAATATTCTCACTAATGATTTTGATATTTGGCTGCAGAATAGGTTACAGTATGGTAACTGATACAGAACAAAAAGGACTTATAACGCCTGGAAAGGGAAGGAGCAGTAGGTACTACTCTTATGCACATTGTTGGAATTGTAATGTGAACTTACTTTAATGGAAGAATTGTCTTATGTTTTTTCTCGATATGAGCACTTTGGGGCTGGAAATTTGGCTTCTTATAAAACAAGGTAGCCTTCCTTTGATTGGCTGCCTCAACAAAATTCAACTTGACAGGGAATGATGACTGATGCTGTATGCAAATTTTTCTAAGTATAAATACCAAAATACTTTTGATGCTATATTAGCATTGTTTCTATAAGCCTAAAGCTAGAGCTATGATTTACCATCAGACCTTGACTTTTATTTTGAGGATCAATTTAGGGTTGGGTCTTTCTGTAGCTGGAAGTGGGCCTTGATGCATGACTTTTGTCATAGATGACAGAGGGCCTGCTTCACACATACTCCAAGCCAGTAATTGGATATATCATTCAGGTTTGCATTAAATAGTTTTTGCTTTATGGTGCCAAGTTTGATATTATACTGGAAATGCCAATAGCAAACACTACTTGCAATTGTGGTGACAAAGAATTTTTAGGGGTTTGACTATTGTGAAAATTAAAAGCCTCCTATAGACTATAGTGGATTGACTATAGTGCATTTTGCGTTATTTCAAAACTTCCAACTAATTTTTTATGCATCAAAAGGAAAAAACAAAGGACCAAAAGCTAAGGCCCTAACATATGATTTTTAGGGATTTGCAGTACTAGTGTTAACTAGTACCGCTAATTTTATCTCTTTTGGTTCATTTGGATGCTAATTTTAGCTTTAACTTTATTAATATGTGTACTCAAAAAAAGAATAAGTGTAGTTGAAATAATTAGATGAAATGCATTACAGAGATCCACGTTGAGCCTCAGGAGGAATCTCAAAATCCAATAATTCAGGAATCTGCACATATGAAGAATGAATGGGAACATAAATCTCAATAGCTCAATATCAAAAAATTCAAAGGGAACTTGCTGAGCCAATGCACAGAAGGAAATCACAACATGATGAAGTAAGAATCTAACATGCTCTCATTATTGCAAGAATCTAACATGCTCTCATTTTTCCTCAATTTATTCATCTAGAAAGGTCACAGGAATTGTGAAACATAACCACCCCCACCCCCCAAAAAAAGTTCTACAAGTTACAATTCCAATAAAACAACAAAAACCTGGGGTACAAAACACCAGCTATAGTACTCTTTGCAAGTTGCAACCAACAGTGATCTATAAATAATGTAATGTGACACCCCTGCACATTGTGAGAGACCTTGAAAGTGACCCTCAAAAAAGAGAGATCTTTGGGTAAGTAGTGTGGAGTCGCCACTTATTTTTTATACAAAAAATAAACAAATAAATAAATGCATGATTGAATTGTTTCTTGCATTGATTGAATAATAAATTACATATTTGAAATTTTGAAAAATTACATGGCTTTGGGTCCTAGTTACAAACTACAACCCAAAATAAATAAAGGCTAGATCTACTTATCCAAAGATCTAAATCTGGAGGCTAGGTTACAGAATGGGAAGGGGTTAGGCACCCATTCTGCCCAGACAGAGTCTGGTCTTCTAAACTCTTGTGACAAATGTACCATTTTATGCATGTCATGAATGATATGCTGAACATGTGAAAAAATTAAATCACACAAATTTATTTATGAATGAAGTTTCTTCTTTTGAAAAGAACTAGATCTGTTTTGGTTGGTAAAAAAGAATTGATTTTGATTTGTCAAAAATACCAGATATGTTTTGTAGTATGTAGAAAAAAAGTAGTTTTTGGAGATAAAAAATTCAGATCTGTTTTTATTACATAAAATAAAGTCTTTGGTTTGAAAAATATCAAATATGTTTTTGAAGAACTAAAAAAAATTGGTTTTTTGATTTATAAAAGATCAGATCTGTTTTGTGATAACAACAAAAAAAAAAAAAGATTTTTAATAGCATAAAAATCAGATCTGTTTTTCTTATATGTTAAAAAAATGAAAAGGATTTTTCTTTTAAGAAGAGAGTTTCACTCATAATTTGAATTTATGCAATCATGAATTAAATAGACAAAAGCAAACACAATCATGTTTAATCTGTTTCTTTACTTCAAAAATCTACATGAAAAAAATCAAATTTGTATTTATGAAAGATACAAATCCATTTAAAAAAAAAAATCAAATTTGCATTTAATGAAGATGCAAATCTGTTTTTTGATTAAGAAAAATTCAAATCTACATCTAAGAAAGATGTAGATCTGTTTTTGTTTTAAGAAAAATTTAGATCTACATCTAAGAAAGATACAAATCCGTTTTTGATTAAGAAAAATTCAGATCTACATCTAAAATAGATGCAGATCTATTTTTTATTAAGAAAAATTCAGGTCTACATCTAAGAAGGATGTAGATCTGTTTTTAATTTCAAGAAAAATAATTGGTTATATGCAGATAATTGGAATTAAGAAAGAAATCATAACAATTACATAAACAAAATCAAGATCATGCTTTAACAAGACAATGATTAACAACTCATGTTATGGATAAAGGAAAACATGCATCATCATAAACATGAAACATAAAAAAGAATAAGGTGATTGAAAACAACCTCTTGTATGAGCATTCCTTGTTCTTGAGAGGATGTTTTAGGGTTAAAAGAAACCTATTCAGTTATCTTTAAAACCTAAAAACCCTAATTTACTCAGCAAATCTCATAGAGGATCAGCAAGCATCAGCAATTTGAGAGTCACAAAACGTACGCCTCTCAAAGCGTAAAAAAGAGATGCTAAATTACGAGACCCAGGTCTCTATTTATAGAGGCCAGAAAACTCTAAAAAATAGCACCGAAGTTTAGAATACGAATCAGGACTCATCCTTCTGCGAAAAGATCGAAAAGGTTGTGCCTTATCGTCACCCGAAAGCCGTTGGGCCAAAGCCCAAAAGATGCCAATTTGGCACTTTTAAAGTGCCGAATGGTGCTTTTGGATGCCAAACACTCTTTCGTGTTTGGGTGCCATTTGGACTCTCTTTCTAGGGTTTTTTTAATCCAGTCCTTGCACTTAGACGTGTTTTCATCCTTCGTCCATGATTTTTTTTATCGACGTGTTTTCATCCTCCGTCCATGATTTTTTTTTTTTTTTTTTTATCTCTTTTCTAGACAATTCAGGCTTTTCAAGAACAATTATCTTGTAGATAAATACCCTAAAATAAATCTTGATAAAGTTCAGATTATCCACAATTTTATTATTATCCAATCATCCCTTTTATTCCTATGCATGTATCCCTATTTTAGACACTAATTATCAACCAATCACAAAATTATTTAATTAATTTGAATTGTTTAACCAATTAGAATTAATTTAAATTAATCATGTGTGGTTAACTCTACCTAGATACAATACATATTGACCGTGTAAACTTGATCATACAATATCTTTCGATCCGATGGTCCGATTTGGAAACCAGATACACCATTACAATCATTAGAACCTCAAGATCTTTTTTATGATATGCAATGAATGAATTGATGCCTGTAATACAAAGAGAAATTGATGCATGAAATGCCAGAATGATTTTTTTTTTTTTTTTTTTTTTTTGGGTACATAGATGGTCATTCAAGTCATTCTCCTTGATTAAATCATGGGTGCAAAATCGAGTGTCTACACACATTTATACACAACCAGAAAAAATAGGGGAAAAATAAAAAAATAAAAAAGAACTTTATTAATATCATCCTTGCTGATTTGAACTGGTTTTACACAACAATTCCATTAAGATCATGTTTTTAATATCATCTTAATATCTTATATCTTATGACATAAGATATTGAGATCACATTCAAGTTATCAATAAGGAACTAGATATTCAGTTTGTCAAAGTTAACGAGAAACACCCTTTTGATGTTCACCACAACCAAAAGATGCATAATTTCAATAATAAAAAACCTATAATTCATCATCATCATCATCATCATCTCTCTCTCTCTCTCTCTCTCTCTCTCTCTCTCTCTCTCTCTCTCTCTCTCTCTCTCTCTCTCCACATTTTCCCAGCAAACAGACAAACCATTAACAAAAACATCTAGTCTATCCTTCCATTTCCTTAGAAACCAAACAGAGCATAGTTTAAAAAGTGCATAATTTATAAACCCCAAATTCCTAATTTATTAGTATCTCTTACCAATCTTACCATAAACCAAACAGACTATTAAAAAACAGCTAGCCCATCCATCCATACATTTCCTCATATACCAAACAGAACTTTCATTCATACATACATAGAAAATCCATAATTCGAAAGTTCAAATATTTCTAATTTCTTATCTCCTTCACCTCCCTTTCCCATCAACCCAATTACATTTACAATTTTACACACACAAACGCACACTCTTACCAATTTCATAGAAAATGCATAATGTAAAAGTCAACCACACACACACACACATGCAGTTACCAATTTCATAAAAAAAATAAAAAAAATTAAAAAAAAAAAAGCATAATTTTAATGTCCAAAGATTTCTAATTGTTCATCTCCTCACCTCATTTATCTACAATTTTAGAAACCCAAAAATTCAAATTGGGTCCAATTTAGTAACATCATAGATACAACAGCAAACAACTAAACACATATTGCGCCCCCTAAACATTCATTGTTGAATAACCCCATCATTGAAAAACCAAAAACCCATTACAAATATTTTATGAAAAAACAAAAAGAAAAAGTGGTAAGTAAATATAAGGTGGAACTAAAGAGTGTTTGGGTGGGCAGTCCGATGGTTTGATTTGAGTGAGAAAGTAAAGAGACCCTAAATTTTTACTAAGTGTTTTGGTGGGAACTGAAGAGTTTTAAAGGGAATTCAACAAATGTTTATTGTGACAACTTTTTGACCTATTATAGCGGATTTGAAGCTGCTGCAATAAAGAAAGAGTAGGCTAAGCTTTATTATGACAGGAATATAACTTGTTGTGGCGAAAATCAATCCCGCCTTAATAGCTCTTTATGGATTCTTTTAATAAAATAATATTAATTCATCAAATTAATAAAATAGAATTTAATAATTAAAAAATTATAATTTAATCCTACAAATTAACAAATATATAATTCGAGAACAATTGGATGATCAGATTGAGAGAACATAGCCATACAAGTACACAAAACATGTCCATCACGCGCCATCCTTAGATTTGAAATCTAACCGTTAGATTCGAAGAGTGTAATGAAATGTTAATTCTAGTAAATTATGGTAATTTAATATCATTTAAGAACGATTGAAATACCACTAGGATTAAAAGAAGGCCAACCAACCCCACAAACTCAAAAAATGGCTAAGACACCCCTACCATCCAAAAAATGCCTGAAATACCTCCGAAGTAACAAAAATAACTTAAATACCATTGAAGCCTTAAAAAAGACTACAATACCCTTGAATCATAAGAAAAAACCAAAATTAGAGGAAATATAATTTAATATTCATTTAAGAACGATTGAAATATCCCTAAGACTAAAAGAAGGCCAACCTACCCCATAAACTCAAAAAATGGCTGAGACACCCCTACCACCCAAAAAATGACTGAAATACCCTCGAAGCAAGAAAAATAGCTGAAATACCTTTGAAGCCTAAAAAAAGACCACAATACCCTTGAATCCTAAGAAAACACCAAAATTCGAGGAAAACTAATGTATTATTCAGTGAAAACGACTGAAATGCCCCTAAGACTAAAAGAAGGCCAACCTACCCCACAATAAACTCAAAAAATGGTTGAGACACCAAAATATCCCCGACAGCTGAAAATGAACCAAATACCCCATATGCATTAAAAATGTCCACTATACATCCTAAGCCAAAAGGTCACCAAAATACCATGAAAACTTTGAAAATGACCAAAGTACCCCTAAACCCTAAAAATGATCAAAAAAAACACTCTACGACTAAAAAAATGACCCAAATACCACCGTAAAAAAAAAAAAAAAAAAAAAAAAAAAAAAAAAAAAAAAAAAGTCCACATACCCCCTATGCATTAAAAAATGTTACACACATACATCCTAAGCTTAAAAAATGACATAAATGCCCTTGGAACTTAAAAATTATTAAAATGTTTAAAGGGTATGAGATCATTTCTTATGTGTTAGGGGGTATTTCGGTCATGCTATATAACATTTCTCTAATTTTTCTATCATTATAACGCTGCGTTCATAGGTTCTTCAAGTGTAAAAAATGATCGATCATTTTTTACGCTTTAGGGGTGTATCGGTTATTTTGTAGGTTTCGAGTGTATTTCAGACAGCTCCTACGATTATGGGGGCGTTGTGGTCATTTTTTATTTATAGGGGTATGTTGGTCTTATTTTAGTCATTGAGGGGTATTTTGGTATTTTTCAAACATAGAGGGATATTTATGGTCGGTTTCCATGTTTCGGGGGGTATTTTGGTAATTTTATGCACTTTAGGGGGGGGGGGGGGGTGGGGGTTGGTCATTTTTTAAAGTTTTGAGAGTGTTTCGGTCATTATTTAGGTTTCAGAGGTAATTCGGTCCCTTTTTTTTTTTTGGCGGTGCATTGGTCTTTTTTTCAATATCGAGTGTATGTTGGACATTTTTTGTGGTTACAAGGGCATTGTGGTCATTTTTTCGATTTATAGGGCTATTTTGGTATTATTCAAGTAATCAAGGGGTTTTCCACCTTTTTTTGGCATAGGAGGCACTATTGTCATTTTCTAGCTTTTAGGAGGTATTTCAGTCATTTAGATGTTTTGGGGGTATTTCAGACATTTTTTATGTTTAGGGGGTGTATCAGTCTTTTTTTGAGTGTCGGGTGTGTTTTGGACATTTTTTGTCTTTCTGGGGGCATTTTGGTCATTTACCAGACTTTAGGGGTATTTTGGTATTATTCAAGTAATCGAGAGTATTTTGTCTTGTTTTAGGCACAAGGGGTACTTCGGTCATTTTCGATGTCTTAGTGGGTGCTTGGGTCATTTTTTATGTTTTGGGGGTATTTTAGTCATTTATTAGGTTTCGGGGGTATATCAGCCTTTTTCTAGGCATCGGGGGTGTTTTGCTCTTTTTCGGTGTTTTGTGGGGTACTTTGGTCTTTTTCTAGGTTCAGGGGAGTATTGGTCATTTGTTAATTAGCAAATCTCTATAGGTGACCTATTCCAGCGCTTTTCCAAAAGCAAAGCGCTGAGATAAGTTAACCACATGCCAATGCTTTCAAAAGCGCTGGGATAGGTCTCTATCCATAAGGAAATTAAGTGATCCTATTCCAATGCTTTTTGAACGCTAGAATAGATGGACCCTATTCCAACACTTCCAAAAGCACTGGGATAGGTCTCTCTCCATAAGGGAATGGAGTGATCCTATTCCAACGCTTCCAAAAGCGCCGAGATAGGTCTTTCCCATAAGGGAAATCAATAACCCTATTCCAGTGCTTTTATAACACTGGGATAGGACAACCATATTCCATCGCTTTTAAAGTGCCTAGATAGGATAGTTTCAAAAATTAAATTAATTATTAAAAAAAAAAAACGATGAACCTAACTTATAGTGGCTATTATAAAATGTTACAATAGGCTTCCTATACCAGCGTTTTTGGAAACTGCTACTATAGGCCTCCTATTGCAGCGATTTATAAAGTGCCGGTTTTGAGCTGCTGTAATAGGATTTCCTATACCAGCAGTTTCAAAAAGCACTGGTACAGGCTTCTCTATTACGGCGGTTTTTAAAAGCGCCGAGAAAAAAACACTGCAATAGGACGATTTTTTTGTAGTGTGTGTTGTTGCAATGGTTGTCATTTATTTTACTTACTTGCTAAACAAATGGAACAATCCAAAGTGCAATGGTGTCCTCCCTCCAGGATCTATGGGTCTAACCCTTATTGGAGAGTCCCTTCAGTTGATCATTCCAAGTTACTCTCTAGACCTCCACCCATTTATCAAAAAGAGAGCTCAAAGGTAACATGCTACTGATTATGTGTATCTTTATTATTATTAATATATATATATATATATATATATTTTTTTTTTTGATAACTAGTGTATGTGTGTGTTTTTAACTTTTTATAGTATATATCATTGATCTATGTACAAGTATGTATTTATGTGTGTATGTGTCTCCTGTTGTGGGCAAGGGGATGAAACAAAAGATAGAGTATATGAATCCTATCTCATATCATTTGTAACGATATTATAATGCATAATCATTAATCCTCGTCTAGAATAGGATAACATTAAAATTAATTCCTCCTAATTGATTAGATAAGCCAACTATCACTGATGTAATTTTTTTCCTTTCTTTTAGATATGGGCCAATATTTCGAACTAGTGTAATGGATCAGTCGGTTGTAATATCAATAGATCCTGAATCCAACTATCACATCATTAAACAAGAAGGACAATTAGTTGAATTATGGTACTTGGATTCATTTTCCAAGCTTTTCACTATGGAAGGAGAAAATAGAATAAATGCAGCTGGTGTTATACACAAATACACAAGAAGCCTCTTATTGGATCACTTTGGTGCTGAATCACTTAAGGGAAAGTTAGTTCCTCAAATTGAAGTATTTGTTAGTAAAACCCTTGAAACATGGTCATGAATAACCTCATAATATAAATCAATAATCAATGTAGTACATGTGAAACAAGAAACAATAATAGAAATAGAAACATAAAAGTATCTTCCCCTAACATATACAACTCATAAAAATAAATACATCAAGATAAATACATCGTGAGCCAAAAAAAAATGCATCATGAAGCACCTAGATACAATCTAAAGCTCCAAAAACTCAAAATCTCCCCCTATCTCCATCAATATGTACTCCCCCTTTTTGTGACAAATTGCCAAAGGGCAATCAAGGCTCATCATCAAAAGGAGGTGGTGGAGAAGACCGCCGAACAGTCGCCAAATTTGCATGCAAAGCCTAAAGCTCTATGAGCACATCCACCAAAAGTTGTCCATGTGTTGCCTAAACGGTCATTACAGTATCCAACATACTCCAAATGCTGGAATCACCCAAAGAAGAAGGTGGAGGATCAACAGTAGCAGTGGGATCGACATAAGCCTTAACCGTAGGGTCACCTAAAGAAGGAGGAGGAAGAGGTGTAGCACCTGAGAAAGATTCTACTTGAAGGCGTTTAGAGCTAGCTTTCATTTGAGTTGCTCTTTGCCTAAGGAAGGTGGCACCTATGGGAGCTATAATATGTACAGGCTCAGATGCGGGAAAATCCTTTAAACCTAGGTGTAACAAAATCCTATGTATAAAAATAGCGAAGAAAAGACCATGTGCAGTAGAACTACTCCTATGAACCTCAACCAAGGAATGAATAAAAAGAGAAGGAAAACTCATAGGAGCATCAATCATAAAGGCATACAAAAATGTGCATCTCTTAATAGGAATGGTGTGCAAGTGAGAGATGGGCCAGATAGAATGACAAGAAATCTGGCAAAACAAATAATGAATCTCTGTAAGCTCATAGGAGGTAATACGAGGATCAGTACCCCACTAAATGGAAGTACCGATGAGATATGACATAATGTCATCAAGAGGAAGGGTCTCATCACAAGAGCAAAGGCCACTACTAAAGGAGTAATGGTATACTCTTTGCCCCTTATCCAACTCATCACATAGTGATTGTTGGAATTATCAAAGTGGACAGAGAGGTTCGAGTAGAACTCTTTGATCAAGGCAAATGGTGGAGGATGAGAAATGTCCTACAAAGGTAACCAACCCCTACGCTCAAAGTTCCTCCTAATCTCTGGATCTAACTCATCTAAAACAATCTTTCTCTCAACCTAAACAGATCTAAAAATGTTCAGCATCTCACAGGTTTCCTGGTTTTTCTCAAACCTAAATCTATCACTATCGAAGGTTAGGGTGGAGGTGGAGGTGGTTTTCTTATTGGCTCTATTCTTCCTAACCATGAAGCTAAGGGTTGGAAAGGATAGACAGAAATAGAAACCAAAGAAAGAAAACAAAGAAAACCAAGGGCAGACTGCATTAAAGAGAGTTAGAGCAACAAAATATAGAAAATAACAATTTATATGATGCATGACATAAATGAACAAATGATACATGCTCTAATGCATTGAAAGCAGTTCAATTTTACTTTATGAATCAACAACTGACTTGAACATAGAGTTTTAGAACAAATACCCCCAAATTTTGAAAAACCCAATTTCAAAAATGTAAACAATTTGAGTAATTAATCATTATACTAGACAGAATTCATCATATAATGACATAATTAACCAATTTCACAAGTCAATTTTACCAAATTAAGCCCAATTGAATAAAATCCCCAATTTCAGGTAGCTTCAAGACCTAGAATTTCAAAATTTTCCCAAAACACAAGTTTAATCAAATTAAAGCATGAGAATCAAGTTAATAGCATTTAGAGACAAAAACCCATGAATCAAATGTGAAAGAAAACAATCCAAAACTAAAAAACCCCAAAAAGATTGAGTTCGAACATTTCAACTAAAATGCATGAAAATTGTGAAAAAAAAATGAAAAAAAGAAGGGTAAAAAGGTCTTACCAGCACTTGAAGACAAAAACCTTGAGAAAATTTTGGAAGAAAACAACAAACTTTGATGAGATTGGATCGGTAGAGCAAGAGAATTCAAAAAGCTTTTGAAAAAGTATGAACAGTGTGAAGAACACGGGAGAGAAAAAGCTTTAAAAAAAACCTTCAGACCGAATTTCGATCGGTCAAAAATTAGGTTCTATCGATTGAAGAGCAACTTCGATTGATCCAGCACCAATCGAGCACCGATCGAGCCAAGCAGATTGTAACAAAATTTTTTATCGCCTTTTCGATCAGTCAAGTAACAAGTTCGATCGATTAAAAATCTGGAAAAATCAGTTTTTTGAAAAACAGAGCATTTTAATGCAAAAACACCTCAAAACACATTGTTTTATGAATAAAATGCATGAGTATGAGATGAAAAATTTTTCAAAAACATTTGAATTCAACCCAAATCTTCCAAAAACAAGATTTTCAATTGATTTGTCCTCAAAAACTCAAACAATAAACACATTTTGCATCATAATCAATGAACTTTAATCTTGGATGACCACAACAAGATCACGTACAATATCATGTACTAAGTTTAGCAAAGAATAACTTGTGTAATGTGTGCAACTAGCAATAGCTTGAGATACATGTGAGGTGATAAGTAGATAGTAATTAATCACAATTTATACAAAATTCATCACATAAGTTTGAAAGTGACTATCACCTAAAGAGGTACATCATATAACTCTCACATCTCCTAGAAAACAAGCTTGCAATCATGTAAGTTTCCTGTTTTGCCACATAATATACACATCAATTTTATTTAATTTTGAATTTATTATAGCCCAATAATGTACACACCAATTTTATTATTTAAACCAAGGCTACATTTTATGTTCTTTTTGTGCATGTGCTACACTTTCTCGAGCACAAAATCGTGTGATATGCACTAAGGTGTTAATGATTGGCTAGTAAACAATGGTGAGATGGTTGTTTATGCATTTTTCTTAGGATTTTTTAGTCCTTACAATCAAAAACTATAAACAACTCCCACACAACATGCATTACAAAGCTAAAACTAGCAAAGTGCAGTAAAATAAACTCATCTAAGCTAAACAAGGTACATAAACATGTTATGTAAAGACAATATGGCCAACCTTGATTACAAATCCAAGAAAAATAATGCAAAACACATTTTTCTTTCCTTTTCCTCCTTTCTTTTTTTTTTTAAAAAAAAAATTTTTTTGAAAAGAATAACAGAAACAATCTATCATGAAATGCATGAATGTTATGCAATGCAAATCCTAAAAACAAAAAGAAACCAAAACAACAAAAGAAGAATGGTCACAAAGAATATAGAGATGAAGTGCAAGGACCATGTTAGAAAGACTCAATTAGATTGAGCCTTTTGCATCCAAAACCTTTTAGATGCAACTCTAGCATTGGAGTTATTATTCATATTAGAATAATGAGCAACTCCAGGATTGGAATAAAGGTTTAAAGCCTTTACCAACTCACCAATAAGTACTATAGGATCTTTCGCTCGAGGCATAGGTACTTTTGGTATATTTGCTAGCTTTGCAGCTTGCAACTTGAAACAATTTGGACAAATATGTCCAGTCTTTCCACGAAAATGACAAACCCACACAAGTCTATCATGCAACTTGTCCTTAGAAGGCTTAGGAGTCTTGAGCTTAGACTTTTTAAGATCAACCATAGTCTTCCTAAGAGGTGGTGTAACTTTTATTGGATTGACAATCTCATTCATGGAAGGCTCAGAAGAAGAAACAAAATTTGTGGAATGAGTTTCAGACACAGGGATGCTATTTTCAAAACCTAGGCCAGTTTTGTCTAAGGGAGACTTCTGAATACTCAACATGTGTTCAAGTTTAGAACTAGCAGACCTATTTATTTGTGAAAGGTTGAAATTAATCAACCATCTTGTTGGCTTTATTCTGTGCGAATTTACTTGTAATTCAGCACTTAGTAACCCTGTATTTAGGTGGGAAACTTGTAAGGGTAGTGAGTGAGAGAGTGTGAAGAAGTGCTCAAGAGTGTGCAAAGAAACAGAGTCTCGCGACTGGATCTCGCGGGTGAGTCGCGGCTTGCAAGTTGCCAAAAGTCTGCACACGTGCCAAGCATGTCAGAAGCTGAAGAGTCGTGCCAGCTGTTGCACTACAGGACAAAAGTCCCAAACTGGCCAGGCCGTTAGCTTGCCGCTTGAACTCGCGACTAAACCCAGTCGCGAGGTCAAGTCGCCAAAATGCCCTATTTGGGAAAATCTGACGTTTAACATTCCATTCTCATTCCAGTATAAATACCCCTTATTCCCACGATATTGAGAGAGCTTCTAGAGAGAATTTTGTGAGAGAAACCCTAGAGAAATACAAGATTGATTCATCCACAATCTTAACCTTAGAGACTCTACAAATTCCTCTACTCTCTTCCTCTCCATTGTTATACCCTTGAGAGGCCTTTAGCCAAATCCTTATCTTACCACACACACGTCTGTGAGAAGGTTTATTTGGTGCTGTTGGGAAGCAGTTAGGAAGGAACCAATCTACATTGGTTGATGCTATGGTCTAGTAGCGGAATCCGGTAAGCTAAAGAAGAAATAGGTTTGGCGTAACCTCGTTGGAGCAAGAAGCTTGGAGGGTTTAAGTACTTGGGTAGATTAGGCTTGGAGGGTCTTCTGCTGTTCATGTATCCCAACTATATTCTTTAATGGATTATTTGACCGCTTGGAGGGCGGCGGAGAGGTTTTACGCCAAGGGCTTCGGTTTTCTCTTCGATAACACATCGTGTGTTGTCCGAGTGTTTGCATCTTCTTTCCTATCTTCGCCTTGTATTTATTGTTGTGGATGTGTTTATATTTGGCTTAGAATGTTTATCAATTCTATTATAAGCTTGTTATCATGTTCCGCACATTAACTGTGTGATATACTGCTTGAATTGGTTATTTTGTATTTGGGGTCTAAACGTTCAAGGGTGTTTCATACCCATTTTAAACTTTCAATTGATATCAGAGCGGGTACACTTGCTGTGGTTTAAATACCTAAGTGTGTTCCTTGACCCCTTGGTGTTGTTTGAAAAGTGTCTTGGTTAAAATCAACATGAAGGAGAGTAAAGATGTTTGTGAAAAAGACTCTATGAGTATTTTTGAAGACTGTTCTAGTAATGTGTTTTTAGAGTTATTTAAATCAAAGAAACATGCTAGAATCTTCTGTCACATGCTGAAATCCCTAGTTCATAGAAACCATGATATTCATAACAGCTTATGTGAGTCAAAGTCCTTAGTCTATAAGTATGAGAGGATAAATAGACATTTGTGTGATAAACTTGATCGTCTAAAAAGAAAACTTCACTCATCCTTGAATGAAATAAAGGAAAATGAGTCCTGCTTCGAGGGTCAAGAATGTCTCTCTCATGCATGTCTTTTTGTTCATACCGCTTTGAAAGTATTTAATTCATGTTTGTGGTACCTTGACAGCGGTTGTTCAAAGCATATGACTGGAGATAAGTCTCTGTTCAAAACTCTTAAAGAGAAGGAAGATGGCTTTGTGACATTTGGAGATGGTAGTCATTCACAAGTTCTTGGAAAGGGAACGGTGGACATTCCGAGACTGCCATTGTTGACTGATGTGCTGTATATTAAGGGATTAAGAGTGAACTTGCTGAGTATTACTCAGATTTATGATGACGACTTCTTAGTCCAATTCTCAAAGAAAGGATGTCTAATCTTGAATGAAGAAGGTGTTCAAGTTCTGAAGGGACTTAGGACCACCGATAATTGTTATGAGGTCATTCCCAAACCAAGCATAGCATGTCGGAGTGCCAGGGTAAATCTCTTAGAGTTGTGGCATCAACGACTTGGACATGCTAATTACAAACAAGTGGCAAAAGTCTCAAAGCTTGAAGCAGTGGTTGGTTTACCATAATTGAGAAGAATGTTTGTGGTTCATGTCAATTAGGGAAACAAACAAAGTCAAGCCATCCGAAAGTGACTGTGGTTGCAACCTCTCACCCTTTAGAATTACTGCATGTGGATCTAATGGGTCTAATAAGAACAGAAAGCATGGGTGGAAAGCGTTACATTATGGTGGTGGTTGACAACTTCTCAAAGTATTCTTGGGTGGATTTTCTTAGAGAGAAATCAGAGGCATATGACAAGATGGAGAAATTGTGCAAGAGACTGATTAATGAAAAAGGAGTACCTATAGTCAAGATCAGAAGTGACCACGGAAAGGAGTTTGAAAAAGCGAAGTTTGAAGCATTTTGCAATGAACACGGCATCAAGAAGGAATTCTCAGCCCCAAAGACTCCACAACAAAACGGAGTAGTTGAAAGGAAGAACCGGGTGATTCAAGAAATGGCTTGAGTAATGTTACTCAACAAAAACCTTCCACAGAAGTTTTGGGCTGAAGCGGTGAATACTTCATGTCATATTGGAATAGGATCTACTTTCGAGCAAGAATGAAGAAGACATCGTATGAAATTTTGAGAGAAAAGAAACCGAAGGTGAAATATTTCCGAATATTTGGGAGCAAATGCTATATTCTTAATGATAAAGAGAATCTTGGAAAATTTGATGCTAAGAGTGATGAAGGGATTTTTCTAGGCTACTCATTAAATAGCCAAGCATATAGAGTGTTCAACAAACGCACTAAGACAGTGATGGAATCAATAAATGTGGTCATCGATGACACCATATCTGAAAGGGATATTGATGATGGTGAAGGATATGACCTGAAGAAGGGGGAGGTTGAGGACAACATGTCACAAGATGATGATATTGAGAAAATAATCATCAGAAAAAGAGTCCACACCCCCTATACCAAGAAGGGAGACTAGATCAACACAAGGGCCTCTTAGCCCTCTCACCCCTCCGGAAGTTCAACCTCCGATCTCTCAAGATGAAGAACCTTCTACCTCCAAGAGACCGTCATCAAGGGTAATTCTCAATCATCCATCAAGTAATATCATTGCTGATGTAAATGAGGGACTTCGGCTAAGAAAAGGACCAAAATACAGTGCGAATCATGTGACATACAATTGTTATCTTGCTCAATTCGAACCTAAGAAGGTATAGGAAGCTCTTAAAGACGAGAACTGGATAGAGTCTATGCATCAAGAGCTACATCAGTTTGTTAGAAATGATGTATGGGAGTTGGTTCCAAGGCCCAAAGACACCCATGTGATCGGCACCAAGTGGATCTTCAAGAACAAAACTAATGAAGACGGTGAGGTTGTCCGAAACAAGTCTAGGCTGGTAGCACAGGGATATACTCAAGTGGAAGGCATAGACTTTGATGATTCGTTTGCACCAGTAGCAAGACTAGAGTCAATTCGAATTCTATTGTCCATAGCATGTGTTATGGATTTCAAACTATACCAAATGGATGTGAAAAGTACCTTTCTGAATGGTTTTCTAAATGAAGAAGTATTCGTTGAGCAATCGAAGGGATTTCAAGATCCTCACTTTCCGAATCATGTGCTAAGGTTGAAGAAAACACTATATGGGTTGAAGTAAGCACCAAAAGCATGGTATGATCATCTCATAACATACTTGTTGGATCGTGGATTCAAAAGAGGCCAAGCTGATTGAATTTTGTTTGTCAAAAGAGATGAAAAATCTCTCCTTGTCACTCATGTGTACATGGATGACATTGTTTTTGGATCTACAATTGATCAGCTAGCTCATGAATTCTCGGAAGAAATGAAACGGGAATTTGAAATGAGCATGGTAGGAGAGTTGAACTACTTCCTAGGGATTCAAGTAAAACAACGAGGAGATGGAATATTTATCTCTCAAGAGAAATATGCCCAAAATCTTGTCAAAAGATTTGGCCTGGATTCGAAGAAACACACTTCTACTCCCATGAGTTCATCATCGAAACTGAGCATAGATGCAAATGGTGTTGATGTTGATCCAACACTATATCGAAGCATGATTGGCAGTCTTCTCTATCTCACAGCTAGTAGGCCGGATATTGCATTCAGTGTCAGGGTCTGTGCTCGATTTCAAGCTGCTCCTAAAGAGTCCCACTTAACAGCAATCAAGCAAATCATTCGCTATGTGAATGGCACGTTTGAATATGGGATTTGGTATTCTAAAGATTCGAATGAGTGTTTGACGGGATATTCAGATGTAGATTGGGCTGGATGCATTGATGATAGAAAAAGCACTTCTAGTGGTTGTTTTTATCTTGGAAATAACTTGGTCTCATGGATGAGCAAAAAGCAAAATTTAGTCTCCCTTTCAACTGCTGAAGCTGAATATATTGCAGCAGGAAGTTGTTGTGCCCAACTGTTATGGATGAGAAAACTACTACATGACTATGGAATTTCTCAAGACACCATGTGTGTGTTCTGTGATAACACCAGTGCAATAAATCTGTCAAAGAATCCAGTTCAGCACTCCAAATCAAAGAATATTGAGATCCGGTATCATTTCATTCGAGACTTGGTAGAGGACAAGATAGTATGTCTGGAATTCATCAATACAGAAAAGCAGAAGGCTGACATATTAGATTGTTTTAACCTAGAATTGCATAATTTGACTAAGTAACAACTTGGCTAATTAACTAGGCTAACCAATCTGGTTGTTTTAAGGAGTCTAAATTTCCAACAGTATGTTAACTTACATTGACAAGTAGTAATCAAAGAGAATGATACTATAAATTTCTTGGAAAATTTGTTGAACATTTGCATAAATTCTTTCAAGTTTGCTTGTGGGTCATCTTCAATTTTTTTTTTTTTTTTTTTTTTTTGGAGTAAATAAAAAAAACTTTCAGGTCATCTTCTAAATACCATTTGTTATTAACCAGCTGGTTTGAGGATGGAATGAATATGAAATGCTTAAAAATTGACTTGATTTAATCAAGGGAGTCACCCCCTAAATAAGACATAAAAAGATTAAGAGACAAAAGGGAAACAGTAAGCAACAATTGGGTTATTCTTCATTCTTATTGCTATGCCTTTACTATTTGGAGTTCCGAACTCACCTTCCTGTTTCAAGTAAATCTTTTTTCAATTATTGTAGATCTCAAAGGGTAAAAGGACATACCTATTATGATAATTTTTTCGCGAGAAACTGAAACTGAAATTGGATCACAATAGTATCCCCCAGGAATATTTACACAGTCATATCATAGATCGTAAAAACTACATAATCCAAGCCTTGCGCATTCGTCAATATCTGACATAGTGGCATGTAATAACAAACACAACATTATAACAGATGTTCAAAATTATTAACAATAAGACACGACAATGTAACTTTGACATTCATCCAAAAAGTCATTTTCACTATATAATACAACTAGTCAATTGTCACCAAACAGTTTGACGTCAAAAAAATATTCAACAAATATGGTTTTTTTTTTCTTTTTTTTACATTATTATTTTTATAAATATGAAATTTATTAATTATTAGTAGACATGATTTTATTAATATATACAATTATTTATTCTACCCTTTTTTAAAAACAAAATATGATGTGACAAGTTCTAAAAGAAAGTATGAATATAGGAGATTTTCACACTTTAATTTAATGAGCTATGTATGACATAACCTTCTCAAAAAAAAAAAAAAAAGCTACGTGTGGGTAAGAAAGCCCAACGCCATATGTTGGGCCTGGGGCCCAATTTGAATATAACTTCCTGCCCGAAGAGGTTAAAGGGATCAACGCTTTGCCATCCTGGTGAAAATGTGACCAAGAAAGGACGAGTGTTGCGTCCGAAGACAACCTGGCTGGTCCGAAGAGGTTCCACGCGTCGGATCTCCAGAGAACTTGATCAAGTAGAAGATTCCTCGGTAAGGAGTTAGCTCTGGGCATTTCTAAGTGCGGGGATATCATGAAATATCTTACAAATAAAGCTGCCACCACCGCATTTAATGCACTGCAGCAACTTTCCTGGCCACATTTATGTGGAGAAGACACCTGAACAGTGCAACCTCAACTACTACCACTCACTGCAGGTTAAAGCAAACTTCTGATGTGACTAATACTCAAGTGGGCGCTTAGATGAAGAACAAGTGTGCGGTGAAGATAGGATGAAAAGTGTATATATAAAGGAAATAGGCCTCACGGAGATGGGTGAAAAAAAAATTGTATTCGCTAAGTTGATAAAGGTAAAACCTCTTCGGACCGAAGAAACTTTTATTAAATATTAGCCTGAGTGTCTTTTTACCCTTGTTTGCTTGCATGAACCGTTGCTAAATCCACAATCAGCCCAGCTGTTTAACCCATTCTCTACAAATTTATTGTTGGGGATTTGTTGGGCTCACAATACGGGAAGTTATTGCTTAGTCCATCAAATTTCAACCCTACACTACGTATGACATAAGAGTAATTAGAAGAAACAAGAAGTACATTAGTCAACTACATATATAAATTACATGTTTTTAGTAAAAATCTAGGGGGAATTGTTTAAATTTATGTCCCAAATTATTATTTTTACCAAAAATACAAGAGGGTGGGAGGATTTTTGAAAAGTCCAAGGAGCCCCCTCTCCCCCCGCCCCTGTTGCCAACAATGAAGGGATTTCAAAGGTATAAACCTTCAAGGCCTAGAAGATAGGATAGTAAGGATTACCTATAAGGTACATGGGAGTACCCCTAATTTTAGCAAACTTTCAGCCAAGGATTGTTGGCCTCTTCTTGAGAAGATTGATCACATAATTGCCTCTTAAGTTCCAAGCACCTATCACTTGAAGGCAGGTTACACTACTAAAATCAGTCCTCTTTAGCATTGATATTTAATGGTGTAATTTGGTCATCCTTCTCAAGCAAGTTATTAAAACCATTGAGCAAAAAAATAACAGATTTTTATTCAGAGGATGTGAGACAAAAGCTTCTAGGTTGAAGGTTTTATGGGAAATGGCATGTTCCAAAAAGGTAAGGGGATTAGACATAAAAGAATTGGAGATTAAAATAAAGAAGCATATATAGGCCTTTTGGAAGGTTCACATGGCGTTCCTTAGATTACTTGATGATAGTGTTTGGACGTCCGTTGAAGATGGATGTACAAGACCGGACATAAACGAAAGGCTGAATGGGATAAAGCTATGATTGCTTAATGTTATTTTCTATGGAATTTCTATTGATGAGTTTCTATGTTATTTTAAAATAAGTTAAACGCAGATGTTGCATTTAAAAAATGCTAAATAAATTTTTTTTTATTGATCATGTCAGTATTTACTATGGGAAAAATGCACTTCATTTGCCACGTTTGATTTTTCTATTAAAGAGTTTGTCGCAAGGACCAAAATGGACATGGTTTTTCGTTTTTAGGGATTCAAGTAATTAAGCGCAACTAAAAAGTAGAGACCAAAAAAAAAATATCGGCCTAAAATATAGGAACCAAAAATACATTTACTTCTAATATTATTTCATTATAATAAGATAATGGAAAAGGAGAGGGGGAATTCGAAATATAATAACAATTTGAATTTGCTTATTAGAGTCACCCAAGTTGGGAGTGACACACATTAGGACATGAAAATGAAACGAACTGTGCAAGAATACATTTTTGGCATCAATATTATCATAAATAGACTTACAGAATTCAAAGTATAATTAAAAGAAAACAGAACAGATACAGATAAGCACTATTCAACACTTCCACATTCAAAGACTTCCTAATGAAAAGTTAACTCCTTATTCAATACAGGTAACAACTGAAAACAATAGATAACAAACAATAAAGGCTGAAGTGATCCACATCTGATATGGATGAGTGCCACTGCTGCATATCTGTCCCCAACTCCAGCAGCTAACCCATGTGGATATAACATTATAACATCCAAATTACTTGGGCGCTACTACTTGGATGATAGAGAATACAGTCTGTATGAACGTGAGCACCAGAAGGATAATAGCAGCAATGGTAGAAGCACTTCTCCAAGGACTGCTAAAATATTGATTCCTTAATGTTGCCTTCCATCTATGCCAAGATTTCTTATAGAATGCATTCAATTCTTCACATACTTTCACGTAATCAGAGTTCATAACACTCCAAATGAGATTGTTGTTCAGATTGTTGAAAGCCGTTGTTGCTGTGTTGTTGTTCCGTACGTAATTAACCAATATTCCCTTTTCGCAAAGTAAATCCATATCTTTGGTAGTATCGATAAGGAAATTCAAGAGGACAAAATAATCTGTAATGTATGCTGCATCTAGATAACGGGATTGCTCTAATGCAATTAGGTTTCTGAAAAGAATTATTATCTCCTCGTAAATACCTAAGCTTGGCATTTCCAAAACTCCGTTTTTTGAATTGAATTTTATGTCAAGCCCACTATTCTCTGGACTTACTGTAAACTTCACTCCTGCCTTATCCAGTTGTGTTGCCGAGAATACAAGTTTAGTCACTACACTGTCTCTTTCCGGTAAAGGTGAACGTAGAAAAAAGGTTCTAATCAGATCTGTGAGGTGTAGCATCTCCACATTGACATCAACATTCTCCGGGGGCATCCCTTGAAAGTTGTAAAGCCCAAAGAATTCAAAAGAAAGTTCAATTAAAGAGAGGAAGTTTGAGCCATCCGGAAAGGAAAGGTCAAACAGTTTCTTTAAAACAAAGAATGGAAGCTGATTTTCAAGTAACATCAAGTCAGTCCTCACAAAAACAGGCAGCCATGGTTCTGCCCTTATAGGATCATCCTGTTCATTAAGGTGGTAAGCATTTCTAAGGAAAAGCTCAAGAATGAAGATCGCATCCATCAGGATCATTTTCACAAAATCATCACTGCTCATGCTAGACACAATAGTCTCTGCATACCAAGGGCGAATGTTTTTTTCCATCTCTGTTATAGCACTGACTAAATTCTTCAAGTTTGTTTTAGCCCGATTAATGAAACACTCAAGATACCATACTTTACACTTTTCCATGGGTCGTAATTTCTCAGTGGAGTGGTGAATAGGGCCAATTGAAATAACCAGAGGAGAGTAGACTTCTTCAGCCACTTGGTGATTGCGAAGGTGATCTGGGACATTGATATGACCCGTAATTGAGAATGGAGGCTGCGAACTTACAAACATTGTTGTGATGTCCTTCACCAACCCTTCTATTTGAGTTTCATTTCCACTTGAAGTGTTTCCTTCCTTGTGAATTTCACTATTTTCATTTTCATTTTCTAATGAAGCATGTTGAATTCCGCTATCCAATGATTCTTCCATCAATCAAATTTTCCTTAAATTTCCTGATGACGAAGATAAGAGCCACTAGGATTAAAAACACTACATGATGACCCATGTGAAGCACAACACGCTATAATTTTACTTCAAAACTGATTTGTCGTAAGTTTCCTACCTGGCCCATGAATAAAGTTCATTCTATTTCTATGGTACTATCTTTCTAATCTTTTTTTTAGCAATATATATGGTTTTTGAAGAAAAATTATCAATATATATTTATTCATTCTCGTGTTTGTCCTAAGCAGATTGCATAAAAGATTTTTGCAAATACTGCAACTAGATGACCAGTAGTTTTGATTGAAGGATTTCAAAATTGGTTTTTTAAAAAAACAAAAATTAATATAACAGATAATTTAGGTACTTAAAATCATTTTATTTCATTGTCAGTTTAGAAGATAATAATAAACACATCAACATCAAGGAAATAATAAACAAATACCCCAACATCACAGTCAACTATTAACAAATACACCAACATCACAGTTAGCACATGGATTTTCAAATCTGTAACATCAATAAGAAAATAACAACTCAACATCACAGTCACAGATTCACAGCAGGTCAACAACAATAAACAAAAATATATCAACAATAAATAAATAAATAAAAATAGCTAACTTTATAGGCAATCAGCTAATCTGTATTTTTATTGGAATAATCATTGCATAGTCACTGAAGTTAATCTTAATTTATAATTATTGAAAAAAAGAAGTGAATCTTAAGTTATATTTTTCACTCTCCTATTGTGGGTTTTCCCTTGCTTTTCAAGCCTCTGAACCTTGAAAGAATAACCACTTCCCTAAGATATACCCTTCTGTTGTTAATGAAGGAACAAAAGCAAAAAAAAAAAAAAAAAAAAAAACTTAAACCATGTCTGTTGAAGAAGGTAAGTTTGGCTTTTATTTGAATTAATTTCAACGTTATCTCTTTTGTCTTTGCTGAGAAAAAGTAGCTTTCCATTTAATACCACAATTATGAAGTAAATTATTGGCTTTGTTGAAGAAAAAACGTTTCAATTTTTTTTTTTTTTAATATGTTATGGCTTACACAGAGACTAGCAAAGGAGAAACAAAGCAAAACCCAGAACAGAGACGAAGGAAACAAAGCAAAACCCAG
This sequence comes from Quercus gilva, assembly GCA_023621385.1. NCBI lineage: Eukaryota > Viridiplantae > Streptophyta > Magnoliopsida > Fagales > Fagaceae > Quercus > Quercus gilva. Next base: position 60,473,226 of record CM042483.1, read on the forward strand.
AACAGAGCAAAACCCACTAAATCATCTAGCCAGTTAAACACAAGGAAAAGGAAACAAGTTTCTGATACCTCAGCTTCTGCGAGTTTGGAGACGAGCCGCAGTGAGTTAATATTCCCAAAACAGAGATTCTACAAAACAGAGAGAGGGTTAGAGATTCTATAAAACATTAAAACTTGAAAAAATAAACATCTTGATCTTATGTTATTTTATTTCTACAAAACAGAGATTCACTATTTTCAAAACTTAAACACAAAACAGAGAGAGGGTCAGAGGGTATCAAGATTTTCAAAACAGAGACTCACCGTGAAATGAGAAGCCGATGATCAAGACGGCGTGGGGAGGGTGGCGTGTGGAGGCGGCGGCAGTGGGTGATTCGGCGTGAGAGGTAGGGACTGTGGAGTGGACCATGGAGGCTGTCTGAACTGAAGTGTGAAGGTGAGAGAGAGAGAGAGAGAGAGAGAGAGTGAAAAGTGTGAGAGTGAAAACTGAAAAATGTGGGGTATGCAGGTAGGGTTTCCAACTTTTGATTTTATACTTTAATTAGTTTTAGTTTAATTAGCTTAATTAGATATTTACTTAGTTTAATTATAAATGATTAATCTAATGAGTTTTAAAATATTATGATTAAAAAGATAAATTACTGAGCTTGGCCAGATGATTTGTTTGAATTTTGAAAATTTTGAATCATTGAAAATTGAACGATGAACGTGAACCATTGAATAGTCTGAGACTCTGAATTTTTTTAAAAGGTCGTGTTAACGGGCACCGTAATACCCAGTTTTTTGCAGACTTTTACACAGTTTTACATGTCTTATTATCAGATGTGGGTCAACTTTACAGGAAAAAAGAAAAATGAACAAAGAGACCAAAATACCATTTTTCACGTCTCTCACCAACTCAAGCCCAGTCAAGCGTCTCAGTGTCTCACACAGGAAAATTTGAAAACTCATGCGTCTTTCACAGGAAAACAACACCAAAATCATGCGTCCAAACATCTTACTGGAATAGAAAAAACTGAAATCACAATCCCCTCACAGGAAACAACGTTAACCAACATAAAAAATAAAAAAATAAAAAATAAAAAACAAAAATCACAATCCTCAGGAAACAACAAAGTATAAGTAGATCCAAAAAAACACTCATCTCACAAGATACAATTAACATCAATACATCCAAAAAAAAATTTAAAAAAAAAAAACCATCTCACAGAAAAACAACATCAGTACATCCAAAAAAAAAAAAAAACCATAAGAACATATGGGAGAACATAAAATTTTTTTGAGGGAGAAGAACTAGGTTGATGGAGGGGAAATCAAGGAGGAGACGAACTGAGTTAGAAAAGAAAGCCGTGAAAAAAAAAAAAAAAAAAGAATACAAGGAAGTTGAGCCAAGAGTTTCATATGGGAGAACATAAAAGTTTTAAAAGATGAGAAAGGAGAAGTAGGAAGGAGAGGCAGAAAGAATGGAATGGGAGAAGATAAGTGTAAGGGTGATGGGATACGTGTGGTTGAGAAAAAAAAGAGAAGTAAAAATAAATAAATTAAAGTAAAAGGTGGCTTGATGGGATACGTGTGGTTGATAAAAAAATGAGAAGTAAAAATAAATAAATTAAAGTAAAAGGTGGCTTGATGAGATACGTGTCTATCAAGAAAGTAATTTTACAAAATAAAAATTACAAATTGTATTACAATACAACAAATTATCACAAAATTTTTACAATAGTTAAGTTGTCAAATTTGAATTCAGTTGGATTTTTCACTATATGAATTCAGTAATAAATTATTAAATAGTGTAATATTTTTTAGAATTACGTCAGGTTTAACTCAAATCCAACCCTATATTTCTTAATTCGATGTGAATTTTGACAAATCTACCCGTTATATTATATTATCTTCATATATTTTTCATACTTACAAATTTTTAAAGTGATCAAAGATTAATTTCCATGTCATCAATCAATTGTCTAGATTCAAGTTTTAGTAGTTTAAAATAATGCATAAAAGATGAGTTTATAGATCAAATGGTAAATTATATCCGATTGGCATGAAAATTGGCATGCATGTTAAAACCATATAGAACATGTAATCCAACGGTTGGATTTTCAAAATATGAATTCAGTAATAAGTTATTGGGTACTGTAACATTTTTTAGAGTTACGTCAGGTGTAACTCGAACTCAATCCTATATTTCTTAATTCGATGTGAATTTTAACAAATCTACTGTTAGATTACATTATCTTCGTATATTTTTTATGCTTACAATATTTCAAGATGATCAAAGATTAATAGCCATGTCATCAATCAATTGTCTAGATTCAAGTTTTAGTGGTTTAAAATAATGCATAAAAGATGATTTTATAGATTAAATGGTAAATTACATCCGATTGGCATGAAAATTGGCATGCATGTTAAAACCATATAGACCATGTAATCCAACGGTTGAATTTTCAAAATATAAATTCAGTAATAAGTTTTTGGGTAGTGTAACATTTTTTAGATTTTCGTCAGGTGTAACTCGAACCCAACCCTATATTTCTTAATTCGATGTGAATTTTAACAAATCTACCGTTAGATTACATTATCTTCGTATATTTTTCATGCTTACAAATTTTCAAGGTGATCAAAGATTAATAGCCATGTCATCAATCAATTGTCTAGATTCAAGTTTTAGTGGTTTAAAATAATGCATAAAAGATGATTCTATAGATAAAATGGTAAATTACATCCGATTGGCATGAAAATTGGCATGCATGTTAAAACCATATAGAACATGTAATCCAACGGTTGGATTTTCAAAATATGAATTCAGTAATTTAGAGTTACGTCAAGTGTAACTCAAACCCAACCCTATATTTCTTAATTCGATGTGAATTTTGACAAATCTACCATTAGATTACATTATTTTCGTATATTTTTCATGCTTAAAAATTTCAAGGTAATCAAAGATTAATAGTCATGTCATCAATCAATTGTCTAGATTCAAGTTTTAGTGGTTTAAAATAATGCATAAAATATGATTTTATAGATCAAATGGTAAATTACATCCGATTGGCATGAAAATTGGCATGCATGTTAAAACCATATAGAACATGTAATCCAACGGTTGGATTTTCAAAATATGAATTCAGTAATAAGTTTTTGGGTAGTGTAACATTTTTTAGAGTTACGTAAGTGTAACTCGAACCCAACCCTATATTTCTTAATTTGATGTGAATTTTAACAAATCTATCGTTAGATTACATTATCTTCGTATATTTTTCATACTTACAAAATTTCAAGGTGATCAAAGATTAATAGTCATGTCATCAATCAATTGTCTAGATTCAAGTTTTAGTGGTTTAAAATAATGCATAAAAGATGATTTTATAGATCAAATGGTAAATTACATCCGATTGGCATGAAAATTGACATGCATGTTAAAACCATATAGAACATGTAATCTAACGGTTGGATTTTCAAAATATGAATTCAGTAATAAGTTTTTGGGTAGTGTAACATTTTTTAGAGTTTCGTCAAGTGTAACTCGAACCCAACCCTATATTTCTTAATTCGATGTGAATTTTAACAAATCTACCGTTAGATTACATTATCTTCGTATATTTTTCATGCTTACAAATTTTCAAGGTGATCAAAGATTAATAGCCATGTCATCAATCAATTGTCTAGATTCAAGTTTTAGTGGTTTAAAATAATGAATAAAAGATGATTTATAGATCAAATGGTAAATTACATCCGATTGGCATGAAAATTGGCATGCATGTTAAAACCATATAGAACATGTAATCCAACGGTTGGATTTTCAAAATATGAATTGGCATGCTTACAAAATTTCAAGGTGATCAAAGATTAATAACCATGTCAAAATGGACATGTAAAATATTGTCATTCCAAAGATTAATAGCCAATATTTTTTTCACTAGCATAATATTGTCAAAATGGAAATGTAAAACCAAAAAAAAAAAAAAAAAAAAACAAGAGAAGCGTCAAAATTAACAAAGGCATTATATTGTCAAAATTAATATTGTCATAATTTTTTTCTTTTACAAGCTCAAGAGTTTATGCCTAACATTTCAAAGAAAATATTGGATTCAATCCAATTTCACTTGAAGTACATTTTTTTCTTTTTTGGGCACCATTTGAGGAAGTATAGTTATCTTTCTCCGGACATGTTGAGATGTTATGGCCAACATGCTTGCAAAGGCCACAAGACTTCTTTTTCTTTCCTAATTCTCTTCCACCTTTCATTCGTTTTTGCTTCGGACAACCTTTTGTCTTTGAGAGCGGAGGACAATTAATGAAGCAATCTACATCAATCATATCATTAACATTAGCATCAACCATATTTTCCTTATCCACTAAATTTTCATCAGCCACCACTAGCAATTCCTTTTCACTTAATGATGCTTCACGACACCAACGTGGTGGTAAATACAAGGATGGAATTTTGTAACAATCTTTATGAAGAAATACACTAAGTACATGACGACAAAGTATACCCCAAAATTCAAAATTCTTGCAACTACAATATGTCATTTTACCATCCCATAATACTTTGTGTCTTTGACTAGTTTCATCTTTATAATATTGTAGCACAAATTCAATACCATTTTCTTGAAGCACCGAATATTGTGTTGCTCTCCCCAATTCCTCTTGAAAAATCTTGAAAGCATAGGGCGTCAAAACACCATGTGCTTGGTCTTCTAACGATGATAATGATCTTAAAGAAGAACCTCTATACGTCTCCAACATCGTATCATGTGATTGTGTTTGCTCAATATCCTCAATGGCAAGATCAACCTAAAATTACAAATAGTAAAATAAATTAAAAACTTTTGTATGACACATGAAGACTACAAATATTAACAAAAAATAATTATATAACAAAAGAAATCAATGGTAAATAATGACTTACTTGTTTGATGAGTTGGATCAAGTTTGTGTGAGAACTAACAAACCGTTTAATAAATGCATTTATACTTTCCGATCTTCCGGTTGTTGTCATTCCACCAAAAAAATGCCCACAAAGGTAACATGGTACCCAAAAGTGCTTGATTTGATATAAACCAATTACATGTTTGTTAGAGAGCATGTCATATTTTGTCATAACTTGAAGCCAGTGATTGTCAAAATCTTCACATGACTCTAACTTGTATAACTTATAGAAGTCCATGCACCAACTTGAATATTGATTACGAAGAATTGATGTAAACCAACCGCTAAATTTAGCGGTAATATGCCATATACAAAAGGCATGCTTTGTAGCCGGCAATTCTTTTGATATTGCCTCTGTAATCCATGGATCTTGGTCTGTCAAAATTGCCTTGGGTTGATTCCTCATTAAGCATGCAAAAGTCTGCTAATCAAATACAAATTTACTAAAGCATGAAAATATTTCAAAGGATATATGTAATTATTCTACTAATTAATCAAATAAAATTTAAAAAATAATTGTACAAGTTTATAAGACATAGAATGTACCTTCATTAACCATCGAAAGGCACTTGTTGTTTCATTTCGAAGAAGTGCACAACCAAAGAGAATTGTCTTTCTATGATTATTGACACCAACAAAAATACCAAAAGGCATATCATAAGCATTCACCTTATAAGTAGTATAAAAAACAACTACATCTCCATATTTTTGGTACCAATCAAAACAATGAGTAGATGACCAAAAAATATGCTCCAATCTATTTTCTTCATCGGTTGTAAATGCATATTGGAATCTAGAATTCTCTTCTTTAGCAACTTTGCAAAATTGTAGAAGATCCATGGCATCATTCTTTGCATTCTTCCTCCTCATTTTCACATAAAGATTACGAATATCCCTTTGAAAAAATGGAAGTTGTCCATGTTTCAAATGCCTCTCAAGTTCCATAACACGCATTACCTCTCTAATTGAAAGTCCAGCTTCTTTCAATAAGAAAATGTGTTTTTCATCATCTATAGTGATAACTCGATTGGCTAGAAGAAATCGCACTTCCGAAGGGGAGAACAAATCATGATTGTGGTCTACAACAAACTTAGTGACATGCCATTCTCGAGGAAAAATATCAAATGACTTTCGCAAAATGATACTTAAATGAGCATTACATCCACATTTTAAAGACTTCCTATTTCTTTGCTCCTTAGATGGATCCACTATTTTTAGTGGTTGTTTACCTTGTCGATGACAAAAGAAATCACATCTTACTATTTCTCCTTTTTTTTTTCTCAGTACGACCTTTTCGAATTGTAAAACCATATCGATTTGCATAATTTTTATAGAAAATGAAAGCTTCTTCTTCACTAGGAAAACATTGACCAACAAAAGGCTCAAACTCATTTTCTATTGAATTTATATCTTCATGTTCTTCAATAACTCCCATTTTATCTATTGGACATTCATTCCAATCAATTAATCCATCATTTGAAAGCTCATTTAATTCAACACAATTCTTTGAAACACTTCCATGAACCCCACTTGCAATCAAATCATCATCAACTTGTGCTATATTAAAACAAAAAATTAAAAAACAATCAACATCATATTATGTGATATATGAATTATATATTACAAATAAAATGAAAATAATAATACCTTCTTGAGACAATTCATTTAAGTCAAAACAATCCATTGGAACAAATTGATGAGCCTCACTTGCATCTACATTATCATCCATTGGTGCTATATTAAAACAAGAGTTTAAAATATAAACATCATACTTTATGATAAATGAAATGTAAATTTATAAATAAAATAAAATAAAATTATAATACCTTCTTGAAGGGGTTCATTTAAGTCAAAACAATATTTTGGAGCAAAGTAGTGACTCTCACTTGCAACTACATTCCCATCCATTGATGCTATAATACATGTATTAGAAATAAAAATTACCATCATATTAATTTCGGTGCTACATAAAAACAAGAGTTTAAAAATATTCTATGATTAATGAAATGTAAATCACAAATAAAATACAATTATAATACCTTCATGAAGTGGTTCATTTAAGTTAAAGCAATCTTTTGCAACTACATCCCCATCCATTAGTGCTACAATATACATGTATCAAAAATAAAAATTAACAACATATTAATTTTAACCTATTCTTTAAAAATAACTATGAATCAAATAAAATACAATAGTGGTACCTTGTTTAATTATTCCTCAATCTTTTATTGACATTTCTTCATCTCTTCTTCTCTTTGATATTGGTAAAGGAGAAGAAATTTAGTTTGATATTGGTAAAGTGAAAGAAAGTGGATGGTAAAATATTGGTAAAGTGAAAGAAAGTGAAAGGTAAAATATTGGTAAAATAAGATTTGGTGGGAAATAAAAAGTGAAAGGGAGGGAAATGAGATAAGTGGGCAATTTTGTCCAAAGAAAAAAGAGAACTCAGCCATGCCCAGCCGTGTCCCATATTAAGAGGGCAAAATTGTCCAAGCCTTCCTTACATGTCATGTCATGCCTTTTTGTCTAATTTACTCAATTTTTTTTATTTATGTGGGACCCATTTTGGAGGACCTTAACAAGCACCCTCCGGTGCTTGTTAACATTCTCCTTTTTTTAATATGAACTGATGGAAGCCACTGCCACACGCAAAGCTGCCAAAGGTGAAAGGCCCAAGCCACCCAATGCCCCAATGTGTGTGTATCTCTATTTTTTTGAGAATCCAAAGTGAATCTCAGAGGGTGCTAGGGTGGGTCAATCACATCAGTCAAATATAATATATATATATATATATATTTTGGTTGAACGGTAGGATAATATTTATAAAATATTATATATTATTATATTTAATATAAATTATATTTAATATAAATTATAATATAATAATATATTTTGGTTCGGTTCGGTCGGTTCGGTTTATTAAAATTTGCAACCAAAAACCGAACCGAAATTTTCCGTTTTTTATCTAATAAAACCGAAACCAAACCGAACCGAACCGAAATCGAACCGAAATTTTTGCATCGGTTCGGTCGGTTTGAATCGGTTTTTTCGGTTCTTCAGTTTTTTGCACACCCCTAGTGAAAGACATAAATAAATGAGTCAAATAGAAATGAAGATGTGAGAGGCTAAGAAAAAACAAGATATAAAAAAATGTTAAGCAAGTAAAATATAATAAAATGTTGGAAATAGAAATAGTTTGACTTTGTGAGGTGTCCTAGCTTTCGTTTGTCAGTTTGTTACATTAAAAGAATTAATTAGTATTTTAATAATATTTTAATTAAAATAATATTAGTTTAATTTATTTGATTTGATTAATTTTAAAATAAAAAGTTTAATAAATATAAGTCTTATGTTTTTAAAAGTAATTGGATATTAAAATATATATATATATATATATAAAAGTAATACGTTTTTAAAAGTAAATAGCTATATATACTTTGAAATTCAAAACACCAATATTAAAATATTTCAATTCATTGGACAAACTAAAATGAGATGCCAAACAATATTAATACCATTGGAGAGAACATAGCCATACAGGCTAGGTACACAACACATGTCAATCATGCGGCATCTTTAAATTTGAAATCTAAACGTTGGATTCGAAGAGTGCAATAAAAGGTTCATTCTAGTAAATTGTGGTCACAATCAAATGGTTGGATTTAGAGAAATATGCGGTTAAAGTTTAGTTAAAGTTTGTCAAATCCGGTCAAACTTAATAGATGATCCCGAGACCACTAGAACTAGTGAAATTCATATTAGAATCTTGATCATTGGGATTGAAGAGTATGGTGACATATTAGTGTTGGTGAAATTTGAGAACAATTTGATTGTCAGATTAAGAGAACATAACCATACAAGTACACAACACATATCCATCACGTGACATTTTCAGATTTCAAATCTAACCGTTGGATTCGAAGAGTGCAACGAAATGTTCATTCTAGTAAATTATAGTCACAATAGAATGGTTGGATTTAGAGAAATGTGTGGTCAAAGTTTAGTTAAAGTTGATCAAACTCAATCAAACTTAATAGATAGTCCCGAGACCACTAGACTTGGTGAAATTCATATTCGAATCTTGATCACCGGGATTGAAGAGTATGGTAACATATTGGTGTTGGTGAAATTTGAGAACAATTAGATAATTAGATTGAGAGAACAAAGCCATACAGGTACACAACACATGTTCATCATGCGGCATCATTAGATTTGAAATCTAACCGTTGGATTCAAAGAGTGCAATGAAAGGTTCATTCTAGTAAATTATGGCCACAATCAAACGGTTGGATTTAGATAAATGTGCTGTCAAAGTTTACTTAAAGTTGGTCAAATTCAGTCAAACTTAATAGATGGTCCCGAGACCACTGGACTTGATGAAATTCATATTCGAATATTGATCATTAGGATTGAAGAGTATGATGACATATTAGTATTGGTGAAATTTGAGAACAATTAGATTGTCAGATTGAGAGAACATAGCCATACAGGTACACAACACATGTCCATCATGTGGCATCTTTAGATATGAAATCTAACCACTGGATTCGAAGAGTGCAATGAAAGGTTCATTCTAATAAATTATGACCACAATCAAACGGTTGGATTTAGAGATAGACTGTCAAAGTTTAGTTAAAGTTGGTCAAATCCGTCAAACTTAATAGATGGTCCCGATACCACTAAACTTGGTGAAATTCATATTCGACTCATGATCATTAGGATTGAAGAGTATAATGTCATATTGGTGTTGATGAAATTTAAGAACAATTGAATGGTCAGATTGTGAGAACATATTCATATAGGTACATAACATATATCCATCACGCGCTATCCTTAAATTTGAAATCTAACTGTTGGATTCGAAGAGTGCAATGAAAGGTTCATTCTGGTAAATTGTGGCCACAATCAAACGGTTGGATTTAGAGAAATGTGTTGTCAAAGTTTATTTAAAGTTGGTTAAACCTGCTCAAACATAATAAATGGTCCTGAGATCACTAGACTTGTTGAAATTCATATTCAAATCTTGATCATTAGGATAGAAGAGTGGGTTGACATATTGGTATAGGTGAAATTCGAGAACAATTGGATGATCAGATTGAGAGAACATAGCCATACAAGTACACAAAACATGTCCATCACGCGCCATCCTTAGATTTGAAATCTAACCGTTAGATTCGAAGAGTGTAATGAAATGTTAATTCTAGTAAATTATGGTAATTTAATATCATTTAAGAACGATTGAAATACCACTAGGATTAAAAGAAGGCCAACCAACCCCACAAACTCAAAAAATGGCTAAGACACCCCTACCATCCAAAAAATGCCTGAAATACCTCCGAAGTAACAAAAATAACTTAAATACCATTGAAGCCTTAAAAAAGACCACAATACCCTTGAATCATAAGAAAAAACCAAAATTGGAGGAAATATAATTTAATATTCATTTAAGAACGATTGAAATATCCCTAAGACTAAAAGAAGGCCAACCTACCCCATAAACTCAAAAAATGGCTGAGACACCCCTACCACCCAAAAAATGACTGAAATACCCTCGAAGCAAGAAAAATAGCTGAAATACCTTTGAAGCCTAAAAAAAGACCACAATACCCTTGAATCCTAAGAAAACACCAAAATTCGAGGAAAACTAATGTATTATTCAGTGAAAATGACTGAAATGCCCCTAAGACTAAAAGAAGGCCAACCTACCCCACAATAAACTCAAAAAATGGTTGAGACACCAAAATATCCCCGACAGCTGAAAATGAACCAAATACCCCATATGCATTAAAAATGTCCACTATACATCCTAAGCCAAAAGGTCACCAAAATACCATGAAAACTTTGAAAATGACCAAAGTACCCCTAAACCCTAAAAATGATAAAAAAAAACACTCTACGACTAAAAAAATGACCCAAATACCACCGTAAAAAAAAAAAAAAAAAAAAAAAAAAAGTCCACATACCCCCTATGCATTAAAAAATGTTACACACATACATCCTAAGCTTAAAAAATGACATAAATGCCCTTGGAACTTAAAAATTATTAAAATGTTTAAAGGGTATGAGATCATTTCTTATGTGTTAGGGGGTATTTCGGTCATGCTATATAACATTTCTCTAATTTTTCTATCATTATAACGCTGCGTTCATAGGTTCTTCAAGTGTAAAAAATGATCGATCATTTTTTACGCTTTAGGGGTGTATCGGTTATTTTGTAGGTTTCGAGTGTATTTCAGACAGCTCCTACGATTATGGGGGCGTTGTGGTCATTTTTTATTTATAGGGGTATGTTGGTCTTATTTTAGTCATTGAGGGGTATTTTGGTATTTTTCAAACATAGAGGGATATTTATGGTCGGTTTCCATGTTTCGGGGGGTATTTTGGTAATTTTATGCACTTTAGGGGGGGGGGGTGGGGGTTGGTCATTTTTTAAAGTTTTGAGAGTGTTTCGGTCATTATTTAGGTTTCAGAGGTAATTCGGTCCCTTTTTTTTTTTTGGCGGTGCATTGGTCTTTTTTTCAATATCGAGTGTATGTTGGACATTTTTTGTGGTTACAAGGGCATTGTGGTCATTTTTTCGATTTATAGGGCTATTTTGGTATTATTCAAGTAATCAAGGGGTTTTCCACCTTTTTTTGGCATAGGAGGCACTATTGTCATTTTCTAGCTTTTAGGAGGTATTTCAGTCATTTAGATGTTTTGGGGGTATTTCAGACATTTTTTATGTTTAGGGGGTGTATCAGTCTTTTTTTGAGTGTCGGGTGTGTTTTGGACATTTTTTGTCTTTCTGGGGGCATTTTGGTCATTTACCAGACTTTAGGGGTATTTTGGTATTATTCAAGTAATCGAGAGTATTTTGTCTTGTTTTAGGCACAAGGGGTACTTCGGTCATTTTCGATGTCTTAGTGGGTGCTTGGGTCATTTTTTATGTTTTGGGGGTATTTTAGTCATTTATTAGGTTTCGGGGGTATATCAGCCTTTTTCTAGGCATCGGGGGTGTTTTGCTCTTTTTCGGTGTTTTGTGGGGTACTTTGGTCTTTTTCTAGGTTCAGGGGAGTATTGGTCATTTGTTAATTAGCAAATCTCTATAGGTGACCTATTCCAGCGCTTTTCCAAAAGCAAAGCGCTGAGATAAGTTAACCACATGCCAATGCTTTCAAAAGCGCTGGGATAGGTCTCTATCCATAAGGAAATTAAGTGATCCTATTCCAATGCTTTTTGAACGCTAGAATAGATGGACCCTATTCCAACACTTCCAAAAGCACTGGGATAGGTCTCTCTCCATAAGGGAATGGAGTGATCCTATTCCAACGCTTCCAAAAGCGCCGAGATAGGTCTTTCCCATAAGGGAAATCAATAACCCTATTCCAGTGCTTTTATAACACTGGGATAGGACAACCATATTCCATCGCTTTTAAAGTGCCTAGATAGGATAGTTTCAAAAATTAAATTAATTATTAAAAAAAAAAAACGATGAACCTAACTTATAGTGGCTATTATAAAATGTTACAATAGGCTTCCTATACCAGCGTTTTTGGAAACTGCTACTATAGGCCTCCTATTGCAGCGATTTATAAAGTGCCGGTTTTGAGCTGCTGTAATAGGATTTCCTATACCAGCAGTTTCAAAAAGCACTGGTACAGGCTTCTCTATTACGGCGGTTTTTAAAAGCGCCGAGAAAAAAACACTGCAATAGGACGATTTTTTTGTAGTGTGTGTTGTTGCAATGGTTGTCATTTATTTTACTTACTTGCTAAACAAATGGAACAATCCAAAGTGCAATGGTGTCCTCCCTCCAGGATCTATGGGTCTAACCCTTATTGGAGAGTCCCTTCAGTTGATCATTCCAAGTTACTCTCTAGACCTCCACCCATTTATCAAAAAGAGAGCTCAAAGGTAACATGCTACTGATTATGTGTATCTTTATTATTATTAATATATATATATATATATATATTTTTTTTTTTTGATAACTAGTGTATGTGTGTGTTTTTAACTTTTTATAGTATATATCATTGATCTATGTACAAGTATGTATTTATGTGTGTATGTGTCTCCTGTTGTGGGCAAGGGGATGAAACAAAAGATAGAGTATATGAATCCTATCTCATATCATTTGTAACGATATTATAATGCATAATCATTAATCCTCGTCTAGAATAGGATAACATTAAAATTAATTCCTCCTAATTGATTAGATAAGCCAACTATCACTGATGTAATTTTTTTCCTTTCTTTTAGATATGGGCCAATATTTCGAACTAGTGTAATGGATCAGTCGGTTGTAATATCAATAGATCCTGAATCCAACTATCACATCATTAAACAAGAAGGACAATTAGTTGAATTATGGTACTTGGATTCATTTTCCAAGCTTTTCACTATGGAAGGAGAAAATAGAATAAATGCAGCTGGTGTTATACACAAATACACAAGAAGCCTCTTATTGGATCACTTTGGTGCTGAATCACTTAAGGGAAAGTTAGTTCCTCAAATTGAAGTATTTGTTAGTAAAACCCTTGAAACATGGTCATGAATAACCTCATAATATAAATCAATAATCAATGTAGTACATGTGAAACAAGAAACAATAATAGAAATAGAAACATAAAAGTATCTTCCCCTAACATATACAACTCATAAAAATAAATACATCAAGATAAATACATCGTGAGCCAAAAAAAAATGCATCATGAAGCACCTAGATACAATCTAAAGCTCCAAAAACTCAAAATCTCCCCCTATCTCCATCAATATGTACTCCCCCTTTTTGTGACAAATTGCCAAAGGGCAATCAAGGCTCATCATCAAAAGGAGGTGGTGGAGAAGACCGCCGAACAGTCGCCAAATTTGCATGCAAAGCCTAAAGCTCTATGAGCACATCCACCAAAAGTTGTCCATGTGTTGCCTAAACGGTCATTACAGTATCCAACATACTCCAAATGCTGGAATCACCCAAAGAAGAAGGTGGAGGATCAACAGTAGCAGTGGGATCGACATAAGCCTTAACCGTAGGGTCACCTAAAGAAGGAGGAGGAAGAGGTGTAGCACCTGAGAAAGATTCTACTTGAAGGCGTTTAGAGCTAGCTTTCATTTGAGTTGCTCTTTGCCTAAGGAAGGTGGCACCTATGGGAGCTATAATATGTACAGGCTCAGATGCGGGAAAATCCTTTAAACCTAGGTGTAACAAAATCCTATGTATAAAAATAGCGAAGAAAAGACCATGTGCAGTAGAACTACTCCTATGAACCTCAACCAAGGAATGAATAAAAAGAGAAGGAAAACTCATAGGAGCATCAATCATAAAGGCATACAAAAATGTGCATCTCTTAATAGGAATGGTGTGCAAGTGAGAGATGGGCCAGATAGAATGACAAGAAATCTGGCAAAACAAATAATGAATCTCTGTAAGCTCATAGGAGGTAATACGAGGATCAGTACCCCACTAAATGGAAGTACCGATGAGATATGACATAATGTCATCAAGAGGAAGGGTCTCATCACAAGAGCAAAGGCCACTACTAAAGGAGTAATGGTATACTCTTTGCCCCTTATCCAACTCATCACATAGTGATTGTTGGAATTATCAAAGTGGACAGAGAGGTTCGAGTAGAACTCTTTGATCAAGGCAAATGGTGGAGGATGAGAAATGTCCTACAAAGGTAACCAACCCCTACGCTCAAAGTTCCTCCTAATCTCTGGATCTAACTCATCTAAAACAATCTTTCTCTCAACCTAAACAGATCTAAAAATGTTCAGCATCTCACAGGTTTCCTGGTTTTTCTCAAACCTAAATCTATCACTATCGAAGGTTAGGGTGGAGGTGGAGGTGGTTTTCTTATTGGCTCTATTCTTCCTAACCATGAAGCTAAGGGTTGGAAAGGATAGACAGAAATAGAAACCAAAGAAAGAAAACAAAGAAAACCAAGGGCAGACTGCATTAGAGAGAGTTAGAGCAACAAAATATAGAAAATAACAATTTATATGATGCATGACATAAATGAACAAATGATACATGCTCTAATGCATTGAAAGCAGTTCAATTTTACTTTATGAATCAACAACTGACTTGAACATAGAGTTTTAGAACAAATACCCCAAATTTTGAAAAACCCAATTTCAAAAATGTAAACAATTTGAGTAATTAATCATTATACTAGACAGAATTCATCATATAATGACATAATTAACCAATTTCACAAGTCAATTTTACCAAATTAAGCCCAATTGAATAAAATCCCCAATTTCAGGTAGCTTCAAGACCTAGAATTTCAAAATTTTCCCAAAACACAAGTTTAATCAAATTAAAGCATGAGAATCAAGTTAATAGCATTTAGAGACAAAAACCCATGAATCAAATGTGAAAGAAAACAATCCAAAACTAAAAAACCCCAAAAAGATTGAGTTCGAACATTTCAACTAAAATGCATGAAAATTGTGAAAAAAAATGAAAAAAAGAAGGGTAAAAAGGTCTTACCAGCACTTGAAGACAAAAACCTTGAGAAAATTTTGGAAGAAAACAACAAACTTTGATGAGATTGGATCGGTAGAGCAAGAGAATTCAAAAAGCTTTTGAAAAAGTATGAACAGTGTGAAGAACACGGGAGAGAAAAAGCTTAAAAAAAAACCTTCAGACCGAATTTCGATCGGTCAAAAATTAGGTTCTATCGATTGAAGAGCAACTTCGATTGATCCAGCACCAATCGAGCACCGATCGAGCCAAGCAGATTGTAACAAAATTTTTTATCGCCTTTTCGATCAGTCAAGTAACAAGTTCGATCGATTAAAAATCTGGAAAAATCAGTTTTTTGAAAAACAGAGCATTTTAATGCAAAAACACCTCAAAACACATTGTTTTATGAATAAAATGCATGAGTATGAGATGAAAAATTTTTCAAAAACATTTGAATTCAACCCAAATCTTCCAAAAACAAGATTTTCAATTGATTTGTCCTCAAAAACTCAAACAATAAACACATTTTGCATCATAATCAATGAACTTTAATCTTGGATGACCACAACAAGATCACGTACAATATCATGTACTAAGTTTAGCAAAGAATAACTTGTGTAATGTGTGCAACTAGCAATAACTTGAGATACATGTGAGGTGATAAGTAGATAGTAATTAATCACAATTTATACAAAATTCATCACATAAGTTTGAAAGTGACTATCACCTAAAGAGGTACATCATATAACTCTCACATCTCCTAGAAAACAAGCTTGCAATCATGTAAGTTTCCTGTTTTGCCACATAATATACACATCAATTTTATTTAATTTTGAATTTATTATAGCCCAATAATGTACACACCAATTTTATTATTTAAACCAAGGCTACATTTTATGTTCTTTTTGTGCATGTGCTACACTTTCTCGAGCACAAAATCGTGTGATATGCACTAAGGTGTTAATGATTGGCTAGTAAACAATGGTGAGATGGTTGTTTATGCATTTTTCTTAGGATTTTTTAGTCCTTACAATCAAAAACTATAAACAACTCCCACACAACATGCATTACAAAGCTAAAACTAGCAAAGTGCAGTAAAATAAACTCATCTAAGCTAAACAAGGTACATAAACATGTTATGTAAAGACAATATGGCCAACCTTGATTACAAATCCAAGAAAAATAATGCAAAACACATTTTTCTTTCCTTTTCCTCCTTTCTTTTTTTTTTTAAAAAAAAAATTTTTTTGAAAAGAATAACAGAAACAATCTATCATGAAATGCATGAATGTTATGCAATGCAAATCCTAAAAACAAAAAGAAACCAAAACAACAAAAGAAGAATGGTCACAAAGAATATAGAGATGAAGTGCAAGGACCATGTTAGAAAGACTCAATTAGATTGAGCCTTTTGCATCCAAAACCTTTTAGATGCAACTCTAGCATTGGAGTTATTATTCATATTAGAATAATGAGCAACTCCAGGATTGGAATAAAGGTTTAAAGCCTTTACCAACTCACCAATAAGTACTATAGGATCTTTCGCTCGAGGCATAGGTACTTTTGGTATATTTGCTAGCTTTGCAGCTTGCAACTTGAAACAATTTGGACAAATATGTCCAGTCTTTCCACGAAAATGACAAACCCACACAAGTCTATCATGCAACTTGTCCTTAGAAGGCTTAGGAGTCTTGAGCTTAGACTTTTTAAGATCAACCATAGTCTTCCTAAGAGGTGGTGTAACTTTTATTGGATTGACAATCTCATTCATGGAAGGCTCAGAAGAAGAAACAAAATTTGTGGAATGAGTTTCAGACACAGGGATGCTATTTTCAAAACCTAGGCCAGTTTTGTCTAAGGGAGACTTCTGAATACTCAACATGTGTTCAAGTTTAGAACTAGCAGACCTATTTATTTGTGAAAGGTTGAAATTAATCAACCATCTTGTTGGCTTTATTCTGTGCGAATTTACTTGTAATTCAGCACTTAGTAACCCTGTATTTAGGTGGGAAACTTGTAAGGGTAGTGAGTGAGAGAGTGTGAAGAAGTGCTCAAGAGTGTGCAAAGAAACAGAGTCTCGCGACTGGATCTCGCGGGTGAGTCGCGGCTTGCAAGTTGCCAAAAGTCTGCACACGTGCCAAGCATGTCAGAAGCTGAAGAGTCGTGCCAGCTGTTGCACTACAGGACAAAAGTCCCAAACTGGCCAGGCCGTTAGCTTGCCGCTTGAACTCGCGACTAAACCCAGTCGCGAGGTCAAGTCGCCAAAATGCCCTATTTGGGAAAATCTGACGTTTAACATTCCATTCTCATTCCAGTATAAATACCCCTTATTCCCACGATATTGAGAGAGCTTCTAGAGAGAATTTTGTGAGAGAAACCCTAGAGAAATACAAGATTGATTCATCCACAATCTTAACCTTAGAGACTCTACAAATTCCTCTACTCTCTTCCTCTCCATTGTTATACCCTTGAGAGGCCTTTAGCCAAATCCTTATCTTACCACACACACGTCTGTGAGAAGGTTTATTTGGTGCTGTTGGGAAGCAGTTAGGAAGGAACCAATCTACATTGGTTGATGCTATGGTCTAGTAGCGGAATCCGGTAAGCTAAAGAAGAAATAGGTTTGGCGTAACCTCGTTGGAGCAAGAAGCTTGGAGGGTTTAAGTACTTGGGTAGATTAGGCTTGGAGGGTCTTCTGCTGTTCATGTATCCCAACTATATTCTTTAATGGATTATTTGACCGCTTGGAGGGCGGCGGAGAGGTTTTACGCCAAGGGCTTCGGTTTTCTCTTCGATAACACATCGTGTGTTGTCCGAGTGTTTGCATCTTCTTTCCTATCTTCGCCTTGTATTTATTGTTGTGGATGTGTTTATATTTGGCTTAGAATGTTTATCAATTCTATTATAAGCTTGTTATCATGTTCCGCACATTAACTGTGTGATATACTGCTTGAATTGGTTATTTTGTATTTGGGGTCTAAACGTTCAAGGGTGTTTCATACCCATTTTAAACTTTCAATTGATATCAGAGCGGGTACACTTGCTGTGGTTTAAATACCTAAGTGTGTTCCTTGACCCCTTGGTGTTGTTTGAAAAGTGTCTTGGTTAAAATCAACATGAAGGAGAGTAAAGATGTTTGTGAAAAAGACTCTATGAGTATTTTTGAAGACTGTTCTAGTAATGTGTTTTTAGAGTTATTTAAATCAAAGAAACATGCTAGAATCTTCTGTCACATGCTGAAATCCCTAGTTCATAGAAACCATGATATTCATAACAGCTTATGTGAGTCAAAGTCCTTAGTCTATAAGTATGAGAGGATAAATAGACATTTGTGTGATAAACTTGATCGTCTAAAAAGAAAACTTCACTCATCCTTGAATGAAATAAAGGAAAATGAGTCCTGCTTCGAGGGTCAAGAATGTCTCTCTCATGCATGTCTTTTTGTTCATACCGCTTTGAAAGTATTTAATTCATGTTTGTGGTACCTTGACAGCGGTTGTTCAAAGCATATGACTGGAGATAAGTCTCTGTTCAAAACTCTTAAAGAGAAGGAAGATGGCTTTGTGACATTTGGAGATGGTAGTCATTCACAAGTTCTTGGAAAGGGAACGGTGGACATTCCGAGACTGCCATTGTTGACTGATGTGCTGTATATTAAGGGATTAAGAGTGAACTTGCTGAGTATTACTCAGATTTATGATGACGACTTCTTAGTCCAATTCTCAAAGAAAGGATGTCTAATCTTGAATGAAGAAGGTGTTCAAGTTCTGAAGGGACTTAGGACCACCGATAATTGTTATGAGGTCATTCCCAAACCAAGCATAGCATGTCGGAGTGCCAGGGTAAATCTCTTAGAGTTGTGGCATCAACGACTTGGACATGCTAATTACAAACAAGTGGCAAAAGTCTCAAAGCTTGAAGCAGTGGTTGGTTTACCAAAGTTTGGGAAAATTGAGAAGAATGTTTGTGGTTCATGTCAATTAGGGAAACAAACAAAGTCAAGCCATCCGAAAGTGACTGTGGTTGCAACCTCTCACCCTTTAGAATTACTGCATGTGGATCTAATGGGTCTAATAAGAACAGAAAGCATGGGTGGAAAGCGTTACATTATGGTGGTGGTTGACGACTTCTCAAAGTATTCTTGGGTGGATTTTCTTAGAGAGAAATCAGAGGCATATGATAAGATGGAGAAATTGTGCAAGAGACTGATTAATGAAAAAGGAGTACCTATAGTCAAGATCAGAAGTGACCACGGAAAGGAGTTTGAAAAAGCGAAGTTTGAAGCATTTTGCAATGAACACGGCATCAAGAAGGAATTCTCAGCCCCAAAGACTCCACAACAAAACGGAGTAGTTGAAAGGAAGAACCGGGTTATTCAAGAAATGGCTTGAGTAATGTTACTCAACAAAAACCTTCCACAGATGTTTTGGGCTGAAGCGGTGAATACTTCATGTCATATTGGAATAGGATCTACTTTCGAGCAAGAATGAAGAAGACATCGTATGAAATTTTGAGAGAAAAGAAACCGAAGGTGAAATATTTCCGAATATTTGGGAGCAAATGCTATATTCTTAATGATAAAGAGAATCTTGGAAAATTTGATGCTAAGAGTGATGAAGGGATTTTTCTAGGCTACTCATTAAATAGCCAAGCATATAGAGTGTTCAACAAACGCACTAAGACAGTGATGGAATCAATAAATGTGGTCATCGATGACACCATATCTGAAAGGGATATTGATGATGGTGAAGGATCTGACCTGAAGAAGGGGGAGGTTGAGGACAACATGTCACAAGATGATGATATTGAGAAAGAATCATCGGAAAAAGAGTCCACACCCCCTATACCAAGAAGGGAGACTAGATCAACACAAGGGCCTCTTAGCCCTCTCACCCTTCCGGAAGTTCAACCTCCGATCTCTCAAGATGAAGAACCTTCTACCTCCAAGAGACCGTCATCAAGGGTAATTCTCAATCATCCATCAAGTAATATCATTGCTGATGTAAATGAGGGACTTCGGCTGAGAAAAGGACCAAAATACAGTGCGAATCATGTGACATACAATTGTTATCTTGCTTAATTCGAACCTAAGAAGGTATAGGAAGCTCTTAGAGACGAGAACTGGATAGAGTCTATGCATCAAGAGCTACATCAGTTTGTTAGAAATGATGTATGGGAGTTGGTTCCAAGGCCCAAAGACACCCATGTGATTGGCACCAAATGGATCTTCAAGAACAAAACTAATGAAGACGGTGAGGTTGTCCGAAACAAGTCTAGGCTGGTAGCACAGGGATATACTCAAGTGGAAGGCATAGACTTTGATGATTCGTTTGCACCAGTAGCAAGACTAGAGTCAATTCGAATTCTGTTGTCCATAGCATGTGTTATGGATTTCAAACTATACCAAATGGATGTGAAAAGTGCCTTTCTGAATGGTTTTCTAAATGAAGAAGTATTCGTTGAGCAATCGAAGGGATTTCAAGATCCTCACTTTCCGAATCATGTGCTAAGGTTGAAGAAAGCACTATATGGGTTGAAGCAAGCACCAAAAGCATAGTATGATCATCTCATAACATACTTGTTGGATCGTGGATTCAAAAGAGGCCAAGCTGATCGAATTTTGTTTGTCAAAAGAGATGAAAAATCTCTCATTGTCACTCATGTGTAAATGGATGACATTGTTTTTGGATCTACAATTGATCAACTAGCTCATGAATTCTCGGAAGAAATGAAACTGGAATTTGAAATGAGCATGGTAGGAGAGTTGAACTACTTCCTAGGGATTCAAGTAAAACAACGAGGAGATGGAATATTTATCTCTCAAGAGAAATATGCCAAAAATCTTGTCAAAAGATTTGGCCTGGATTCGAAGAAACACACTTCTATTCCCATGAGTTCATCATCGAAACTGAGCATAGATGCAAATGGTGTTGACGTTGATCCAACACTATATCGAAGCATGATTGGCAGTCTTCTCTATCTCACAGCTAGTAGGCCGGATATTGCATTCAGTGTCAGGGTCTGTGCTCGATTTCAAGCTGCTCCTAAAGAGTCCCACTTAACAGCAATCAAGCGAATCATTCGCTATGTGAATGGCACGTTTGAATATGGGATTTGGTATTCTAAAGATTCGAATGAGTGTTTGGCGGGATATTCAGATGCAGATTGGGCTGGATGCATTGATGATAGAAAAAGCACTTCTGGTGGTTGTTTTTATCTTGGAAATAACTTGGTCTCATGGATGAGCAAAAAGCAAAATTCAGTCTCCCTTTCAACTGCTGAAGTTGAATATATTGCAGCAGGAAGTTGTTGTGCCCAACTGTTATGGATGAGAAAACTACTACATGACTATGGAATTTCTCAAGACACCATGTGTGTGTTCTGTGATAACACCAATGCAATAAATCTGTCAAAGAATCCAGTTCAGCACTCCAAATCAAAGCATATTGAGATCCGGTATCATTTCATTCGAGACTTGGTAGAGGACAAGATAGTATGTCTGGAATTCATCAATACAGAAAATCATAAGGCTGACATATTCACTAAACCTCTTGATGGCCTTAGGTTTGAATCCTTGCGTAAGACCATTGGTGTCGGTATCATTCCCTAAACTCTATCTTCCATATGTGCCTTGTGTAGAATTTTCTACATTGTGTTTGTGTTTAGGACCTCTTCATATGATTCATTTTGTTTGTAAGTTTTTGATTAAATTTTTTTGCTAATTTTGTTTTGATCAATCTATGCTTTTCTTGTGTCAAAATTTCAAAAACCCATAAAAAATAGAAAATCCAAAAAGTTTGATCAACTTTGTTGAGTTTTGTCTCAAATCATATTTTGCCCTGTACCTTTGTACTAATGGCCTTGTGCATCTACAAGCTTAGCTTGTTCCCATTGCACTCATATCATTGTGGGAGAAATTCAGAAATCTGTGTGACTGTTGTAAATAGGTCTTCAACCTTGTCATGAATGATTAGTGAATGGTTTTGTTGATCTTGAGACATGCATAGACTTATGCCTATATATCTTCCCACTCTTTATTTTTGTTTTTGCTTAAAAGAGCTCTCTAAATGTAAATCTCAAAATGAAAAGAGATATAGAGCTGCAAAAGCCTGTCACACATACTAGTATTTGACTAGGAAAAAGGGAAAGCGACCAAAATAAAATGTTTGATGTCCAAAAAGACAAGGGCTAACTCATAAATTAAAATATCAAAAATTTCAGGCATCTATCTCACAATGAGATTTTCTTTGCTCAAAAAGTGCAAATGATATATTGAAAATGGAGCCAAATGAAAAGTTTCAAAGAATGTAATCAAGTTCTTGTGGGAGGTCATATATGCATGTTTCTATAATTGAGATAGGTCACATTATTTAGTGCTAATTGTGTATGTCTTGATTGAATTGATCATTGAAGCTTCACATTGTACTAAGGACTATCTTATTTTTGATATCCACACACAACACACAAGTCTATGCTCAATGAATGTCATATTCATTTGTGTGATTGTACTTGATTAAATGTGTTTTCACATACTCAATCCTTGTTTGATTAAACACAAAAATATTTTTGAGTGTTTTTAGTTGTTTTTGGAAAGTATTTTGTTTTTACAAAAATATCAAAAATTTCAAAAACCGTTTCCCCTGTTTTGGCGACTAAGTCGCATGTTCGCCTAGTCGCAAGCCCAGTCGCGAGCCCACTCAGAGATTTTTCGCGGCTTACTGGCGAGTCAATATCCCAATCGCGAAAAGGACTTAGAAAATTTTTCAAAATTTGAGTTTTTATATTTTTCGCGGCTCAGTTTGGCGACTTGTTCACGGGTGGAAGGTTCAATCACGAGGATTACTCAGAGATTTTCGCGGCTCAGCTCGCGACTTCTTCAAGGGTAGATTTTCCAGTCGCGAAAAACACTTAAAGAAATTTTCAAATTTCTTACCTTCACAGTGTTTTGCGGCTTACCTTGGCGACTTGATCTAGTTGCGAAAAATAAGTGTTTTGTGTTCTAGAGTCTGATTTCAAAAACTTTTCAGTTTTCCCTCGAAATCAAGTGACTGTTCATTGTCTTCCCCATTTCTCTCTCTGAAACTCACCGAGAAACTCTTTGAAAACCTCTATTTCTGCTTCATTCTCACTTCAATCTTCAAAAGAAAGGTTTGGGTTTTCCTATTTTCACCTCATCATTCATGATTTGAACATTATTTTCTTGGATCTGTGTGTGTGGTCTTCGTTTTAGTTTTGAATGGATCTGTACTATTGGTATATATTTTTTTTAATATAGGTGTCTGATTCTGTGATGATACTGTTCGGCTTCTTTGGGTGTGATCTTTTTTAATCTGTTATGTGAGCTCTTTTGGTTATTGTTCACACACATACTCCCATTGTCATGTTTGGACCCTAAATCCCAAGTTTTTAGGGTTCTTTTCCTAAATGCTCATAAATTGATTCTAACCTTGTGCTAATATTGGTTGGTATTTTTCTGTTGGGTGTTGTTTTTTTTTTAATCCCTAATGCAGAGTGGATATGTCACCATTCAAGACTTCAGCTATGAAAGGTGGCAGCAACAAAGGGAAAGAACCAATCATTGATGTTGATGAAGATTCCCCTAGACCAAAGAGAGTTCGTTTTTCAACAAGAATGTTTGATCCTAACTTGTTTAGGTCTTATGCTGCTTTTGAATCTTTTAAGAATCATTTTCAAGATGCTCCCTTGTTGGCTGAAAGAGCCATTGATCAGTCATCTCTTTTAGATACCAAAATTCCTACCTGGTTTGCCACAAAAGACTGGAATTTTCTTCTCTCCGATCTTAAAGATGCCTATGAGAACATGGTGAAAGAGTTCTATGCCAATGCTATTGTAGAAGGAGAAGAGATCAAGTGCTAGGTTAGAGGAAAGCGGTTCTCGGTAACTCCGGTATATCTATCTAATATTCTTAACATCAACTGGCCCATACTTCCTATCCCACCTGTCTATGATGATTTGGTTCCAGATGAGGGCACACTTCAGAAAGTATTAGGAGATGATTTGGAATTCTCTTCCAGTGGAACGTCAATCAATGTGGCATCACTTTCTCCAGAATTAAGGCTTATGTCAACAATCATGTGTAGCAATCTCTATCCATTGTCAAGCACAGGCTACATCAACCTTGGACGAGCACTATTTCTTCATGATCTGGTATATGGTGTGGAAATTGATGTATGGACAGTTAACCGAACTACCTCAAGGAATTGTATTTCGTTTTCTCGTCTTATATCTCAGATTTTGAAGCTCAAAGGTGTGCGTCCCTCTGCTAATGAGCGCCCTCACTCTAGGCCAAGTCCAATTAATGGTTGTACTCTTCAAGCAAGTATGAGTCACACCAAGAAGACTATTAAGCAAGAACATTATGCTCCTCCAGGAAGCTTAAGTTCTACCTCTCATTCCTATGATGAAAAGTTCAACATCATCATGGCTGCATTTCAAGATCTTAGTACCAAGATTTCAGGAATTACTAAGATCATGTACTGCCAACATTCCCGTCTTGATAAACAGTTAACATCTCTCGAAACTCAGATGGATAAAATTCATCAGAAGCTAGAAGAGAATGACAACTAGCTATTCCATGACAAAAAGGGGGAGACGATGTCATTGATAGGGGGAGTGCAGTGATAGGGGGAGAAGTAGCAAGAAGTCTATGTTTTAGTTTTATAACTGCTTATTTATGTTTACTGCTTTTGGTTTAAAACTTTGATACTCTGATGTTATTTCAATTATTTCAGTCTACTGTTTTATTGGTTTGTACCCATGTTGCTTTTGTAAGCTTTAAGGGTTTGTTTCCATGCACTTATGCATATTTGTAGGCTTTATGGTCTGTACCATGTATTTGCAACACTTTGCTTATGTAGTCTTTATGCATTGTGCTTTAGTACTTGTTAATGCTATGCATTATCTTAAGTACATCACTCTTGTGCCCTTGTAGGATTGTTCCTAGATGCATATATGTTTGTATGCATTGGTTGAGTGTTAGACTTGCAAATGATACTCCTCAATTGAGCTTATCACCTTGCATGTCCAGATGTTCATTCCTTGTGTGAATTAGCATAGTAATCACTTGTGTATAGTGATTGCTTGTTTGATCTTGCTATGGTCTATTGCTTTATTCCATTTTGCTTGATCATACTTTTATTGCTCCATATGCATCTCAAGTGTTTTTGCATACAATGATATTGCTATGTTGTTATGTTTTCAGGAGGTGCTTGTTCATATGTTCAAGAGCTGTTCAGAATCTAGAGTTAGGTGTGAGTGAGTTTTGTTCAACTGTTCCCAACTCACGCATTAAGTCTAGAGTCTGTTATAGGGTTTTGTCACGGAATAGCCAAAGGGGGAAATTGTAAGGTTGAAATTAATCAACCATCTTGTTGGCTTTATTCCGTGCCAATTTTCTTATAATTCAGCACTTAGTAACCCTGTATTTAGGTGGGAAACTTGTAAGGGTAGTGAGTGAGAGAGTGTGAAGAAATGCTCAAGAGTGTCCAAAGAAACAGAGTCTCGCGACTGGATCTCGCGGATGAGTCGTGGCTTGCAAGTCGCCAAAAGTCTGCACATGTGTCAAGCATGTCAGAAGCCGAAGAGTTGCGCCAACTGTTACATTACAGGACAAAAGTTCCAGGCTGGCCAAGCCGTTAGCTCGCGGCTTGAACTCGCGACTAAACCCAGTCGCGAGGTCAAGTCGCCAAAATGCCCTATTTGGAAAAATCTGACGTTTCACATTCCATTCTCATTCCAGTATAAATACCCCTTATTCCCACGATATTGAGAGAGCTTCCAAAGAGAATTTTGTGAGAGAAACCCTAGACAAATACAAGATTGATTCATCCACAATCTTAACCTTAGAGACTCTACAAATTTCTCTACTCTCTTCCTCTCTATTGTTATACCCTTGAGAGGCCTTTAACCAAATCCTTATCTCACCACACCCACGTCTGTGAGAAGGTTTATTTGGTGCTGTTGAAAAGCAGTTAGGAAGGAACCAATCTACATTGGTTGATGCTACGGTCTAATAGCGGAATCCGTCAAGCTAAAGAAGAAATAGGTTTGGCGTAACCTCATTGGAGCAAGAAGCTTGGAGGGTCTTCTGCTGTTCATGTATCCCAACTATATTCTTTAGTGGATTATTTGACCGCTTGGAGGGCGGCGGAGAGGTTTTACGCCGAGGGCTTCGGTTTCCTCTTCGATAACACATCGTGTATTGTCCGAGTGTTTGCATCTTCTTTCCTTTATTTTTGCCTTATATTTACTGTTGTAGATGTGTTTATATTTGGCTTAGAATGTTTACCAATTCTGTTATAAGCTTGTTATCATGTTCCACACATTAACTGTTTGATATACAGCTTGAATTTGTTATTTTGTATTTTGGGTCTAAACGTTCAAGGGTGTTTAATACCCATTTTGAACTTTCAATTTGTTCTCTAGCAACAAACAATTCAAGTTCCAAATTCTTAACCTTATCAAGCAATTCATTAGCATCAAACAATTTCAGCAATAAATTTTTCTTATCAAGCTCAAGAGAATTGATTTTCTTCAGATCTACATCAACATTCATAGCATCCTTTGCTGCAACCTTGCAAAGCTTATTATAAGCTTCTTGCAAATCAGCACATTCAGAGATTTCCCCATCAAAAGGGTTCTCATCAACCACAACACTTTTATCAACTATAGCAGTAGCTGTGAAAGTAATGAAGTTTCCATCCTTATCACTACCAGACTCATGATCAAAAACTTTATTATCACTAAGGGTTACAACCACAGCTTTACCCTTTGATCTCAAGAATGTTGAACATTCTGATTTCACATGATCATACCCTTGACAACCAAAATATTGTTGACCCATAAAATTATTAGAAGATTGACCTACTTTTTCTTTAGGTTTATCAGTATTATTCAATTTAATGGGTTCATTCCTTGTAAAATTTCTAGGTTCAGCATTGTTTTTGCCTCTTGTCCTTCTGTTATTGTTCCTAAGAAAGTTTCTAAAATTCTTGGCAAAATATGCAATCTCTATAGAAGAGAGTTCGTCATCAAATCCATTCCCATCAACAGCATCAACTGACTTAAGAGCCATTGATTTGGATTTGTTTCTCTTAGGTAGGTCTAACTTATAGGACTGGAGAGATCTTACAAGTTCATCAACAAGGATGGAGTCTACATCCTTGCTTTCAGTAATGGCAGTCACTTTGAGTCTAAAGTCCTCAGTCAAGGATCTAAGAATCTTCCTAACAATCTTAGGGTGATCATAGATTTCACCCAAATTATAAGCAGAATTAATAATATCATTCAATTTAGCATAGAATTCATCAAAACATTCATCATCAGACATTCTAATACTTTCAAATCTAGTAGTTAACTGCTGCAATTTGTTAGTCTTAATTACCTTCATGCACAGTTTGGAGAATATTCCATGCAGTATGAGCAACCTCAACATTAGAGATTCTCTTGGATTCCTCTATAGAAACAGCATTAAAAATAGCATTCATGGCTTTGCTATTAAAAGCGGCTACTTTTTTCCGAGAAGTTTGCCACTCACTTACAGGAGTAGTCGACTTCTCCCATCTGTATTCAATGGAATTCCAAACTCTCTCATCAATAGATTTTAGGAATGCTTTCATCCTTACTTTTCAGTAGGCATAGTTCTTCCCATCAAAGTGAGGTGGGATCATAAGAGAGTGACCGTGTTCCATGACAACAGGGGTCAAGGATCAACTCTTAGATCAAAGAATCTAAATACTAGAGCCAACCCGCTCTGATACCACTTGTACGTTCCCCTTAAAACACAAAATGTTTAACCTAGTTATTTAGCCAAGTGATTACTTAGATAAATTATTCAAATCTAGGTTAACACAAGTAAATCATATCATGTAAATAATGCGGAAATATAAAAAACACAATGATATAATAACTCAGGAAAACCAAACCAGTAAAAAACCTGCACTTCAACAAAATGTATTTTTAGCAACGAAAATTAGTGAGGAAATATTTTCATTGCCAAAAATAAAGATTTAGTGACGAAATATGAATTTCGTCACTAATAATGAAAAAAAATTATAACATTTAGCGACAAAAAATAATTTTCATCGCTATTGTGATTTGAAATATGGGCACTAGCAGGGGAAACTTGGCGCGAACTTAATTGATCTATAGTGACAAAATATTTCGTTGCTAAAAGTTGAAATTTTTAGTGATGAAATATTTCGTCACTATTAGGTATTGCTGTGGATAGTATTAGCGACGAAAATCCTTTCGTCACTATAAGGAAGAAGAAGCAACGGAAAATAATTGTTGCTAAAAATAATCCTGGTTTTTCATTTCATTGTTTTAGCGACGAAATCAGAATTCATCACTAAAAGTATGCTATAGCGACAAAATATGAATTTCATCTCTAAAAATCTTAACAAAATCTGGGTTCTTTAGTGACAAAATTAATCTACTCGCTAAAAACATAAAATACCTAATACCTTTTGCAACGAAGAAGTAGGCAATAATGACGGAAATATTTCGTTGCTAAAGACGTGATTATAAATATACCCCTTTATTTCACTTCCCCCTTTTATTTCATATCTTCCCCCCTTTTATTTCAGCTCCTAAAAGTCTCTTCCCACTGTGGCATGCCAATTCTCCTCCCTCCCACCGTTGATACCGATGTGAGACACTGCCGCCAATCTGAGCACGTCGCTGCCTCTTTTCTCATCTCACCGCCGATCTGAGCACACTGCCGCCTCTTCTCTCATCTCGCCGTCGATCTGAGCACACCACAAGACCCTTTGCCTCCCAAACCCAGCAGACTTTTCACCTCCCTTTCCCTCCAAAGCCCATCCCATCTCTTCACCTCCCTTCCCCTCCCAAACCCATCCCGACTCATCAACTCCCAAAAGTCTCTCCCTCTAACCGATCTGAGCATGCCGTCGCCGCCACTGATCTGAACCCAGTTTCCTTTTCTCAACCTTCTCTTTCTCTTCACAGTTTCCTTTTGTTGATTTCATAGATGATTTTGTGTGTACTGGTTTTGTTAATTTTTTTGTTGTTGTTGTTGTTTTTGTTTTAGCCTCAAGGAAATGTCATAGATCTTCACAGAAAGAAATATTGTGTACTGGTTTTATTAATTTTGTGATGGGTTGCTTTGGATTTCTCGTATTTTTTTTGTTTTCTATGTTGAATTGGGGTTTATGCTTGATGGGTAGGGCTTTTTTTTATAAAAAAAATCAAAAGTATATCAACAAAATTTGTGGCTTGCTTTGGATTCTCATAGTTTGTTTGTTTTCTATGTTCAATTGGGATTTTTTTTTTTTTTTTGATGGGTAGAATGTTTATATAAATAATGTATGAGCAGCTTTAATGGGTTGCTTCTGGTTTCTAGTATTTTGTTTGTTTTTGCTTTCAATTGGTGGGTAAAGATGAGTTATTGGGTCTTTCTGTACTATGGAGTTGAAGCTCAGTAACTATTTGACGAAAGTCTGAGCTAAAGCTCATTGCGATTTTTGTATCATATTGCATGTGGGCCTTTATTTTATAATTGTTGTAGCCATGTTATATGTTCTGCTTGATTGGTCATTGGTGTATCTTATAATTGTAAAGACTGGGTTTGTTGTATGTATTGGTGAGTGTGTTGATATTTATTGGGTTTGCCAAGCCCAAAAAAACCTCCAAGAAAAATAAATCAAAAGTCAAAACAAAGAACTAAAAAGAAAATAGTAGTATAAGAATATATCTCTCTGATAATCTGCCTCAACAAGCTACCAGATCCAAAATTTTGGTCCTTTTTGTCCGTTGTAGCCTCCAGTCAATGACTGGCGTTCAGATTTCTCCAAATCAGTGCATAGTGGCACTGAGACTCTTTCTCCCTTTCTCCCTTACTCGGATTGTTGTGTTTTCTTTTCTTTTGCTGAGATTTCTTTGGGTTGATGAAGTCTTTTTTTTTTGGGTAAAGGCGTTTATAGCCTAGTAAATAGCGTTAGTCAAGTCTATCTTCTCGCCCACTGTATACCACTGTACCAATCTCTGTTTTGGCCACATTATTTGTTTATAGCTTAGTGTACCAGTCAAATCTCTTTCTTTTCACTTTTAAAAAAAAAAAAATCTCTTTCTTTTAATTTAATTTATTATATTTAGTTTATTGCTTGGTTGATATACGTGTATTAGAGCATTAGCATCAGCAGATGCTAAAGCCATATCTACAAGCATTTTAGCATAAATGCATCAAATAACCCCTGCATCAGAAAATGTTAAACGGAAGAATTGTAAAAATATTTAGAATTGTGCTACAGTACAATTCAACTTTTAGAATTGTACTGTAGCACAATTCTAAAAGTTATAATATTTTTTTATTCCCCTATTCTGACTTTCTCTTCTCTCTCACTTTGTTTCTCTTCTCATTCCTCTCTCCACAACTCTCCCTCATCACATCTCTCTCTCCACAACGGTTTCTCTTTCTCTCATCACATCTCTCTCTCTCACGGTGGGCTATTCTGGCGGGGTCGTGGGTCCGGCGTGGAGGTGAGATTGGGAAGTCAGATCGGTGTGGTATGGTGGCCATTTCTGGGTACGTTTTCTGGGTTCATGGATATGTTCTGGCGTGGGTCGCGGGTCCGGCGTGGAGGTGAGACCGGGAAGTCAGATCGGCGTGGGTATATTCTGGCGTGGGTCGTGGGTCCGGCATGGAGGTGAGACCGGGAAGTCAGATCGGCGTGGTGTGGTGGCGATTTCTGGGTATTTTTGGGTACGTTTTCTGGGTTAATGGGTATGCGGCGGCTTGGTATGGTGGTTTGCGGCGGCGTGTTCATGGGTTTCCGGTATGGTTTGCAGCGGCGAGATCGGTTTATAACTGGGTTTGTGTAAATTTTGACTTGATTTTTTTTTGTGGGTCATCTTTTGGATTCGGAATTTGCTATTTTTTTGATTTGATTTTGGGATGAATTTTTTTTGTGGGTTCATGGTGGTGGAGTTGGGGGTTGCCGTGGCCGTGGCTGTGGTTGTTGATGGGTTGAGGTGCTGATGGGTTGAGGTGCCGTGGCTGTGGTTTTTGAGGGGTTGAGGTGCTAATGGGTTTTTGGTGCCTTGAGTTGAACGGTGCTAATGGGTTTTTGATGGGTTGATCGGCGGCGTGGGTTTCTGATTGGTGGCTTGAGTTGAACGGTGGCTTGTGTTTTTGGTGCCGTGCCTGTGGTTGTTGATGGCTTGTGTTTGCTAGAGGTTGTGTTTGCTAGAGGTTGAGGGAGAAGCAGAGGAAAAAAAAAAAAAAAAAAAACCGTTGGAAAGCCCAGGAAATAGCAGGCTGAAAAAAATTACAGTTGAAAGAAATAATAAAGAAAGTTTAAAAGAATAATATTTTAATAAAAATAGAGTTTTGGGATGTGGAGGTATTGTAAAATTAGATGGTATAATAAAATTGTGAGGTTTTAGAATACTAAAATAGGATAGCATTAGCATTTTCCAATGCTAATGCTCTTACAGTACCATTATACCACTACTGCCACAATAGGCAGTAGCTTTAAGAGCTTTAGGCTTCATCAAGTCTCCTATTTAATGTTTTAATAATTTTTTATATTATATTTAAATTTGAAAAGAGTGGTTTTCTATTTAGTTACTTTTTTTTTTTAATTTAGTTACCTCACTAATGATCTTAGTAAATTAACTAATTTTTATAATAAGTAAATCAACTATGATATTTTTATCCCAAAAAAAAAAGCTACTTTAATATTGTTATATACTTATATATTTGTTTATTTATTATATTTGCTTAGGATTTAATATTTCTTATTTGTTTTATAAAAATTGTAATATGAAAAATACATTTTTTTAAATTTTTGCTAATTTAATATGAACTTGTTGATTAGATGTGATGAATAGTACTTTATTCGATTTCAATACTTGTAAGCATTGTATTCGTGATTGGATTTGTGGTGAGTTGTTGTGTTAGAGCAAGCGGGTGTTTTGCATAGTGTTATAAGGTTGTTTAAATTCATATTAGTAGTGTTTTTAGTTTCATGCAAATGTGAATGGACCTTGTTGATTAAATGCGATGAATAGTACTTTAATTGATTCCAATACTTATAAACACTCTATACTTGTGATGTTTGTGATTGGTTTTGTGGTGGGTTGTTGTGTTGGAACAAGTGAGATGGCTTGCAAGGTGTTATAAGGTTGTTTAAATTCATATTAGGAGTGTTTTTAGTTTCTTGCAAATGTGAATGAAACTTTTTAATTAAATGTGATGAATATTACTTTATTTAATTTCAATACTTGTAAGGATTGTACTTGTGATGTTTGTGATTGGTTTGATGGTGGGTTGTTGTGTCGGAGCAAGCAGGAGGCTTGCATGGTGTTATAAGGTAATTTAAATTCATATTAGGAGTTTTTTTAGTTTCTTGCAAATGTGAATGGAACTTGAGGAGCAAGGGTTATGATAACAGTCTTTCCTATGGGGATAGTTCATCTTCAAGTTAAAAGACTTATTGGTTAGTACTTTATTTTAGCAGTTGACCCGACTACATGGTATGACTACTTTTTTTTATGCATTATTTGAAACTAATTGTATTATATTACACTTGAAAATCTATATTTGCTTTTTACAACTTATACATTAGGAGTTGTGATTTTAATTCATTGGTGTGACTACTCTTAATGCATTGTTAGAAATATTTCTTATAACATAGTTAATGTTTTTACTTTATGATTTTAATGTAATATTGTTTTTATATTTGTGCAGATTTCATATTGGTGGCTTTTAGGGGATTTACTTTTGGCATTACTTGAAGACATATGAGGACATCTTCCGTTGATTCTAATTATATTATGCTACACTTTTTTTATTGTTATAAAACATCTTGAGTTATTGTATGTGTTGCAAACAATTATTGTATAGAAGGAGTTTAAATTGGATACTTGTTTTATTTTTTACTTGTGGAATGTATAGATTGTTTTTTTATAAATGTGTTGTTGAAATAAATGTGTTATTCAAATGTGAGGTTTTAATAATGTAATGACAGGTTACATGTTAATATCAAAGACATGAAAAAAATAAAAACAGAAAATAAGTTTTAGCGACGAATTTTTTCGTCACAAATATAGCAACAAAAAATTGTTTCAGTGATGAAATATTGTCACTAAATGTAGCAGAATTTTGAAAGAAATGGTTTTAGGGACGAAAATTTTTGTCGCTATATGTGCCTGAATTTTCTTAAAAATAGTTTTAATGACAAACTTTTTCATCACTATATGTACCCGAAAATAGTTTTAGTGACGAAATCATTCGTCGCTAAATATAATTTAATAAACTAAAGTGTTTTTGGCGACGAAACATTTTTTTTTTTCTCTAAATAGTGTTTTTAGCGAGGAAAACATTTAGCGACGAAATGTTTTCGTCGCTAAAAGTTTTTTTTTTAAAAAAACAAATCGGACTTTTAGTGACAAAATTTTTCGTTGCCAGTACTTTTAGCGATGGGGTTTCAGCGACAAAATGAGTTTCGTTGCTAATTAGTAGATTTCATCGCTAAAGGTCCTTGGCGACAAAAAACTGGACTTTTAGTGACGAATTTTTTTGTCAATGAAAATACATTTTGTTGTATTGCTGGAGATGATTTAACCTAACTATCCTCAAGGTAAAACAGATCAACTATGAAAGAATTGAAATTTTACAATAAGACTTAGACCAATAACATCCTTTTGCTACCTCGTGTAGAAAACTTACTACGACGATCACGTGACGGCTCCAAGTCCACGGACTACTTCTTTCTTTGATCCACAGCAACCACAAGTACTCCGACTTGTGTTTTCTTTAAGCTCTTGAAACAGCAATCGAAGTAATCATCAAGTTCTTGACATCAATCTTGATCTTGATAACCCTAAGAATGTTTGAAGGTAAACACCTCTAGACCTCACAAGAAATTCACACACACAGCATATCAACAACCTCTAAAATATGGCTAGAGTTTTTCTTTTTATACTTGAAACAAAACATAAAGCCTTACACGTTATATGGGCTTGGGCTAAGTTTGAAATTCAGTAGAAAAAACAATCTGCACGAGTTTCGATCAATCGAGTCTAATTTTCGATCGATCAAGCCTTACAGAAATTGAATAGTAATTTTCTGCAATTACTCAATTTCAACTTTACACATAACCACACTTTGAGCAGCCTAAATCTAGACTAAATGTTTTTATCATAGTTTGCCAACATATACAAATTTAAATTTTAATACATTAGTTTCTAAAATCTTAGAACCTAACAAAACTATTAGGCTAGATAGTTTCATCTTTGAGGTGATTTCAATTCTAGTTCTTCTTACCTATGTTGTAACTTTCTATACATCTAATATTTTGTCTGGACTCTGAACTGATATTTTTGTTGATGAGGATGAAATTTTTTTATTGGCCAATAATCATTATATATCTTCCTAGTTCAGGCGTCGGCTTTCCTTGTTTTATTGGTTACTTTCTTTGATGTGAGGTGCATTTTCTTGATATCTTTTTGTCTTTTTGCTAAATACTTTTTTTTTTTTGCTTAAAGAAAATTTTTATTGCAACACAACAGGTACAGAATCCTGGGCAGCCTCATCCAAAATTACATTTACAAAATTCGGAGGGCCAAACCCCATATCAAAAGAACCAAAAAAAGATTGGCCAAGAGACCAATTGGCTAGCTCATGTGCAGCCTGATTAGCCTCCCTATTAACCCAATTAAAAGTTACTTGGCCAGAGTCCCTAAATACATTCTTTACTGAGTTCACAAAATTCACAAGCCTCCAAGGAATTTCCTGCCCACCAGCTCTAATAGCATCTATACAAACTTTACAATCACTCTCTATAATGCAATTACAAAAAGAAAAGTTCAAAGCAATGTGGGCAGCCAAAAGAATAGCATCAGCCTCTGCTTGAACAGGGAAAATGGTGTTCACTTTCTTAGAAATCGCAAACACCACTGTCCCTCTCCAATCTCTGGCAACCACAGCTATACATGAAGAAATAGAACCCACAGCTGCATCACAATTCAGTTTTAACATACCTTGGCTTGGACACCGCCATCTAGCACTGTTTCTAGCTGGACCGCTAGTCAACACTGGAACCTTAGGCCGCCAATGCTCCAAATACAGCTTCTGAATGCTTCTGATAATTTGACCCTCCATTGGTAGAGAATTCTCATACATTGCTTTGTTTCTCCACATCCAAATCAAATCTAAAGTTAGAGCTCCAAAAAGCAGGAATTCATTACTTTGCTCTTTATCCAACTGGAGACATGGGGGAGGTTCAACAAGCAACTTAATCAAATGAGCCGGAGATTGAACATGCCAACTATCAATTCTAATGTTCCATCGACTACCAAACCAAGTAGCTCTAGCAATGTGGCATTGAGTAAAAAGATGCAGAGTTGACTCTATCTCAGCATTACAAAGAGGGCAGCTAAACTCAGGGGAAGTGGAAAACTCACTCAGCTTGTCCCTAGTGGGAAGAAGATTGAAAGCAATTCTCCATAGATGCATCTTTAGCCTCTCATGAATGTTGGCCTTCCAAATTTTCCTCGTAAGGGAAACACTGCCAGCTGCATTGTCACCTTCGGAAATGAGACGATAGCAAGATTTCACCGAGAACTTCCCATTTTGAGATTTGACCCAAATCCACCTATCATCCATACCAAAAGACCAAATCGGGATGTTTTTAATAGCTTCAATAGACTCATGGTCAAACAGATCATGCAGCAAGCTATCATTCCAGCCTGAACCCGAAGAATTTAGAAGTTGAGAAACTACCAAACAAGAATTATCATCTTGAGCCCTTGGTGTTGGAACAAAACCTGATTTATCAGGTAGCCAAGGGTCTTCCCAGACTAGAATAGAATTCCCAGAACCTATTAATTTGCACGCACCCAATTTGATTATATCCTTCACCCTTTCTATGCTCTTCCAAACCCAGGATGCATTAGAGACTTTAGGAGCTCTAAGCCAATCAGCTCTAACCCTGTACTTGGCAATCAGTTGCTTCACACAAAAACAATTTTTCTTGGACAAAATCCACCACCCCAACTTGGAAACTAAAGCTTGATTCATCTTCTCAAACTTCCTAAAACCAAGACCATCTTCGTCTTTCGGCCTACACAAAACATCCCATGCCATAGGAGTGTAAAACTTATTAGAATCCCCTTTTGGCCTCCACCAGAAACGCCTCACAGCCGCATCTAGCTTATCATTAATTTTCTGTGGGAGCAGAAAGGATGACATAGTATAATTAGGGATAGATTGGGCAACAGATTTAATCAAGGTAGCTCTACCAGACCAAGAAAGGCATTTACTCTTCCAACTAGTCAATCTTGCATCAACCTTCTCCTTCACATAGGCAAAATCTCTGGCCTTATTATTTGATAAGAACAGTGGCACCCCCAAGTACTTAGTACCATGTCTGAGCTTTTTAATTCCCAACTGATTTTTAACTTGTCTTAAAAATTCAGGATGGACACCTTTCGAACCAAAAATGCCGGACTTCTCAACACTTATCCTTTGCCCAGACCATTTGCCATAGCAATCCAAGCAATTCAGCAGAGTTCTAATTTCTGACATCTTGGCACTGCAAAATAACATCACGTCGTCAGCATAGGATAGCCTTGTGATAGGTGGAGCTCCGTTCGCTAAATGCACCCCTCTAATATTACCCTTAATCTCCTCTCTACTAATTAGTCTAGCCAAGACCTCACAACCAATGATAAAGAGATAGGGGGAAAGGGGGTCCCCCTGTCTCAGTCCCCTAGATGGGTTGATTTTAGCTTCATGACTCCCATTAATCAGTAAGGTGTAGCTGACTGTGGACAGACATTGCTGAATTAAGGTTATAAATCTTTCACAAAACCCAAATGCCTTCAGTGTAGACAACAAGAAATTCCACTCCATTCTATCGTAAGCTTTTTGAAAATCAATTTTCAGACCAATGCAGCCTTTTTTCTTTTTCTTAGTTCTAAAACTGTGGACAATTTCCTGTGCAAGAATTATATTTTCAGAAATATTTCTATCTGGAATAAAAGCTACTTGAGTAGGATCAATCATCTTTTCTAACAAAGGTCTTAGCCTAGAGGCTAAAATTTTCGAAATCACCTTATAGCAAAAGTTGCAGAGACTGATAGGTCTGAACTGATTGAAGTTATGAGCACCTTGAATCTTGGGGATAAGTGTGATATAAGTGTGGTTTAATTCACGGAGCATCCACCCATCTCTGAAAAAACTTTGGACAGCAGCTACTAGTTGGTCTCCTACTATCGACCAATAATGTCTATAAAATAAACCAGGCATTCCGTCTGGCCCCGGAGCTTTGAGGGGATGCATTTCAAAAACTACTCTTTTGATTTCCTCAACTGAAGGCACTGTAGTCAGCATATCATTCTCCTGAATTGAAATACAAGGCTCGATTAGACCATCTAAATCTGGAGGAACAATGGGACTGGAGGAAAGAAACACTTCTGAAAATTTGGAAGAAAAATACTCCCCTATGTCTTTCCTATTCATCAATCGAAGCCCATTCTCTTCCCTTATCTCTGTAATAAGATTTCTTCTCCTCCTCACCATAGTGGACAAATGAAAAAATTTTGTATTTCGATCCCCTTCTTTGATCCATAATTCCCTGGATTTTTGTTTCCATTTAAGGTCCTCCCTTTCCAGCCATTCATCCAATTGAAGATATAAAGCAGCTTCCAACTCCAGATTTTCTTTAGTAGGAGCTCTGTCTTGAACTTCTTTAATTCTTGCTTCTAATTCTCTAATTCTGGTTTTAGCAAAGCCAAACTGATTCCTATTCCACACTTGTAGATCAAATCTGGTTTGCTGAATTTTCCTTGCCAACTTGAAACAATGAGAACCAACTACCAAACCTTGCCAAGCTTTTTCTACAATCCCAGAACTTGACTCATCTCTAGTCCACATAGCTTCAAATCTGAAGGGCCTAGCCCTCGCTGACTGATCCATATGAGTGTCCAATAAAATTGGAGCATGATCAGAAGAAGGGGCAACTAAATGTTTTACACCAGCTTTCGGGAAAATGCATTGCCACTCTTGGTTGCATACAGCTTTGTCCAGCCTTTCTTTAATATTGACAAGCCCTTCACGTTTGTTAGACCATGTGAATCGAGAGCCAATAAAACCAAGATCGATAGCCCCGGTGCCATGAACAAAATTGCTAAAACTTCTAGTTGAAGCTTCACCAAGGTATCTACCTCCTCTTTTATCCGCATTACTATCGACACAATTAAAATCCCCCATTACCAACCAGGGGCCTGCAAAGACACTGACCATATCCTCCAAACACTTCCAAAATCTTGCCCTGCCATTTTCACGAGGAGGGCCATAAATCAAAAGAAAGAGCCAAGGTGAGGAAGGAGGATCAGAATAGACCAGAGATGCAATAACATTTTTGTCAGAGAACACAACCTCTAAATCCACACCAGCTTTCCATAAAATGGCTAGCCCTCCGGATTTCCCAACAGGATCCACACAAAATTTATCTACAAAACCAATACTTGATCGAATTCTTTCAATTCTACGCGACTTAGTTTTGGATTCAGCTATAAAAACAACATCAGGATTTTCTTCCCTAATGAGAGCCTTGAGGGCTCTAACTGCCGGGGCCTTACCAGCTCCCCTGCAATTCCACGCCAGGGTCCTCATACCCAAACCAAGAACAACAGCAAAAATAAAACCCAATCTCAAATAAACAAGATTACTAATACCAAACCATTGCTTTACTATACCAAAAGTCAAATAGAACCGAACCTTGAAGAATCCAGCAATAATGGCAGCGAGACCCACCATCCAGAAAATCACTTGCTATGAGGAGAAAATAGAGACCCACAAGGCAGCGAAACCTCTGTATCGGCCAAACTCTGCGCTTAATTGCAAAGCTAACCAAACGCCGAAAGCAGGATACAGAATGGACATTTTCAGATTCAGATCAATCCTTGAATCACGATCTCAGCGAACCCCCCAACAAAACAGACATTACAGTCACGCACTAGATTCAAACCAGCCCACACCGCAGCAATGGAGCCACAAAGGGCGAGAAACAGCCACTACCTGAAGCAAGCTCGCAGGAATGGCAGAAGAAAAGCTCACGCGCACGATAGCCAGTGAAGCGTATCGTACGCCGAGAGAGAGAGGAGAGACTGGGCTCTCAGAAAGACTCCTACTTGGGAGAGTTTGTCTTTTTGCTAAATACTTTGTTGAGGATCCAAACAAAAAATAATAATAATAATAGACTTTGAGAGAAAGACGTTTAAAAAGAAAAAGCTTTTCTAATTACTGTTGCCCTTTGTAAATTAAAGTAAGTGCCCTTATATCTGACTTCACAAATTCTGTAATTTTTTTTGGTAAATTATATTTAAACCCCAGATTTTTTAGGTGTTTACATACTGAACCTCACACTTTCAAAAGTTTTTAAGAAAACCCTTCACTTTAAGAAATAAAAAATAAAAAATTCTATTCAAATCATACAACCATTATACATGAAGTCAAAAATGAAAAATACAATGCGACTTAAAGTGAAATCATATGTATAAAAATTTGTATAAAATAATTTGTATAAAAATAAATAAATTATAACTTGAATATGAGTCTGATTAATGTGTGGCCGACCACCTTTTCTTGAAAAGAAAAATTCCCGTAGGATGGAACAGATCAAGCGAGACAGTGGGGGCATTTTTGTCGTCTAGACTTTCTTTATTACTCATTTCTTCTCTCCTTTCCAAAAGAGAGACATTTGCATCTCTCTCTCTCTCTCTCTCTCTTATACTTATAAACAGAGGAACGCTTTGGCTCTTTCTCTCCCTTCACCCCCATCTCCTCTCTCCCCAAATTGATAAGCTATGGAGAGAAAGGTAGCCATTATCGGAGCCGGTATCAGTGGCCTCCTGGCTTGCAAGTACACACTGTCAAAGGGTTTCCATTCTGTCGTTTTTGAAGCCAAAAGCAACGTTGGAGGTGTATGGACCAAAACCATAGAGACCACTAGACTCCAAACCCCAAAAGTACTATATCAGTTCTCAGATTTTCCATGGCCTTCTTCAGTGACAGAAGACTTTCCGAAACAACATCAAGTTTTCGACTATATTCAATCTTATGCTCATCATTTTGACTTGCGTAGGCATATCAAATTTAACACCAAAGTTGTCAGCATTGAGTATGAAGGCCTATCTGAGGAAGAGATGCAATCTTGGACTATGTGGAGTGGCACTGATGCGTTTCTCAGTTCCAGAGGGAAATGGAAGCTTATGGTAGAAGATACAAGTAGCCTTTCGACTGAGGTATGTATATGCACATACATACACCAAGAATTGTTGTCATTTTTTTTTTTTTTTTTTTCCTCCTGCCTGGAGATAAGGTTGAGAGCAAGAAAAATGTGAAGGACATATAATACACATACTGACATACATCTACTCGTTTTTGAGATTTTTCAACTCCTCATTAATAGTCATTATTCATGATGAGAGACAGGACTTTGAAGTTTGGACAATCGATATGATTAGATGGATTGGGCCAAGGCTACATTTCGATATGATTTTTTTTTTTTTTTTTTTTTTTGGAGACAGTAGTTAGTAAGGGAGGTGAAGTGAGGTGAGGTAAATTTTGAACCACACATGTAAAGCATCACAAAAAATACCACATTATCATTAAGTTGTCACTTTAAATATAACTTAATTAAGATTGGATTATGTTAGAAAATAGGAAACCAAACCTAAATCTATGGCATGTAGATAATAAAAAATTTTAAAAAAAATTTAAAAGAAAAAAAAAATCAATACACACAAATGGTCATATTTATGTGATTCACTCAAAACTAGGGCTACTCAAATATCGGAATTTAAGCCCCCAATAATTAACTGTACAAGACCATTGGTCCCTATTCTTGATGTAGCAAACATAGTTAAGTAGGCTCCACATACATCCCATCAGATCACTCAAAAGTCAAAACTAAGGCTATGTTTATATTACGGGGTTGTTATAGCTTTATAAGGATAGTTAGTATATATATAATCCATCCTACTACTTGTGCTACGCACATAGAAAAGTACAAATAAAGGGCACAAGGCATCTAAAGTATGGTCAAATACTGGAATTACCCCCAAGAATTGTATGGGATTGCCGGCCCTAAACCTTAACAGAGCCAACATAGTTGATTAGGCTCCGCATACATCCCATCAGATTACTATATTGAACATATAAAACCAGTTTCTGGGGATAATTGTAATGAAATGTTCATACTGTATTTGTTTTGAAACTGTCACGTATTTCTATTTTCATTTTCACTGGTTCTCATTTTATGCGACCCATGCGTTTCTGATATTCTACTCTTTCAGGCCAATCAAAATTGTGACAAAGATATATAGTCAAAGTAGATTGGACTTATGTGTCTTAAACTCCTACTAAATTAAATGAAAATTCAGGAGTACCTAGTGGACTTTGTGATCCTCTGCATTGGGCGATTTAGTGACATTCCAAACATTCCAGGATTCCCTCCAAACCAAGGCCCAGAAGTTTTTCATGGCAAGGTGATACACTCCATGGAATATGCAGCCATGGATTATGAAAGTGCTGCTAAGCTTATCAAAGGGAAGCAAGTCACTGTTGTGGGATTTCAAAAATCTGCTTTGGACATTGCTATGGAATGCTCAATAGCAAATGGTATCAAACATAAATTTCACTTATATTACAATGTAGAACTTGTAGGCTTTTACAAAAGACAAAACAACTTTAATAAGGTCATTTTCTAGGGAGAATTTACTACATTTTTTAGGCTTATGCATGAAAAGTACTTTAATTATCTGCTCCATTACTCAGATTTGTACATATTGTTTTCATTGGTTGATACTTAATTTGCAGGCATTGAGCATCCATGTACTGTATTATACAAGACTGAACATTGGATTGTTCCTGATTTCTTTCCTTGGGGTGTGCCTTTACCATTGTTATACCTTAATCGCTTCGCGGAGCTATTGATTCATAAGCCTGGTGAAGGTTTTCTTCTAAGTCTCCTGGCAACAATTCTTTCACCAGTGGTAAATTTTCTTTGCTTTTTTTTTTTTTTTGGTAATATTTTTATATAGCCTTAATATAATTTTTTTATCTTTATACCTTGAAGAAGGCTCACCTAAGAGTAGAAGCTTAAAACCATTTATCATATAAACAGAGATGGGCATTCTCGAAAATGGTTGAAAGCTATATAAAAAAGAAGCTTCGGTTGGCAAAGTTAGGAATGGTACCAAAGCATAGTTTCCTTCAACAACTCAGTTCTTGTTTAATCTGCATAATGCCAGAAAAATTCTATGACAAAGTTGAAGAGGGAAGCATCATTTTGAAGAAAGGTACAAACTTCAGCTTCTGCAAAGGAGGTGTTCTGGTTAATGGTGAGGAGCAACTTCTGAAAACTGATTTGGTCATATTGGCTACTGGGTTCAGGGGTGATATAAAGCTCAAAGACATTTTTGTGTCCCCCACCTTTCAGGACCATATGGCTGGGTCCCCTAATACTACAGTTCCCCTCTACAGGTTAGTTAATTTCTTTAAGTTTTAAGGGGTGGGGGTCATAACATTAGAATTCAATACCAAGGAAAACATGAAAAGAACTTAAAACAAAAAAACAAAATAATCTATGTTATAGAAAATTAGAAATGTTGGAAATTTTATGTATTATTTCATCAAGGTTAGCTTAGGGATGTGAGCAATTTAGTACAATTTGGTTTCTTGGACAATCTAGACTTTCCTCTGGGGGGCCATATATAACATGTGTCGAACTGTGAGTCGTGCCACTTTTCCTTAAAACTAATGGCGATAAGAGAAATACACTCAAGTCTTTTATAGCATTTGACATTGCCCCATCAAGCCTATTTTAAGAGCAATAACAGAGAGCCAAGTTCTGTGCCTACCCAACACCCCCCCCCCCCCCCCCCCCCAAACAACAATATACACACACACATACACATGTAAATAGATGCATTTGTATTAATAACATACTAGCTAATAGCAATAAACTAACATCATATAAAGATTCTTTATTCAATTTCTTTTGAACATTGTAACTTCTTAACATTGAAAATTTTAAAGACTTAATATTTATACTAAATTGATGAATGAAAATTAGACATTTGTTGTTTCTCTATGATATAATATGATACACTTAGTTCCAACACTATCCATAATCAATTCCAAAATTTTGGGACTAAGTCTTAATTGCTGTTGTTTGATTCCTTGAACATTCTAAAACCTTCATGCATTTTGAAAGTAGTAATGAAAATGAGGAAATGACATTTCCAATTTATCAGGGAATGCATTCATCCACGAATTCCACAATTGGCAGTAATTGGTTTCTCAGAGAGTGTTTCAAACTTGTACACCTCCGAGATAAGATGCCGATGGCTGGCAGAGCTTCTTGACGGCACATTCAAATTGCCCAGCATTAAAGACATGGAAAAAAATGTGGAAATATGGGATGAATACATGAAGACATACTCTGGCCAATACTTCAGGAGATCCTGCATTGGTGCTATTCAAATATGGTACAATGATCAACTGTGCAAAGACATGGGATGGAACCCCAAAAGAAAAAAGGGATTCATTGCTGAATTGCTTGAGCCTTATGGCCCATTAGATTATGTTTCCTCATAAAGTGGTCACATTACATCTTCTAGTTTTGATTGATGGCCTTGTGGATGCATCAACTAAGCTTTGTATCACTCCCATTTCACACTATCATGTCCAAACTTTCCAAAGAATGTCCACAATTTGTGTGCAGTGTGTACAACTGGTGTAAAATGAGGAATGTGAAACAATAATTTTCCTTGTTTTTATGTGCTATGAATCCTTATGTGGAATAATGAATCCATTGAAGGATAGGAGAGGAAGGTGGAATATGAAGTACTATACTCGTGCATAGCATCAGGTCATCAACTAACATCTAGCAACACAATATTTAAGACAAGCAATGATGGTTTTGAGCTTAGCTCTCTAGCAAAATTTATTTTAATATAAGTAAAGTAATTTGCAATATTTGTCAAAATTAAAGCTGATTTTATTAAGTAAAAATAAAATAAAAATTTTTTTGATTGAAGCTGATTTTATGTGCCATGATATTTTTGGTACAATCCATTTCCAGATACTTTTGGCCGTGCTAGGATTTTTAATGAAGCCAACGGACAAGAGACCAGAAAAAACTGATAGCCATATCTAAAAGTTGCTGCCTTTAAGTTTGGACCAATATGGGCCAGTGGTGCATAATGGTCCTGGACTTCTCTAGACTTGGACCACCCTCTAGCTAGGCAGCCCCAGTTCCCTTCAAAGGAAAGAAAAAGATAAGTATTGAAAAGATGCTTTAGATCCCCTTGGGATGGTTTTACTTAGAATTAATCAACTTTGCAAATTAACTAATTAAAAGTTTTAATTGATTTTCACTTAATTAACCACAAAGTACAAGTCAACAATTATAATCAAAGTGTAGTAAAATAAATAACTCAATCAATTGGTGATGTAGTGAAAAACCAATGAACACATACATAGAAAAAACCCTATGGGAGTTAATCCTAACCCACAAGTTAAACTACTTAGTAGTGTTAATGGTCAAGCTTT
The DNA here is from genome assembly GCA_023621385.1 of Quercus gilva. Lineage (NCBI taxonomy): Eukaryota > Viridiplantae > Streptophyta > Magnoliopsida > Fagales > Fagaceae > Quercus > Quercus gilva. The sequence goes on from CM042483.1 coordinate 60,518,218, forward strand.
TGAACTAGATTGTAAAATGTTTTTTCTTATAGTGAATTGCATTACTTAGGGTAGAGGTACCCCTTAACGGTTTTTCTTTCAGAATATTCTCCATCAAATTTTTACTTCATCACCAAAATTGCATGTTTTTTGTATTTTTATTTATTTAAATTTATAGTTTGATATGTACAACGGGGGAGAGGGGAATAGAACCTTGAATATCTCTATTAAAAAGTCTAAGATCTACAAATTGAGCTATAAGGCATTTGGCTCGTGTTTCTTATGTTTGGTTCTTTGATTTTCAAATGTGGTATTTATTATGGCTAGATTAATTATTCAAAGTTGTAATCACCCAATAGACTTAGGTTAATTAATTGTCAATGGGTTCCAGTTAGCTCAACTGGTAAAGTCTCTGATGACTGTATAAGAAATCTGGAGTTCAATCCCTGCCTATACCAAAAATTGATTGATATAATAAAGAGCAATTGTCAGGAGCGGACGCCATAGGTTGAAACTCTAAAAAAAAAAAAGGTTAATTAATTGTCAATTAATCCACATAATTAACCAAGGGTCTAAAAGAAGTTTTCAGAAATGTTACATTACATGCTTAAAACTTCCCAAACCATGTGGAAAATCTCTAGAAACCATCTTCAAAATGCCAAAATGGCAAGATTGAACTGAAGTACAGAGAAATTTCAAATAAAAATGTGTACAACTCATATTTATTTTCCTTTTGCTCCTATCCTAACTATGGCCGAACCAAAACAATAAAATATATGAATAGAAAATTAGGAAGTAAATGTCAACTTGCACAGAGGTTCAGGAGGACAGGTCATTTAAGTTTTTTCTTTTTTTAAAATACATAATGAGTAAATTAATGTTAATCATAAATAAATTATATATATATATATATTAATTAATTAATTAATGTTTCAACTCCATCATTGATGGAAAATAGTAGCATCTCCTAGGAAAATTATTGTGTACTCCCGGAGTACCATAAATGCGTACTCCCTCCTCTCATATTAATAGTGGGTTCCACTAATTAAATACATGGTGGAGCCCGCCATTCATGTGAGAGGAGGGAGTATGCATTTATGGTACTCCGGGAATACCTAATAATTTTCCCATCTTCTCCTAATCCCAATCTCTATGCATCTTACGAGGGAAAATTATTAGGTACTCCCGGAGTATCATAAATGCATACTCTCTTCTCTCACATAAATGGTGGGTCTCACTAATTAAATTCATGGTGGGACCCATCATTCATGTGAGAGGAGGGAGTATGCATTTATGATACTCCGAAAGTACACAATAATTTTCCACTTACTAGACCTTAGATGGCTTTTCAATAAATTTATGGCAAACACATTCCGATTATCTGCACGTTTTTAAAGATATAAAAGTATATGGCATTAATAAATAAAAGTTTAAAAAAAAAATTGAATTAAAATATCACGGGATTTAGCAGTTGGTGTCAACCTTTCACATTAAATATGAAAAGAATTCGTTGGCATATCTCTAGCAATGAAATTAAATAAATAAATAAAAAATTGCCAAGGATCACCTTATCCAATTTTCAAATAGATACACTAAGCCAAAAAAAAAAAAAAAAAAAAGATACACCACACAAGCAGCCAACTCTAAAAAAAGTCTAACATATTGAGTTTAACAAGCAGTCCATTATTTCTCAAGATTCAAACTTACCAATTTGCAGCCAAATTTATAGAGTTTAAGGAAATGTTTTATTTTCACTTGAATATTGAAATTACATCAATTTAATTGTTCCCTTGTCCAAATTACATGCTCCAATTTTGGGACCTCTTACAAAAATGGAACTATCTCATTTGGTTACTTTACCTTTTTTTTACTCTTTTTTTTTTTTTTTACAACAAGTGGGAGTGAAGAGATCTAAAGATTATGAACCCAAATTCCATGTAATGGGCGAAACTTTACAGTATCATTAAACCATTATGCTCTTGACATTTTCCTCCAAATTTTGTTGATCTTTAAATAGAGAGTAAAACACTAATAAACTATAGGAGGAACTATTTTTGTCCCTACATTTTGGTGTCATAGTCAATTTGGTCCCTACATATTGAGAGTGGTCAATTTAATTTTTATTATTTTCAAGTCACAATCAATTTAGTCTCTACCATTAAATGACTAACGGAATTTGGTCATCACCACTCTTACTCACTATCAAACACTAATGAATTCAAAAGACTCAAATTAAAATTCCTAATTCCTAACCCACAATGAACATGAACTCCTTTTTTACAGCCAAATCTCTTCTGAATTTTAATTTCGCTATTTTCAAAGTGTGTCTGGGATTATTCCTGGTCCCTTTAGTTTCACAGAGGACGCATATTGCCAACCGACCTCATCTATGTCATCCCATGTCTTTTTTAGTCAGACTGTTGAAGTTGCTTGCCTCTATTAAACTCTGACCATGTTAGCAAAATTGTCAAGTTGCTTACATCAAGATATTTTTATATGATGGTGCCATGATTTTGTTGCTTAGATGTACTAGATTTTTTCATATGATGGTGCAAAGAAGCCTCTTTCATTGTTCAAAGGGGTAGGCACGTTGGAAGAACCATTTGTTATTAAACTTTGCCCTTTGCCCCCTTTATTTTCTAAAGTGGGGAAACATGATAGGGAAGCTATAATTGAATGCGGTTTGAGCTAAGTGGAAGACACAGATTTTTATTGGTCTTTTTGTTCCGTGTGTGCAAAGGGAATATACAGGTCAACAAAGTATTTAGTCACAGTAATCAATTTACTTTAGAGAGAAAAGATTTGGCCGTAAAGTAGGTGTTCATGTTAATCATGGGTTAGGGATTTGGAATTTTAATTTGGGTATTTTGAATTCAATCATGTTTGACAATGAGTTAGAGTGTTGATGATAAGTGAGTCATGTGAGAGTCACATAAAAGTTGATGTGGAAGTGCAGACGTGGAAGTACAATTTATATTTTAATTTAATTTATGTCACGTGTGCATTCCGTTTGCCACCTCAGCAAATTCCGTTAGTCACCTAACGGTAGGAACTAAATTGACTGTAATTTAAAAATAGCATGGACCAAATTGACCACTTCCAAAATGTAGAGATCCAGTTGACTGCGACACCAAAATTTAGAGACTTAAATGATGTTTATGCCTAAACTATATTGGGATCAATATTAAGCTATAATCAATTCATCTAACTGTTACTCATAAATTATTTATTGTTTTGAAAGTAAGAAATAATGAATTTGATCACTTAACTAATATTATGCAACTTTCCCTTCACATGTAAGCCCAAACTCACACTGACGAAGTGAGGGCCATATCATTACGTGAATACAAAGCTTTTTACTTAATGCTTATTTCAGTTATTTGCTTATTTTCTGGTAATTGACAAAAATGCATTATACATGCGGGGAAAAAATGAGTCTTTTCAAAGGTATACATATACAAATAAGCTTAAATGTTATAATAAATAAATAAGAGAAGATAATCCAGGCTCAAACAGTGGTGTATTATATTAGTGTCAAAATCGATATAAGAAAATGGATATGATTTCAACAATTCCATATTGAACAAGCCATATTGGAATGTTATATTCTTGGAATTTTTTTTATCCATTAGTCATCTCTAATATATAGGAGCTAGGTAACCATCTCAACTTCGCACTAGAGACCCACGTTCACCGTTAGAAGGGCTCAATAGAGGGTTTCATGACTCCGGTGAACTCCGGTTACAGCACAAGAACCAGAAGCAGCCTAGACAACCATAGATCCCACTTGAAGAGAAAGAGAGAGAAAGAGAAACGTTACCTTAGATTTCTTTTACTATGATTTTGTTTGTATATGAAATATTAAATATGATAATTAATGTTTTTTTTTAAAAATGATAATTAATAATAGTCATTAATAAGTATTAATTATGATTTTGTTTTTATATTGAGCTTAGAAATATATAATTATAGTAATTATTAATAAGTATTTATTATGTTGCACTTTTATATTGAACTATTAAATATATAATTAAGGTGATCATTAATAGGTATTTATTATGACTGCATTTATATATATCATTTAATGTATTGTCTTTTGCTTAAAATGTACACACTTTCAAAACTACTCTTCTTAATTTAAACTTGAGTCCGGTTAATGGAGAGTCCAAATCTTCTGTCCCAGTTTTCCTGCTTCACTCTATACTCCACCAATAAAAACTTGTCATGTGTTCACTTAATTAATTAAATACTACTATTAATTAATAATTGTAGTATTAATAAGTCAATAATGATAGTATTTAATTAATTAGGAGAACACGTGGCAAGTTTTTATTGGTGGAGTATAGAGTGGAGCAGGAAAAGTGAGACAACAGATTTGGACTCGTTAATGGATGCCTTAGGGCATTGCATCAGTTAACTTTTCTTTTTAAACTTTAGGTTGTGTTTGTTTGGAAGTGAAATAGAGTAGATGGAAAACTTTGAAGAGAAAATATAAAGGAAAACTTTTTTGGATTGTGTTTAGTTGGGTAGGGAAGAAGGAAAATAAATGGTGGAGTCCAAGTGTTTTCTCTTCAGACCCACTAAAAAATTTTCTTTCCAAAATAGAGAAAACAAGAGAGAAAATGTTGGGCCAAAAAAGTCCCCTATGCTACTAAGTACTATTCACAGTCTTTTTTTTTTTTTTTTTTCCTTCTTTCTTTTCCGTTTTGTCACTTTTTTTCACATTTTGTCTTCTTTTTTTTTTTAAGGGACAGGCTCCCCTCCCATTTATAACTCTCCCATTTTCTCCCATTTTAATTTTAATGACTGACACGTAGCACACATAAAATCCAAGGGTTAAAAAACGTCCATGACATATTAAGTTTTCTCTCTCCCTTTGTTCTTTTTTTTTTCCCCCTCTTTCTCTTATCTGCCTCTTTCTCCGATCAACAACATCGCCCTCATCCTTTAGTAGACAGTGGCAGTATGGACTGAAGTGGTGGTGAGATTAATGGCTGAGAGCATTAAGACTTGGTTTGGTGGCGATGCAAAACTAAACAGGGAGGTCCTCCAATTGGGTAGATGGGTATAAGTTGGTTTCTTTGGGATTTGCAGATATTGATTGAATGAATACAGGTCGCGCATTGTGTGTGATTAATGGCTTACAGGTGTCTTTTTTTTTTTTTTCTTCAGCCAGTGGTTGCAGAAAATTAGATCAGATGTGATATGGATTTTTGGAGTGGGACTTTCGACGGGTTGCGAGTTTGGTATGAGTTGAGGTTAGGCCATTGCTAATTTGCTATTGTTGTGGCGCGGTGATACAAAGAGAGAAACTGTGTTAAGATTGTAAGTTAGAGTCTTATAAGTGATTTGCTCTGATCTAGACGTAGGTGTCAGTAATGATGTTGGTCGGAGAAAGAGGCATATTTGGATTTGTCTGTTAACAATTTTTTACTTCATTGCAAACACTATCAATGGCTAATTGATCTTTTTTATTTTCTGGTAAATGAGAAGTCATAACAATGGGAACTCAAGACATCGAAAATTGATGAGATAAAATATAAAATTCATGTTCTATTTTTTGAGGAAAGGAAGTGAATCTCGCTTCAATCCAAATTGCCACCGTCCAGAAGTCCACCAAATGTTGAGGATGATGATCTCTGAGAACTCTCTTTTTGATAATGAGAGGTTTGGAAAATGAGAGAGTGAGCAAGAGAAGTTGAGGATGATGATCCTAGTCAGAGAAAGAGGCAACGAAGAGAAAAAAAAAGTGAGAGAAAAAGCTTAATATGAGCTGGACATTTTTAAACCCTTGAATTTTTTGTGTGCTACATGTCAACCATCTAAATTAAAATGGGAGTAAACGGGAGAGTTATAAACAGGATGGGAGCCCATCCCTTTTTTTTACGTGTCAGCTGTTTCTTTCTTTTTCTTTTTCTTTTTTGTAAATTCTCGGACTTGTTTTTTTTTTTTTTTTTTTTGTCCTTTTCCTTTTTTTAATTTCCTTTATTATTTTTTTTGTCTTTTTCCTTTTTTTTTTTAATTTCCTTCTTTAGCTTTTTTTTGTCCTTTATACACTTTTGGTGCTTTTATTTTTTTTGTTCATATATTTTTTTTCCTTATTTGTTATTTTATTTATTTATTAGGGGCATGAGAGTAAATTTACACAAACTATATTTTCTATCCCTCCACTTTTCTACTCTCAAACCAAACACCTTGAGGGAAAAAAGAGTATTGAGGAGTTTTTAAATAAAGTAAAGATTGAATAGTGTGTTAAGAAATTTTATTTATTGACTTTTCAAAAAATAACTTCATTTTGGGACGTCTTAGAAGCTAAAATGGAATAGAGCTAGGTCTAAAATTTTGGGACGAAATGAATATTATTTAAAGAAAATACATTGAGTCAAGATTCTAATTGAGAGTTTAAACATGTAATAGAATTTAAATAAAAATATCTTAGAATATTAACGTGTAAATTTGTGGGACCTCAAAATCTAATGTAACAATGTATCATAAGATCAACTAAAAGATAGATGCCTTTGATTTTACATAAATTATTAATATAGTTTTATATACTAAACATTGTAAGTTAGTAAATGCTAATACTTCACATATTTGACTGAAGAAAGAGTATTGACTTTTTAAATAAAGTGAAGACTGAATAGTATGTTAAGAAATTTTATTTATTGACTTTTCAAAAAATAACTTCATTTTAGGACGTCTTAAAAGTTAAAATGGAATAGAGCTAGGTCTAAAATTTTGGGACGAAAGGAATATTATTTAAAGAAAATACATTGAGTCAAGATTCTAATTGAGAGTTTAAACATGTAATAGAATTTAAATAAAAAAATCTTAGAATATTAACATGTAAATTTGTGGGACCTCAAAATCTAATGTAACAATGTATCATAAGATCAACCAAAAGATAAATGCCTTTGATTTTACATAAATTATTATTATAGTTATATATACTAAACATTGTAAGTTAGTAAATGCTAATATTTCACATCTTTGACTGAAATAACACTTAACTTTGAATAGACCATATATATATATATATATATATATGGGTTCAAGTTACACCTGATGTAATTTTAAAAAGTTACAACTTTTCTAAACCATTGAATTTAATAAGTAAATTCCACTGTAAAAAAAAAAAAAAAAAAAAAAAAATTCATTAATATTTTGATTAAGATCTCATTTATTATCCCTTACTTATGACATTCTATACCTACCTCTATATCCAAAATATGTTTCGTTCTCTTTCTCCTCTACCACATGATATATAGAATAGCACTAAATTGATGGATACCAAAATGATCATCCCGAGTGTGGGTAGCGCTGCACTAGTCCATAAAGTGGTTATGGTAATCATATAAATGAGTTTTTAATTTACTATGTTGACAAAAAAGAAAAAAACAAGATAGGGAAATTCATTGTAGTCCAACAATGCTTGGGATTTTCTGCATATATATGTTCCCTATATACAAGTTTTATGTCAAAAGTCAAAATAAAAACCAAGGGCTACAATGAAAACCAAGGGCAGACTACATCAGACATGGTTAAAGAGAAGACAACTATAGAAAATATCTATCTATATGATACATGAACAGAATGAACAAATGATGCATGCTCTAATACATTGAGAACTGTTCAATTTAAACTTTAGAAACCAATTATTGACGTGAACATAGAGTTTTAGAACAAAAACCCAATCTTTGAAAAACCCAATTTCAAAAATCCCAACAAATTGATCAATATATCATTACACTAGTTAGATAATAGTATATAATGACATAATTAATCAATTACATAAGTCAATTTTACCAAATTAAGCCCAATTGAACAAAATCCCCAATTTCATGTAGTTTCAAGCCCTAGAATTTCAAAATTTTCCAAAATCACTAATTTAATCAAATTAAAGCATGAGAATCATGTTTACATCATCTAAAAACAAAAACCCAGTGATTAAATTTGAAAGAAACCAACTCAAACATCAAAAACCCCAAATTCTTATAGGTCTGAAACTTTCACCTAAAATGCATGAAATATGTGATAAAATGAAAAAAAAAGGGGTAATAAGGGCTTACTGGTACTTGAAGACAAAAACCTTAGAGAAAAATTAGGAAGAAAATGACAAAAATTGGCTTAAGGTGGATCAGTTGAAGAGAGAGAGCAAAAAGCCTTTTAAAAAGTTTGAATAAAGTGAAGAACATGTGAGAAAAGCTTGTTTTAAAAAACTCTCAGACCGATTTTCGATCGGTCGAAAATTAGATTCGATTGATTGAAAATCATTTCGATCGATCCAGCACTAATCGAGCCAGGCAGATTGTAACCAAAATTTTTATCACATTTTCGATCGGTTAAGCAACAGGTTTGATCGATCAAAAATCTGGAAAAATCAGTTTTTTAAAAAACAAAGCATGTTAATGTAGAAACTCCTCAAAGCACATTATTTTTATGAATGAAATGCATGAGTATGAGATGAAAAGTTTTTCAAACACCCTTGAATTCAACCCATATCTTCCAAAAACAAGATTTTCAATCAATTTGTCCTCAAAGCTCAAACATTAAAACATGTTTTGCATCAAAATCAAGGAACTTTTAATCTTGGATGGACACTACAAGATCACACACAATTTCATGTACTAAGCTCAAACGTTAAAACAGTTTGGACAAATGTGCCCAGACTTTCCACAAAAATGACAAACCCACACAGGTCTATCATGCAACTTGTCCTTAGGAGAGTTGGGAGTCTTAAGTTTAGACTCTTTGAGATCAACCCTAATCTTCCTAGGAGGTGTAACTTCTGCTGGTTTGACAATCTTACTCACAGGAGGCTCAGAAGAAGAAACAAAATTTGTAGAATGTGTCTTAGGCACATAGATGCTATCTTCAAAACCTAGACCAGTTTTGTCTAAGGGAGACTTCTGAATACTCAACATGTGTTCAAGTTTAGAACTAGTAGATCTATTTGCTTGTTCTTTAGCAATAGATAATTCAAGTTCCAAATTCTTAACTTTATCAAGCAACAACATGTTTTTCGTCTTCACCTTATCAAGCAATTCATTAACATCAAACAATTTCAAGAGCAAATTTTTCTTATCAAGTTCAAGAGAAGCAAATTTTCTGTAAACCTAAATCGACATTCATAACATCCTTTGCAGCAACCTTGCAAGCTTATTATAGGCTTCTTGCAAATCAGCATTCTCAGAGAGTTTCCCATCAAAAGGGTTCTCATCAACCACAACATTTTCATCAACTACAGCAATAGCTATGAAAGCAATGAAGTTTCCATCCTCATCACTACCAAACTCATGATCAGAAATTTCATCATCACTAAATGTTACAGCCATAGCTTTACCCTTTGATCTCAAGAATGTAGGATATTCTGATTTCACATGACTATACTCTTAACAGCCAAAACATTTTTGACCCATGGAATTATTAGAAGTTTAACCTACTTTCTCTTTAGGTTTATCAGTATTATTCACTTTAGTGGGTTCATTCTTTCTAAAATTCCTAGGTTCAGCATTGCTTTTACCTCTTACCCTTCTATTGTTGTTCTTAAGAAAATTTCTAAAATTCTTGGCAAGGTATGTAATCTATGTAGCAGAGAGTTCATCATCAAATCAATTCCCATCAATATCATCAATTGACTTAAGAGCCATTGATTTGGATTTGTTTGTCTTGGGTAGGTCTAACTCATAGGACTAGAGAAATCATACTAGTTCATCAACAGGGGTGGAGTCCACATCCTTACTTTCAGCAATGGCAGTCACTTTGGGTCTAAAGTCCTCAGTCAAGGATCTAAGAATTTTCCTAAAAATCTTAGGTTGATCATAGATTTCACCCAAATTATAAATAGAATTAACAATATCATTAAGCTTAGCATAGAATTCATGAAAACTTTCATCATTAGACATCCTAATGCTTTCAAATCTAGTTGTTAACTGCTACAACTTATTTATCTTAACTGCCTTTGTGCCTTCATGCACAGTTTGGAGAATATTACATGCAGTATGATCAACCTCAACATTAGAGATCCTCTTGAATTCCTCCATAGAAACAACATTAAATATAACATTCATAATTTTGCTATTAAAAGCGGCTGCTTTTTTCTGAGAAGTTTGCCCCTCTCTTACAGGAGTAGTTGGCTTCTCCCATCCGAATTTAACAGAATTCCAAACTCTCATATCAATAGATTTCAGGAATGCTTTCATCCTTACTTTCCAATAGGCATAGTTGTTCCCATCAAAGTGAGGTGGGATCATAAGAGAGTGACCGTGTTCCATGACAGCAAGGGTCAAGAATCAACTCTTAGATCAAAGGATCTAAATGCTATAGTTAACCCGCTCTGATACCACTTGTACTTTTTTAGACCTCTTAAAACACAAATTGTTTAACCTAGTTATTTAGCCAAGTGATTACTTATGTAAATTATTCAAATCTAGGTTAACACAAGTAAATCATATCATATAAACAATGCGAAAAATAAAGAACACAACGATATGATAACTCAGGAAAACCAAACTGGTAAAAAATCTAAGGAGGATTTAACCTAGCTATCCTCAAGGTAAAATAGATCCACCATGAAATAATTGAATTTTACAATAGCGACTTAGACCACTAACATTCTATTATTACCTCGAGTAGAAAAGTTATTACCACGACCACATGACAGCTCCGAGTCCACGAACTACTTCTTTCCTTGATCCATAGCAATCACAAGTACTCCCACTTGTGTTTTCTTTAAACTCTTTGAAACAACTAAATGTTCAATAATGAGTTTGAAACACCCTTGAACGTTTAGACCCTAATTAACAAATTATCAATTCAAGCTTATTATCAAACAATTAATGTGCTGAACATGAACATAAGCCAAATACAGAATTGATAAACAATCTAAGCCAAATATAAACACATTCACAGCAGTAAATATAAGGCAGAGATAAAGGAAGGAAGATGCAAACACACAGACAACACACAATGTGTTATCGAAGAGGAAACCGAAACCCTCGGCGTAAAACCTCTCCGCCGCCCTCCAAGCGGTCAATAATCCACTAGAAAATGTAGTTGGGATACATGAACAACAATAGACCCTCCAAGCCTAATATACCCGATGTACCTAAGCCCTCCAAACTTCTTGTTCCAACGAGGTTGCGCCAAACCTTTTTCTTCTCTAGCTTACCGGATTCCGCTATAGCCCATAACATCAACCAATATGAATTGGTTTCTTCCTAACTGCTTCCCAAAGTACCAAATAAACCTTCTTACGGATATAAGTATGGTGAGAAAATGATTTGGCTAAGAACCTCTCAAGGGTATAACAATGAAAAGGAAGAGAGTAAAGGAATTTGTAGAGTCTCTAAGGTAAAGATAGTGGATGAATCAATATTGTTTTTCTCTAGGGTTTCTCTCACAAAATTCTCTCTGGAAGCTCTCTACATTTTGTGGGTTTAAGAGTCTATATATAGTGGGGTGAGAAAGGAATACGAAGAGTCAGTTTTTCCTAAACAGGGCATATTGGCGACTTGGACTCGCGACTGGTCTGAGTCGCAAGTTCAAGCCATGAGATAACGGCCTAGCCAGCCTGGGACTTTTGTCCTGTAGTGCGACAGCTGGTGCGACCCTTCAGCTCTCCTGTGTGCATCTCACGTGCCTGCAATTGGCGGCTTGCTAGTTGCGAGTCAATCGCGAGTCCTAGCCGCGAATTTCTGCCTTCTTGCACATACTTGAGCTTTTCTTCACATCTTCTCACACACTACCCTTACAATAATTCTACCTAAATACAGGATTACTAAGTGCTTAAATTACAAGCAAATTGGCACGGAATAAAGCCAACAAGATGGTTGATTAAATTCAACCTTACAACAACAACTGAAGCGATTACCAAGCTCTCGACATCAATCTTGATCTTGATAACCCTAAATGTGTATGAAGGCAAACACATCTAGATCTCGCAAGAGATTCACACACATGGTATATCAACAACCTCTAAAACGTGGCTAAGATTTTTTTCTTTTATACTTAAGGAAAAACATAAAATCCTACACGTCATATCGGGCTTGGGCTGACTTGAAAAATTCTGAAGAAAAACAATCTACACGAGCTTCAATCGATCGAACTAATTTTCGATCGATTGAGCCTTGCAAAAATTGAATAGTAATTTTCTGCAATTACTCAATTCCAACTTTACACATAACACAGTTTGAGCAGCCTAAATCTAGACTAAATATTTTTATCATAGTTTGCCAACATTATACATTAAAGTTCTAATACATTGAGATCTTAAAATCTTAAAACCTAACATGGGCCATTAGATTATGTTTCCCAATAAAAGAGGATACTGACAAAGTAAAAGCTTTCGCAGAAGACAACCAGTTGTGACTTAAATGATTCAGTTTCAGAACCACCTTTGTGCATGAATGAATGACTACAGTTGTCATTCATGACCACATTTGTGTGACCTTATTATGTAAGAATAATGAACACGGAAATAATAAAAAAAATCTACTGCAATATTTGCTAAATATGGGGCATCTTTGTTTTATTTATTTATTTTTTTTCAAAGAATATGGTGCATACTTGTTCACGGCATCGTTTGCCAAGCGGCACGTAATTCCATGACATTATCTTTTTAAGGAGAATTATTAGCATTCGAATTCTCCCTCCTCTAGCCGACAAATTATTGAAAAATAAAATAAAATAAATCTTCCCTTCAATTATTATTTTATTTTATTTTTTAATAGTTTTGGAGTCAAACTTTATCTTTATCAAATACAGAAAATTTTTTTTATTTTTATTTTTTTTTGATAGGGGCCACGCGAACGCAGGCCCCCACTGCAACAAATTATGACGTAGGTTCCATCAGAGAATCCTAACATTATGAAAAAGAGGTTGGTACATAAGATAATTATTATTAAGTGTTAGTTTAGATACTGATGAAAATGTTGGTGTTTGCATTTTTCTTTTTTCTTTTTTGGAACCAGTGCCTGCATTAAGACAAATGTACAGTACTTTCAATATGAACAGTAACTTTTTTATTTTTTTTTTTTTATTTTCAGTTTTTAGGTTTCAGCAAAATAAACAATATTTAAACACACTTTAAGAACGAGAATTTCTCATACGGACTACTTAAAGGTGAATTTTGTTTCTTTCTTGATGTTTGCAAGTCATTCATACTAATGATACAAATAAGTTCAACACTATACTAATTTCCATAATTTTGTCACAACTTTATCAAGTGGTGACTTGTGAGTGACAGGGCCGGCCCTTCCACTAGGCCAATTAGGCAATGGCCTAAGGCCTCCTAGTGGAAGGAGGTCCCAAAATTTTGGAAAAAAATGGTTAGCATATATATAGCCCTGAAAAATTAAACTTTGCCCCAACATATCAACAAATTATTTTTGGCCCCTAATGAATCTCGAAAAAAAAAAAAGAAGTAAATAAAATATGCTCCATCCTTTTGACCCAATAACAAGAAGAAAATCCTCTAGTCTAAACAAAATCAGTTGTCCCAAAAATAAAGTCATTTAACCAATAGACAAACCAACATTAACTATAAGCTATGTCTAAAAAAATTACACCCAAAACAATTACAAATCAAAAATCCCAAAAATTTTTACCCATACCGTTTCAATCTATGTCTTACTCTCTTAGCTCTGCCTTAGCCATTTTGCATAATCTCATTCTTCCTCTCCTCTAATCTCTACTAATCTAATTTGAATCCCTTCCTTTGGTGGCTTGGCATCGCACGCACCTCCACTTCTTCTCTGTCTAATCTATTTTTACACTAACACACTAGTAGATTCGGCTGAGGTATGGTCTTCTCCTCTCTAATATGAGTTTATTTTCCTCTCTCTTCTATGATCTAAGATCTGATATCTCTTTCTTTGACACACTCTCTCTGCTGCCGCTAGTCTTGACTCTTGTGTTTTGGGTTCATTGCTTTTTTCTTTAATGCAGTATTTTAAATATGGGTTGTGGTTGACATTGCTGTTAATAAGACTTGTGGGCTGGCATTTTGGTTTTAATTTTACTGTATATATTTTTTTAACTTGGGTTTTATTTTAATTTTTTATGGGATGTATTTTTATTCCAAATCCTACGTCTTGGACCTTTTAGTTGTGTATTACTACAACAAAAGACTTCAATCCAAAAAAAAAAAAAGGAAATAATAATAATAAAGGATTATCAAAAAAAAAAAAAAAAAAAAAAAATCCCTTTTGCATCTCAAAAAAGAGGTGTTAGAAAAATTTAAAAACAAAAATTTAATTAGATATTTTGTGTCTTTTAAGAAAAACAAATTTAAAATAAATATATTATGATATAAAAATATAAATTTTTTTAATACATAAATATATATATATATATATATATAAGCCCTTTTTAATTGTTAGCTTAAGGCTCCAAAATGTCTAGGATCGGCCCTGGTAAGTGATAGAATCATGAATTTATATGGACTCACCATTTTATTTCCACCACTTATAATTCGCTACATGGTAAAGTTGTGGAAATTGGTATAGTGCTAAACTTACTCAAGACAAATCTTTTAACCTTTAGTCCCAAGCACTGTACAAGGGTAGTAACTCACCTCCCCAAGTCTTATGGAAAATGTTATTTAAATATCTTATCCTATTGACATCAAACTTAAGGAGCCTCAAGAGATAATAATTGAGTAGTGAAAGGAACCACGAGGGAGAATTACTGAGTAAAATAAAGGGGAGATATTTTGAAGATATTGAATGCCTTTCAATCTGGCTTGCAGCTTTTCATGAACAAATTTAAACTCCCACCTCACTCATTCTAGGTAATCATACGAGAATTTAAAAAGCCAAATTCCAATTTATATATATATATATATTAATAGCCAAAACTTAACGAAAATCTAATTAGATTTTATAATTGAAGTTCAATTTTGCGTCATATGTCCTAAATTATTTGTTTTTAAATAATTTTATTTCTTTATTTTGGAATCAAATGTAAGACCACATTATAAATATTCATCTAAGTGAGTTATTGAGTACAAAAACCAAATAGTCTAGAATTAATGAGCTGTAAAAAAAAAAAACAATATAAAAAAAATTAAGAATTACTAAAAATTTTAAAATATATATATATAGAAAATTTATATTTTTCTACCTAATAATATCATTACAAGATTATTTTGAGTTAACAAAATATAATAATGACTATAATTTTTAGAGAGGTGAGAAATCAAGAATTCTCACAATTTCTTAGATAAAATATTAACATATGTTCCTAACATGATTCACATATGTCCTAACATGAATCCCTCTTCGACTTTGGCTTCTCTACTTCTCTGTGTGCCAGGTAAGCCACCATGAATAGCGAAACCTCTCTCTACCTCACCCTCTCTTTTCCTTTCTCAGGCCCGATCCCAACCATGACCAAAATCCTTACCTCCATCCCTGCTGTTCGCCAATGCCACCACCCCAGGCAGTGG
Organism: Quercus gilva; assembly: GCA_023621385.1. Lineage (NCBI taxonomy): Eukaryota > Viridiplantae > Streptophyta > Magnoliopsida > Fagales > Fagaceae > Quercus > Quercus gilva. The sequence continues at coordinate 60,533,645 of CM042483.1, forward strand.
CTCTCAAACCCATATGATTGGGTTGATAAGGGAGATGGGTTTTGAGTGATGTAGAGCTTTTGATAGGCGGTTTTTTGGGTGATTTGGGTTGTGGATCTTGGACGATGATGTCGTCGACTCCACTAAAACACTACCACCATGAGAAATATTGTATTAGGATAATAATTTTTGGTTGAATGTGTAATTGATTTATGTGGAAGAATTTGTGTACAAATTTTGGAATATTTTGGGTTTCTATTCTTTTGTTCTTGGGATTGAATATTTTGGGTTTGTTGTTCTTGTGTAGCTCTTGTGTGTTCATGATCAATATGAATTTGGAATAGGAATTTGATAATTTGAATGTGAAATTTATGAGTTTATGGGTTTGCTGGAGATTGGTTGGTTTGTTGGATTTATTTCTTGTTTTCCTGGCATTAATGGAGATTGGATTTAGTTGTTGGATATTGGATTTGGTTGCTGGGTTTTTTTCTTGGATTTGGGAAGAACATGAAGAACAAACTATTATGTTCTTACGAAAAAATAATGAAAAGTAAAAAGAAAAAATTAAAAAAAATTAACTAAATTAGATTTAAGGCTTTTTTTAAAAATTTAATTTATTTTTTGTTTAAATATTCTAACATGGCTTTTTTAAAAAATTAAAATGCTGACGTGACATTTAAAAAATGCCAAATAATTTTTTTAAATAATATTTTAATGGCTACATCAGCGCCACGTCAGCAAGCAGGACATTCCATTAGACACGTAGAATTTTTTTGTTGGTTGGCTAACGGCAAGGACCATTTTAAGAAAGATTTTCTTTTTTTAGGGATGATATTAGTAACGAAATCAATTTTGGGACCAAAATGGAAATTGACCCAAAATGTAGGGGATCAAAAGTGCATTTTTACCTATTTTTTTAAGTGTGTCCTCAACTTATGTTTCTTTTAGTTTTTCCCCCACCTCCTAAATTTTTCCCAAAACATGTTTTGTTTTTCCTATTTTTATAGGGGGAGAAAAGTTTATTTTAACCTTTGTTGTTCTTAGGGAGAGTTGTTGCTCTTCATAGGGGGAGTTGCCTCTATTCTCTATAGAGCTGGATTCATTTGTTTCCTTAATTCTCTATTTTCTCTTATCCTTTGTTGTGTATGTTTTCTATTTACTCTTTGTTTGAGTTGTATTTGTCAATACGTGACAAAAATGTGGAGAAATAGATGAAATGTGGGAATCTTATTTGTTTTGTTTAGGGGGAGTTGAAATTGTTTTTGAAAGGGGGAGAAAATAAAATTTTTGATATATCTAACTTAGGGGGAGAGTTAGTTTGCATATTTGTTATTTGCTTTAGTTTCATTATTTATTGTTTATATGTCTTCCTTTCCGCACATGCAGTGATGTGTTTTTTGGAGTGTTTTCAGGAAAGACAGGTACATTCTGATCAAGACCTTCTATCTCTTATTGCAACTTCTAGGTTAGGAGTCTTAGATTAGAATTTTTGTTGTATTTGGGCATTTTTAATTTTTATTGTATTGGGTTTTTCTTGTATTTAAGCATTTCATATTGTATGTAAGTTTTGTCACAAATTTCCAAAGAGGGAGATTGTTAGGTTCTAGAAGTTTAGAACAATTGGCAAATCATGAACACAAACTTGTCTAGATATAGATCCTAGAGTCTATAGGTATTATTAGACAATACTCAAGGTGATTCAAGTCAAGATTCAAGAACAAGTAAGCTGTAAAAAGAAGATTTCGGAATTTGCCTAGTTCAACCGATCAAGAGACAGACTCGATCGATCGAAACACGTACCCAACAGCAGTCCAAGCCTACAAAGGATTAGGGTTTTAGATCTACTTCTTCTAGTATATAAAGGAAACCCTAAGCACATTTTTAAAAGGCTTTTAAGAGAGAGAAGAGTGTGCCTTCTTTGTATATAGGGTTTTGTACCCAAAAGCTCTCTCATATCTTCTACTAGTGTTATTCCTTGAAGAATCTCAAGATCCGATGTTGTAAAAATTGCTACCTTCTCTAGTCATCAAAGGTGTTGATGATCTAAACTTTCAAGTGTGGTCTTGGAGTCACAAACAGGAGAGTTTGTATTTTTTATCACAAGTGTGGGTGCTTGTGTTGCAAAGGCCTAATAAAGAAGGGGTCTGTAGATTCGAAGTTTGCATGTGGTCATATCAGTAAGTTCTACATGTGGTAGCAATAAGATGTTAATAGTCTAAGTCTTATTGTAAATTTCGATTCTCTATAGTGGATTTGTTTTTTATCTTGAGGATAGCAGGGTTAAATCCTCCCCAGTTTTTCTTTCGGTTTGATTTTCCTGGGCGATCATATCATTGTGTTCATTATTTTCCGCTGCTTTACATAATATGACTTTATTGTTTTAACCTAGATCTGAATAATAAATCTAAGTATTTACTTGGTTAATTAATTAGGTTAAACAATCTAGTTTACAAGGATCTAAAACCTAACACCTTCATCTTCCTTTATTTTTGTCTTTTCTTATTCACACACTCTTATTATAAAATTGTCACTATCTCTTCCATTCTATACATAGTTTTCCCTCACAAAAAAGGTTGTTTCTCTCTCTCTCTCTCTCAATTTTTTGGTAGATATTTTTATTTTTCTTGCATCTCCACTTTAGGTTGATAAATTCTTATGTTCTTTAGAACTGTACTTTGGGTTAATGTGATTTAATTTTGTTTTTTAATTTGTTGTTCTTTTCTTTTTGTTCTCTTTGATTGTTGAATGTTATCCTATTATGTTATAAAAAATTAAATATAGCATATAAAAATATAATATTATGCTATTACATAACATGATTTGGATAATTTGGTTATTATTTTTTTTTTTTAACTTTTTTTTTCTTCTCATCTTATGTTATTCAACATTTAAATTTAATCACATCTTCCATATCATTAAATTATTTGTATTTTCTCTCCTTTTTTATTTTTAAAAATTAAATATAGAATACTATATTTAAATTTGTAAAGTTGTGATTTCCAACTAGTTTGTGTTGGCTCTAATTACATTCCAAATTTGATTGTAATTTATTCAATCATTACCTTGTATTTATGTGGGTTTATTTGTAAGGGATGATTGTGAGAGATCGGTGAAGAATCAAGCTTCAAAGATGAATCAGTGCAATTCGCGACTAGCTCACGAAAAGAGTAACCCACAAAAAAGCCACATGTGAAGCACATGACTGAAAGCTAAAGAGTCACGCCAGGCTGTCAAGTTCGCGAGTGTTTCGCGAGAAGGGCCATCCACGAGGTACCCATGAAACATTCTATTTGGCAAAAAGATAAAGCATTTTACCAAATTCTTTACCCACACTATAAATATCCTCATTACCCAAGAATTGTAAGGAGTTCTTTTTAGAGGGAAAACTCTAATAAATACACTTGAAAGTTAGAGATTGTTATACCCACAATCATGTACACATTTCCTTGTGATTTTCCTCAACTCCTACCTCTCCATCTCTAGATCCTTCAGAGGTTCTTAGCTTAAACACTTACCACACCCAATCTGAGTGTTAAGTGAGATTTTGGGGGTGTTGGGAAGCATTAGAAGGAGCCATTTAGTGACGGATGCAATCGAGCTGAATTGCAGGAACTGGAAAGCTAGAGAAGACAAAACTCCGAAAAGTTCGTTGGTAGCAAGGGCATGGAGGGCTCAAGTACATGGGGTAGGCTAAACTTGGAGGGTCTTTTGTTATTCATATACTCCAACTTTATTCTCTAGTGAATCATTTCAACTTGAAGGGTTGCGGAGAGATTTTTCGCTGAATTCTTCGGTTTCTTCTTCAATAACATGGCTTGGTGTTATCTTGTCTTTGCATCTCTCTTCCCTACTCTTTAAACTTTCATTTTATTGTGAATTATGGATGGATATGGGTTAGAGTAGTTTAATCGGTTCATTGCGCATATTTACTCTTGTTCCACACTTTGTTAAGTTTGAGTAAAAGCAATCCAGTCGTAATTTTTAATTTGGGGTTTGAACAAGCTTGTGTGTTTTCACACAAATCTAAGCTTTCAAATACATAAAATTTTCCTAAAAAAATTGTACTAATTTTTTTTACATTTTGACTTTGTGCAACCTTTCTCATTCCCTTTATTTTTTTCATCCCCCCACTATCCTCTACCTTAATGTCACTCTTCTTCTTTCCCTTTATCTTCCTTTATTTTGTTTCTTTTTATTCACATCATCTTAGTATAAATTTGTCATTCTTTCTTCCATTCTATATATAATTTTCCCTCACAAAAAAATGTTATCTCTCTCTCTCTCTCTCTCAATTTTTGGTGGATTTTTTGTTTTTCTTGCATTTTTGCTTTAGGTTGATAAATTTTTGTGTTCTTTAGAACTTACTTTGGGTTGATGCAAATTTTTTTTTTTCTCTTTGATTGTTACATATTATCCTATTGCATTATAAAGAATTAAAGATAGTATATAATAATATAATAATATTCTATTACATAGCATGGTTTAGATAATTTGGTGTTTATTGCTATATCTTCTATTTTTACCCCCTTTTTTTTTTCTTCTCATCTTATTTTATTCAATATTTAAATTCAGACACATCTTCCATATCATTAAATTATTTATATTTTCTCTCTTTTTTATTTAAAAAAAATTAATATTTTACTTAAATTCAATAAATGAAAGTGTCCTCATAAAGTGGGGTAGTGCTAGGACACACTCATTCTCAAACACAATACACCAAAGGAAAAATGTAATACAAAACAAATACCAATTGGTAAACACTAAATTTTAAATAATAATAATAATAATAATGAGGATATCAAACCAAAAATAACATAAAGAAACTAATAGATATGGATATACTAACTTAAGGGTAGCAAAATTAAATGAAAAGAAAAGGGTACAATGCATATTTAATGCAATAAAATCATCATCAAATTTGGGATAACAATAGGTTGCCGATGGAGAGAGAGAGAGAGAGAGAGAGAGAGAGAGAGAGAACAATACAAAGTAATAAAGAGTAGTTAAAGAAAAATAAAAATCAAATGTCAGTTACTAACTGTTAATAGAAAAATAAAGAGGCTGTAAGGAGAAGTAAAAAAATAAATAGATATGATATAACCATATGGAGAACATTAAAAATTTTACAATGCAATAAAATCAATCGTTACATTCACTTAAAAAATTAAATCAATAATCAACAATTAAACATAATCATAGTAATACATTTAAACTTAAAACTAATCAAACTCTAATCATGGAAACATATTTTCATTCATAACTAAAAGGAAATCTTCTCTTGTAATAATAGAAATTACATAAGAAATAAAGTTAGAAAATTTTAAAATCCATTTTTTTACATTTCATTTAACCTTTTATATATATATATATATATATAATCGTTACTTTTAAAAATCTAATGAACAATGCTACATCTCATTTAACACCCCTGTTATGCAAATCATTAACCATTAAATATATATTAATAGTAAGAAACGTTACAAATGAGGTTATGAAAAAAAAAATGATAAAACTAATTAGCTACTATTATTATGAAGTCATAGTCTATGATTTTACACATCTAAAAAAGTGGAATATAAAGAGTTTACTTGAGATATATGTAAAAATTCACATTTAAAAAAAATTATATGTAAAGGTTTTAAGAAAATGTATATTATTTACATAAAAAAATGTATATGTAAGGTTTTTATTAACAGGAAGAAATGAAAAATAAATTATTAAAACTAAAACAACAATAATAATAAAAATATATAGGGGTAATTATATTCCTCTTTCATGAGATTTGGACAACTGATACTTCACCCCAAACTTGAAGGGAAAAAATATTTTCCCCTTTACATTTTGTTTGACCAAATTTTATTAAATTAATATTAAAATATTGTGTACTGCCCTTAAGGGTAGATTTCCAAAATTATCCTCAATTTCAAAATTAAGATCTCTTATTTTAAAATTTTAAACTAAAGTGTATTTTAAAATATTAAGTAATGACTTTTGCCTCTTTTTTTCTCTCTCTCTCTCTCTCTTTTCTTTTCTCAATGAGTTATGGAGAGATCTGTCGTTTCAAATGTATTGTTATTTGATAAATTTTGTATTTTTATTCTAAATTTATGAGTAATGTTTTTATTAACCATGGTTAAACATTTATAAAAAAATTCTTAAATAAATTTAAAGTATTTTGTTATTAATATAAACAGAATGAGAGAGTATTAATTTCTAATCTCAAGGAAGAAAAGTATATATATATATATATATATCTAAAAAAATTATCCCACGCAACACGCAAATCGCTCAAAATAATTTTTCTTTAGCTCCTTACTATGGCCCAGCGAAAGTAATATAAGAACAGAAAGTAAATGTCAACTTGCTACACAGAGATTCCGGAGGACAGGTCGTTCAAGTATTTTTTATACAGAATAAGTTAATCAATTAATGTTATTCATAAAAAATAAAATAAAATAAAATCTCTATGCATCTTACTAGACCTTATAGATTGGCTTCTCGATAAAACCGTGGCAAGTACATGCCGATCTGCACGTTTCTAAAGTCAAAAATGAATATGGCATTAAATAAAATTAAAAATTAAAAATTAATAAAAAAAAAAAAACTTTTGTATAAAAATATCACTGGATAAAGTGGTCGGTGCAAACCTTTCACATTAAATTATTCAGCAAAAAAACCTTTCACATTAAATATGAAGAGAATTAGTGGGCAAATCTCCAGCAATGAAATAAAAAAAAGGCAAGGATCACCTTATCCAATTTTCAAATAGACACACTACACTTTAAGCCAATAAAAAAAAAGATACACCACTCAAGCCACCAACTAATCTAAACAAAAAGTATAATGATGTAATATCATGATTATTATTGACTTTTCAATCCATTATTTCTTAAGATTCAATCTTACCAATTTGCAGCCAAATTTATAGAGTTTAAGGAAATGTTTTATTTTCACTTGAAATTACATCAACTTAATTTTGGGACCTCTTACAAAAAAGGAACTATCTCATTTGGTTACTTTACCTTCTCTTTTCCTTACAACAAGTGGGGGTGAAGAGATCTAAAGATTATGAACCCAAATTCTTCTTATGGGGGAAACTGCCTAGTATCATTAAATTATAATGCTCTTGGCATTTTCTTTCAAATTTTGCCGAACTTTACATAGAGAATAAAACACAAATAAACACTAATAAACTAATAAACAGCAGTAGAGCTAAAAATTTAGCTTTTTAGCTCCACTAAAAGTTATTTTATCTATTTTACCTACATACATGCTGCAGCAGTGGATCTATTTTAGCTTTTAACACAATAAAATAATATAAACATCACAATAAAATAATATATCCATTACAATAAAATAATACATCCTATACAATAAACAACAATCACAACCACCTTCAACCGCCACCGTTACCGCCACTGCCGTTGCCACCAAAAAATTCACTAATTCATAAAAAATAAAAATAAAAAAGATGAAAAAATTCACTGACCTGACAACACACCATTTTTCACCATAAAATAACACCATAAATGATGACATAAACCCAGAAAAATTAAGCCAAAACAACAAACACCCAAATGAAAAAATTCACTAATTCATCAAAAAAAAAAAAAAAAAAAAAAAAAGATGAAAAAATTCACTAACCTGAAGTGGATCGGCTGGGACGACGAGGTCTGAGGCAGTTTGAGAGAGATGGGTGGTTGGGACGGCTCGGTCTGAGGCGATTGGCGGCTGGGACGGCGGTGGGTCGAGCTTCGGCTGGGACAGCATCGGTCAGCTTGAGAAATGGTGAGATGGTGAGAATGAGCTTGAGAGTTTCAGAGAGGTGAGAGCTTGAGAGAGAGTTGAGAGCTTGAGAGAAATTTCTTAGATGGGAGCTTGAGAGTGATGAGAGAGAGGACGCTGAGATGAAGATTAAAAGAATGAAAAAAAATAAACAACCAAGTATTATTTTAATCGGGAGTGCTAAATAAATTTTTTTTTTTTTTTTTTAGATGACTGCTACAGTGCACATTTATAGATAGATGTGCACTGTAGCAATTTAGCTAAAAATTATTACTGTGCCTCCACTACTGCGTGGCCCTTTTTGGTATTTTGGTGGAGCTAAAATAACATTATAGCTATTTTGCTCCTGCTGTGAATGCTCTAAGCTAGAATGGTTGAGTTTCAGTTCATTTGATTGTTACTAATAAACTATCTATTATTCCAAAAATTTAAGCTACTAGAAAATGATAAATTTGATCATTTAACTAATATTATACCACTTCTCCTTCACATCTGAGCTCAAACTCACACTTAATAAGTGAGGGCCATATCATTACATGAATGTATTTGGATTAGGTTTTTGCTTAATGCTTTATTTGCTTATTTTCTGGTAATTGATAAAAATACATTATACAAGTGAAAAAAAAAATGAGGCTTTTAAAAGTTATTCATATACAAATAAGCAAAAATGTTACCAAAAAAAAAAAGTGAAGAAGAAGAAGATAATCCATGCTCAAACAGTGGTGTATTATATTAGTGTCAAAATCGATATAAGAAAATGGATATAATTTCAACAATCCCATATTGTACAAGCCATACTGATGTACAGATTAATTGCTTTAGGTTTTGTTCGATTCGCATAATCTTAGATTTTGTTGGAATGTTATATTCTTAGAATTTTTTATCCATTAGTCACTTCTCTAATATAGGAGCTAGGTGACCATTTCGACTCGGCACTAGAGACCCACGCTCACCGTTAGAAGGGCTCAATAGAGGTTTCATGACTCCGGTGAACAGCACAAGAACCAGAAGCAGCCTAGACAACCATCGATCCTACGTGCAGAGAGAGAGAGAGAGAAAGAGAAATGTTAATAATAATTGTGTTTTCCATAAAACAAATATTTTCCATGAGTCATTTTCTCTCTGTTTGTTAATATTCTCGCTCTGTTTGTTTAGGCTAAAAAACAAACATTTTCGCTTTGTTTGTTTAAGCAAAAATATTTTCTAGAAAGTATGTCATTTTCTAAAAAGTGTTTTTCATAAAACTATATTATTTTATTATGTTTGGTAACAACATTAAATGAGTTGAAAAATAATCTTCTAACTTTCTTATTTAGTTTTCTGTGAGATAAAGTTGTTTTAAAAAAAAATTTTAATGGGAAACAATCTTTAAAAATAAGTCATACTTTTTCTGTTAACCAAAAATAAATTTTTTTTTTTTTTACTCATTTTTTCTGATATTACCAAATACTTAAAAACACGAAGAAAAAAAAAAAACTATTTTTATACAAGGTTTTCAATCAAAACAAACAAAATGTATCAGATTCTCTTTTACTATGATTTTGTTTGTATATGAAATATTAAATATGACAATTAATAATAGTCATTAATTAGTATTAATTATGATTTTGTTGTTATATTGAACTCTTAAATATATAATCATTGTAATCATTAATAAGTATTTATTATGTTGCACTTGTATATTGAACTATTAAATATATAATTATGGTAATCATTAATAGTTATTAATTATGGTTGTATTAATATATGGGTCATGCTAACGAGTGCCCTTAAGGCACTCTTTAAGAATCCATTTTAAGAAAGTTTTAATATCACTTTTATGGGAAATGAAAAAAGCTATCAAAACATTAATTGCTTTTTTCTTTTTTCCCATAAAAACTTTCTTTAAATGGATTCTTAAAGAACGCCCTAAGAGCACTCGTTAGCATTTTCCTTAATATATATATATATATATATATCATTCATTGTATTGTCTTTTGCTTAAAAAGGTACACATTTTCAAAACTACTCTCCTTAATTTAAACTTGAGTTTGGTTAACAAATGCCCTCAAGACATTTGTTAATTGACTATTTTAGAAAGTTTTGTATCACTTTTATATATAGTAGTAAAAATAAAACGTTGTCAAAAAAGTTAATTACTTTTTTTTTCCCACAAAAAGTTTTTAAAAATAATTTCTAAATCAATGTCTTTAGGGTATCTGTTAACTTTTCTATTTAAACTTTAGTGGAAAAAGAATATTGACTTTTTAAATAAAGTGAAGACTAAAGAGTGTGTGGGAGGACTTTCGTCTCAGCCCCCAATCAGGTATTGTTCGCTTTGGGATGGACATGCTTTTGTGCAACCTCCCTCTCTCACGAATTTACTCAATCTCACGTCGGGGAAAGACACCTCCCACCCATGCCTTATAAGCTTGAGCCTAAGACATGAGTGTACCACTACTACACATGCGTAGTAGTGGTCAAGAATAGGATCTAAGCTTCGTATGCTGTGGTAGTGCACTCCTTCACGTAAGACCTTATGGGCAATCTGAAGGGGGAAGGTGGGGGTTTCTCCTTAAACCCCAAAAGGCACCTTTTTGTGGGAGGACTTTCGTCTCAACCTCCAATCAGGTATTGTTCGCTTTGGGATTGGCATGCTTTTGTGCAACTTCCCCCTCTCACGAATTTGCTCAATCCCACATTAGAGAAAGACGCCTCTCACTCATGTTTTATAAGCTTGAGCCTAAGACATAAGTGTACCACCACTACTCAAAATCTAACACGACAATGTATCATAAGATCAACCAAAAGTTAGATGCCTTCGATTTTATATAAATTATTATTATATTTATATATATATATATATTAAACATGGTAAGTAAGAAATGCTAATATTTCACATCTTTGACTGAAATAACACTTAACTTTGGATAGAGCAGGTTTTCCCACCTAATTCAAGAATTTTTCCTTTAGTGACCCAAAATTGTGAGAAACTATGTTTTGTTTATACACACACACACACATATATATATGATCATGTTAACGAATACCTTGAAGACAATTGTTAATAAACTATAATATAAAAGTTTTGACACAATTTTTATAGAAAATATAAAAAATTATAAATAACATTTATTGTTTTATTATTCTCTCAATAAAAATATATATATATATATATATATATCTCACCACATTTCACAGCCACACTATAAGTAAAGGGCAAGTTAACCCTACTTTGCACCCTACTAGCTATACTTTACAGACAAAAAATATGAGTGTTTCCAATAAAAAAGTATCACTATTAAAAAAGTAACACCCTTACCTTGATCTGTTTATTAATATATTTATTTTGAATTGACAATATAATATAAATAATTAAGTTTTTTTTTTTTTTTTTGAGAAAAATATAAATAGATAAGTTAAAAGGGTATTTCAGATAGTGTTGAAATTTTAATAAATATATTAATAAGCCTGAAGGAAAAATACATAAAAGGAAAAGGGGGACAAAATTAGAAGCTTATACCGTCTCCCATTAAATTCTTCCAATTTAAAGGTTTAAACTTCTGAGAGTTTAAAATAACCTTTCAAATCCTCTCAAGTGGTTCCTCTCTTTTCTTAAGAACGCCTCTAATCTAATGTATATATATGTTTAAATCACTAAATTAATAATTGAACCTTCGCTATTCTATGCAAATATTAAATGGTAATTTCTTAATATATATATATATATATATATTAAATGGTAATTGTCATAGTTGCAAAAGTGTTAAGGATGTATATTTGATTTTTTTGGAGCGACGGACAAGACAATGTGCTTAATTTACAAAATCACGTTACTGTGTATCTTGCAATTAACGAGATGAAACTTTTTTCTATGAGCAGCCGACCAGGACAATTTGCACCTACCTTTCATTGTCTGCCATGTTCCACAGTTAGTACTAGCAAGATCAAGAATAGATAAACTATACAATTCAGTATTCACCAGAGAGAGAAAGAGAATCTAGCTTAGAATTGACAGTCTCTGTTTATCTAGTTTTGAGTGTTTTGACACTTTCCCACTTCACACATGTAGAGGCCTCTATAAGGAAGAATCATACAAATTAAGTTTGATACTCAAAACACAAGCAATGGAGAGGCAGGTGGCTATAATTGGAGCAGGTATCAGTGGCCTTTTGGCTTGCAAGTACACTTTGTCAAAGGGTTTTCATCCAATCGTTTTTGAAGCCAAAAGCAGCATCGGAGGAGTGTGGACCAAAACCGTAGAGACCACTAAGCTCCAAACTCCAAAACCAGCATATCAGTTCTCAGATTTTCCATGGCCTTCTACAGTGGAAGAAGACTTTCCTAACCAACACCAAGTCTTTGATTATATTCAATCCTATGCTAACCATTTTGATTTGCTTAGGCACATCAAATTTAGTACCAAAGTTTTGAGCATCGAGTATGCAGGTCCATCTGAGGAAGAGATGCAATCTTGGAGTATGTGGGGTGGTATTGGTGACCCTTTTGGCTCTAAAGGGAAATGGAAGGTTATAGTAGAGGATGCTCAAAGCTTTTCAACTGAGGTATGTATATTGTATAATATGCAAACACACATATAACCTATTCGAATTGTTCTTTTTCTTGTCATGATTTTTTGTGCACTTGCTATATATGAAGTTTATTTGCTTTGGGTTAGGACCAAGGAAGCACCGACGCGGCTAGGAGGGTGCCACACCGAAGTTCGACGCGGCCTGACGCAGGGTGCAGCCACCAACATGGCCACCTGCGTGTCGGTGCCGTGTTTGAGGTTTTTTTTTTTTTTTTTTTTTTTTTTTTTTTTTATTTTATGGATTCGTGCCAACTTGGCTTCAATTCGTGCCGAACTGAGCAGATTCAGCCAAAATCAGATTGTACCGGCCGGCAGCCGAAACTGACCGAAACAGGCCAAAATCGGCCTTAAATCATGCCGAAATAGCCAAAATCGGCTTTGAATGAGGCCCAAACATCCTAAATCTATCCTTCCTCAATTTTATTCTAAATATTTGTTGCTTCTTTTGTGTTTTCTTTTTTGTTTTGTGTTTCTTGCCTTTGAAAATATATTTGAAATGAAAAGGATAACATATAGAAAATATATAGAAAAGGATGTTGTTTGTATGCTTTCCCAATAGTGAAATATATTTGTTATCATTTGTTGTTTGCATGCTTTCTCAGAATAAAAATATATTTTTGCCTTCGAAATATATAGAAAATATAAATAAAAATATTTTTAATAATTTTTTAATCGTCGCACCCACATCTTTTTTTTTCAAAAATTGCCAAGTTCTACCCTCGCACCCGCACCTGAATTTGGAAACACACCTGTGCTTCATAGGTTAAAACTAGGTGGAACGGGGGATTGTGCAAATTCTTAAACTTTATCTGATTTTAGCTAATTAAGTTTGGATTGCTTAACTAACTACATCAGATCAGTTAAAGAATTTATCTTTTACATTAGGATTTTCACGAAATCACTGTAAGGGAATCCTTGTACTGTAGAATAGTAGTGAAAAATAATATTTTTTTAGAATCTTGATCTTATTCCTTCTTATGTGAATGGAAATGCAGGTACACTTAGTGGACTTTGTGATCCTCTGCATTGGGCGATTCAGTGACTTTCCAAATATTCCTGAATTCCCTCCAAACCAAGGCCCAGAAGTATTCCATGGAAAGGTAATGCACTCCATGGATTACGCTGCCATGGACTACAAAAATGCTGCTGACTTTGTTAAAGGGAAGCAAGTCACTGTTGTAGGATTCCAAAAACATGCCTTGGACATTGCTATGGAATGCTCAGTGGCCAATGGTAAGAAACACAAATTTCACTTACATTTTATATTTATATAAATAATATCTTGTAGACCAAAGTACACTTTTAACTTTTGATGTTTGAAATTGTTTTCGTTTTGACATTTTACTTTTCAAAATTTTCACTTTGACTCTTCACGTATGATTCTATTTTCAAATTGGAGAAAACAAAAACTGAATCAAATATGAAAGACTAAAATGAAAATTTTAAAACATAAATGACCAAAATGAAAACGACTCTAAACTTTTAGGTCTAGAAGTGTGTTTTAGTCAATAGAGTAGTTTTTGTAAATGATAAAATGCTCATTAACAGAATTTATTTACTATGTATCCCTATGCTTAGATTTATTGTATTTGATAGGTTTTTTACATTGGTTTAACCATAAATTTGCAGGCACTGAACATCCATGTACTGTATTATACAAGATGGAACATTGGAACGTTCCTGATTACCTTCCATGGGGTGTGCCTATTTTTTATTTATACTTTAATCGCTTCTCCGAGCTACTGGTTCACAAACCTGGTGAAGGCTTCCTACTAAGTCTCCTTGCAACACTTCTTTCCCCTGTGGTAAAATTTCTCCCTTTTTTTGAGTTTTTTCTTTTTGGTGGCAGTCCTTAAGGTATGGGGTCATTATCAAACAAACTAGTAGGACATCAAACCCTTCAATTTGATTTGATTTTGGTCATTATGGTATTGGTCATCATCAAACAAAGTACTTATGGTAAAACATCAAACCCTTCAATTTGATTTGATTTTGGTCATCATTTAGATTTCCTGTAATCTCTATTTGTTGGACCCCATGCAGTTGGATTTAAAACAACACAAGTTGACCCTTAAGTAGATTTCCATCACTTTTATTTGACAGAAAATGATCATATTGACATTATGTGAAGCATAACGCATGCAAATATAATTGATTCCTATATAACACATTGTTTACTTGATCATTATCTGTCCAATAAAAATAAATTGTAGCACAGTGTTTGACAATGACTCATGAGGGGGTCTCCTTGCATTAACCCCCTCCCTCCACTATTTTCTTTTTCCTTTTTCTTTTTTTTTTTTTTTTTTTTTTTTTTTTTTTTTTTTTTGAGATCCGCTTATTTTGTTGAAACTGAAAATTTTTTACTGAAAATCCTGTAGATAAAGATAAAAGTTAGCTAAACAATGCAGTAAGATTCATGAATATTACCAAAAAGTGCAATAGAACCCATAAATAGTAGCAAAAATAAACTAAATAATAAAATAAGTTGACAAAAATAATTTTTGCTAAACACACACTTAATCATAAGGTTGAAGCTTACAAAGTTTTGATCATGTAACAGAGATGGGCATTTTCTAAATTTGTTGAAAGCCATATAGAAAATAAGCTGAAGCTGGCAAAGTTTGGAATGGTACCAAAACATAGTTTCCATACAGAAATCAATTCTTGTTTGATCTCCACGGTACCAGAAAAATTCTATGACAAAGTTGAAGAGGGAAGCATCAATTTGAAAAAGAGTAAGAGCTTCAGCTTTTGTAAAGAAGGTGTTTTGGTTAATGGTGAGGCACAACCCCTAAAGACAGATTTGGTCATATTGGCTACTGGGTTCCAGGGTGACAAAAAACTCAAAGACATTTTTGTCTCCCCCACCTTCAAAGACTACATTGCTGGTTCGCTTGATGCAACAGTTCCCCTCTACAGGTTCGATTTTTTTTTTTTGGTTATAATTTTCTTTGAGAGGAGAAAATTAAGGAAAATTGTCCTTTTCATTAAAAAGGGAGAAAGGAGAATCATAGCATTAGATTTTTTTTTTTTTTTTTTTTTAATGAACATAACATTAGATTTAATAACTAGCAATGTATTTTTTTTTTTTTGAGAAACAATAACTAGCAATGTATGAATTAACATATTATATGATAAGCAATATAAAGATAAAATTTAATTTTCTCCAACCCATTAAGCGACAATTCATGAAGTCATCTACATGAATTAAATTACATGACTCATTAAATTATTCTAACAACTCATATTACTCGTGTGATTCAAATAAATAAATAAAAGTCAAATGAGTAAGATTATATGTGAATATTTATACCAATAGTTATGTAATGGATTAAAGAATTTTTTTTCTAAACCAGTTTAGAGGTAAATCTGTCAAATAAGAAAGATGGAATTTTTATATATCATTTCATCTAGGTTTACAAAAAACTTCAGTCTATTTTTGGGGAATAAGTGTTAGAATAATAACTAAATTATTAAATTTATCATTTCATAATAGCTTAAACTTTTAGGATGTGGACTAGTATTAGGCTATTAGCTAGGACTAGTTTATTATAGTGTCAAGGCATGTGCTTCTAAACTCGAACCATGTTTGCACTTAAACTCTTATTTAAATTCACCATTTTAGAAAATGTGATTAATTTATTAAAAATATTACTTTGAATGACAAAATTAGATTTTGACTTCAACAGGGAATGTATTCATCCTAAAATTCCACAACTAGCAGTAATTGGATTTTCAGAAAGTATTTCAAACTTGTACACCTCAGAGATGAGATGCAGATGGCTAGCAGAGCTTCTCGACAGCACATTCAAATTGCCTAGCATCAAAGAGATGGAAAAAGATGTGGCAAAATGGGATGAGTACATGAAGAGATACTCAGGCCAATACTACAGGAGATCATGCATTGGTGCCCTTCATATATGGTACAATGATCAACTGTGCAGAGACATGGGGTGGAACCCCAAAAGAAAGAAGGGATTCATTGCTGAATTGTTTGAGCCTTATGGACCATTAGATTATGTTTCCCAATAAAGGATAATATTGACAAAGTAAAAGTCGTCAAATATGACAACCAGTTGTGACTTATATGATTCATTTTCAGAACCTTTGTGCATGAATGAATGACTACAGTTGTCATTCTTGACCACATTTGTGTGAGTGTGACCTTATTATGTAAGAATAATGAACACGGAACTGATAAAAAGAAAAAAGCTTCTAAATATGGAGCATCTTTGTTTTTTTTTTTTTTTTTTTTAAAAGAATACGGAGCACGCTTGTGCACGGCATCTTTTGACAAACGGCACGTAACTTTGCCCTTATCAAAAGCAAAAATATATCTCATGTATGAGTGTTTGACGTTTTAAACCTATATTCTTTCTAGGACTTATAAAGTCTTGAGTCAAAACATTATGAAAAAGAGGTCGATACATAAGATAATTATTATTGAGAACGAGAATTTATCTTCTTCACTTCTAAGCGGTGAAATTTGTTTCTTTCTTGATATTTGTAAGTCGTTCATATTAATGAGACAAATAGGAAAAGAATCAGGAGCCCAGACAATTCTTTTAGCCTTTAGCCCAAGTCTTATGGAAAATGTTTATTTAAATATCTTATCCTATCTACCTCAAACTTAATGAGCCTCAAGAGATAATAATAGTAGTGAAAGGAACCCCGAGGGAGAAATTTCGAATGCCTATCAATCTGGCTTGCAGCTTTTCCTGAACAGTAATTCGCTCTTCTAACTTTTTCTCACATTACAATAGCCCTAACAATAGCACCAGATCCGAGTCCACTTTTTACATCATGGGTGTCTATGATTCTTAGAAAGTCTTGACTAATCTCATAAAAAAAATGTAATCTCCCACCTCACTCATTCTAGGTAATCAAACGAGAATTTAAAAAAGCCAAACTCCAATTGAAATGAATATATGATCAATGCAATTTAAGAGAACTAAACATCAATTCAAATACTGGATTTCAAATTTAGAGAGGTGAGAGATCAAGAATTTCTCACAATTTCTTAGATACATGGATCCAATTCAATTTAGTGGGATCTTTCTTTCATATATATATATATATATATATTTTTTTTTTTTCGATCAAGAATTTCTCACAATTTCTAGGATACATGGATCCAATTCAATTTAGTGGGATCTTTCTTTCATATATTTTTTTTCAATCAAGAACGTTTTAATTTTATAGAACTTTTGGACTACTGAATTTTGAGTAAATGGCCCAAGGTGTTGCCAAGCTAGGAGACTTGAACCCAAAGCCTCATGTGATACATGAGGCCTAGAAACCACCAGACCTTACCCTTGGGTTAGCCTAATCTTCCCTTTTTTTTTTTTTTTCTTTGATAACTAATCTTCCTTGTTATATAGAGGTTGTTGCTATTTCATTAGCAAGATAGTTCTTTCATTTTTCGGACTTATAGATAATATATGTACTTTCATTATGATCAAATAAAACTTCTCTTGCCAAGAGCCATGTAAATCAATGAATGATCTACTCGTTTTCATAAGGAAAGTCATGGTTCAAATCCCCTTCTCCCACTGTCCAATTATCAAAAAAATAATAATAAAGCATCTCTTCAACTATTTTCTCTTTTCTTTTTTATTCAGAAATAACTAAAATTAAGGCGTATAAACAAGAACTTCCTAGAAGAATACCCATCACAGTACCTACTCTCAGCGAGGTTGTCTCAATTAAACACTTATTTTGGAGCACCATTGCTCCCGGGAAAGAAAAAACTAGACTTTGCCAGAGAATAACATACATAATAACTAAAAAGTTGAATGATGATCTAACAAGCACAAACGAAAATTTAGCAAGCACCATTTACAATAACAAAAATAACTAATTCATTAACAAAATTTCTAATTGATAACACATTGCTTTAATTTGTTTACTTTATACAAGATTATACCAATTGAAAGCCAAAAACTTTCTATCAGCTTGAAAAGAATGTGTAACCAAAAGCCGCAAGTTACAACTGAAACGCCTCTAAAAGAATGTATGTCATGTCATACTTGAGCATCGTATATGTCCTGCAATCTTTCAAGATGGTTCCCATCTCAAGTGGCCAGCTGAAAAAGAAGGTGGTTAAATAATTCTAAAGTCAAGAACCAAACTCTAAAGTCGGAAAAAGGCATAATAATGCACACTGGACCAATAAGCACTTACCAGTAAATTTTTACAAGCAATTCTACTGGATAGAAGCAGTTTTTCATTTCAATTGAAAAATGAGAAATACATACAATATCAACTAAACTAGAGAGTCATTTAAGGGATGACATTGGGCAATAGATATGATTAGATGGATTGGGTCACGGCTCCATTTCAATATGATTTTCATTTTTCTTTTTTTGGAATACAATAGATAGTAAGGGAGGTGAGATGAATTTTGAACCACAAACGTGAAGCATCACAAAAAATACCCCATTATCACTAAGTTATCACTTTGAATATAACCCAATTAAGATTGGATTATGTTAGAAAATAGGAAACTAAACCTAAATCTATGGCATGTAGATAAAAAAATAAAACAAAACAAATTAGAAGAACAAAAAAAAAATAATAAAAAAATAAAAAAACTAATGCACACAAACACTCATATTTATGTGATTCACTCAAAACTAGGGCAACTCAAACATCAGAATTTTAGCCTCCATTAATAACTAATTGTACAAGACCATTGATCCCTAGGATTCAAATCCTCTAGATTTCCTAAGATACTCTACGAGTAGATTTCTTTAAATCCTAACCACTTCTTAATAATTTAATAGTTAAGATTTTGCCATGTCAGCATTTCACTAACAATATTCTTAAAATAATAAAATAATGTTGCAAGCAAAACAATTAAGATTATTATTAATGAAATGCTGACATGGCAGAATCTAAACCATTAAATCATTAAAGAATTGTTAGGATTTAAGGAAATCTAGGTGGTAGAGTACCCTAAGAAATCTAAAGGATCTGAATCCTTGATCCCTATACCCTAACGTAGCCAACATAGTTAAGTAGGCTCCACATACATCCCATCAGATCACTCAAAAGTCAACACTAAAGCCATGTTTATATTACAGGGTTGTCATAGCATTGGGCGATTTAGTGACATTCCAAACATTCCAGGATTCCCTCAAAACCAGGGCCCAGAAGTTTTTCATGGCAGGGTGATACACTCCATGGAATATGCAGCCATGGATTATGAAAGTGCAGCTAAGCTTATCAAAGGGAAGCAAGTCACTGTTGTGGGATTCCAAAAATCTGTTTTGGACATTGCTATGGAATGCTCAATGGCAAATGGTATCAAACATAAATTTCACTTATATTACAATGTAGAACTTTTAGGCTTTTTATAAAAGACAAAACAACTTCAGTAAGGTCATTTTCTAGGGAGAATTTACTAAATTGGCTTATGCTTGAAAAGTACTTTTAATTATCTGCTCCATTACTCAGATTTGTACATATTGTTTTAATTGATTTACACTTAATTTGCAGGCATTGAGCATCCATGTACTGTGTTATACAAGACTGAACATTGGATTGTTCCCGATTTCTTTCCTTGGGGTGTGCCTTTCCCATTGTTATACCTTAATCAGTTAATCGCTTTGCGGAGCTATTGATTCATAAGCCTGGTGAAGGTTTTCTTCTAAGTCTCCTGGCAACAATTCTTTCACCAGGGGTAAATTTTCTTTGCCTTTTTTTTGTAATGTTTTTATACAGCCATAATATAATTTTTAATCTTTATACTTGAAGAAGGCTCTCCTAAGAGTAGAAGCTTAAAACCTTTTATCATCTAAACAGAGATGGGCATTCTCCAAATTTGTTGAAAGCTATATAAAAAAGAAGCTTCGGTTGGCAAAGTTAGGAATTGTACCAAAGCATAGTTTCCTTCAACAACTCAGTTCTTGTTTAATCTGCATAATGCCAGAAAAATTCTATGACAAAGTTGAAGAGGGGAGCAGCATTTTGAAGAAAGGTACAAACTTCAGCTTCTGCAAAGGAGGTGTTATGGTTAATGGTGAGGAGCAACTTCTGAAGACTGATTTGGTCATATTGGCTACTGGGTTCAGGGGTGATAAAAAGCTCAAAGACATTTTTGTGTCCCCCACATTTAAGGACCATATGGCTGGGTCCCCTAATACTACAGTTCCCCTCTACAGGTTAGTTAATTTCTTTAAGTTTTATGGGGTGTAGATTAATTTCTACAGGTTAGAATTCAATACCAAGGAAAACATGAAAAGAACTTTAAAAAAAAAAAAAAAAGCAAAAAACAAAAAACAAAATAATCTATGTTACAGATAATTAGAATTGTTGGAAATTTTATGTATTTCATCAAGGTTAGCTTAGAAATGTGAGCAATTTAGTACAATTTGGTTTCTTGGACAATCTAGATTTTCCTTTGGGGGGGGCTATATAGCCTATATATAACATGTGTCAAATTGTGAGTTGTACCACTTGGCCTTAAAACCAATGGTAATAAGAGAAATATACTCAAGTCTTTTATAGCATTTGACATTGTCAAATTGAGCATGTTTTGAGAGCAATAATAGGGAACCAAATTCTATATCCCCCTCCCCCCCCAAACAACTATATATATACACACACACACATACACACAAAAGCAGTAAAGCGCACATGTAATGCATTTGTGTTAATAACATACTAGCTAATAGCAGTAAACTAACATCATATGAAGATTCTTGATTCAATTTCTTTGAACATTGTAACTTCTTAACATTGAAAATTTTAAAGACTTAATATTTATACTAAATTGATGAATGAAAATTAGACATTCGTATTTTCTCTATAATATAATATGATACACTTAGTTTCAACACTATCCATAATCAATTCCAAAATTTTGGGACCAAGTCTTAATTGCTGTTGTTTGATTCCTTGAACAATTTAAAACCTTCATGCATTTTGAAAGTACGTAGTAATGAAAATAAGGAAATGACATTTCCAATTTATCAGGAAATGCATTCATCCATGAATTCCACAATTAGCGGTAATTGGTTTCTCAGAGGGTGTTTCAAACTTGTACACCTCCAAGATAAGATGCCGATGGCTGGCAGAGCTACTTGACGGCACATTCAAATTGCCCAGCATTAAAGACATGGAAAAAAATGTGGAAATATGGGATGAATATATGAAGACATACTCTGGCCAATACTACAAGAGATCCTGCATTGGTGCTATTCAAATATGGTACAAAGATCAACTGTGCAAAGACATGGGATGGAAACCTTGATTTATTATGGCTAGATTAATTATTCAAAGTTGTAATCACCCAATAGGCTTAGGTTAATCAATTGTCAATTAATCCACATAATTAACCAGGGGTCTAAAAGAAGTTTTCAAAAATGTTAAATTACATGCTTAAAACTTCCCAAACCATGTGGAAAATCTCTAGAAACCATCTTCAGATGCCAAAATGGAAAGATTGAAGTACAGAGAAATTTCAAATAAAAATGTGTACAACTCAGAATTATTTTCCTTTTGCTCCTTACCTAACTACGGCCAAGCCAAAGCAATAAAATATATGAATAGAAAATTATGATGTCAACGTGCCACAGATGTTCAGGAGGACAGGTCATTTAAGTTTTTTTTTTTTTTTTTTTTAAAGTACAGAATGAGTTAATTAATGTTAATCATAAAAAAAAAATTTAAAAATATATTAATTAATGTTTCAACTCCATCATTGATGGAAAATAGTAGCATCTTCTAATCCCAATCTCTATGCATCTTACTAGACCTTAGATGGCTTCTCAATAAATTTATGGCAAACACATTCCGATGATCTGCACGTTTCTATAGACATAAAAGAATATGGCATTAATAAATAAAAGTTTTTTAAAAAGAAAAAAAATTGTATTAAAATATCACAGGATTTAGCGGTTGGTGTCAACCTTTCACATTAAATATGAAGAGAATTAGTTGCCATATCTCTAGCAATGGATTCTCAAAAAAAAAAAAAAAAAAAAAAAAAAAAAAAAAAAAAAAAAAAAAAAAAAAAATCTCTAGCAATGAAATAAAAAATGCCAAGGATCACCTTATCCAATTTTCAAATAGATACACTACACTAGCCAAAAAGAAAAAAAGATACACCACACAAGCAGCCAACTCTAAAAAAAGTCTTAACATATTGATGTAATATCATGATTACTTTACACAATTATTATTGACTTTTCAGTCCATTATTTCTCAAGATTCAAACTTACCAATTTGCAGCCAAATTTATAGAGTTTAAGGAAATGTTTTATTTTCACTTGAATATTGAAATTACATCAATTTAATTGTTCCCTTTTCCAAATTACATGCTCCAATTTTGGGACCTCTTACAAAAATGAAACTATCTCATTTGGTTACTTTACCTTTTTTTTTTTTTTCTTACAGCAAGTGGGAGTGAAGAGATCTAAAGATTATGTACCCAAATTCCATGTCATGGGCGAAACTTTACAGTATCATTAAACCATAACGCTCTTGGCATTTTCCTCCAAATTTTGCCAAACTGTTATTAACGCCCAAACTGTCATGGGCGAAACTGTTATTAATAGAAGGTAAAACACTAATAAACAATATTGTGATCAATATTAAGCAACAATGGTTAGTTTCAATTCATTTAACTGTTATTCAAATTATTTATTGTTCTGAAAGTTTAAGAAATAATGAATTTGATCATTTAATTAATATTATGTATAAAGCCCAAACTCACTAAGTGAGGGCCATATCATTACATGAATACAAAGCTTTTTACTTAATGCTTATTTGCTATTTTCGGGTAATTGACAAAAATACATTATACATGTGAGAGAAAAAAAAAATTAGTCTTTTTAAAGGTATACATATACAAATAAAAAATATATATATATAATAAATAAATAAAAAAAGAGGAGAAGAGAAGATAATCCAGGCTCAAACAGTGGGGTATTATATTAGTGTCAAAATCGATATAAGAAAATGGATATAATTTCAACAATACCATATTTTACAAGCCATATTGGAATGTTATATTCTTAGAATTTTTTTATCCATTAGTCATCTCTAATATAGGAGCTAGCTAGGTAATCATTTCAGCTCCGCACTAGAGACCCACGTTCACCGTTAGAAGGGCTCAATAGAGGGTTTCATGACTCCGGTGAACTCCAGTAACAGCACAAGAACCAAGAGCAGTCTAGACAACCATAGATCCCAATTGCAGAGAAAGAGAAATGTTTTAGGGTCTATTTGGTTTGAGAGGTGAAAAAGTGAGAGATTAGAAAATAGGAAATGAATAGAAAAGTAGGAAAATAGAAAAGATTTAGTTTTTTCTTGTATATATTTGATTGGGAAGATAAAAAAGTAAAAAGATAGAAAATTCATTTGTTTGGTTGTGATAAAAAATGAAAGGGTAGAAAATAAAGAATGTATAAATTTATTTATATGTCCCTACTATATAATATAACAAATAGTTTTTTTTTTTTTAATCATTAGATAAAAAAAAATATTTTCCACTATATCATATTATTTTATTTTATATATATTCGAGGTGAAAGCCACCAGTTAATTCAAAAAATAAAAATAAAAATAAAAATAAACCCACTTTTTTATTTGAACAACACGTACGTTGGCAGAAACCAATTAAAAAAAAAAAAAAAAAAAAAAAAAAACAAGAAGTTTCTATTTGATTCAACGAACAAACAAAAGAAGAAAGAAAAAAAACAATAGTAGCAAAAACAAACAAACCGAAACAAATGACCATGAGACAAAAAGTTAAATATCAAATGAAAAAAAAAAAAAAAAATCACTGTTTATGCTTATAGGTGCTCACAAGGACTTTTTGATCCTTATCTTTTTATCCAGTTTTCTCTTTAGTATTTTCCCTAATTTAGAAAGAAAACATTGTGGTGGGTTCGGGAAAAAAACACCCTAGCCTCACCAGTTTTCCACCCACAAATACACCCAACCAAACGCGCTAAGAAATTTCTTTCCTTTCTCTCTCTCTCTCTCTCTCTCACTCTCTCTTTTTTTTTTTTTTTTTTTCATCCTCCCTAAAATCCACCCAACCAAACACACATTTAGATTCTTTTTTACTACTCCCTCCGTCCCAATTTATTTGTCCTCTGTTTTTTTTTTTTTTTTTCATCCTCCCTAAAATCTACCCAACCAAACACACATTTAGAT
Organism: Quercus gilva; assembly: GCA_023621385.1. NCBI lineage: Eukaryota > Viridiplantae > Streptophyta > Magnoliopsida > Fagales > Fagaceae > Quercus > Quercus gilva. Next base: position 60,558,150 of record CM042483.1, read on the forward strand.
TCTTTTTTACTACTCCCTCCGTCCCAATTTATTTGTCCTATGTTCCTGTAGGTACCTAGGCATACATGCAACGTCCTAAGCATGCATGGTAACGTCCTAGGCATGCTTGGCAACATCCTCGGACGGTGTCTTAGGAGTCCCACATCGAAGGAAAACCCCCCCACTTGCTGCCTTATAAGCTGTGAAGCGAAGGGAGTAGTGTACAATCGGTTTAGTTATTCAAATAACTATAAACCGATGGTACACTACTCCCTTTGCTTCACAGCTTATAAGGCAGCAAGTGGGGGGGTTTTCCTTCGATGTGGGACTCTTAGGACACCATCCGAGGACGTTGCCAAGCATGCCTACGTTGCCATGCATGCCTAGGACGGCCTAGGACGTTGCTTGCATGCCTAGGTACCCACAATAAAAATTTTAAAAATATATTAATTAATGTTTCAACTCCATCATTGATGGAAAATAGTAGCATCTTTTAATCCCAATCTCTATGCATCTTACTAGACCTTATATGGCTTCTCAATAAATTTATGGCAAACACATTCCGATGATCTGCACGTTTCTATAGACATAAAAGACTATGGCTGAGCAAAAAAAAAAAAAAAAAAGAATATGGCATTAATAAATAAAAGTTTTTTAAAAGAAAAAGAAATTGTTTTAAAATATCACGGGATTTAGCAGTTGGTGTCAACCTTTCACATTAAATATGAAGCTACTTAGTTAGCATATCTCTAGCAATGAAATAAAAATTACAAAATTTAGATGCAATACCTTAGGTGCAATTCCTTAGATACTCTCTTAAATTTTAGATATCTGTCCATTTTAAACATCTCTCCAAACGGTGTTAAAATCCTCTCCATTTGTTTACTTTTTTTCTTTTTTCTTCCTATCTCACAAAAACTGAAAAACCCAATGACCAGATTTCTTCAGACTTCTCACACCCAATCTGAAGAAAAACTTTTTCAGCAAAATCCATAACCCATAGGTTGTTTTTGAAATTATGAAACATGTTGACTTCAATTTTCATTTAAAATAGATTTATTCATTAGAGAGATGAACTTTGCTGTACAAAAACTTCCAAGACCTTGAACACCTAATTCTCTCTTTGGACCGACAATTTCAACATTAGAAGCTCCCATTGATGCCAAAAGAGAAACTATCACAAATATTGCGTTACCACCTCTCCTGGATGTCTTTCACTATTATATTTGCTGATTGAGACTGCTGTAAGAATTGAAGGAATTGCTGATGAAGTCAACAAGTTGGAAGGTCTGGCAGATTTCGCTTGAAATGGACCAAATCTAAAGGATTATGAAGGGATTGTCAGCCAAATTGCTTATTCATTTTGAGATGTGGAGAGATTTGAAGCCATTTGGTTCTGAGAGAGAGAGAGAGAGAACTGAAGGAAACCAGAGACAGAGAAAAAGTGGAAAAAACATCTTTAATGCCGTTTAGAGAGATATTTAAAATGGACAGATGTCAATTTAAGAAGGGTACCTAAGAAACTACACCTAAAGTACTGTATCTAAGTTTTGCCCAAATAAAAAATGTCAAGGATCACCTTATCCAATTTTCAAATAGATACACTAAGCCCACCCAAAAAAAAAAAAAAAAAACACACCACACAAGCAGCCAACTCTAAAAAAAGTCTAACATATTGATGTAAGGGCAAGACTTAGGTACAGTATTTAAGTCTTGTTCCTTAAGTTTCTTTTTTAAGATTCTACCATATAAATTTTTGCTTATGAGATAAAAGTGTATTTTTTAGATAAGTATCTATGTGGTAGAATCTTAAAAGGGGAATTTAAAAGGGGAATCTAAGGAATAGCACTTAAGGTACTATACCTAAGTTTTCTCCTTGGTATAATATCATGATTACTTTACACAATTATTATTGACTTTTCAGTCCATTATTTCTCAAGATTCAAACTTACCAATTTGCTTTACTCAAAAAAAAAAAAAAAAAAAATCCTTACCAATTTTTAGCCAAATTTATAAAGTTTAAGGAAATGTTTTATTTTCACTTGAATATTGAAATTACATCAATTTTAATTGTTCCCTTCTCCAAATTACATGCTCCAATTTTGGGACCTCTTACAAAAATGGGACTATCTCATTTGGTTACTTTACCTTTGTTTTTTACAACAAGTGGAGTGAAGAGATCTAAAGATTATGAACCCAAATTCTATGTCATGGGCGAAACTTTGCAGTAGCATTAAACCATAACGCTCTTAGCATTTTCCTCCAGATTTTGCCGAACTTTAAATAGAGAGTAAAATACTAATAAACAATATTGTGATCAATGTTAAGCTAGAATGGTTAGTTTCAATTCATTTAACTGTTACTCATAAATTATTAATTTATTGTTCCGAAAGTTTAAGAAATAATGAATTTAATCATTTAATTAATATCATGCAACTTCCCTTCACATATAACGCATAAACTCTTACTTACTAAGTGAGGGCCATATCATTGCGTGAATACAAAGCTTTTTTTACTTAATGCTTATTTGCTTATTTTCTAGTAATAATTGACAAAAATACATTATACAAGTGGAAAAAAAAAAGAGTCCTTTTAAAGGTATACATATAAAAATAAGCTAAAATGTTATAATAAATAAATAAATAAAGAGAAGAAGAGAAGATAATCCAGGCTCAAACAGTGAGGTATTATATTAGTGTCAAAATCGATATAAGAAAATGGATATAATTTCAACAATACCATATTTTACAAGCCATATTAGAATGTTATATTCTTAGAATTTTTTTTATCCATTAGTCATCTCTAATATAGGAGCTAGCTAGGTAACCATTTCAACTCCGCACTAGAGACCCACGTTCACCGTTAGAAGGGCTCAATAGAGGGTTTCATGACTCCGGTGAACTCCAGTAACAGCACAAGAACCAAGAGCAGTCTAGACAACCATAGATCCTACTTGCAGAGAAAGAGAGAGAGAAAGAGAAATGTTTTAGGGTCTATTTGGTTTGAGAGGTGAAAAAGTGAGATATTAGAAAATAGGAAATAAATAAAAAAGTAGGAAAATAGAAAAGACTTAGTTTTTTCTTGTATATGTTTGATTGGGAGGATAGAAAAGTAAAAAGATGGAAAACTCATTTGTTTGGTTGTGATAAAAAATGAGAGAGTAGAAAATAAAAAAGGTATAAATTTATTTATATGTCCCTACTATATAATATAACAAATAGTTTTTTAGATAAAAAAAATATTTTCCACTATATCATATTATTTTATTTTATATATATTAGAGGTGAAAGCCACCATTTAATTCAAAAAATAAAAAAAATAAAAATAAAAACCCACTTTTTTATTTGAACAACACGTTCGTTGGCAGAAACCAATCAAAAAAAAAAAAAAACAAGAAGTTTCTGTTTGATTCAACGAACAAACAAAAGAAGAAGAAAAAAAAAACAATAGTAGCAAAAACAAACAAACCGAAACAAGTGACCATGAGACAAAAAGTGAAACATCAAATGAAAAAAAAAAAAAAGGATCACCGTTTATGCTTATAGGTGCTCACAAGGACTTTTTGATCCTTATCTTTTTATCCAGTTTTCTCTTTAGTATTTTCCTCAATTTAGAGAAAAAATATTTTAGTGGGTTCGGGAAAAAAACACCCCAGTCTCACCAGTTTTCCACCCACAAATACACCCAACCAAACACACTAAGAAATTTCTTTTCTTCCTCCTTCTTCTTGTTTTTTTTTTTTTTTTTTTTTTTTTTTTTTTTTTTTTTTTTTTTTTTTTCATCCTTTTAAAATCCACCCAACCAAACACACATTTAGATTCTTTTTTACTACTTCCTCCATCCTAGTTTATTTGTCCTCTATTCCATTTTGGGATGTCCTAAAATATTGTTATATTTCTAAAAATAAAAGTCATTAATTTACTATTGTTCTTATTATATCCCTACTTTATTTTCATAACTATTTGAAAAGAAAACTAATAAATATTTTTAAAAAAATCATTCTAATTGGAGCACTTTTTTAGTTGCCTCATTAAGAATAACTCTTTAAAAAATAAAAAATAAATAAAAACTGATAAATTTATTTAAGGATAGTTTTGTAAATTTATACATTTTTATAAGGCATACAAGATAATAAATGATATTTCTTTAAAAAAATTTGACTTTTCAAACTGGACAAACAAATTGAGACGGAGGTAGTATGATTTTTTTTTTTTTTTTGAGAAGGAGGTAGTATGATTTTGTTTGTATATGAAATATTAAATATGATAATTAATGTTTCTAAAAAAATGATTGTAGGGTCTAAATTTGTTGGGCCAGGCACCAACTCTCTGTACGGTGAGCCCACCAAATTTCCAACAATAAATTTGTAGAGAATGGGTTAAACAACTGGGCTAGTGGTGAATTTAGCGACGGTCCAGATGAACAAAACCAATAATGAAAGAAAAAAGGATTAAGTCAGGCATTCAACAAGATAAATCCCTTTAGTCCGAAGAGGTTTTCTATTTAAAGGCTTAGTGAATACAAATTTTTCTCCCCCCCTCTCTGTGAGACTTGCTTCCCTTATATATACACCCTTTTCCCATCTTCACCGCACACTTGTCCTCCATCTAGGCACCCACTTGAGTACTAGTCACATCAACCGTTTGCTTTAACCTGCAGTGAGTGGTGGTGGGTGAAGACGCACTGTTCAGGTGTCTTCTCCACATAAATGCGGCCAGGAAAGTTTGCTGCAGTGCATTAAATGTGGTGGTGGCAGCTTTATTGGCAAGATATTTCATGATAGCTACACAGTTAGACATGCCCGAAGCTCAGCCCTGGCAGGGAGATCTTTAGCATATCTACTCGATCAAGTTCTGGGCTGCTCCGTTGGGTAGGGTCCCTTCGGCCCGATCAGGTTGTCTTCGGAAGGAGCGTTTGTCCCTTATGGATTGCACTTCCACCAAGATGGCAAAGCATTGATACTTTTAGCCTCTTCGGACAGAGAGTCATATTTGAACTGGGCCACAGGCTCAACATGTGGCGTTGGGCTTTCTCACCCACAATAGCCCCTCAAAATTTCACTTTTTACCTCGCATCCGAAGAGAAAAAGTGGGGTTTTGATCTTTTGACAAATGAGGGCACTGAGTTTTGACTCCACACGTGTGTGCGCATGAATTTATGCGCCTTCTTTATGACCGTTGCTGTCGTGCCGTTTCCGAGGCATCATTAATTGCTCCAGGCGGCGTCTTGTCCCTGAAATCTAGCGGCTCATTTCAAATCGACGGACGAGATTTTCCTCAAAATTTAGGGCGGGATAAGTCCCACCACTTTTCCTGCCATTATATAAAGTCCCGGATGGGATTGTCTTCTCACTTTGCAAACTTCAGAACCCCCAGCGAACTCAAGCGTTCAGACTCTCAACGCCCTTCCTGTCATCCATTTCAACTCATTCCAGAATCCGCTACGATCTCACCGCAAGGCCAAGAAAATCACTCTTCGATTCAATCCTGCGTAAGTTCCTTTCTTTGAGATTTATTGAAATCTATTCAGATTGCCTCTTCGGCCATTGGTAGATTTTCTTCAGTCGCCGTTCCGCGTTTCCCTCACTTTAACCTTATTAACAATGGGTAGATTTGAATACCTAGTGGACAGTCCCTCCCAGATAGAGAAGTTTAGGGAGATGTATCGCATCCCTCGGGAAGTGGGATTGAGGTACTGCTCCACGGAGGGGTTATTACTGGACCGAGAGGTGGGTGAGGTGATAATCCCCATTATCGCCTTCCTGGAGGGAGGAATGACCATTCCCATGGGTCCAGTCACCAGAAGTTACCTTACCGCCCATAGGATTAGTCCTGACCAGTGCGCACCCAACACATTTAGAATTTTAGGTGCAGTTGATGACCTAAACCGCCATTTAGGCTTAGGATTAACCTGGCACGATGTGGTACACATGTACGAATGTCGTACCAAAGAAGGGGCGGGATACTATCTAAGGTCCCGATCCGATGTCGTCAGACTCCTCTCCGGTCTCCCCAAGTCCAACAAAGGGATGATGGACGATTATCTGATCGTCTCGGGTGCCTGGCATGACGGGATTCATTGCCCAACCCAGCCAGGAGCGCCAGGTGGGACATTCCCCCTTGAGCTTTTCTAACTTTTTTGCTTCTAGCTAATCAGACTTCCTTTCGCCATATTGCAATCCTCTGACAGTTCCATCGCTATGTTTACAAATAGAAGGTACGTATCTCCTCGGCTGAGTCTCACGAATACTGCGGCCTTGAACTACCTTCTTCGGTCGGAGATTTTCGTGAGTGAAGACGGACAGCTTAGGTTTGTTCCCCTCATCCTCGGCTACACCCCGAAGTCTGAACTCCAGCCGAGAGGTAACGCAATAACACTCGGGGATCGCCGCATTAACCGCATTGACGTGGCACGAAAGAACTTTTTAGCCCCCTTCGACCTCGCCCCAGTGCCCCATCCTAATCCGCAAGGTATACCGGTGCTCGTCCAGCCCGTTCAACAAGTTCCTCTTGAACCGGTAGCAGAGGAGGAAGGAGCTTCCTCTACCCCTTCGCTTGATCAGCAGATCGACCAGTTTAAGTTCGAAGAGGAAAACTCGGGGGAAGTCGAAATTTTGTCTGCCGAAGAGGTGCTTGATAGGCACTCAGCTGCTCCGCTCTTAAATCTAGCCCTGCCAGACGATTCTGAAAAAGACATGCAGAGCCTATCGACCTTGTTGAAAAACCGGAAGCCATAGGATGTGGCCAAAGGCACTGGCACTTCCCAGCCCAAGGTCAATCTTCCACCACCACCCCCTCCTCCAACCCCAAGAGATCTTGGGCTAAAAGCGCTACCCGATCTGAAGAAGAAAAGGGTGGTGACAGAGGTGACTGATGTTGAGGAGGGGGAAGTGGTCCCTTCGAAGGGCCCCAAGCAGCAGAAAACGTCCCATGACACGAAGGGCAAACGGGCGTCTTCTACGGAGAGCCGAGAAGAGGACCTAGTCGCAGACGTGCGGCGAAAGACTCGGGCGTGGTCTCCAAAGCTCACATTGGATGGCGCCGCCATTCCACACGATGCGTCCCTGCGAAACTATGCTGGGGGGAAAGCAGGGCGCATAGCAGATGCGTTGGAGAAGCCTCTCCTCCTTCCAAAGGACATGGAGTCCTATCGGCGCTTCTCCGAACAAGAACTTTTTCTGTCCCTAAAAAGGGATTTAGGCATGGTGAGAAGTGATTATTTTGTAGCCTTCATGTGCTTTCGCGACTTAACGCAAAATTCTTTGGTTGCCATGCAGATCGCCCAGCAAATTTTTGTAGCCAAAGAATGGAACAAAGAAAAAGATATTAAAGTGCAGGCTGAGGCTCGATCCAGGGAGGAGGTGGAGAAAGCATTGGGCAGGGCGAAGGACGACTACGCCCACATCTCCGAGGAACTGAAGGAGGAGGTGAAAGCAAGGAGGAATGTGGAGGCAGGCCTGAAGAATGCCGAGAAGCAGGCCAAGGATCAGCGACAGAAACTATACGTCACCGAGACCAATCTGGAAACAGAGAGGGCGGTGGTGAAAGAGCTGCGGGCTGAGCTAGACAAAGCCAGGGATGCTGCTAAATTGGCCAAGGAGGACGCTCAGTTGGCCAGGGAAGCAGTTGAGGTCGAGAAACAGGCTGCCTACATGTTGGGGGTGCAAGAGACCCAATCTAGGCTGACCGAGGAGTTTGCCAAAGTGTGCAGATACTACTGCGAAATTACATGGGGCAAATGCCTTGATGCGGCTGGAGTCTCCGCAGAGTCTACCCTAAGGCAACCCGAGAGCATCTATTATCACCCTGATATAAGTGACCTGCCAGATGCCCCGGAAGCTCCCTTGGCCAGTCAGGATCTCCTAGTCCAAACTGAGGCAAACCCAGCACCCCTTCAGACTGGAGATGCGGGTAGTCCACCAAAAACGGATCCGACGCCTCAAGACAAGGCTTAGGATGTTAGGGTTAGGTAATAGTTAGGACCCTGTATCGCCTACTTTGTAATGAAATTGCCCTTGCAATGAAATAGTTTGCTTCTGTTCCTTGTTGCTTTTATAGAGTATGTTACTCTGTCATTATGGTTAACAATGATAATTATGTTTGACGTAACTTTTACCTAAGTCTGCATATTCCGTCAATCAACTAATTATGTGGGCGGCTGTCAACAAAACACTTGTAAGAATCGTTCGAAGAGTGTTAACTAACCCAAACCATCTGGTCCGAGGACTACAGGCATGATTAGATTTAATTTTAAATACTTGAGAGATCGTAAAGAAGTGTTAATTAACCCAAATCATCTGGTCCGAGGACTACAGGCATGATTAGATTTAATTTTAAACACTTGAGAGATCGTAAGGAAGTGTTAACTAACCCAAATCATCTGGTCCGAGGACTACAGGCATGATTAGATTTAAGTTTAAACACTTAAGAGGATCGTGGAGGAGTGTTAACTAACCCAAATCATCTGGTCCGAGGACTACAGGCATGATTGGATTTAAGTTTAAACACCTAGAGAAATCGTGAAGGAGTGTTAACTAACCCAAATCATCTGGTCCGAGGACTACAGGCATGATTGGATTTAAGTTTAAACACTTAGAGAAATCGTGAAGGAGTGTTAACTAACCCAAATCATCTGGTCCGAGGACTACAGGCATGATTGGATTTAAGTTTAAACACTTGAGAGGATCGTGAAGGAGTGTTAACTAACCCAAATCATCTGGTCCGAGGACTACAGGCATGATTGGATTTAAGTTTAAACACTTAGAGAAATCGTGAAGGAGTGTTAACTAACCCTAATCATCTGGTCCGAGGACTACAGGCATGATTGGATTTAAGTTTAAACACCTAGAGAAATCGTGAAGGAGTGTTAACTAACCCAAATCATCTGGTCCGAGGACTACAGGCATGATTGGATTTAAGTTTAAACACTTAGATAAATCGTGAAGGAGTGTTAACTAACCCTAATCATCTGGTCCGAGGACTACAGGCATGATTGGATTTAAGTTTAAACACCTAGAGAAATTGTGAAGGAGTGTTAACTAACCCAAATCATCTGGTCCGAGGACTACAGGCATGATTGGATTTAAGTTTAAACACTTAGAGAAATTGTGAAGGAGTGTTAACTAACCCAAATCATCTGGTCCGAGGACTACAGGCATGATTGGATTTAAGTTTAAACACTTGAGAGGATCGTGAAGGAGTGTTAACTAACCCAAATCATCTGGTCCGAGGACTACAGGCATGATTGGATTTAAGTTTAAACACTTGAGAGGATCGTGAAGGAGTGTTAACTAACCCAAATCATCTGGTCCGAGGACTACAGGCATGATTGGATTTAAGTTTAAACACTTAGAGAAATCGTGAAGGAGTGTTAACTAACCCTAATCATCTGGTCCGAGGACTACAGGCATGATTGGATTTAAGTTTAAACACCTAGAGAAATCGTGAAGGAGTGTTAACTAACCCAAATCATCTGGTCCGAGGACTACAGGCATGATTGGATTTAAGTTTAAACACTTGAGAGGATCGTGAAGGAGTGTTAACTAACCCAAATCATCTGGTCCGAGAACTACAGGCATGATTGGATTTAAGTTTAAACACTTAGAGAAATCGTGAAGGAGTGTTAACTAACCCAAATCATCTGGTCCGAGGACTACAGGCATGATTGGATTTAAGTTTAAACACTTGAGAGGATCGTGAAGGAGTGTTAACTAACCAAAATCATCTGGTCCGAGGACTACAGGCATGATTGGATTTAAGTTTAAACACTTAGAGAAATCGTGAAGGAGTGTTAACTAACCCAAATCATCTGGTCCGAGGACTACAGGCATGATTGGATTTAAATTTAAACACTTGAGAGGATCGTGAAGGAGTGTTAACTAACCCAAATCATCTGGTCCGAGGACTACAGGCATGATTGGATTTAAGTTTAAACACTTAGAGAAATCGTGAAGGAGTGTTAACTAACCCAAATCATCTGGTCCGAGAACTACAGGCATGATTGGATTTAAGTTTAAACACTTGAGAGGATCGTGAAGGAGTGTTAACTAACCCAAATCATCTAGTCCGAGGACTACAGGCATGATTGGATTTAAGTTTAAACACTTGAGAGGATCGTGAAGGAGTGTTAACTAACCCAAATCATCTGGTCCGAGGACTACAGGCATGATTGGATTTAAGTTTAAACACTTAGAGAAATCGTGAAGGAGTGTTAACTAACCCTAATCATCTGGTCCGAGGACTACAGGCGTGATTGGATTTAAGTTTAAACACCTAGAGAAATCGTGAAGGAGTGTTAACTAACCCAAATCATCTGGTCCGAGGACTACAGGCATGATTGGATTTAAGTTTAAACACTTAGAGAAATCGTGAAGGAGTGTTAACTAACCCAAATCATCTGGTCCGAGGACTACAGGCATGATTGGATTTAAATTTAAACACTTGAGAGGATCGTGAAGGAGTGTTAACTAACCCAAATCATCTGGTCCGAGGACTACAGGCATGATTGGATTTAAGTTTAAACACTTAGAGAAATCGTGAAGGAGTGTTAACTAACCCAAATCATCTGGTCCGAGGACTACAGGCATGATTGGATTTAAGTTTAAACACTTGAGAGATCGTAAGGAAGTGTTAATTAACCCAAATCATCTGGTCCGAGGACTACAGGCATGATTGGATTTAAGTTTAAACACTTGAGGAAGACTACCATAACAAAAATGCAATCATGGCTGAGAGAAGAATTCATTTAATAGTAGTACCTTTTGAGATTATTTACATTCCACGGCCTGGGCACTACATGATTATCCAGATCTTCTAGAAAGTATGCTCCAATGCCGGCCTTTGAGGTGATGCGATATGGACCTTCCCAATTCGGCCCCAGTTTTCCCCATGCTGGATTCTTTGCGTTACCTACCACCTTCCTTAGGACCAGATCACCAGGCTCAAGGGGTCTCAACCTCACATTGGCGTCATAACCCTGTTTGAGTTTCTGCTGGTAATGCGCCAATCGGACCATTGCGTTTTCCCTTCGTTCTTCAATCAGATCCAAACTTTTTTCCAACTGCCCATCGTTGTTGGCTGGGTCAAAATAGCTAGTCCTGTAGGTAGGGAATCCAGTCTCGAGAGGTATAACAGTTTCAGCCCCATAGGTCATCGAGAAGGGGGTCTCCCCAGTGGACCTACGAGGCGTAGTCCTATATGCCCAAAATACGTGGGGTAGTTCTTCTACCCATCTACCCTTCGCATCATCCAGCCTCTTCTTTAGCCCGTTAACAATGACTTTATTAACAGCTTCGGCCTGCCCATTTCCCTGGGGGTAGGCGGGGGTGGAGTATCTATTTGTGATTCCCAGCTCATTGCAATAATTTCTAAAAGCTTTGCTATCGAACTGAAGCCCGTTGTCCGAGATGAGGGTATGTGGGACTCCAAATCTGGTGATGATGTTTTTCCAAATGAACTTCTTCACGTCTACATCCCTGATATTTGCAAGAGGTTCGGCTTCTACCCACTTGGTGAAATAGTCCGTCCCGACTAGCAAGTACTTCCTGTTTCCTGCTGCCTTAGGGAAAGGGCCTACGATGTCCAGACCCCATTGAGCAAAAGGCCATGGGCTGGATAGTGGATTGAGGTTACCGCCTGGCTGATGTATGTTCGGCGCGAACCGTTGACATTGGTCGCACTTTTTTACGTATTCGTGGGCCTCTCTCTGCATATATGGCCACCAATAACCCTGCGTGATGGCCCGGTGGGCCAAGGACCTACCTCCCGTATGGCTCCCACATATCCCTTCATGCAATTCTTCCAGTAGTGACTCAGCCGCTTCAGGGCGCATGCACAGTAAGTACGGACCCGAATAGGAACGTTTATAAAGTTTCCGTTCCTCGGACAGCCAGAACCTTGTGGCTTTTCTTAGTATTTTGTCCGCTTCCTCTTTTTCTTCGGGCAACACATCATCCTTCAAGAACTTGATGATGGGATCCATCCAGCACGGGTCGGCTCTAACGCAATGAACTTGGAGTGACTTTTTTCTTATTTCCGTAGGCTCCTGCATGTCCTCAATGAGGATAACCCTCGGCAATGCCTGTGCCGAAGAGGTGGCGAGGGTGGCCAATGAGTCTGCATGTGTGTTGCTACTTCTGGGGATGTGCTGCAGGTTAAAATATTCAAACTCTGATTACAGGGACTTAACTAGGCTCAAGTACCCCTACATCCTCTCGTCCTTCGCCTCAAATTCTCCCTGTACTTGGCCGACGATTAATCTCGAGTCCGAGAATACTTCAACCGACTTTCCCCCTAACCTTCGTACCATCCTCATCCCCATCAGTAGAGCCTCATATTCTGCCTCATTATTCTTGCTGAGAAATTCAGCCTTAAAGCCTTTTCGATGGTAATTCTTTCTGGGGTTAACAGCACAAGCCCCACTCCAAAGCCCCCTTGATTTGATGCGCCATCAACGTACACCTCCCAGGGCGAGGGGCTCCGTGAGGAGACCATGCCAACGGTCTTACTCTTAGCGGCCAGTGTTGGGGTTACTTCGTCTAAAGGGGGCTCTGTGAATTCTGCGACCAAGTCCGCAAGGACCTGGCCCTTCACCGACGTGCGGGGCATGTACTTAATATCAAAAGCCCCAAGCATCGTCCCCCATTTGGCAATTCTTCCTGTGTAGTCCGCACTTCGGAGTATTGCTCTAAGTGGGAGCTGGGTAAGGACTATGACGGTGTGAGCTTGAAAATAGTGGGGCAACTTCTTAGTACCCAGCACAACAGCCAGAATGGCCTTCTCTAGGGGCAAATAACGAGTCTCAGCTTCCTGCAGCGACTTGCTCACATAATAGACTGGTTTTTGCACACCACAGTCTGTCCGGACCAGCACCAAGCTTACAGCACTAGGAGCCACAGCAATGTAGGCAAACAGGACTTCATCTGGCTCGGGACTGGACATGATGGGAGGTCTAGCCAGGTAGTCCTTAAGTTGCTGGAAAGCAATAGCACATTCCTCCGTCTATTTGAAATCCTTCCACTTATTGATTAACGAGAAAAAAGGCCTACACCTGTCGGCTGATCTGGAAATGAATCTGTTAAGGGCAGCGGTCATCCTAGTCAGCTTCTGGATTTCCTTGAGGTTCCGAGGAGCTCGCAAGTCGTTGATGGCCTTTATCTGGTCGGGGTTGACTTCGATTCCCCTGTGAGTGACCATATACCCCAGGAACTTGCCCGATCCAATACCGAACGAACATTTGGAGGCATTCAAGCGTAATCTGTGTCCCCTCAGAATTTCAAAGATGTCCCGAAGGTCCCCAATATGTTCCATGATAACCTTGCTTTTAACCACCATGTCGTCAATATAAACCTCCATGCTTTTGCTCAGCTGTGGCTCAAACATCCTGGTCATCATTCTCTGATAGGTAGCCCTAGCATTCTTTAAGCCAAACAGCATTACCTTGTAGTGGTAATTTCCTACAGGGGTTACAAAAGCCGTTTTGTTCTGATCGGCGAGTGCCAGTGGTATCTGATGATAGCCTTGAAAGGCGTCCAAGAAATTCATCCGAGGGTGCCCAACGGTAGCGTCAACTAGTTGATCTATCTTTGGCATGGGAAACGGATCCTTCGGACAAGCTCTATTGAGATCAGTGAAGTCCACGCACACCCGCCATTTCCCACTTTTCTTTTTTACCACCACTGTGTTGGCCAGCCATTCGGGGTAAAAAATTTCCTTAATGGCCCCTGTCTGCTTGAGCCTCATTACCTCTTCCCTGACTGCATCTGCGTGTTCCTTCGATGGTCGCCGGAGCAGTTGTTTCTTGGGGACTATGGTGGGATCTACGTTTAGATGGTGACAAATGAAATCTGGGCTTACCCCCGGGGCTTCTGCAGGGTCCCATGCAAATACATCAACGTTTCCCCTGAGGAATTCTATCAACTCTCCCTTCTCCTGAGGAGGCAGCATAGATCCGACTTGAAAGAACTTCTCTGGATCGTTATCAACAACTATCCTTGTTAAGCTTTCGCACTCTGCTTCTCCGGCCGAGGTTCCAGTGTCCGGCGCCGAAGATTTTAATTGCTATAAACTCTCCTTGTCACAGTTTGAGGGCTTGGCATGCTGCTCGTGCTGGATGGCTGCCACTAGACATTGTCTGGACATAGCCTGATCCCCTCGGATTTCTTCAACTACCCCCTCAGAGGGGTACTTAACCTTCTGATGTAGTGTGGATGATACAGCCCCAAGGGTATGAAGCCAAGGTCTGCCTACAATAGCGGTGTAGGGTGAGTAGGCATCCACCACTATGAAGTCTACCTCCACAATCTCAGTACCGGTTTGCACAGGCAGTCTGATCTGCCCCCTCGTAATGATCACGTTTCCATCAAAACTGACTAAAGGGGAACTGTACGGAGTCAAGTCTTCGGAGGACAAGTTCAGCCCCTTATATAGATCTGGGTACATTATTTCTGCAGCGCTGCCCTCATCCACCATCACCCTTCTGACGTCGTATCCGCCTAGTCTCAGAATGACTACCAGGGCATCATCATGCGGCTGTACAGTTCCTATTTTGTCCTCTTCCGAAAAGCCCAAAACGGGGACGTCTGTCCTATGCCTCTTCGGCTCTCTGTTAACCTTATCCGAGGGTACCCGAGCAACTGACAATATCCTGGATGGGCAAGACCATGTCCTCCCTGGTGCAGCAAAAATGACATTGATCGTTCCCAAGGGAGGTTTTACAAAATCACCCCTCCTGGGCCCCGTGCTGGTTTGATTTCCCTGACCATATGAATGGTGCAGGAGGTGCTTTAACCTGCCTTCGCCAACCAGCTGATCCAAATGATCCCACAAGCTCCTGCAGTCCTCAGTAGTATGGCCGTGGTCCAGGTGATACTGACAGTAAAGATTGTGGTTGCGCCTTTCAGGGTTTCCCACCATCTTGTTCGGCCTTTTGAAGAATGGTTCGTTTTTTATCTTATCCAGGACTTGGTGCACTGGTTCGCGAAAAACTGCATTGACCGTCTGGAAGTTCGCTGTGCTTTGTCCGGCCCAGTCCTTCCTCGGCCTGTTGTGATTTTGCCTGTCCGACCTGAAATCCCTCCCCTCCTGAGGGATAACCTTCTCCTTTCCCTTACTCTGCTGCTGATCTTCCTCAACTCTTTTGTACTTATCGATCCTGTCCATCAACTGGCGTATACTGGTGGCAGGCTTGCGCGTCAAAGACGTTCTCAAGGGATGTTCAGTGGGGAGGCCCAGTTTAAAAGAGCTAACAGCCATCGATTCACAGTCTTCCTCTACCTCATTGTATGTTTCCCAAAATCTATCCGAATATGACTTCAGAGTCTCGTTCCCTTTCATGCTGACGGACAACAGCGAGGCCACGGACTGAGGAACCCTTCGGCAAGTGACGAAACGGGACCCAAAAGCCTGGGTTAGCTCTTGGAAAGAGCTAATAGTGTTTGCCTTCAGACTATCGAACCATCTCATGGCTATTGGTCCGAAACTGGAGGGAAAAACTTTGCACATCAGGGCTTCGTCCCTGGAGTGAACTGCCATTCGCTGGTTGAAATGACTCACGTGTTCCACTGGGTCGGTCCGGCCATTGTAGATGGTGAATGTAGGTTGGTGGAAACGCCTGGGAAGTCTGGCACCCTCGATATTACGTGTAAAAGGAGACCGGGAGATCTGATCCAGAGCTTTGCTCATAGCATCGTTCCCTGCGCCCCTCGGTAGGGGATTCTGAAAGTTCCTCTCGTCATGACGCATTTCTTCATAGGTAAAGGATTCGCTGACCGGCGTTCGATGTTTCTGTTTGTAGCTAACATCCTGTTCGTCCTCAAAATCTTCGTCAGAATACGAGGGGCTACGCTTCCTCTTCGCATGGCGCAACTCCCTTTTGAGCCTGTCTATTTCCCTTTGCATGTCTTTGTTCTTCTCTGCATGAGACATATGGCTCTCCCCATGCGACTGGTTTTGATCGTCACGTGTGGTGTGTACACTTCCCTCACGATCCTGCCTCCGCTCCAGATGAGGAAAAGGATCGGTGTGCTTAGACGACCTGGATTCAGCTGGTCGTTGCCTTGGTTCAGCCATCTTTTGAGGTGTTGCTTCCACTTTTGCTCAAGCTGCTTCCCACAGACGGCGCCAATTGTAGGGTCTAAATTTGTTGGGCCAGGCACCAACTCTCTGTACGGTGAGCCCACCAAATTTCCAACAATAAATTTGTAGAGAATAGGTTAAACAACTGGGCTAGTGGTGGATTTAGCGATGGTCCAGATGAACAAAACCAATAATGAAAGAAAAAAGGATTAAGTCAGGCATTCAACAAGATAAATCCCTTTAGTCCGAAGAGGTTTTCTATTTAAAGGCTTAGTGAATACAAATTTTTCTCCCCCCCTCTCTGTGAGACTTGCTTCCCTTATATATACACCATTTTCCCATCTTCACCGCACACTTGTCCTCCATCTAGGCACCCACTTGAGTACTAGTCACATCAGCCGTTTGCTTTAATCTGCAGTGAGTGGTGGTGGGTGAAGACGCACTGTTCAGGTGTCTTCTCCACATAAATGCGGCCAGGAAAGTTTGTTGCAGTGCATTAAATGTGGCGGTGGCAGCTTTATTGGCAAGATATTTCGTGATAACTACGCAGTTAGACATGCCCGAAGCTCAGCCCTGGCAGGGAGATCTTTAGCATATCTACTCGATCAAGTTTTGGGCTGCTCCGTTGGGTAGGGTCCCTTCGGCCCGATCAGGTTGTCTTCGGACGGAGCGTTTGTCCCTTATGGATTGCACTTCCACCAAGATGGCAAAGCATTGATACTTTTAGCCTCTTCGGACAGGGAGTCGTATTTGAACTGGGCCACAGGCCCAACATGTGGCGTTGGGCTTTCTCACCCACAATGATAATTAATAATAGTCATTACTAAGTATTAATTATGATTTTGTTTTTATATTGAACTCTTAAATTTATAATTATGGTAATCATAAATAAGTATTTATTATGTTTCACTTTTATATTGAACTATTAAATATATAATTATGGTGATCATTAATAGGTATTTATTATGACTGTATTTATATATATCATTTAATTTATTGTCTTTTGCTTAAAAATGTACACACTTTCAAAACTGCTCTCTTAATTTAAATTTGAGTCCAATTAACGGGAGTCCAAATCTTCAGTCTTACTCTTCCTGCTCCACTATATACTCCACAAATAAAAACATGCCACATGTCCATCCAATTTATTAAATGCTAAATTTATGTCTTCTATTATTTCAATTTCCTAAAATAAATATATAAATAACCCATCATATTTAGGTAATAGGAATGGCAACGGGTCGGGTTCGGGCCGAGTTTTTCCATATCCGGTCCTGACCCGCAGGTTAAGATCCGTGGCCCGAACCCGGCCCGTTTACTAATCGGGTTTTTTTCTCGAGGCCTGGACCCGCCCCAGTCGGGCCCCACGGGCCCCGTTCAGCCGTCCCCCTTCAGGGCCCAATCTAAAGGCCCTAAACCTTGACCCAATTTAAAAAAAATAATAATAAAAAAAAATCCAGGCTTCACAGCAGAAATCACAAAATTATAGATCATAGCCAAGCCATTTTCATTAATACATGGTAAGCTAGTTACAGATCAGTAGATCACAAGACCCACGCTTTCATTTTCCACACTTAACATCATAAATCACCCAAAAAAAATTGCAGAATTTATCAATTATCAAACCAAAAACAATACAACCCACCCAATAACAGAAATCATGTAAGAATTAGGAAATTAACCCAAAAAAAAAAAAAGGCAAACCCAAGAAATTTTTACGGTGAGCGGTGACAGATCAGAGAGGAAGGAATGTTGGCTTGGCGTCGACGGCGGGGTGGACGTGGAAACGCATGGAGGAGGAGTGGCTGAGTAAGAGTGAGGCCGTGAAGGTGGGTGAGAGTGAATGCTTGAGGGTGGCGACGACCATGCGAGTGGGTGAGACCATGAGACTGTGATAGTGATGGCTTGAGGAAGGCGGCAGCTTTGACTGTGAGGATGGACGAGAGTGAGAATGAGAGCTTGAGTGTGCTTCGATGAGGGTGAGGCGCTGTGAGGGAGGTGTGAGCTGCTGTGCTGCTGAACAAATGAGAGAGTTAGGGTTAGATATAGCTATATATATATATATATAGGGGTTCTTTTTGTAATTTTAGGTAACCGGGTTATATCCGGGTCGGGTTTCAGATTTTTTTGATAAAACCCGGACCTGACCCGGACCTGGTTCGGGTTTTTTTTTTTTTTGAAACCCATACCCGACCCTATTCCTAATCGGACCGGGTAAAATCCGGCCCATTAGGGTCGGGCCGGGCCGAATACCCGCGGGTCGGGCCGGGCCGAATACCCGCGGGTCGGGCAAAAATTGCCATCCCTATTAGGTAATTGAAATAATAGAAAACATATATTTAGCATTTAATAAATTAGATAGACATGTGACATGTTTTTATTTGTAGAGTATATAGTAGAGTAGGAAGAGTGGGATAGAAAATTTGGACTCAGTTAATGGATGCCGTTAGAGCATTACATCTATTAACTTTTCTTTTTAAACTTTAGTGAAAAAAAAAGTATTGACTTTTTAAATAAAGTGACGACTAAAGAGTGTGTTAAGAAATTTTTTTTATTAACTTTTCAAAAATAACTTCATTTTGGGACATCTTAAAAGTTAAAATGGAATAGAGCAAGATCTAAAAATTTGGGACGAAAGAAGTATTATTTAAAGAAAATACATTGAGTCAAGATTCTAATTGAAAATTTAAACATGTAATAGAATTTGAATAAAAATATCTTAGAATATTAACTTGTAAATTTGTGGGACCTCAAAATCTAATGTAACAATGTATCACAAGATCAACCAAAAGTTAGATGTCTTTGATTTTATATAAATTATTATTATATTTATATATACTAAACATGGTAAGTTAGTAAATGCTAATGTTTCACATCTTTGACTGAAATAACACTTGACTTTGAATAGACCAGGTTTTCCTCCTAATTCATGAATATATATATATATATATAAAAGATAAGTTCAAGTTACATTTTTTTTAAGCATAGATTTTCAAAAGATGTAACGGTCAAAGAAAATAACATTAAATGTTAATTGATTTACACATTATTCACTTAATTAATAACAATTTTGTCTCTTTCATACTTATTGTTTAAAACTTCTCTAGTTTCTCATAAATCTCTCTCGCAAAACACACATACACAAACATGGCTACCCTTTATGAAAAGCCATTAAAGGAGAATGAAGAAGGAGAAGCTATGTATGACTATGATGATGATTCTACTTCTGGGTCAGGGTGTGGCTGTTTTCGGCTTTTGGGGTTCAGACCAGAAAGGAAAAGAAATGACAACAAAAGCAAATATCTTTTGCAGCAAAAGGGAGAACTCAGGGAATCATGGTGGAAGAATAAACTGAATAAGGTTAGGCAGGTATCAGAAGTATCAGCTGAACCCAAGTGGAAGACTTTTGGGAGAAAGTTCAACGAATTTGGGATTAACAAGAACAAGAAAGATAGGAACAAGTTTCATTATGATCCAGAGAGTTATGCTCTTAATTTTGATGGTGGTTTTGATTGTGAGGAAGAAGACCTGGGTCTTGGTTTTTCGTCGAGGTTTGCTGCTCCTATTCATAATCACGAAGAACAACCGAGAACTGGATCAAGAAGGTGATGGTGTAAAAAGAAAAGAAAATGTTTATGCACCACTTTTGTAAGGAAAAAAGAAAAGAAAAAGAGTTTTGCCCCATTGGCAAACATGCCTGCATTATTAATTAGTTTCTGATAAATCATAGTTGGGTTGGGGGATTAATTGAATTTACTTGGCCCACCTGCACTAATAGGGTAAAAGAGTATTGTAAATATATTTGTAAAGTCATTTGGCCAAAAAAAGAATATATATGTAAAAGGTTTTAGAGAGTTAATGTTTTTTTTTATTTTTCTATTTTTAATAAGAAGAGTTAATGACTTAATTACTAATTTCTAGTGAACAATAATGACATAATCAAGTCTTTTTTTTAACCCTTAAATCTAATACAAATCAATGGTCCAAAAAATATGTAACTCTTATGAAATTACATTGGGTGTAACTTGACCTGGTGTAACTCTTGAAAAGTTACACTTTTTTTAAACTGTAGATTTCTAAGAGATCTAACAGTTAAAAAAAAAATATTATTAAATGTGATTGTTTTCCACCTTATTACTTAATTAATACTAGCATTCTCTCTCTCTCTCTCTCTCTCTCTCTCTCTCCTTATTTATTGCTTTCTAGTTTCCACTAGATAATATTTTATTCCACAGAACCTAACAAAACAAACAAATAAAAAAATCTATTTTCTCTGATTTCAAAACAACTACCAATTAAAAACAAGAGTCAAATAAAAATAACTTTCAATTGCTCCTTGAAAAAACAAAAACAAAACAAAACAAAACTTCAATTTTAAGCCTATCATACGCTAAACAAGCAAACCTCCCACCTTTTCATCACCAAGTAATTGAAATTTTGAAAGGTAGACCTTTTGGACTTGCTGCTTCAACGCAGTCTTACCAAAAAAGAAAAAAAAAATCATATATCACACCATATAATAATTGTGTAGGTTTGTTAAAAATTTTAATTATGTAAATGTTTTTTTTTTTTTTGTTTATATGTATCTATTAAAACATTGATAATGTAGAATTCAATTAAAAAAAAAAGTGATATTCTGTTTAGTGTATGATAGGTTCAGACTTTTTTTTTTTTTTTTTTAAGGACCAATTGGAAGTTTTTTTCCTAAAAAAAATTTGTGGAACTTTTCTTTTGTTTTGTTTACTTGTGTTTGGCAACCATGGCCCACCGGGGTGGACCCTGTTTTCAAACTCAGTTTTTTGTTTGTTTTTTGTTTACACAAATATATACTTCTATCTTCACTGTAAATTTTTTTTTTTTTTTTTTAAGTTATCTAATGAGAAAAAGTTATCTGATAAAAAAAAATAAATAAATAAAGTTATCTACTTCTTCAACGCAGTCTAACCGGAAAATTAGATTTTTTGTTTAGGTTGTGTTGAACAAAATATTATCTCTTAGAAAGCAATAAATAAGGAGAGAGAGAGAGAGAGAGAGAGAGAGAGAGAGAGAGAGAGAGAGAGAGAGAGAGAGAATGCTAGTATGAATTAGGTAATTAGGTGTCTTTCAAAAACAATTAAGTAATAAGGTGGAAGCAATCATATTTAATGATTTTTTTTTAACCGTTAGATCCTTTAGAAATCTATAGTCTAAAAAATGTTTAACTTTTGTAGAGTTACACTAGGTGTAACTTTGTTACACCTTTTTTACACCATAGATTTGTAAGTAATCTAATGACTTGAGTGAAGTTAATAACTCACTGAAGTGGGTTCTTGCTTGAGCGAGCCACAATCAACCAAGGAGTGAAATCTCGAGTTGAAGGAAAACGTAACTTATAATGTAGCTTGGTTGAATAGAATTACTTTTTGCTTGAACGAGATTCTTCCAATGGAATACCATGGAGAAGCTTCAAGACAATTTTAGGACCAAGAATTCAAATTGCAATGTCACGGATATTTGCCAATCCAAATTCTATCAGTTTCAAATTAAACCATATATAGATTCAAAAGTTTAAAATTAAACCTTGATGTTTATGATTGTTACAAATTAAAACTTTTAGATTTTTTAGTTTCAAACTGAACCTGCACTCTTAAAATTTATTAATAGGTACTTAACTCCTATAAAATCAACTCTATCAAGAACTACATTCAATTTTTACACCCTTGGCATGTCAACCTTTAGCACAGGTAACAAAAGAAATAAGGAGAGAGTTAGTTCTAGTCTAATTGAAAATGAACTTGTTCTTCTCAAATTCTCAATCGATCAAATAAAAAATGAACTACTATTTCCAAGCACTTAGCTAAAGTTACTTGACCATTCTATTTTTCACTGATTATCTATCTCAGCTATTTTTGTTGTATATATATATATTTTTTTTTTCAAGTGTAGAAATGTAAGTTGTTAAAAATGGCAGTGTGCCCTTTAATCAAGAAAAAAACAATAAATAAGGAGAGAGAGAAAATACTAGCATTAATTGTGAATGAGATGGAAAGTAATAGCATTTAATGATATTTTTTTTAGCTGTTAGATCACTTACAAATATACAATATAAAAAATGTGTAACTTTACAAGAATTATACCAGGTGTAACTTGAACCCATTTCATATAAGTTACAGACAAAGGGAGAGGCCGACCGAGGCCATATAATTACAGATATAAAGGCCAACTAAGGCTATCTGATTACAATTGTGAAGATTGACTGGGGTGTTACAATTGTGAACTAGGGTTACTATCTGATTACAAGACTAAGGGTTGTAATGAGAAGGGAGGTATTTTGGAATGCTTCGTAAAATTAAACCTTCCTTTTTTGGATGGGTAGGAAGAAAGCTTTTAGGATACTACAAGGCCAAAAGGTTCTTCTACTGTATATGGGGTAATTGCCTTAGGAGGTGGTGTAACTAAAGCTGAGCTGTAACTGTGTTGACCATGGGGTGGCCTTTCGTAATTTGGTTTTGGGATAGTGGAGACCAAATAACGGTTAGCAACAGATGATGGTGACACGGGTACTAACTGGGCCGGGTTCTTTGCCTGACTGGTACTACAGGTGGTTTGATGTCTAAGCAATTTCGGGGGTTAGGGTTGTACAGGTCTTTTCCCGGACAACTTGGTTTGGACTCTGCAAAAATTCACAGGTGAGGAAGTCAAGAATACTGTTTTGAGTTCCTTCAATGAATTCAATGTCAAAGTCAAAAACTGAAAGGATGGCTTGCCATTGTGCAAAAATTTGTTTTGATGCAATGTTTTGAACATCTTTTTCTAAAACATGTTTTGCAGATTTACAACTAATCCTTATTAAAAACTTTTGATTCAAAAGATCACTCTGAAATTTTGAAATGCATAATACTATAGATAAAATCTCTTTTTTAATAGTACTATAATTAATCTGAGTGGAAGTCCATATTCCAGAATGGAAACAGACTATCTGTTCAGGGGAAGTGGGACTGACTCTCTGGGGGAGGATGCCACCATAACCTATGTTAGAGGCATTTTTCTGGACAATCTTGAAGGAATTCCTAAGCAATAGAGAGTCTTGACATATTTTTTGATTTCTTGGACGACTTCTGTATGGGCTGGAGTCCAACAGGGTGGATTGGTTTGAAGTCTATCAAAAAGAGATTTGCATTGCTGCCTGAGATTTTGATAGAAGTCAGAAATGTAATTGAGAGATCCTAGAAATATCTGGAGTTGGGTTTTATCTAGGATTTGATCTGGAAACTTGTCAGCAAAATGGATAGCTCTATCTATGGGTTTGATGACACCATGATGAGTATCAAAACCTAAGAATCGAACTTTGGTTTGGAAAAGTTTGATTTTTGGGGCTAAAACAACAAGACCATTGAGCTTGATAGTATGGAGGAAAGCTCGTAGGTGTTTCCAATGTTGATCCAAGGATTCTGAAAAAATGAGTACATCATCGATGTATACAATCGCATGGCTGGAGAATGGATTAAAAATATAATTCATGATATTTTGGAATCTAGAAGGTGCATTTTTTAGGCCAAATGGCATCACATTCCATTCGTAATGTCCAAAAGGCGTGGTAAAGGCTGTCTTGTACCTATCAGACTCTCTGATTTATATCTGCCAAAAACCACTCTTCACGTCAAACTTGCTGAAAACCACTGCTCTACTAAGCCTATTGACTAAGTCCTTTTTGTTAGGAATTGGGTATTTTACCCATTCTAAGACTTTGTTAAGGGGCTTGTAGTTGATAACTAGTCTAGGGACACCTCTTTCTATCTCAGCATTTTTCAGGACATAGAATGTTGGGCAGGACCATGGTGATCTAGACTTTCTAATGATTCCTTTTTTTAGGAGATCATCTATTTCTGCTCTACAAATATCCATGAGTTCTTGGTTCATTTGGATAGGTCGAGCTTTGGTAGGGATATCCTTTTCTTTAAAATCCTTGACATAAGGGAGAGTCACCTCATGCCTCTTTCTATGCCAAAAAGCTATGGGTAGATCAGAGCAGACTTCTTGCTTAAGTTTTTCTTCAAACTTTCTGATCTCTGTTTGAATATTTTTACAAGCTAGTTGTTCCTCAACCATCTTGTATTTCAAATCATCCTTAAGGTACTTAAGATTCTGGGTTTTGGCACTAATTAGGTTTAAAGTCTTGGAGATGGAAACTTCTCAGAGGGTGCTAATCTCTCTAGGTTCCGGGCTCCTAAGGAACTTAAACTTAACTGGCTGGCCAAAAGGATGGGTAGTGATTTCTTCACTATCCGTGATGAAAGGATACAACAGACACATGAATGGGTTTCCTAAGATGACCCTATCTGTCATATTTTTGACAAGGACAAATGTGGTTTTGAAACATGTGTTGTCCTGACACACATGAGCTTTTGGGATTTTGAATTTAATCTGCATCTTTCCTCCACTTGCAGAAGTTAACCTTTCTTTGGTTTTTCTAAAGTACTTAAAGGGAATGTTTCTTTCTTGAATGTAGTTGAGATCAACGCCTAAATCTATTAAACCTATAACCTCAAATTCAAAATCTCTGCTTATAACAATCCTGACCTTGGAATGCCATTTCTAGAAGTTAATCCTACTGATGGTTTCTAAGAACTTTTCACTAGATTGTTCTTGGACCATATTAGCTATAGGGTTAACAGTTTCATCAACTTCATCATCAAAAGGGTTCTGGCATAAGGGACCTTCCTCATTGTCTTAATGAGAAGCATTTTCTAAATGTTCAACTCTTTGATCAAGGAAATTGTGATCAACCCTAAGAATGGTTAGTTCTTGCTTAAGGGTTCTAACCTCAGACTTGGTTTCCTTGATTTCCTTTTGAAGGTCGTTGACTGTAACTTCATTCTTGGATTTGGTAAACCTATTGTAGATCTTTTCTAGGTCTACTTTGGGTTCCTGAATCCTTGGTTCGAGTTTACTGGTTTCCCTAACTAAGGTTTCATGGAATTTGCTAAGCTTTTGAGCTTTAATGACTAGGTCTAGTCACCCCCCTTTTGGTATCACTCAAAATGGTCCAGTTGGTATCAGAGCCAAGTTCGCCGATTGTAGTTTGTAAGTTATATTTTATTTTCAATCAAGTTGGCAGTATAACCAGCCATAGTTGTCCATTATTTTCCTTATTATCAATTATTTTCATTATTTACATGGATAAATCTCCCATTCCCCATATTTTGTTATATATTTACTTCATGATAACTCTTCCATTTCCGTTCATCTATTTCTTTGTTTGTTATTATTTCATCATCTTCTATTATCTCTATCGTTGGTAGGCTGAGCCTTCTTCTTAATCTATTTGTTTATCATTCTGTGTTATCTGTTTTTGTTAACCAATTATTTCCAAATTATCTGCTTTCTTTATATTCTGTGTTTAGCCCTAAAGTTTGTTACAAATGTGTACTGTTGAGACAAGTAAGACCAGATCTGTGCTGTTTATCAACCCAGTTAGTCCCGGTGTCCTAAGTTAATAGTTGTTTAGCCGGAGTGAGGCGTTGAGGCAAAAGTGAAGGATTGTGGCAACAAAAGGTTGTAGTTTGCACGAGATTAGGCAATCGTCTTGTAGAACACCCTGTTTCAGATCTAAAGGTTAGATCCAATTTATTGAGGATAAAGGTAATTAGGTTGTGATTGTTTAACCTAGGCTTTTAATCCAGAATGTTGAATAGGTTGTTTAGAAGTAACTCTTCTACCAGTCAGAAATCATCCCTCCCATAAATTCCACAAGAAGCTGAAATTCTCAATTTAGAGTCTTATGTGTTATCAGATTTAGATTTAAAACTAGGAGATTGGAATATCCCTAAGGTTCCCACCCATCAAATCTATAAGTCTTCATGGTCCTTAAAAAAGGCTTTTAAGACAGATTACCATGTCAAGACCATAGAACAAGTTTATGGTATGAATAAGGAGTACGAGATGTGCTACTTGCTTTCACCATCCGCCTTGTTAACACACAAGAAGGAAGGACACAATTATTTACACATAGGCTTAGTCCAAGTTGGAGTTAAACCTTTGATCAGAGAAGGGTTGAATTGCTCAATCCTCATGACCCTTAGAGACACCCGTCACATCAGGTTTGATGACAGTCTCCTAGGAACTATTCAAACCAGTCTTAGTTATGGACTAGTTCATTTCGATTGTTTCCCAACTTCACAGTTGGCCTTTATGACCCTCATGTCATGAAAGCTCTCACCCTTAACATCAAGACCTAAGGAACCCTCATGATACAGGGAGTCTACCAAATAACCTTGATATACAGAGTGTACTATAAATGTATCAGGACAAACCTAAATGTCCAAGCACTTGATAAGAGAAAGATGGGAGAAACCACTCTCATCCAAACCGTTGACCCTAGATCCAAAATTCAGGTACCAAGAACCCTGAAATGGTCCGAGGTCACATTCCCTTCAAAATGGACTCTAGAGAATGAGAATTATCCTCTACAGATCCAGAATCCAAACTTAGACATTGGTTGGTGTAGTTGTTCTGCTTTATTACCTTTTTAACTGGTTTCTCTTCACTGGTTGGAAACTTGAAGGGAAAGGCAGCTATATCACTTCGACGGTGTTTAAAAATTATGGCTTCTAGGGGTGGGTGACTAGACCGAACAACTTCCTTGTTATCATTATCCTTGGTCCAGTTGGTTTTGGTGATGACACAAGACTTTTTGTGCCACTCAAAATGGTTCTCAAAGTATTCAAAGAAAGGGACATTGCTGAATATCTGTTTCATGAATTCTTTCCATTTTTCCAAAACTTCTTTCTTTGTTCCCTAGTGTGGTTGGCTCTATAGGCTTTTCTTTTGACTCTATTTTTCTCCAAGTCAAACTCTTTGCCTAAGGCTACTAGATTAGGGGTGAACTTTTTTCTTAAATCTATGAGCTGGTGATCAATTTCAGGTTCTTGCTGAAGAGGATCTTCTATGTCTGTACCTGATGGGGACAGGATGTTTTGACTGTTGTTGTCATCTTCCTGATCGACAACTGAGTCTTGTCTGGCTGTGTAGCATGGTGTACTAACTTGGGATCTGGTCTTAACTCCTTGGAGCTCTAAACCTAAATCTCTTCTAGACTTTGGAAATGGTGCCAAAGGTCTGGTTAAGCTACATTGGGATGCATATCTATCTCTAAGAAAGATAGGTGACTGCCTAATAGGCTGGTGTAGATCTATTAGGGATCTAAACTTGGATTCATCATATTCTAAGGGTGTTCTAAACTTAGACTGGTCAAAACTTAATCTAACCGTTCCATCGACTAGCTATTGGACAAAGTCTAAGTCTGGATTCTGGGCTGGATTTTGGATCTATAGAGGATAATTCTCATTCTTTAGAATCCATTTTGAAGGGAATGTGACCTCGGACCAGAAACCAATTAAGAAGGTAATAGAGCATAACAACTACAACCAATGTCTAGGAGTTATAGGAAAACAGTTTGATAGGATAGAAGATAGAATAGAAAACTAGGTTATCCTTCAACCAGGAAACCCCAGCAAACCTATCCAAACCCTAGAAAAGCCTTTAGTCAAGCTTCCTACAACTAGGTAAGCCAGCCTTAGACCTAAGGACAAAACAGCCTTAGAAATTGTCACCCAAAAGCTCTAGGAACTTGTGAAGAAGGAACCAGTCACCCCTTCACCTGACACCACCTCAACCAGCAAAGATCCCCGACTTAATGTCATAAAGATCCACACAGCCTCTAGTAGTTCCAACAGAACCTCTTCAGACAATGAAAATGAGATTGGACAACTAGAAAACTAGTTTAGAGGTTTACAAGTAAATAGGCTTTACCATTCCAAAGTAAGCCCAACCAACTTAACCAAGAATTGGTACCCCAGACCAACACCCCCTGACCCTCAATTTGAGGAAAGGAATGTCAACAACCAATTCTCAGTATCTTCTGGTAAACTATGAATGGAACATAAATGGTTTATCAGAACAGGAAATCCTAAACAAGATCCAGCATATAACCATGGTAGCAAATAACTACCTAAATGAAGGACGTCCCTACACAGAGGTCATAGAGCTCATAGCCTTAGGATTCACAGGAAAACTTCTGCAATTGTGGAACAATTGCCTTACAAAAGAATCTAGAGAAGACATCAAAAATGCAATCCAACAAGATGAGGAAGGAACCTCCATCTTTGACGAACGAATAGGTAGACGTATTTCTGACGGAGTCAATACCCTGATCTATACGATCATGAAACACTTCGTAGGTAAACCCAGCAACATCACATCTAGGATATACAATCGGTTGAGTAACCTTAGATGTAAGACCCTAGCGACTACAGGTGGTACGAAAATGTGTTTACCATCAGAGTTATGCACAGAAGTGATTGTAACTCTCCATTTTGGAAGGAGAAGTTCATCTATGGCTTACCCACACTTTTTGGTAAAGAGATCAAAGAAACCCTTTACAACCCTTTAGGTGTAATAGATTATGATAACCTAACCTATGGAAATATCTTTAGCACCATCCGAAGTGAAGGTATGAATATGTGCAGAGATTTGAAAATCCAAAGCCAAGCCAGCAAGGGCAAAGCCAAGTACAAAATATGAAACTTCTATACACAGTATGGCTTACCCTCAGTAATTCCTAAGAGAAAATCCAAATACAGAGGAAAAGAACCCTCTGAGAAGTTCCATAGGAAAAGAACAGCCTCCAAGTATTATAGAAAACAGAAGTACAGCCACTTCAAGGATAATGATTTCTATAAGAAAGGAAAATCTAAATCCACAGGAAAACCCATACCAAAAGCATCAGGAAAATGCTTCAACTGTGGAAAGAGAGGTCATTTCAAAAAAGAGTGTAAAGCTAAGGCCAAATCCCTTATCAATACCCTTGTTAGTGACCAAACCAATAAGGATGAGATCTTCAAACTCCTTGAACTTGACCACACAAAAAGTGAGTCATTCAGCAGTTCTAGCAACAATGAGATCCACCAATTAAACTAGTCATCTTCTGAACCCTCTAGAGCCTCGTCAAGCACCTCTAGTGGCCCAGATACCCCCATCCCATGCAAAGATAGTTGCTGTAAGTACAGAACTATCAATGTTCTTAGTAAGTAAGAAGAGCTTCTTCTAGATCTTATAGAAGAGATAAAAGACCCAGTCATCAAAGCTCAGAAGCTTAGCAAATTCTATGAAACCTTGGTTCGGGTTTACTGGTTTCCCTAACTAAGGTTTCATGGAATTGGGTAAGCTTCTGAGCTTTGATGACTAGGTCTTCAATTTGTTCTATGAAATCT